>JASKOS020000001.1:31200000-31838323 GCA_030770465.2 Perdita meconis | reverse complement strand
TCTCGAGGAACACTCGCGGAAAAAACCATTCACTTTTTTAATATATAAGAAAAATAACTATTTATTTAAAAATATATACATTAAACACTAAAATACACTTTTTTTTTGTTTTTTTTTTAATCCTTTTGTTAATTTGGGGCTGAAACAAAGAAAACGACAATACATTGATTAGATATTTTCATTTCATATGTTTCACATTAATAATATTTTAATTGTACTGCTACGTACCGGTACCACTGCGACGGTGGAGCACCGCGTCGCCCTGGTGCGCCCAGTATGTACAAAATGCGCATGGTTGAGCCTCGGGGCAATAAGGAAGCTTTTCACATTCTCTGAGATAAAAACGAAGAAATAGAATGTTATTTTTTTAAATTTTAAGAATAATGTCGTTCGCAGGATATTGTATTAAAGTAAAAACTCAAAAAGTATATACTTACAGGGTGAATGAGCGCTGCAGGCCTAGAAAGTTGCAGTGGTACCCCTCCATGTACCACTCTGGCCAATCGTTGTTTGATCGCAGCAGTACTCGGTGTTGGTGCACCGCCTGCTGCACTTACCGCGATGTATCCCCTAATCTGGGGATACCTCTTGTTCTGAAAAAGAGAAAAATAATAAATATTATTTTAAATTTACATGTCAGAGTATTAGAGTGTTTTGTACAATATCGTCTATGAATTTCAGGTACTTACCAAACGCGTGATTTCTCTATCCATTTTTTTTTAATTGGTGGTTCAAATGCAAACGATTTCACGAGCCGCTGCAGTGCTGTATATTAGCGAAAACCCCTTCCGCGGGCCCATCAATTCCACACGTCTCAGCACACCGTCTTCCTCCACGATTAGTCCTCCCTACGAGGGCCCCACCGATTCCGCACGCCTCCGCACACCGTTTTCCTCCACGATTCGCCCTCTCTCTCTCTCTCTCTCTCTCTCTCTCTCTCTCTCTCTCTCTCTCTCTCTCTCCTCTCTCTCTCTCTCTCTCTCTCTCTCTCTCTCTCTCTCTCTCTCTCTCTCTCTCTCTCTCTCTCTCTCTCTCTCTCTCCCCCCCCCCCTCTCTCTCTCTCTCCCCCCCCTCTTTCTCTAACGAGAGTCTCTAATCTCGTACGACGTCGAAACTAAACACTTGAAACACGCTCATACACCCTGACATACACGTATAATTAATGTATATTCAATGATTTTGTGTGTTAGTACATATGGAACACAATAAACGATCAACATCTTCGTACAAAGGAGCTCTGCAAATCGCACATTCTATGTGTTCTATGTTCACTATTTGCATCACTTGGTATTTTCTGATAGCATACACATAATTCACTTCATCATCATATATCACACAATGATGTACAAAACATATGGCGCAATACCGTAGGAAACGTTGGCCTATAATATAAAAATTCTTAATGATGCAAAAGGGTCGGAACACATGATAATTGTTCAAATCCGATACACGTGCGCGCACTGAAAGCGTTTCTGTAGTGTCTTCTCCCTGTAAACTTTCACATCCCGAATCTTGTTCCGTGCTCACATGACTGTCATTGTCGTCGGATGAAGAGGAAGATTCTAACGCATCGTTTGCAAACAATCCCGCCACTTCTTGATCCTCTGCATCCATGACACAGTTTCTTATTTTTTTTTATTTAATACAGAATCGCAAAAGTTTTCACTCAACGAATCTGTCTTCGTCTGCAACGTAACCATTTGGATTCATCGCACATATTATTCGATATTCACCTGATTTAATCAAGTCTAATATTTCGTATGGTGATGCAAAAGCTGGCCATTCGACAGTTATCTGACTGAATCTCTTTGTATGATAAAAAGACGCTTTGCTCACTGTATCGCATCTCATTAAACGCTCAATCACTGTTTTCTCATGGTCACAAAAGCAATTGTTTAAATACAAGTTTATAACATATGGCCAAGCCAAATTTTGCAACGACTGCAACGGCGCGGGCATCTTTTGCTGGAAACACCCGCTTCACTAGATATAAATCTATAGATATCCTCATCGCGCTCTCCAACTCGATACTGAGCTTCGCCGTTACGATGTCCTATAAGAGCACTTTTTTCAATACACGACTAACAGAGACGGATGAATGTCTCGCACAAGTTGGAAAAAGACGGCATCATCCGAAACGTTTCACGACCGCTGAAATCGTGCAACGTTGCGTCGATCGCGTTCCTTATTCAATCTATGTGAAAATCTGGATGAAACGGATCCGTAAATTTTCTTCCTGGAGGATGAAGCCACTCATGCACGATTTTCTTGCGGTCAACCGCCCTTGTCGGCTCTGTATGGACTTCTACTCTCCTCCAGTTTTCTACATATTTTTCATCCATCTTCTTGATTAAAAATTTACGCAAATACGCAGATCTGTATGTTACGGATGCATATATTTCCAGCAGCTTCGTTTCCTCGCTTTGAATGTCGTTCCACAGATCCTGAATCTTGTATATGCATCCGCCTACGATTGGAAGTTTTCGCAGAACTTGATCGGTTGATGGACGCACTATTGTATAGTTTTCTATAACGATGCACCATAATTTTTACATTTTTATATGTATGCTCCAAAAGGCGATCTAAGATTTTTCGATCACTCCTGGACATTTGTTTAAAGTCGCGTTTGAATAAATTTATCAATGCACTCTCGAATATATATATACTTATGCTGAGTAATATCGAAAGAAAAGACGGGGATTCGAGAAATTTCTGCGAAGCGCGTCTTTTCGGCGCGTACCTTTGCGTTGAATGTCGCGCCGTCCTTTTTGAACGCGAGGCGGTCGTGCGTGTCCTTTTTTAACGCGTGAGGTGCGTAAATTTTGCGTTGACAGCAACCATCATTAGGGAAAAGTGTGTGCGTGTGCGTGTGCGTGCGTGCGTGTGCGTGCGTGCGTGCGCGCGCGCGCGTGTGTGTGTGTGTGTGTGTGTGTGTGTGTGTGCTGAGTTATCGCCGTGAAATCCGATCCGCGCGATATAGTGAGGTACTGCGCGCCGAGTTACTGAGAGATATACTGCTATCCATCTAGAGAATACATATACGTATGCTGAGTAATATAGAAAGAGAAGAAGAAAGAATGGAAGAAATACTTATGTATACTGCATGGTACGAAAAAAAAGGAGTATGCGAAGTAATGGTATACAAACGATGTTTATTCAGTTACATATTAGATTCTGTTACAATGTAACGTAATCCTAGCGCTAATAGTTCACAGTCTATGAGCGAATGTTGTTCGAATTCGTCGCTCGCGGAAATTTGC
Source organism: Perdita meconis (assembly GCA_030770465.2). Lineage (NCBI taxonomy): Eukaryota > Metazoa > Arthropoda > Insecta > Hymenoptera > Andrenidae > Perdita > Perdita meconis. The sequence continues at coordinate 31,835,063 of JASKOS020000001.1, read as the reverse complement.
TCGTGGCAAATTTACTGGATACACTGTACAGATTTTCAGAAAGCCACGAGTACATGTGATCTACGCAATATTCATACGCAAACAATTTGCACGCGGTTTCTTCCAGCATGTACAAGTGCGTGGTGGAATCAGAAATTTTCAGGAGTGTATGGTCCCGCAATCGTGGGAATTGTAGCGTTAAATGATCTATGCGGAGTGGTTCTTCTCCTCCGTGGGTATTGTAGTCGTGGAATCGTCGCAGGATCGATGGTTTTTGGTCGATAAGCGCTTTCCACGTTGACATGGCGAAACAAATTTCGGTGCCCTTCGTATCCGTAATCGCCAATTCGACGCGACAGTTGTTAGAGTTTTCGACGCAAATACCAATTTCCAGGCGTTTGAACGCCGTATTCGTTAGGGGATACGCGCGTCCCAGGATACGTGTCCCTCTGCACGGGTTCATTGTCGCGCGAGTCGAGGTGGTGCTGCACCAAAATGAAAAGGAACGAAATATATATTTGCACGAATAAACAAATGGAACGCGAAGATTCGAGAAAAAACAACGTTAAATAGATGCTCACTCGTTGCGATGTCTTGTGTTTCGTTGATCCTCGTTCTGGTCGATGCGACGCTTGTCCATTGTACTAGTCAAACGACACTGTATATACGAAACGGAGAACAACGTTTACGCGATCCGACGTGCGAGCAAGTGAACAGAAAACGGTATTTTACGCGTTTTTATACCAACGACAGGGGGAGCAGCGATAATCTTGTGCAATGTGGTGCAAGGATGACGCGAAATTGCACCCTCGTGATGCAACTGAGATTTTCGAGAAGCGTCTTTCTCAGAATGTGACGTATGGTGTATGAAACGTATTTATACAGCCTCACGAGAAAGATGTTCAGTATCGAGTGTGGAATCGAGACGAAAGGAACGACAAGTGAGAAAACCCAAAAATGTCTAAAGCGCGTGTTCCGTCATTGCAAGAAATTGCACTCGTGAATGTCTTTCGACGCGACATTAAAGAAATGTCTCGAAGGGAGCGAGAAGCAGTGGAACAGTTTATGAAGCGTGTGTATGAAGACCGTGAGAACGACATTATGTTGTGCTGTGTGGTGGCGGATACGTGGTACATAAGACCGATACACCGAAGAGACAAACCTCCTATCATGAGAGGATGTGTCTATAAGCCGTACGATCTGTGGCTAGATATCAAATGGGAGGATACACAACTTCATGAAATATGTCAAGTTTCATCGCTGTCGTCCATACAGTGCATATTGGAAGAGAAACTGGATCAGCAGCAATTTCTTTCGTGTTGGAGATACAGACGAGTGTACACAACTCCAACGACTGCTTACGAACGGATACCGAAAATGGAAGTATTTGACATGAAGATGCCTCCAGGGACGAAGCGGTCAGATACGTTGACCATGCGTGAAATCGCATTAAAGTACAGAGCTGCAGGTAGGCAATGTAGGCAACTGAACACACAATAACTAAAAGAAAAAAGAGAATAGTGGAAAATGAAAGCAGCAGCAGCATCCTCTTACGCGATGAAGAGTCCTTCTGCATGTAGACGGCATGGCGACGACCAGACACGAAACAATACTTACCAAAAGGAGTATGATGTCTAAAGAAAAAATATACAGAATAGAAAGTGGATGAGGAAGAAGAGACACGCATGTATCGCTGCAGTTGTGAAGCCGGTGTATGTGGTAGAACGAGAGAGAAAGAACTCGCTGCACCTAATGATGTCGATGTGTGTGTACTACCGAGCGGGAAGGACGATTAGGTCGTCGTGTGGGTTGACATGTGTAGTTTAGGCTACACGCCAGATTGATCCCTCTCCTTCGGATGTTGATAAGACGGTGGAACGCTGGAAGTGGTGACTGCGCGCCTCGTCGACGATCGCCGCGTCATTTAAGCACGGAAGAAGATGAGAAAAAGAAGACCGGTGAGTATCGAGTGATAGAAATGTAGTGAAATGAAAATAAAAAAAGAAAACAAAATTGTAATTAGTTATTATGTGGTATCTTTACAGCACTCATCGCGACCCGACTGTGGGAGGAGGAGGCAGCGCAAAATGCCTCCTCCTCAACAAATGTCAGCAATGCCGGGGACGAGCAGGGGGGAGTACGTCCCCGAAGATTGCGTGGACCCCTGGGGGTTACGGCGTCTGTTCGCGATGTAAGTATCTTTGATAGTTGTGTGATTTGTAGTAGTAAAAGTGTAAATGAGAGAGAGAGACTAAAGGTGTTAAATAAATAATGTTTGTTTGTATTGCAGAGAGGGCGAACAGATGACGATGTGCCCGGAGGAGTGCACGAGCTGCGCCATGCTATACGAATAGGCTAGCATGGCACAGCGATCGTCGGGGACGTACTCTCCCCGTAAGTATAGTATTACTACGAAATAAATAAATATATAATCGCAAGTAAAAATGTAAAAACTAACGAACACACACGTTTTTTTTCTGTTACAGAGTATAACAAGAAGAAGAAAAAAAGAAAAAAAAAAAGAAGAAAAGAATAAAAGACAAAAAAAAGTATTATATTTTTATAGTTGTATATTTTTATATTTTTATATTTTAAAAATAAATAAAGACAAAAAAATATCACGCGTTATATTTATTTTACTTATAACTAGCGTGTAAGGTAGAATAAGGAGTATTTTTTTTCTTTTAACCTTTTTTTTTTTTTATTTTAAGCACTGAGTAAAAATACACAAATTTACGGTTTTAAAAAATTGTATAGTTTAAACACGTTTTCCACTGCGCACACACCACTATGGGAAACGCAGCGGTAGGTATCCGTTAATGGGAGAGCGGCAAGTCGCGGCACAGGATGGTCGTCGTCGTCGCCGCGGTTTTCACCACCATCGTTGTCGTCTTCGTCGTCGCCGTTAACCATGACGACGTCGTCATCGTCGTCGACTATGACAACGTCGTTGTCGTCGGAATCACTGCGGCTTTCGTCGTCGTTGTCGTCGGAATCACTGCGGCTTTCGTCGTCGTCGCTGCCGCTGCCACCGACGCGGCTTTCATAGCCACCGTCGTCGTCGTCGTCGACGATCACAACGTCGTTGTCGTCGACGATCACATCGTCGTTGTCGTCGGAATCACTGAGGATTTCGTCGTAGTCATCGTTGTCATCGGAAGCACTGCGGCTTTCGTTGTCGTCGTCGTCGTCGTCGACCATGACACCGTCGTCGTCGTCGTCATCAACTATGACAACGTCGTCGTCGTCGGAATCACTGCGGCTTTCGTCGTCGTCGTCGACTATGACAACGTCGTTGTCGTCGGAAGCACTGCGGCTTTCGTTATCGTCGTCGCGGTTTTCACCACTGCCATTGCGTGCGAGTTGGGTGTCAATATCTATAGCGGCTACATCCGCGAGATCTTGTAACCACCGCGTTTTTTCAAGACCCTTCACCAGGATCAGCTCGGTGTTTGCGAGTACCGATTGCAGCAACGGTCGCAGCTGGTCATAGGGCACGTCGCCGTCCGACCACCGAAAACCGTGATGGTGGTTCGTCAGCCAAGCCGCTTGACGCTTTTCGGTTGGCGTTAAATAGTGCCAGGGATACGGTGGCGCGAATATCCAATGCGACAACGCGGTACCGTTCGCGAGCACTGCCACTTCCTTAGCCACGAAGACGTTCGCGTCAGTTTTGAACCCCTGCAGGTCCACGATAGCTACGCGACTTTGAGGCGACTGCATGTTAATGAGTATAGCACACACACACACGCACACACACACGCACGCACACACACACACTTACATATAGACGTGTATACTTTTCTATATCTACAATACTACATATATACATATATACAATTTTATACACGCTCCTCCTCCTCCTCCACCGTCTCCATGTACTCGGAAATGCGATAGTGGCCCCACGGAAGTGTGCGCACTCGATCGGGTAGAACGAATCGTTTGTCGTCGTACGGACTGAGAGCGAGTTTTTCTTCGCTGATAGAGTAGACGTCGTGCAATTTCGAACGAATTAAATTTTGACGAATGTGTTTTTCCGAATCGTCGCGCAAGCAATGAACGTAGTCTTCGAAGCGAATTTCGTTCGCGACTACGTTCTTTTTCACGCCTTTAATTTTTCTCGTCTCTTTCTTATTGTGCACGCGGAGGGAGTACATTTTCGCTCTCAGTCCGACGAACTCGGTCATCGGGACTCCGTTGTTTTCGTCCTTCATGAGGCCGGGCACCTTCTTGTTTACGCGCGGCATACCGTACGGGTTATCCGGCTCGTAATCGCTCGTGTCGAATCGGGTGACGACGTCGCGTTTCATCGTCTCGTACGCGTCCTCGCATTCGAGCTCGTAAATCAAGCTATCGGTGTCGGTATAAAGGATTTTACAGTGTTCACCAAATTTCGGAAGCATGCACTCGTACTGGAAATCGTACAAGCATACTTTCGACACGTCCAGCACGCTCATACCGACGTATATCGGTTTATTGAATAGCACTTTTAATTTGCGCAATTGGACGGCGATTACGTTTTCGGAGAAAATCGCGCGGCTGTGAAAGTTCGGTTTCGCGATCAGAGCTTCCGCGCCGTACCGACCTTCCCAGTGCGTCACCAATTTCACGTCAACGTAGTGTCGCACGTTCTCCATCGTTTTGCCGAATACCGCGTTGTTCATCAATTTGTACAAAGTTTTCTGAAAATCGCTGGTCGCGCGTGTTCTAAAACCGGTGTTCAGTTCGATATATTCGCGAAGCCAATGGGATTGCTGGAATTCCAAGATGCGACGAATTTTTCGGAGTCTCAAACCGTGGCGCAGACATTGCTGCAAGTACCGGTAATGTACTACGTATCGTTCCTTGCCCCGTACTGTCGCGAGTAGTTTCGTCTGGTTTCCGTCGGTCGACTGTTCGCGTACCGGGCAAAACGGGAGATCCGCGTGCGAATCGTGCAGTTTCGTCGGATATTCGAGGTCCACTTCCAGAAAGTATCCCTCGGACCCGTCGATCGGAACGGCATTGACGTTGAAATTGGCTACGCGCTCGGCGTCATCGATCCAACGAAATCCTCTGTACGGCATGCATTGCGACATTGCCCAACCGTACAGGTTGTTCACGTCGAAATACATGAGGTACGTCGACGATTTCGCAGGATCGTACGTGGGCAGGTACTTGTTGTTGGCGCGCGCGTAACGATGGGAACACTGGCTCAGACCGCCGCGTATTCCACGTTCCACGAACATCACCATGTCCACGTCGGTGAGCAATTCGAAAACGATGCCCGTGTGCTTTAGCATCGCGTCCCACGTGAACCCTGGCAACGTGCAGTAATACGCGGGGTCCAGCTCGTAGCTCGCGATGCACTGCGATCGGAAATTCTCGGAAACGTCCGCCAACAACAGAACGTCGGTCTTCAAGTACAAGTCGCTGTACTCGCCCAACGTCTCGACGCGAAAGCTCTCCTACACGTTTAGCGCGTGCGCGTAATCCGCTTCTGACACGTGACTGTCGTTCAACCGATTGTAGAACGCTTCGCGAGGCGGTAATCGCGTCTCGTTTAGTTTATCGTACGTCGTCACGTAATCGTACGGGAAGACGCCCTTTCTGGTAAGGAGATCGAATTGTTCCTCCGAATAGTTTCGAAACTCCTTTCGCAGGATCGTCAGTTCCTCCTTGCCCAGATCGGACGACAGTTTCTGCAGACTCGAGGCCAAAAATTTATACGAGTCGATGAATCTGAATTTCACCTCCTTCTTCCCGTCGATGCCCGTCCCCTTGACATTCTTCGTGAAAGAGATGTACTTTTCTTTCGTCAACGGAAGCAGATCGACCTTTCCCTCGAACGCCGTAGCCAATTCTTTTATCACAAAGTGCGCGTCGTAACCGGATAGATTGTGAAACACGACCTGGACGGTAAATGAATCCTGGAAATTTAGATTACAAGTCGAATGAGCCGCGCCTCTGTATCTACCGGTCACGTGGCAGTGATCGCGCACTTTTACGTCGGATTCGAGGAAAGGTTTTCCGCACACGTGGCACTCTGTTGCGTTGTAAAAATGGTGGAGTTGCGTGATAGACATCGATTCAATCGGTATTATCGTTTTGAATATGTCATCAACGGTATCGGCCAATTTTCGCATCTCTTTCACGAACCATTGGACGCAGTCGGAGTCACCGCGGTACGTATGATACGCGCAAAGCGATTCGTCGTGCGCGCACTTCACGTAGTATCCCACGCTGAATGCCCGGTGATGTTGATAGATGTACGAACGACGGTTTTGTTGGTGTTGTTCCGGCTGCACGTCCTCCAGCAGGCACTCGAAGTCTGCGTACACTATGAACGGCACGCGTTCCTTGCGGAGGTAGTTTTTAAATTGCAGCCACTTTGTTTTGCTCGGAAGGAAGCTCGACGGCGCAATCGTTTAGTCGCGCGCAATCGACGCTGTGCGCGTCCAGTTTCTCCTTCGAGTAAAAGTAATGGAGGCATCTGAAAACGACATACACTTTTAACATTTACGCAATCCTATAGACACATTCGAAAAAAAAACAAACTGTTTCAAACGTACCTTTCGCAAATGAATACTTGATGTTCATGTCGTCCAACTTGTGCAGAAACCAGTCTGGACAGATTGCGGATACAGGTGAAATGATTCCGCCGCTCGTCCTGCGGATCCTGTACCAGCAGCAAGTTTGCGTGCCGCTCCCTCTTCGACGCGGTCAAATGGACCGGGACGCACTTTTCCTCCTGCCACTGGTACAAGTTTACGGATACGTCGTTGCAAGCTTCAAATTTCTTTATTTGGTTCAGAGTCATGGGAAGACTCACACAGCCCGTACGAAGTACCCGCGAATAATGGGGGTACGAGGTCATCCTGTGGCCATTCTCGGATGCTGGATAAAGGCTCGCGACGACCGACCATAGGAAACAGGCGTCGTCGTCGCACTTCACATTCACCACGGCTCGCTTCGTTTGTACGGCGCGCGGCAATGGCACGTTGCATCCAGCGCGAAGCGGATTGTATTTGTTGATGTTCAGCATTAAATTGTGAACGTTGACGAGCGTCCAACCACTGTCACGCTCCTGAAACTCCTCCATCGCCACAAGCAGAGGTTGCACCACGCGAGTCGTGTACCATTCGCGCAGATTCGACGTCTCAAACAGTACGTGATTTCTCGTCGTGAAGCTTTTCACGTCCGTTTCGTCTTTTAGCGCAAATTCTGCGTTCAGGATCGTATTCACCGCCACGCTGGAGTGTGCGGTGATCGAGTCCGTTAGATGCGAAAGCACCAGTCGACGAGCGTCTTTGAAGAATCGACGAGGATCTAGATGTTTCACGTTCACCACCATTCCCGTTGCGATGCGATTTTGAAACGCCGATTCCACGTCTTCCCATACGACACTCGGCCCGCTCGATTGTCCCGCGAGTCCGTGTCCCATTCGCGGGAATTTTGCATGCACTACAGCACGTACAGTTTTGATGCGAGCGATAACGGCGGTGATGCGTTGTTTCCTGCCGATCGACAATCGTTGTCCTCCGTGCAAATATTCATGTATGAGGCGTAAACATTCGTCACACTGTTCCATCCAGTTCCGGTATTCCACGGACGTACGCAGTAACGCCGACCTCTTCGTCAGCGTTTTCAACCTGTTCGTTGCACACTCCATTGTTTTCTTCTTGACGTATAACTATCACCTCGAAATCCGTTTCACAAGTGTTCGCTCCTCGCTGGAGATCGCTTATTAATACCTCCCGACAAGGGCACGCGCTTTCCTCGCGTTGTGCAATTCGGCGCAAGGGTGCACGTGCACTTCTCCGAAGGGGCGTTCGCGGAAATTTCTCGAATCCCCGACGCCGCCGCGCTGCGTTAGAAAAGACGCGCTTCGCGGAAATTTCTCGAATCCCGACCAGGGCAGGAGAGTACGGCGCATTTTTAATAGGTTGCATCATTAGCTTTCGTCGCGTTGTGCAAGGGTGCGCGTGCACTTCGCCGAAAAGACGTGCTTCGCGGAAAAGACGCGCTTCGCGGAACTTTCTTGAATCCCCGACGCCGCCGCGCTGCGTTAGAAAAGGATGGCGCGATTTGCGGACGAGCGTGCGTTAGAAAAGGACGCCGTGATGAGTCCTGTCTCACCGCGCCGCACCGCCGCCCGCGGAACTAGCGAGCGCAATTGCGCAATGTCTCACCCCAACCCTAGCGCCGCGGAATCTTCGCGAAGGGTCCGCACACCACACCCCGCTTCACCTCCGCGTTCCCCGCGTGGAAGTGCATGATGCGTCCGCACCCCCGCCCCGCTTCACCTCTGCGTCCACCGCGTGGAAGTGCATGATGCGTCCGCGCCCCGCCCCGCTTCACCTCCGCGTCCACCGTGGGCCCCCCCCCGCCCCGCGCTCCCCTCGCCCACCGTGAATTAGAACCGGCATAGTATAGCTACTCGAGTCATCTTCTGTTTGATTCTCTTACAGCACGTGGCTCGTTATAATTTGATTTGTCGGTGTGTTATACTCGGAAGTCTCACCTTCATCTATTTGTGGCTTCTCCCTTTGTTTGGGATCTTCTTCTTGTTCTTCTCTGATGCTTCTCTTCCGTACCACTGGAACATTGTCAAATATTTTTGGCCTTTCCTTGCTCGGATCGGCCATTCGGACATGTGGCGGCCTAACCTCACTTTTGCCGCGACCGCGTTTTCGCTGCTTCCTCCGTTTCTCTGGTGGAATCTAGCTGAACTCGGTCTTCCGTCTGTTCGATTACTCGTTTTTTCACTTCCAACGCGATTAATTGCACTTATGCCTCAATTTATATTATTTTGTACTCGTTTGTCTCTTGCGAACGCCCGAGAGCTGTTCTCCTTCCGGCTTCTTGCCGAGGAGTGTGGGTCTAATGTGGGTTGTATGTGGCTGAGTAGCGTGTTATGTTCGATAGTTTGTCGCAAGTGTTGGATGAACGTTTCCGGTTTTACAAAATTGGGGTTGATTATTCCTTGTTTTCCTAATATAATCGCAAGATTCAAATCGTCTATTTGTTCTATAATTTCAGAAAGTGTAGATTCAATGATTAAAAGTTCATTTGTTTCGTGAATTGCGTCATCAGTTCTATAGGTGTTCTTTAAGAGATCTTTGCGAATTTTTTCTATCGCATCTGGTTGAGTGGTATCTAAAATTGTTCTAATCATATTCGTCTGATTACTGATAATGTAAGTTAAATTATTGTTTAGATCAAAGAGTTTGTCTATATTCGCGTTTACAAGTTGTAAATCGTTTTCATCTAATGTTCCAAATAAGGATTTAGAAACAGATCCAATAATATTTAACAATCCTCGTTTGTTGCGGGAATGAGTCGAATATTTTAACTGATCGAGAAGTTCATTGAGTCTATTCGATTTTCTAACTAAGGTTTCGATGTTTGCTGAGTATTCACAACCATTGCAATGTTGTTTAATTTTGTTTAAAAACTCTTGTACAACTTGACTTTGGATTATGCTGTCATTTGGATCTATTACTATTACAATTTTTATTTGACTGTGATAAAAATAACATGATTCTAGTTTTTCAATAAATATAGAGAAAGAATTTAAGGGTTGAATATTAGGGTGGGCCGAAAAAATTCAAAATTTTTTTTTCAAGTCGTAATACCGCGGAAAAGTTGCGAATTGAGGAGAGTAAAAAGGGGTAAAAAGAGAAATAAAATCGGTTTATATCTTCCGATCGCGCATGTGCTCTAAAGTTTGCCGAAATTTGGAAAAATTTACATTTTTACGATAATTTTGAACATTTTTAAATTGGCCTAATCCCGAATGTAATAGCTCAAATTCTTATGTATTAGAACTACAGAAAACAATGTTTAAATATTATTTAAATTCATCAACATCTTCCGTTCGCGCATTGTCTTCAAAGTTAATGAAATTTAAAAAAAAATGTACAAATAAAGGTAGGTCACAGTTCAAGGGAAAAAAAAAATACTAACAACTTACCTTTTTTTTGTTTTCTTTATTGAATACAAGTTTAAGTGTTTAAAACGTATGTGAGATCGCGTGATCGTCAGCTATATATGTATATATATATATATATCTATGTGTACAGTATTTTTTTCGCCGATATTATGGATCGACGCGAAAGTCACACCGATTTGACATACTCCCATATGAGTTTTAAATTTATCGCGTTTCTTTGTTTCGATATTTTCATCACCGCATGACCTTTCTGCAGAAGGAGCTAGTTCTTTAAAGTTCTTGACATATTGCCGAATCACCGTTATAGGTGCGTTCACACCGTCTACCTTGCTATTCTATGTCGCCGAGAATAACGGTGACATATGCCCCCCCCCCTCGTAATGAGAGACCTCGAGAAAATAAAAAGAATTTCCCTAAATTTTTGGATTTGCATTCGATTCTCTCATTACGATTACGAGAGAGAGAGAAAAACACTTAATGGTTTCGCGTGCCGCACCGCTGTGCTCTTAATCCTAACATATACCGCAAACAGAATTTGGCATTCTTCTTTGCCAACAACATAATCGTTTAAATTAAATATCGCAAACGGAAATTGGCACTTTTCTTTGCCGAAAACATAATTGTTTAAAATAAGCGTTACTTCCCTTTTTTTTTTGCGCACACGCGTTTGTCCGGTCATTCACCATCGTGTCGGCTTAGCGTTACGGCATCGTTTACTTATTAACTATCACGATCACAGTTTTCTTAAAACTATCGCTCAATTTTGAGTTCGAAAGGGAGTCATAGGTTTCTAATTTCTATGTCTCGCCAGAGACCTAGCGGGTCTCTTGGGTCCACGTTGGGGATATCGATAGGCGGATCGAGCTTTACCGGCTTGTCGCGTTAACACACCACCGCACTCTTTTACCACTGGGCACCGTTTTTCGCACATCCGTGGCATGGGGAGATGCAGTCTTCTGCACCTGAGGCTGGCTGATGTCGATCTGCTGCCCCTGAGCTTCGCTGGTGGTGGACGTTGCTGGTGGCGTATCCGTGAGGGCATCTGCATCGGCCTGTTTCCACTTTCTCGGGATTATTATAGTGTCCGAATGCCGAATTTTGAACCCCCGCCCACTGCATGGCGTCTGTGTTGTCTGGGTTGCCTTTCTTAGGCTGGTCTGAGTGGCGACTCCAGGCATAAAGCGGCCCGTCGTGCTCGGCAGATATGTCCTCGACTTCAGGATTTTGGGAGGCTCTTGCAAGATAATCACGTATTTTAACTTCCTTTTAGCTGTTTGGGTGGGCCTGGATGCCAGTGCCCAGTATGCGCACGTTTGCGTGGCCTTATCCATCCTTGAACTTGTGATTGGTTCAATACCTCGGAGTGTTCTGAGTCACCGACTGCGTGGTGCTCTACTGCTAAATTTGCGTAACCTTTGGTTTTGTTGTCGTTTTTGGACTTTTTTTCTTTTTTTGCCCGAGCGTGCGACAAGACCTTCACCTTCGTTAGCTGTTTACTCGCCTTTTTAGACGTATCGACGGAAGTGTGTTGCGTGAAGGACCCCCTTAGTTTTCTTCGTCGCTGGATCTACTACAACGAAGGTCGCCGGCCCCTTCTTGGCGGTTATTGTATAAGGGCCTTCGTATAGGTGAAAAAACTTAGCAATCCCTCGATCTGCTGCATTCGATACCGGGTTTGTCTTAATCGGCACCAAATCTCCTATGTCATAATGCGTGTGTTTCTTTCCTTCATTCGCCCGTTGCATTCGCTTGTTGGCTTTCGTTGACATGCTCTTAAATGCCAACTCCAACCGCTCCGGGTGATGTTGGTCAGTCTCGGTTGAGGTATGGATATGCGGGAACCACTTCGACCAAGGTCTCGTCGGGGATTTTTTTTAGAAACAACTCCGTCGGAGTGTACCCCGTGCTGTCATGGGCAATCTCGTTACAACATGTTTCCACCATAGGGATCCAGATCGACCATGATGTGTGCGAGTCCGAGATCAGCGTTCGAAAGATGCGACCGATCTCGCGGTTTACTCGTTCGATTGGGTTGCTCTGTGGGTGCCTTGCTGACGACAGGACGTGCTGAATTCCCTCTTCCGTTAGGGTGGATGACCATTTCTTCGCCGTAAATTGCGTGCCGTGGTCCGTCAAGATTTTGGATGGCTTGCCGTAACTTGGGATGAACTTCTTGAATATTTGATTCAGTGTGGCAAGGGTCGTTGCGCGGCGCACCGGGTACAATTTTACAAACTTAGTGAATAGATCTTTTACCACCAATATATGCTTAACTCCTGCCTTCGAGGCTGGCAAGGGTCCGTAATAATCTACTGAGAGTATTTCTAATGGGGCGCTTGGCGTGATGCTCTGCATATCTATATGTGACGCGTGCGTCTGTACCTTTACTCGTTGGCACGTGTCACACGCCGATACAAACTTTCTTACGCGCTTCCGCATCTTGGGAAAATAGAAATATTCTTCCAAGAGTGAGGCGGTCTTGTCCCCTCCCGGATGGGCATACACCTCGTGGACCTCGAAGACGAGTTTGTCAATTAAATTGTCTGGTATGATACAACGTTCCCGACCATTTGCATCAACTCGATATAAGACGCTATTTCGCACGCAATACTTCGGAGAAGGGTTGATTAACAAATTGTTCATGATTTCGGTCAGTTTTTTATCGTCCCTTTGGATCGCCTGAATGTTTTTTAATGACGACGCGATTTCAGGTGATAAGTTTCGGGCTAACATTAGAAAGACTGGTACACTGGTAGTGTTATCGCTGCTACGTTTTAAAGGCATGTTATCCGCGCGACTCAGTACATCGGCAGGAATGTTATCCTTGCCCGGACGATTTCGAGAAATCGTCGACGAGAAATTTCCGCGTCCGCTGCGTCTCGGTATTTTAGGGGAATGGGATATACACGGTAAAAGTAAGGTGCATTTTCCCGAATGCGTAAATGGTGCTCGTAACACGAGACTCGACCAATCTCGTCTCTCCATACATTAGGCAATAAGTTTATTATTTCCTTTATTGCGTCCTTCTGGTCCCTCGTCCCATGGCACGATTCAATATTGCTCGTAATGATTTCTTGCTGTGTATTTATCGCGGCCAACTGCAGATTCTTCGCGGTGCTAGTCTGTTGACTGGTATCTCCCTCCTGTGACATTGGAATTTCCTTATAACCCGATTTGGACGTCATGATCAGCGTCTCGTTCTCCAAATCGATTTTTGCTTTTGCTCGTCGAAGTGTGTCGACTCCCCCCGGTAACCAGACCGGGTACAATGATAATGGCTGCATCAAACGTGTTTCCACCATTGCCACACGTCACCCAAATCTGCTTTTTTAGTCTGCCCGATTTTCCTCCCGTCGCACCAATGACCCTAGTACCTGCTATCGGCAGCGTTGGACAATTCTTCAATTTTTGGATATTATTTTTGTACCATTCTTCAGATATAACAGTAACGGTACTACCAGTGTCCACTAATGCTATAACTGGCACTGATTCGATCTCCATTTTGATCGCCGGACATTTGTATGTATTCGTTAATGTCTGTGGCTCGCCGTCCTCAGCTACTAGATCGTCGCGAGGGTTTCCAAATATTGAACTAATTTTGATATTGCCGGACGTATCCCCTTTGTCAATTCCGGAAACTTCCTTTGCCGTCTCGGGGATTTGTTTCAGGCAATTTATCGGTTGTTTCCCTCTTCCTTTCCCGAGTGATAGTCAAACTCCATTTGGCTGTCCTCTTCTGTTTGGTTCTCTTCCTCGTCTACTTTGTTTTCTACGGATTCTAAATCAACCACGCGGACGACTTGTGACTCACCCGGTTTTCGAGATGGGTCATGCCAGGCCTGTTGGAAATTTGACTTTTCCACCGGTTTTCACATGTCTACGAATCGTCTCCCCGTCGCGGGATTCGCAAAGTTTTCTCGAGAAGAGAATCCCTGGGGTTTCCCTCCAGGTTGGTACTGTTTAGGTGTTGAGTTATAAGGAGCACGGCTGTTTCCTTCTGCATGGAGAGGCGAGCGATCCGGATATTTAAATCGATTGACCGTCCCCCCGTTATCAAATCTCTCTAACAGTGTCAGGAAAGCTTCGACCGTTATAATGTTTTGCCCCACTACGCAGTCATCGATGTTTTGTGTAAAATGTTGAGAAATACTCAAAACGATTTCTTCGTCCGTTTTACGCGGGACTAATTCGCGAGCTTTGCCTATTAATCGAACCGCATACTCGACGCGCGTTAATCACATGTCCTTTCGAAATGACCCGTTCTCAAGATTTTCGCGGAACTTTCGCTGTACTGCCGAATTCCAATATTGCGATATAAAAGCTTCCTCGAATTGACTCCACGTGGAGATCCCATCTACCACGAGGTCCCACCAATCGCCGGCTACGCCCTTCATCGCCTGACAAATTACAAAAACTAATTCCTTCTCAGGAATTCGACCGAATTCAATGTACCTCCTCATTTCTCGGAGAAATTTGGTAGGGCGTTCCGAAGATTTTCCCTCGAACGTCGGGAGTTCCGGCTTCATCTTGTACGGTCGCGAAAGACTCGATGTAGTTGACTCGAAAGTATTGTTACGCGCCGAGCGCGTTGATTTGCTCGAACGATAACAGCCAAGGAAAACTACGTTTTCCTCATACGCGTTACCGTAAAACTAGTAATCATTTAAGGTATTGGGATCGGTGGTGCTCAGTTCCATACGGGTCCTCGATCAAAACGAATTTGAATTTATGTAGGATTGGGGACAAAAGAAATTATAAAAATGTATATTAATTGAATTGATTAATATATTGAATTAATAATTTGAAATTTTTAAATCATTTACACATATAAGAGTATAAGTATATTATAAGTGAATATAGTAACATGAAAATATATAATAAAATGTTTATAAAAGCATATAAAACTATATAATAGCAAAGATATATAACGATATGAAATCGTAAAATATAGGAATATTTAAGAATATAGTGAAGTGGAAGCTAAAACTCTATTTGAAATCATTCAATTCAAGCATACGAATATGAATAACTGTATTATTCACAAACACTGATTCACAAATTTTCTTTATGTAAAAATGACGCAAACGAGACAAGGGAGATTCCCACGGTTTCTTTGACCGTCTCAGTTATTGCCATGAATTTAAAGATGCAAATCTATTTCGGAAGGAAACAATACATACTTGGAAAAACTCACCAAATTTAGATTGCTTTTTAAGTACTTTCTTCTCCCTTTTATAAAAATTCAAACGATTTCTCTCTCTCTCTCTCTCTCTCTCTCTCTCTCTCTCTCTCTCTCTTATTCTCCGCTCTACGCTTCTGAAGATCGACTATATTCCTGTTTAAAGAGAAAAATTAGACACTTTCACACACAAGGTTATTTTTTTGATTGATAACACTAATAAATTGAATTTATTGAAATTTAAAGAAAATATGAAGTAAAAAAAAAAAGAATAAGGTGAATAAAAATAAAGTAATTTTATTTCGCGAACTACTAAGTCTTTTCCTTTCTATTTAAGACTTTAAATAATAAAAGGAAACTCTAGCTTTACTAGAACGCGGACTTTGCGACACGCACCTCGCGATTGTACGTGGAAAAGTGTCGCAGCTTCACACCTTCGGAAGGATCCGGAGTCAATCCGTTCCGATTGTGGGTGGGTCAAGCTGCCGCCTCATTAACTAATGAGAGCGTAATTTGGGTGCTAGCGAGTCCGTGATTGGTCAAGGAGTTTGATTGGCTTGTGTGTGTGAGTGGTCCAAATCCCCTCTTTTACATGATGAATTTTCTCACGCAACGTACCATTCGATTCGCGGTAGTCTCTTATTTACATCCGGTGCGTCGGATGTGTCGCTTACAGTGCTTATTTAATCGAACGAATTTTGAAACATCGGATCGTTTCGGTCAAAGAAGAGTGATGCCTTCAGACAGCTAACGGGTGTTCCTTGAAGTCATGACTTTAAGTTAACTTGGCAAGGTTTCCCACAACGCTTATGCGTTGCCAAGCTCTTACTGATATTGAGAATGATAAGAGAAAAACCGTTAACAGCTGAGAGCGTTACTGTGATTTCAGTTTGATTCGTACTCGAGTAGTTAAAACTACTTAAAATACTTATTTGAAATGGTCACCGTGTATATATTATGAGTTTCTATTATGGATGACGTATTTACGAGATCACACGCTGACGAGACTATACGCCGCGCTATAGGACCACGTTGATTTCAAGGAAAGAATGTGTTGTAATTACAATTTGATCGCGTCGTTGAAAGAGATTTTAATTCTATAAACTCAAAGGCTAAGATTGCGCTCGATTAGGGACGTTCCCACAATGCTCACGCATTATCGAGCCACAATTCAACCGAGATATAATAAAATTTAAAAATTTTATGTTCGGAACGTAACATCCCTCCCTCCTTAAAATCATCGTCGTCCTCGTCGATGTTCAATAGCGTAAGAAGGTGGAACGGTAAAAAGAGTGAAATGGTTATAGCTACTGATTTTATCTGTTTAGACTGTTCGTTCATAATATATTCTGACGATTCTATTGCTAGCTAATCTGTAATTCTTTTCAGCGGATGTTCCTCCCAAGAATAAGTATCGGATTGTACTACTATTCGTTAATGTTTTTAAGGCGCATTCGGCAGTTATATTGGTAATGTTCGGGCATCCTTCAAGACCAATGTGTTGTATGGCAGGTACAGTTAAGAATAGGTTACTTATATGTTCATCCGTAATTCCCTGATTTTCTCTATATTCTAAGAACCTTAATTGTGGCAAATCAAAAAGAAAGTCACCGCTTATCTCGGGATTGAGATGGCTCATAAGAAGGTCCTTACAGTTTTTAAGTTTCCTTAATGGTTGTAGGGCATCCTCTCCTATCAGTCCGTAACAACCTGTTATATTTAATTTCCTGAGTTGTGTGGCATTGTTACCTAATGCAAGGATGAAATCTGCAGTTACCCATCTGCATAATCCTGCGTTTAATTTGGTTAGATTAGTGCAGTTAGTAATAAAGGAGATTGATGCTTCGCTTAATTCTGCATGTAAAGGTATATCATCGTTTTCTATATCATTGGGAACTGCCGAAAATGAAGTGTCAGTAAATATGGCTGTTTTAAGAGATGTTTTTAGTTTTTTATTGGCGCCTATGGCTAGTAAGGGAGTATAACCTAATGTAGTCATGCCATATTTTATGGTTAATGATTCGATTTCGGTTAATTCGGATAGCTTATATGCTAAATACTCTCCTTGTAGATAAGTGCAGTTTTCGATATATAATTTTCGTACATTACTGTTTAAATTTAAAAGTGAGTTTCCTGATGTACTATTGTATAAAAGGGCAAGTGATGTTAATTCATTATTATGTAAAATGTTTGCTAAGTCGGGGTCTGATGGTCCTATACATGTGCCGATCATTAAAGTTTTTAAACAAAATAATTTTTCGGATATATGACGCAGAGTGGATGGACGTATTACGATGCCAGTTAGATCTAAGTGTGTGATATTCGGTATTTCTTTGATTAATATAGTGGCTATTTGTGGTTTTAATTTTATGGTTAAATTAAGATCAGTTATGGTAATAGTGTTGACATAATTTCGACAACGTTGAATAAGCCAATATAGTGCGTTTGTTGTAACCGGCCTAACTTCCCAACCATTGCTCCATCTCCAGTCTTGGAGATTAAGAATTTTGGTTGACGCATGAGACAGTAGAGATCCTTCTCTCCAGATTTTTGAAAGTAGCTCCACGCGTGAGCGATCTCTATATGTTAAATAGCTACAGATTTTAGTTATGCATTCTATGGGCAGCAAAATTTCTGGTTTTTGACGCGCCTGAAGCAGCCCATCAAACGGATCTGGTCTAATTGTTGACGTTACCGCTATTGCAGTACGATCATGCCAATCGTCAGCGAGGAGGACACACAACTTCCGCTTGTGGCAGATGATTCCATCGGCCTGGCTCTCCTGTACGGCTGCCTTTGCCTCATCCGGAGTGTTGAACGTGACAAATGCCGTACTTTCCATGCCTTTCCGCAGTACAACGGCGTGCGTTGCTCCCAAATGTTTCAAGGCCTTTAATAAATCCTTTTTCAACGCCGAGCGCGTTGATTTGCTCGAACGATAACAGCCAAGGAAAACTACGTTTTAACACTGGCATGTGAGCATTTCTTGTTGTGGTATAATTCCCAGGAGATGATGCGTCATCCGTAGTTGCCGGATCGCCTTCCTGTTTGAATTTTACTTCAAGAAAATCTGCTAAGACTTTTTCAAAGCTTTGGAACTGTCCATTCATATGTTTGGTCGTGGTTTCAGTTCTGTCTTGTCGTTCCATCATTCGTTTCATTGCGTTTGTTAGAATAGATACTTGCTTTACAACTTCGTTAAGATCGTTATTTTGTTCCGTAGATCCGTTCGATCGTGTAGGGGAAGTAGTTCTGGATTGAGTCATTATTGATTAATTTGTTGCTTACTTTTCTTTTTTTTTGT
Source organism: Perdita meconis (assembly GCA_030770465.2). Classification (NCBI taxonomy): domain Eukaryota; kingdom Metazoa; phylum Arthropoda; class Insecta; order Hymenoptera; family Andrenidae; genus Perdita; species Perdita meconis. The sequence continues at coordinate 31,816,667 of JASKOS020000001.1, read as the reverse complement.
CAGCTCGGATCCCTCGTTGATCGATAGGTGTGGCACTCGCAGTCCCTTCTGGTCGCGACGTCCGTAGATGTCGTGGAGAAGTTTCCCTTCGATGAATTGAGTGGATCCTGGCAGGATCGCCAAAATGTCACGTCGAAATTAGTGACTCGTTGAAACAAACTATCACTCGCGTTTGTTTCGCAACAAACAGTATTGTTTTTAACACCTCGTATTTACTTCGATACTAACAATAAGAATGAATTGTCGTGACAATTCTTCTGATGTTTAACGATAAACTACTTGTAATAATACTCGGTTCTTACTCCGTAGATGATAGGTTCCGGTATAAAACAGAGGTTGTAACCGTCCCTTACGCCTCTCTATTCGAATCAGATTTCTTCCACACCTTCGGTGATCTTTATCGGCATCACAAGAGATCCGATCGCAATATGAAGAGAATGATGATAATAACCAACGGTGAATTTGCTGACCTCGAAGCAGAGACTCAACTAATAACGTGTGAATGTAGAAACGCAGTCGGTTACATTAACGATCTTTGCATGGAGATGCGAATATTTATCTTGCATAAACGATATTGAATCACGTGAAGTTCGGACCACCAGGCCACTGGATAGCCACAAGGGAGATTTGATGTGTAGAAATAACAATTGCTCTACTTCTGTGATGACAGGGACACAAAGTTGGATATATTCTATTTAAAAGTGGATGAGTACAAATGTTATGCTTTCCAATGCGATTGTTGACTCAATTGATAATTAACTGTCTAAGGGCAAGATTTGTATTGAAGTCCGTCTTCGCTTTATGCTCGGTAGCGCTCCTAGATTAATACTCTCTCTATCTCGCTTCTTAACGCTTCTAAGCTACCGCACGTAAATGGACAGGCCGAGGACCAAGATCATTAATTATATTACATCGATTAGCTATGTAGTACGATCTCTTACTATGAGAGTGCTCGGACGTCCCTGGGTAGTCGAGGATCGAACAGACCCGTGAGAAAGCCACGCACGAGGGTGGATCTCCTTCGGAGTACCGCGTCCTGTAACGACCACAGTTACCGGCTTTTTTCTCTCGTTACACAAAACAGAGTGTTACTGACGCAACGGGAACACCGAGCGCAAGCGAACTCTCGAGAAAGCCACGCACGAGGGTGGATCTCTGTTCGAGTACCCTGTACTGTAGTGGGCCCGCCACCGCAATATCTCTGTCCTCTAGCGAATATATATATAACCTGTTTACCTGTGGCACTTTTCCATTATTCTACCGCCCTTTTCTTGTATTCAAAATCGGTGTCCACTTCTTCTACTGGTCCTTCTTCTGGAACACAAACTTCCATTTCTTCTGCAAGTTCGGCATCCGTAATCTCATCAGGTGACGTATCTACAAATTCTGCTTCTATTGGTCTTGATTCTTCAAAATCCAAGGTGTCCGTTCCTTCCGCCGTAAATGATTCATCCTCCATACCTCGAATTATAATTTCCTTTAATATTTCCGATAAAGCGATCTCCTTATAATTCACAGGAGTGAGAGCATACCTCGAGAAGTATGCTGTTGTAAGAAGCAAATTAATTACATTTGCCGGATTTATGAATACCATTTTCAATAAATGAAGGACTAACTGACGAAACTTATAACCTGCTCTCTCTAAACTGGTTATGCATTTACATCTTGCATACTTATATACTGTCTCATTGTATGGACATTTTATTATAGAACTATCAGCAGCACACAGAGGTCAGACAAACAAGATGTGCTACTGCTTAAGATATTGTATTCTACAACCAGATATCAACAGAGGTCAGAAAAACAAGGTCTGCCAAACCTGTCCGAAAGAATAATGAAAACATTGTCGGTAATTTAAACGTATCGGTGAATACACATGGTCGACGAACTCAACGTCGATGAAACCTTGTCGATGAAAGCATTGTCGGTGATATGATTGCCGATGATTTTGGCGGACACACAGTATACATACAGAGTGTTCCATCAGAAGTTGTTGTAATTAGACGGCTACTATTTCCGGGTCACCGCGGGAGAGCCAGACACTACCCAGCTGCCGCCATGACCGGAGTGTGCGGTAACGCAGTTTTCCCCACGTAAAACAAAAGAAAAGTCTACGTGCTTATATTGTCACACGCGAGATACACGAAAAGAGGTTTTTAAAAACTATACTTTATTGATACAAGAGACGTTGGATGTTCGAGCTTCGATTGATGATTGGAGAATAATGAATTAAGAATGCCTGGGTGTTGATCAGGACTTCCTTTTATACTTCCTGATGACGCTTGTTTTCCTCGACGGTTTCCTCCTTTGTGGGGATAGTTGTGTCTTCGCTTGTTTTCCCAGACGGTGATGTTTACAGGATGATTTCCGTCAGATTATATATGTATATTTTTCTTTTTTTTTATTTACTTTGTCACACGCGAGTTCCGCGAAATAAAGTTTTTAAAAAAACGTTTTTAACTTCTACATAATTACTCGAGATTAGGGATTTACAAACTAATAGTAATACGCTTGATGACTTGATCGTGAACAGAGATCGAAAGAATGCTTGCTGCTCCAAGATCCTCCTTTTATCCGGTCGGATGGCGCACTGTTTTCCTGGGGGTTCCTCATGTGTGGGGATAGTTTTGGCTACGGGTGTTTACGTCGACGGTGTCTAGACGTTTCCCGTTATAACTTATTTACGCAGTTTTAATCATTATCCCTGGCGCAGAAAAATGTAATGATTGGATATTTATTTCAATTTGTAACGATATTCGATTATCGTTATTCCTTAACAAAGTTCGAATTTACGAATTTAAAGAACGATGGTGGAATTCGTGCCTCCAGGCACTGGAAAGCGGAGAATGACTGAGTGGGGAAACGACAAGACTCGGACTCCTTGTTAGAGGCAAAAAAAAAAGTTGGTATATTCTGATCACGATCTTTTACAGTGGAATTGATAGTTAACGCTCGAACCGATGCGTTTGTTTCGTATCGCCGGGACCAATATTAAAATTCGCGCTTCTATACTCTCAAAGCTCTCTCTCTTTCTCTCTCTCTCACACTCGGCGTGTTAGTCTCCGTCCTCGTCCCGTACGGTCGTTCCTCACGTTGCCGTCGCGGAGGACGGCCGTTCGACAAGAGTTGCCTCCGTTGAATATTCGTCCGAAAGTTCGGGCGAATGATTCAACCCACAACGACCCTAAAATCTGATTGAACCGCGATGCCTAAGACTTCCCCAAGAGGCCGAAAGAGCTCGAAGGGATGTCCGACATGGATAGCGCAACCCTTTCCGGGCACGATCTTGTCTCACAGACGTCCCGATTCGCAAAAAAAAAACAGCTTATATGTGAATCACTGACGAGGTTCTAAAGACCGAACTGAACAGCGATATCTAAGAGTCTGTAAGGGGGCACGTGAGACGCGATCCCCAAACAATCTCCGATAACGATTGCGCAGTCCTTTCCAGATTCCACCGTTGTTACTCACAATGTGGTCGACTTACGAGCGAAAAATCAGCGAGGCACACCAGGGGTGCGTCGACACTCCTTTTAACTACGAGGAGCCTAGGACCGAATACACCGCGAGACCCAAGAATCTGCAAGGGGGCACGTTGGACGCGATCCCCAAGCAATCTCCGGTAACGATGGAGGATTCGTGTCCGGTTCCGTCGATCGTCCAACCCCACAGGTGCGAATTACGCATCCGAGAACGGTGCCAAATCACGAATGATTTGACGCCGTCACTCGTAACAGGAAGTCTAAGATCGAATGCACCGCGATGCCTAAGAGTTCGCAAGGAGGCACGTCTGACGCGATCCCCAAGCGATCTCCGGCAACGATGGAGAATTCGTATCCGCCTTCGTCGTTATCAGATTTATATTCGCCCCTGCACGACCAAGATATGCCGATACAATCCTCGACGTGATTCGTCGACAGTTCGTCGCTCAACAATCAAAAAGATCAAATTTTACTCGCGGACTCCGGGTGGAGTCGACGACGGCGACTATAAACACTTTTATGCTTCGTTCGGCGACAAACGGTGTGCGAGATTGTACTATTCTCCGAAATATTTACCGAATCCTACGACTCGCGCCGCGCCTCCGTATGCGCCCCAAGCCGAGATTCCCGGCAACCGCGTGCACTTCGTGAATCAAAGGTAATGAATTGATTTAATAGATTATGATAGTATTAATCTACGATGGGCTGTGCCACGGCTCGGTTTGAACACGCGACTCCTCGGCTTGAGGCGCATACGCGGCGAAAGCGCGAAAAGCAATTTGACTCTCGCACTGAATCAGTTTGATTCTTCGACCATGCACCGTTTCTCGCCCAACGGACTCCGTTTCGACTGTTTCCGTTCCCGTCCGAAATCAGAGTGACGATCGATCCGCTCGCATCAAAGCTCCCGAGATCGCGATCAAGAAGGGATAGTTGCGCACGCATAAATTAATAGAGGGGACCATAATTTCGGTAATTATCATTCGCTGTCGCGCATCACGCGATCCGTGGCGCGACGATTCTGGAGGGGATGTCGTTGTTTCTCGCGATCCACTCACACGAATATGCAAACTCACGTATATCCCACCCATACAGTTCATGGTGCTTCCTATATACCGACATATATACGTATATATATTCATAGATATATATATATATATGGAACCAATACGGTTACATATTGCCCCCCCTTTCAAAACTCATGGGTGCAGGAACGCAGTAAAATGCACCCACAGAAGGATGAAGCGAAATAAGAAGAAACGGGGGAGAAGAGAACAAAACAAAAAAAAATATACAGCATATTGATGGCGTCCATACACACATAAAAAAAAAATCTAGAAATCTTTGTTTGACTCACCGATTACTGGGTTGTGTTCTTTCTCTCCTTTCCTCTTTTATTATAGGTGCGCACCATTCCTTACTCGGGAAAATATCACAATGTTCTGCTATTGAGCAATATTCGCATGAACGTTTTTTGCACACTAGACCTTTTAATCAAATAAAACACATTCTGCCATTAAAAACGTGGCCACACACGGTATCCGGTACTTTCCGGACCCGTACTCACTCACAAAATAACAGGTTTTCATGTTCATGAATTAAACTAGACAATTTTATAATTGTTATGTTATCAACACGCGTCTCTGCGCACTCATTCACCGGGTATACACAAAAGAGAATGTCGAAATAATAATAAAATCGTAAACAAAAAGGCCATAATTTTTTTCGCGGCCCTTCATCCACTGTATTTACTTGTTCTGCTACGAGGCGGAAAGAAAATTCACATTGCCGCGCATATCCCCGATGAACGCAAAACACTTACGGAACTAAGGAAAGAAATAATTTATGAGGGACTCGGCTTGACCGAGCAATCCGAGGGGGTCCTTCGGGTTCAAATCCGGAATGTCTATCTCCGGATTTTCCTTGGTTTCGCCGGTCTGGGCCAGCGATGTTGTGGGCTCCGCGGGCAGCGGCACGTCCACCCACTCCTCGACGTCGTTGATTGGCTCATCCACCGTCGTTTTGGCGCGAGGACGCGCGGTTTAAACCCCACCGGCCTCGATCCCAAAGGAATCCCTCCGCGTGGGACTTGGGTGCCAATACTCCGCGTTGCTCCTCTCACCTGGGTTGCGACTCCTTGCCGGTATGGCGCACGAACTCCTTGCCACGGTCTCGGAGTTAACACCTTCGCGTTACGCGGTTTTGGATCTTTGTATTTTATGTTCATGTTCGTTTGCGTCACTCGGGAAAGCATCGCCCACCCCGCGTAGCTTTGCGTGTTCGCGTCGCACATGTTCCTTGATTCAGCGGTACCGATTCACTGGTCTGTTCGCGTTCAACGTACTTCGAATACTGAGGTCCTCATCACGCGTTGTCACCTCATGGCTTCCCCTCCTCGTTAAATTCCAGGATTCGCTCGTTGCTTAGTTTTTCTGAGCGTTAATCCGCTGCTTCGGAATTGTGTATGTACGGACGAAGGCTGGTCGCATGGAAAGTGCCTTTCTCGGAGCCCGAGTGAGGATCTCTCAATGTGTACGTCGTTGACCCTTTTTTGCGTATTATTTCGTACGGACCGTCGAACAAGTGGAAAAATTTCGCTATTTCGCGATCCGCCGCGTTAGATACCGGGTTTGTCCTTAGCAGCACATAATCACCGACTGCGTAGTGTTTATGTGTCTTCCCGTCGTTCGCACGTTTTTGTCGTTTGCGTGCCATCTTACTCATTCTACGGAACGCGAATTGTAACTTTGAAGCATGGTTGGTTTCGTCGGTCGTCCTCTGTTTTTGTGTATGGGGGAACCATTTCGCCCATGGTTGTTCAGGTGGTTTTTTCAAAAACAGCTCAGTCGGAGTGTAACCCGTGGCGTCGTACTGTATTTCGTTGCAACAAGTTTCCACTACACCAATCCAGGTGGCCCACGATGTGTGTGCGTGAGCCGCCAGTGTACGAAATATCCGTCCGATTTCCCTGTTTACCCGTTCCACGGGATTGCTCTGCGGATGTCGCACCGATGATAGGATGTGCCGGATTCCTGCGTCCCCCATGGCTGTTGTCCATTTCTTTGCAGTGAATTGCGTCCCGTGGTCCGTGATGACTCCTTGAGGACTTCCGTATGTCGCGACGTAGTTGTTGAAGAAACGCGAAAGCGTAGCGCGTGTAGTTGCGTGTTTTACTGGATACAATTTGACAAATTTCGTAAATATGTCCTCAATGATCAGAATATACCTCACCCCACCTCGGGAAATTGGCAGAGGGCCATAATAGTCGATTGATAACAGCTCGAAAGGCTCCCGTGGAAGAATGCTCTGCATGTCAACATGTATTGCGTGTGTTGGAATTTTGACTCGCTGGCACGTGTCACACGCAGCAACGAGTTTTCGCACACGTTTGTGTAATTTAGGTATATAAAATTCTTCAGCAACTAAACTTGCAGTTTTATCTCCCCCGGGATGAGCATATAGTTCGTGTACTTCGCGAATTAAATCCGTATGCAAGCACGCTGGGACTACGGCCCTTAAATTCTTTTTCCTGTCGAGATGATATAAAATGTCGCCAAGCAAGCAGTATGCCTTAGAGGTGAAATGAGGACGAATTCTACAATCTTGAATTAATTGTTTTAATTTCTCGTCTTTCAGTTGCCATTCTGACAGACGCATAAGGGCTCCTGCCAACTCGGCTGACATTTTCCGTGCTAACGCTGTAAAAACTGGCACGAATGTTTCGCGACCCCGTTGGTTTCCCTCGTCTGCGGCGTTTACGCGACTAAGTGTGTCTGCTGGAATATTTTCTTTTCCCGGACGGTGATGGATTTCAAAACGATAATCTTGTATAGACAAAATCCAACGCGCAAGGCGCTGATTTACTAACTTGCTACTCATCAGGAAGGTGATCGCTTTGTGGCCTGTAAAAAGAACGAGCTCAGCTCCGTAGAAATACGTGCGAAAGGGTCTAGCAGGATAAGGGGGTCAAAGGTGCCCTTGAGCTGATTTTTGTCGGGAATGTGGCATTCGATAGAGTATCAATAGAAAACATTCTGTGCCAATTTTCAACCCCCTATCTCAACCGGGGGGGTAGTTATAGGGAAAATTAAAAATATCGGTTTTTGCCCCATTTTCCCTATTTAACAGAATGCGAAAATTCTGCAAAAATTCTAGAACATGGTAAACGTGGTGGCACATATTACAGAATTTTTTTAGATTTTTCGAATGCATATCCTAAGTATGAAAAATCAAAAACTCGAAAAAAATCAGAAAAATGCAGATTTTGTAGTGAAGTTTTAAAGTGAACACTTTTTTATTTTTACAGTAACAACATAATAGTACGACTATTATTTACAATTTTTTTCAGATTTTTTGGCAGGGTGCGCCGTAGTTCAAAAAATCAAAAACCGAATTTTTCGGGGTATTTCGGGCAAAACCGTGATAAATACATTTGATTTTTACATTATCTTTACACAATAAGTGTATTATGTGATTTTTGATATTTCTACATTGTAAAGAATAATGAACAAGTATGAGAATTTAAATTGACTCAATTAAATGAAGAATTTAGGCGCTTTATATTCAGGAACATCAGCGAATTTTTCAACGGTGGCCGTGGCTCAGTGAGTAAAGTCTTTGACTGCGGAACCGCTGCATACTTTTTGGCGCGGGTTCGCGCCCCACAAAGTTCCAATTTTTTTTTTTTCGTTATTAACTACATGGCAGCAAATAATACTCATTTAAAAATGTTTTAACAACACTTTTAAAATATTCTATCACAAAATGAACATAAAAATAATTTTCGAGCATGTTTTACTGTTTCTGTTCATCTCTTTAACACATTTCCGCTGCGTGAAAACACACTTATAATGTTCATTTAATGTAGAATACGTATTGTTTAATACCCATCCACCTTTAAATAATAATACGCAGTGGTGTAAAGCATAAAATATTTAAAATATAAAATATATTCAATCAAAGTATAAAATATGAAACGGCATCCGTAATCAAAACGACAGATTGTCAGATGAACAGAAAGAGTAAAACATGCTCGAAAATTATTTTTATGTTCATTTTGTGATAGGCGGCCGCGACCGTCTCGCGACTTCTCGCGCGTGGGATTACGCCACGCGCGTATATAAGTCGCATCGGGAGGCACAATCGGGGGACGATACGAACTGGCAGGCCAGGGAGCCGCTCTATATAAATTCGTAGATGACTCTCCAGCTCGAGCAAGTGCCACGTGCCTTCTTGAAGCCAAATCGCTCCTCGATACCTCCTGGAGGTCGATTATCATTTAGGCCCCGGCCTGGGTAATCGTGACACCTCGATCCTTGCCAGAGACCCCGGTTTCGACCGGTTACCGGCATCCTGGACCGTAGGACGGATTCTTGCTTCCGGAGCATGTCCGTCCTACAATAAGGTCGCTCCACGCCTCCGAAAGCGGGTTGGCTTCAGGGCCCCTGCCGGTTGAGGTTCCGTCCCACCGCCCGATATTCCCTCGGGAACGCCGCCGAGCTCACCGCGCCGCGACGACGAGCTGACCACACCGCCGATCACCTCGCGCCGCCGAATACTCCGCGCCGCCGATAATTTTAAGTCGCGCCCAATAGTTTTAAGCCGCGCTAACATTAAGCTGCGTTATGTCGCGCCGATTACGCCGCGTTAGGATTAAGTCGCACTAACATTAAGCCGCGAGTTGATGCGAGCCGTTCCGACCGGCCGATAATGTTTCGATGTGTTCATATTAGAATAAAGTTTATGTTTATGTTAGAATAAAATTCAGCTGACTCGACTGGCTCATTTGCGAATCCTGGCGACCGACTGAGTCGGCATAAATCCCGCTTCCCAGGTCCTTACGACCGACCAACGAACCCGTGTTCGTTACACCCTCTTTAGAGGTAATACTAGATATTCTGGATCGGAATTTTCTGAAGATGAACTAGATTCATCTGAAGACGAGTTCTGACTATCGTCTACGGGATTTCGGGATAATGCATCCGCATTAACGTTTAATTTTCTTGATTTATGTTTAAATTCGTAATCGTAATCTCTCAATTTTAATCGCCAACGAATCAATCTTTGACCAGGATCTTTAATTGAATCTATCCATTTTAAAGGTTCATTGTCACTGAAAAGTATGAATTTACGTCCATGAAGATAAGGTTGAAAATGTAATATTGAATACAGTACGGCCAAACATTCTCTCTCAGTAGTGGAATAATTTCGTTCAGGTTTAGTCAAAGTTCTAGAAAGATATGCAACCGGTAAATCAAAACCATCTTTTTCCTGACTAAGTACGGAATCTATTGCATAGTCAGATGCATCAGTCGTAAGTGTAAATGTTTTATTGAAATTTGGATATTGCAATATTGGACTCTGACAAAGAGCTTTTCGCAATTCAAGAAAACTTTTCTTTTGATGTATTTCCCAAACGAATTCAGTATTTTTTTTTAACAAATCTGATAATGGCTTAGCTTTAGCAAAGAAATCTTTTATAAATCGCCTATAATAGCCTGCAAGGCCTAAAAATTGCCTAATATGTTTCTGATTTCGAGGACGAGGAAAATTTCGCACGGCTTTGATCTTGTTGTGATCAGGTCTTACACCATTATGACCAATTACGTGACCTAAGTAAGCTACGTCAGTTCTCAAGAACTCACATTTTTCGGGCTGAAGGGTTAATTTTGCATTAACTAATCTATTAAATAATCTTTGAACCTTTTTGTCATGCTCTTCCAAGGTTTTTGCATAAACTACTATGTCATCCAAATATACAAAGACTTCAGTTCCCTGCAATCCACGCATTAATTGGTCGATCAACCGCTGGAAGGTTGCTGGAGCATTTTTGAGTCCTTCCGGCATACGGGTGTATTCATAATGACCGTTAGGCGTTGAAAACGCAGCCTTCTGTCTGTCTACCGGATCCATTTCAATCTGTTGAAACCCGCTAGCCAAATCGAAAACTGAGAAATAACGCACTTCCCCTAAATGATCTAATATATCTGCTATATTCGGTAATGGATAAGCATCGCCAATGGTTTTATCATTTAGTTTTCGAAAATCAATAACCATTCTCCATCTTGGATTTCCCTCGAAATCAGGTTTCTTTGGAACAATCCAAAGTGGAGAGTTATAAGGTGAATTTGAAGGTGCAATATTTTTATTTAATTTTGTAGAAATTTGTTTTTCTATTTCTGATTTATGCACAGGAGGAAATCTGTACTGACGCGTATTGATTGGAACATCGTCAACGGTATGAATTTTATGTTTAATCAACGGAGTAGCTTCCAATTTGTCTCCAGGTTGTAACCAAAATTGATTTTTACAACTATTTCTCCGAAATTTTTCCGTAAATCTAAGATGTTTAGCTAATTTTCGACAAGACAAGAAGGGATTCGTGCCTCCAGGCACTGGGAAGCGGTGAATGATCGAATGGCTTACGAGAAAACTTGGACACGATTTTAATAGGTAAAAATATGGTATATTGCCGTCCTTTAAAGAGTTACAGTCGTCTAATCAATCGCCGAATAATTGATACACCCGTCTTTACGCCCGGATTTTGATTTACTCTCCCGAAATCACACACATTCGCTTATTCTCTCCTTCTCTCCTTTTTCGAGCCGGCCGTCGTCCTCGTATCGTAAAGTGGCCTTAGCGAAATGATGGTCCGCAGGACACGCAACTCGACAAGAGTTGCGTCTGCCGAGCGCATGACCGCGACGTCGGGCAAACGCTCAGCCGTCCCCTTTCGCGACGTGCCAACTTACTGGTAAATTACCTGACGAGGATCTAAAGACCGAATTAGGCCGTGATACCCAAGAGTCTGCAAGGGGGCACGTTAAACGCGAGCCCCAAACAATCTCCGATAACGAGGGCCCAACCCTTTCCAGACTCCACTGTTTGAATTTACCACGTGGCTTATCAACGCCCAAAAATACCGATGAGGCACACTCAGGCCGAATCGACACCCCTTTCTCTCCCGGGGACCATAAGAACGCACCGCGATGCCCAAGAGTTCACGAGGGGCCACGTAAAACGCAAGCCTCAAGCAATCTCCGGCAACGAGAGTGAATCAGGGATGGGAACCGCAGCCTAACCTTAACCCGTACCCGGTTAACCGAGGACGGTTCCTGTAACCCACACGTACCGAGAGGGAGCGGGTTTTTAGAGTTTAGAGAGAGCGGGTTCCTGGTAGAATAAGATAGATACTCGAGACAGCTTACTTCAAAGATATACGAATGTACATGTATTATGAAAAAAAATAGGATCAACTTTTAATGCGTACAAGATACATACATACAAAGTAAAAAAATATGAACATAATTATATTTTATATTGTCACACGCGAGATACACGAAAAGAAGTTTTTAAAAATAATACTTTATTGGTACAAGAGATGTTAAGATTTACAAAGGAATCAAGAATCGTAGTGCTCGCTGGATTAATAATGATCGCTGCCGAATTAATTAATGCGTGGGTGTTGATCGGGACTTCCTTTTATACTCCTTGATGACGCCTTGTTTTCTTCGACGGCTTCCTCCTTCGTGGGGATCGTTGTGTCTTCGTTTGTTTTCCCAGACGGTGATGTTTACGAAATGATTTCCGTCAGATTTCTCCGGGGGGTTTTTAAAATTGTGTCCTCACAATTTTTACAGGGCAAGAAATCCTTGGGCGATGCGTTGTTGCTCCCGTTCAATGTCTTTCCATTTTTCAATTAGCTGATCGAAATTTCGAAGACTTTTTAAATAGGCGATGAGCATTCCAAAGAACCGTTTTTCCTGGAATTCTTTGTCTACATCATTAGAGTGAAAGATTTTTAGCCATCTAACAAATCCGTATCGATTTGGTAAATGATTTCGTAGATATGAGTAAAGTCTTTGATACATTGCAGAGCATTTTTCACATGCTTCGACCGGTTGATAAGTATACAGAAGGATGTGGCACTTTGAGCATCGCGGAAATTCAATAGTGTTTGGATTGTATAATGTATGTACTTTTGTTCGTATTCTAACAACCGTTCTTTGGTGTGTTGGATTAATCCATAATTGCGTATTTTCTACAGGTTCAGGCCAGCAGTCTTTGCAATAAAAATTTTCAGAGTTAAAGGTTTGATATACATAACCATTATCCTTTCCCTTTGCACACGTTAACAATCGAAGAATTTTATAACTCTTATGCAATAACGAGACATCGCTTCTGAGGTTGGGATTTTGATAGGTTCCCATCTGTAAAGAAGTCATGATTTTAAAGTTGTTCGAGTGAAACTTTTTCTATGTATGTTTCGCAAGCGAGTCATTATATCATTATCATTATCAACATAGAGTGTTTCTGGTTCATCTCTTATTCGAGCGAGTTCTGCTAATTCTGATAATTGTATTGGTTCCGTTGTCATCGGGCTTCGGTCGATTGTTCTTGACGCGTTTCCGAATGAACAGTGATCATAAATAATTGTACATGGTTTACACCAAGATTTTAACTGTTCCCATACCCATTTAAGAATTCCTATTCTATAGAGAATATAAGTGATTAAGGTTCCCATACTGATGTATCCCAATAACATACTATAATATTTAATGTTATCGTATAAAGTTGCTGTTCGTTTTCTTAATGCGAGAGTTTCAATTTGCTGATTAATATCATTTAGCGAGGTTCCTAAGTTTTGCAAATCTTGAGCTGTTATTTGAGCTCTCTTTAAGTATGTTATGTTGATTTGATTAAAATCTATTGTAGTCTGTGTGACGAAATTAACGGTAGAGATAATTGGAGAGATGTTCTCTCGTTCGCGTAATTTTTCTGAATGCCTTCCTTCGCTTTTCGGAATGCGCTCGCACCCCCTAGTGGAGTTAGGTTTTACGGATTTGCTTGCAAAGCGTTAGCGATAAGCGCTAGACTGTCATAGTAAGCAAGATGCGCACCGTGAGAACGGCAAGAGAGTCTTAACTTAGAACGGTATTATAAAAAAATCGGAATGGCGTTACATCTGTTCGAAGAAATTTGTTGTATAATCATTTGTTTCTAAAGGAATATTCAACGTGGTGTTTTGTCCCGTTTTTCCTGATTTAAGGATTATTTCATCAGTCGTTCCTAGACATCCTGGGGGTAAATGTAAAATTGCTTTTCCTTTTAAGGTGATAAAATATGGTTCTTCATTTTCACATAACACGTGTAGATATTCTTCCTTTGGTGATATAGTAATTGTAGCGGTTTGAGTGTAGGAAAGGAGGAGTGAAATACTCGAGGAGTTAGAACTCGAAATTGTAGTAGACTTTATTGTAAGTGAGAATAAGCGCGAGAGTTTGGGAGCGCGAGCGCGACGAATCAGCTGTTTCTGTTGTCAGGTGAACGATCGACTGGGGCGATTTAACGTTCCCGGAATTCGAACCAGTGCTAGGTGCAAGAGTGGGGGAAGCCAACTTCGCGACGCAACGATCGATGAGAGCGATCGATACACGCTCCGCGGAGCGCGAATTACAAGAGGGACGTCGCACTCTTAGTGATAAAACCAGTGTACCTTAAGAACTAAGAATTGTTAACTTAGACTACCTTATACTAGACCCAACACCAAAGAAATAATAAAGAAAAGCTCGCAGAATTAAAGAGGAAGAAATGACTTATAACCTAATAGTCTTAATCCTAAACAGTAATCCAATCTTGGTTCGTTATTAGTTGAATAAAAAGTGTCGAGTGAAACCGAATATAATGTTGTGTGCAATGATGTGTCTTCTTTAAAGACACATTTTGTCTTCTTTTGAGACAAGCGTCTGACGATGTGGTTGTGTAATCCGGGTTTTTACGATGTACGATATATTGATTTCCTAAGTCCTTGAAATGGATCTTTTCTTCTGGCGTTATAGGAATAAATTTTGTTTTTGCTTCGTTTAGAAGAATGTATTCGAAGTCAATATCAAATATTTGGTATCCTTGTACGTAAGAATATGTCGGTAAAGCTATTGGTTTATGGAGGACGTATAAATCTTCTTCTAACAAAGGAATCGTTATTGTATATAATAATTTATCTTTAGTTGTTGCTACCGCAATTTCACTTACGTCCAATAATAAGGTATAATATTCTTCTTGTAGTGGTACTGGAAAATGTTGTTTTGTTGTATTCCTCAGTGTCATCATTAAAAGTGATGGTTGGATAAGGTTCGGATGTATAATTCCATGTTTTCCATCAATTAGAGCGTTTGATAATTTTTGTATTTGTACTGATAAATCATGAATTAAATTTGTGTAGTCGAATAGCGTTTCGTCAATTTTTAAGTTATAGATTTCTAATCTCGTTGCGTTTTGAATATTTGCGAAATTTAAATTGAGTGTTGCCAGTTGTTCATCAAATTTATGAGAGGTTCCAATACTATTTTGCAGTTTGTTTAATAGAAAAGTCGTTTGATTGCGAACTAAATGAGCTATCTTTAAATTGTCTTCTCTGAGTTTATCTAGTTCGTTGTTATAATATTCTGCGTCTGATGCAGCTAGTGTTCCAAATAGAAGTCGTATTCCTTCTCCAATTATGTTTAATAATCCTCTTTGTTTTCTTGTATGTCCAATAAATTGTTGCAGAGTATGTAATTCGTCTCGTAATAATTTTAGTTTATGCTTTTGTATCAAAATTCGAGCTTTACTAAAACATGGGTCGATTTCGGCACAATGATATTCTAAGTTTTGTACTTGTCTTTCTAAATGGTCAATCTGTTCTTTTGTATGAGAGTAATCTATTCCAACGATTATTGTCCATGTTTCGTGGAATAGTTAAGCCTTTTTCTGGTATTCTAGATATGTTATTTGTTCATCCTTTAAGGGAGTGAAAATCAATGAATTTTGTGAACTTGGTTCAACCTGGTGCAGAGGATGGGCCTGGCTGTGGCTCATCATCATCAAGAAAGTCAGAATTAATATCTTCTTCATCTTCTTTTCCTGTAACAAAGAAAGGTTTCACATCTGAGATGTGATATGTCACTTATTTAGCCGATCATGAAAATCACTAACGGTTTCACCGCGTTTCATCCTAATATTTTCAATTTTATGATGATTGTTGGGTCCCGAGTGGTAGGGAGCGGGATGTGTGAGAGGTGCACAGAAAGGAACACGGATTGAGCTAAATACTATGAATATATATTATTAAAGTACAAGGGTGCACATAGCGTGCAGTTGGCTTGGTCGGCCATCTTAGGACTGGCCCCGTGCAGTCCAGTACGTCACAGCGCCACCCTGGCGCTGCTGTAGCGTACCCAACAATGATAATAAGGATCATTTTTGTCAGTCGCAAATCTGGACTTCAAATGTTTTATTAACTCATCTACCTTATTAAAAGATTTTCCCCAAGTGCTGTTTCGAGCAGCACCCAGTAATTTTCCCAAAACTGCGCGAACAAAGGAAGTCTCTAAATCTGGAGGAACAAAAACCGAACCATTTTGGATATCTTGTAGGAAATTCTTTAATGGAATATTTTTGCCATCGAAATAAGGAATGTTTAGTAGACTATGTTGAATGGCGAAGCATTCCGCCATGGACGTCACCATAGCATTGGAATTATTAATCGTATTTTCTCGCGTGCTATTTCCTGGCGGAAAATTTAATTCTGCTCTTGTAGTAGGATTGTCAGATGGAGTCGAAATTTTCGAAAACCCGAAATATCAAATAGAATACACAATAAAATACAAGAAAAATAAATAAAAATGCAATGACAATATTTTAACGCTACCAAAGTATTTGTTAGTCGAGCGATGTACGACTTCAGACGCATGTATTCAGATGCAATTTGTTAATAATCAGACATTGAAGACGATCCTTCAAATTTCAGGATGAAATTCGAAGTATCCCTCCGCTGCCACCAAAATCTGTTACGCGTACAACGGGGTTTGAATTATTTTATAAAATTAGTGTGGAAGTTGGTCGCGGTTAGATCGATGTACGCGTGAACAGGATTTAAGTTTTGAAAAGGTTAAAACAATTCAGAGTTTATAAAAGAAAACTATTAAGTTTATTAGAAAATTAAGCTAATCGGAATATAATTGGATTGAATACATACAACAGGAAACTGTTCAAAATATAATAGAAAAATAAAGGTTATTAGATTTAAAATTATAATTGAGGTAGGGGATCAAATTCGTCTGACCCTCTACAGGGTCTTCAATGTCTTATCATCAACAAAACCAACCCTAAAGTTGCGATTTAGAAATCATACATCCACTCCGTCACTCACACATGGACAATTCGATGAGAAGACTGTCAAGGGCAAACCCAGGATACTATCAAGTATCGACAGCCTTTCACGCGCAGGAAAAGAAGATTTATATTGTCACACGCGAGATTCACGAAAAGCAGTTTTTAAAAAACATACTTTATTGATACAAAGAAGCGTTGAGTATTCGAACTCTAATTAGAGAATGATGATCTGTTGACCGGGACTTCCTTTTATACTTCCTGGATGACGATTGTTTTCCTCGGCGTTTCCTTCGTGTGGGGATAATTGTGTCTGACGTTTGTTTATCCAGACGGTGATGTTTACCCAGACGATTTCCGTCATATTCCTCCGGGGGGTTTTTGAAATTGTGTCCTCACAATTTTAGAGGGCAAGGAATCCCTGTGCAATGCGCTGCTGTTCTTGTTCTATGTCCTACCATTTTTCGATCAGTTGGTCGAAGGTGCGAAGACTTTTTAAGTAGGCGATCAACATGCCGAGGAGTCGTTTTTCTTCATATTCTTTTTCTACATCATTGGAGTGGAAAATCTTCAGCCATCTGACGAATCCGTATCGATTAGGCAAATGGTTTCGCGGATAGGAGTAAAGTCTGATACATTATAGCACACTTTGGACATGCTTCAACTGGTTGGTAGGTATATAAAAGAAGATGGCATTTTGAACATCGTGGGAATTCAATAGTATTTGAGTTGTATAAGGTGTGTACTCTTGTTCGAATTCTAATAACTGTCTTTTTATGTGTTGGATTGATCCAAAGTTGGGTATTTTCCATAGGTTCCGGCCAACAATCTTTGCAATAAAAGCGTTCTGAATTAAAGGTTTGATCCTTTTGCACATGTCAATAAACGAAGGATCTTATAACTTTTGTGTAGTAAAGATACATCATTCCTAAGGTTGGGATTTTGATATGTTCCCATCTGTAAAGAAGTTATGATTTTAGAGTTGTGTGAGTAAAACTTTTTCGGTGTATATTCCGTAATCGGGTCATTACAGTCTGTTCCACAAGAGCGTGTTGATAATATCTGTGAATATAACTTTCTTTGTAAAAAAAACTTGATGTAAATCGAATATAGAACTAAAACACTAATACGCTGTTACTTTAATATGAGGTCCAATCTCCTCCGTTTGAAATTATAGCTTGACATCTTCTTTGCATGCTCTCTACCAATTTTTCGGCGTATGATGGAGATAATGATCTCCATATTTCTCGAATACGGTCCATTAGTGTTCTTAATTTTAAGATAGGTTTCCTTTAAGTTTGTGCTTCATTAGGGACCACACATTTTCTATTGGATTTGCGTCAGGAGACTGGGATGGCCAATACAATACAGTGATGCCTTTTTTTGATTTCCAGTCGGTGCAGATTCGACTTCGGTGTTTCGGGTCATTATCTTCTTGTAAAATCCATTTGTCCTCAGTTTGATTAAACCAGCGTTTCAAAGATGTAAGAAGCCCTCTTTGATATAATTTTAACATTTTTTGAGCATTTAAATTATCTGTGAAGATGCATAAACTCCCAAAACCCCATGCGTTAAAACAACCTCAAACATGCACTTTTATGGGGTGTTTTTTGCTTCTCTGCAGGAATGGTTTTCCGTAGACAGACCAAGCATGGCTAATAGGACACCAGGCCCAAAAAGAAGATTCATCACTAAATACTACATTGCTCCAATCACGATCGATATTTTGATGAGCCCACGCCAGGCGACTTTCAATATGTCTTTTTGAAAGTAACGGTTTCGACATTGTACTACGCCATTTGACACCATGTTCTTCCAAACGACGTTTTAGTGTCATTATGCCGATGTTTATACCCTTTTTTGCTAAAAGAGCCTGTCCTTTTCGTAACGAAAGTGTCGGATTTTTCGCAAAAAGTCGTTGAATCACTTTATCTTCCCTGATGTTAGTACTTCGGCTTGAACCGCGATTTGGAAGGTTATCGACACTTTTTGTTGCTCGGTATCGTTCTACCCACTTCCTAACGAACTGCGGCGACTTATGCAAGTATTTAGCAGCACCTGTAAAACTCATTTTTGGCCCTTTCAGGTGGCAACACAGGAACACTGCCTCAAACCGTTTTGCATACACAGCACTCATCTTGGAAACCTCTGTTCTCTGTAACGTCACAAACGAATTTGAAAGAAACTGAACTAACGCGTATTCGAGAGGACTGTAAATGTTTATATTAGCCCAATCTCCCCTTCATTAGGTATCAAGTTTCGAAGATATCGCCGACACGCTCTTGTGGGACAGACTGTATATCGTTATCGTTATCAATATAAAGAGGTTCTGGTTCTTCTCTAATTCCAGCAAGTTCTGCTAGTTCTGATAAATGTATTGGTTCTGTTGTCATTGGGCTACGGTCAATAGTTCTCGATGCGTTTCCAAATGAACAGTGATCGTAAATAATCGTACAAGGTTTACACCAAGATTTTAATTGTTCCCATGCCCATTTAAGAATTCCTATTTTGTATAGGATATAAGTGATTAAGATTCCCATGCTAATGTATCCTAGTAGCATACTATAATATTTAATTGTTGAGTTCCGAGTGGTAGGGAGCGGGATGTGTGAGAGGTGCACAGAACGGAACACGGATTGAGCTTGTCACACGCGAGGTACACGAAAAGAAGTTTTTAAAAAATAATACTTTATTAATACAGGAGACGTTAAGATTTACAAAGGAATAATCGTAATGTTCGCTGAATCAATAATGATCGCTGTCGAATTAACGAATGAATGAATCGGTGTTGATTGGGACTTCCTTTTATACTCCCTAATGACGTCTTGTTTTCCTCCATGGGTTCCTCCTTTGTGGGGATAGTTGTGTCTTTGGGTTGTTTTCCCAGACGGTGATGTTTACGAAAGATTTTCCGTCATATTTCTCCGGGGAGTTTTTAAATTGTGTCCTCACAATTTTTTATAGAGCAAGGAATCCTTGGGCAATGCGCTGTTGTTCCTGTTCGATTTCCTTCCATTTCTCAATTAGTTGATCAAAATTTCGGAGACTCTTTAGGTAGGCGATGAGCATTCCAAAAAGCCGTTTTTCCTGAAACTCTTTATCTACGTCATTAAAGTGAAAGATCTTTAGCCATCTAACAAATCCATATCGATTAGGTAAATGATTTCGCAGGTACGAATAAAGTCTTTGGTACATCGTTGAACATTTTTCGCATGCTTTGACTGGCTGGTAAGTATAGAGAAGAGTATGACATTTTGAGCATCGTGGAAGTTCGATTGTGTTCGGGTTATACAGTGTGTGCACTTTTGTTCGTATCCTAACAATTGTTTTCTGATGTGTTGGATTTATCCATAAGTGTGTGCTCTCCGTAGGTTCAGGCCAACAATCTTTACAATAGAAATTTTGAAAGTTGAAAGTTTGATATACATAGCCGTTGTCTTTTCCTTTCGCACAAGTTAACAATCGGAGAATTTTATAACTCTTATGCAATAACGAGACATCGCTTCTGAGGTTGGGATTTTGATAGGTTCCCATCTGTAAAGAAGTCATGATTTTAAAGTTGTTCGAGTGAAACTTTTTCTATGTATGTTTCGCAAGCGAGCCATTATATCATTATCATTATCAACATAGAGTGTTTCTGGTTCATCTCTTATTCGAGCGAGTTCTGCTAATTCTGATAATTGTATTGGTTCTGTTGTCATTGGGCTTCGATCGATTGTTCTGGACGCATTTCCGAATGAACAGTGGTCATAAATGATTGTACACGGTTTACACTGTAACCTTTTCTCTTTTTTTTTTTATATAAACTATATTGGAGAAATAATTATTTCTCCGAGATAGTTTGTTTGAGAATCGAAGATGTTTGACTAAACCTTGACGACACAAGATTGGATTCGTGCCTTCAGGCACTAGGAAGCGGTGAGTGATTGAATGGCTCACGAGAAAACTTGGACTCGATTTTAATAGGTAGAAGTAGAGTATATTATCGTCTTAAGAAGTTACAAAACTTTTAATCGATCGCCGATTGTTCGAATACGCCCGTTTTACGCCCGGAATGTAATTCACTCTCCCGAAATTGCACACGCTCATTTACTCTCTCTCTCCTTCTCTCCTTTTCGAGCCGGTCGTCGTCATCGCCTCGCAAAGTGGCTTTTGCGAAAAGATAGTCTGAAGGACACGCAACTCGACAAGAGCTGTGTCTGCCGAACGTTTGACCGATACATCGGGCAAACGCTCGGCCGTCCCCTCTCGCGATATGTCAACTTACTGGTGAATTACCAGACGAGGATCTAAAGACCGAATTTGGCCGCGATACCCAAGAGTTCGCAAGGAGGCACGTTAACGCGAGCTCCAAGCAATCTCCGGTAACGAGAGCCCAATCCTTTCCAGAATCCACCGCTTAAATTCACCATGTGACTTACCAACGCCCAACTTATCGATGAGGCACACCCAGGCCGAATCGACACCCCTTTCTCTCTCGGGGACCAAAAGATTAGAACGCACCGCGATGCCCAAGAGGCCGCAAAGAGGCACGTAAGACGCGAGCTCTAAGCAATCTCCGGCAACGAGAGTGAATTCCTGTCCTGATACCTCCGAATGAATGACCGCGTAGGGGCGTAATGCACATTCGGGTGGTGATGTTGGATCAGAGAAGAACCGACGTCACCACCCGTAACGGAAGACCAAAGTCTAGACGCACAGCAATGCCCAAGAGGTCGCAAAGAGGCACATAAACGCGAGCTCTAAGCGATCTCCGGCATCGAGAATGAATCCGTGACCGTTCTTATCGCAATACAATGTACACTCGTCTCCACACGGCCAAGAATGCCGAGACAGAACCAAATCTGACCCACCAGTACCCTGTCGTTAAATGCGTTAGAAATCGACGATCCGAATTTCAACCGCTTATTTGAACCGATGACGGCGGCCGTAAAACTCTACGCTTTCGTTGGGCGAGAAACGTGGTGCGAGACTGCGTTCTTACGCGAAATAAATTATGTAAACCCCCTACTCGCGCCCACGCCCCAGCACGCGCTCCAGACCGAGATTCCCGGGAACCCCGTGCACTTTTAATTTACGAGTTTATTATGATACTGTAAAATCGAAATAGTTGTTAATTAACGATAGGCAGTGCCACGGTTAAGTTTCTAACACGCGACTCCTCGGTTTGAGGCGCGTACGCGGCGAAGACGCGAGGAGCAGTTTGTCTCTCGCACCGAATCTGTTTGATTCATCGACGCGCACCGTTTCTCGCCTAACGGACCCGGTTCCGACTTCTCTCGATCGCGTTCAAAACCAGAGTGGAGATCGATCCGCGATGATCGAACTCCCGAAATTACGATCGCGGTGGGAGAGATTGCGCACGCATTATCACCTCACGCGAGGCCAAGATTCGGCGATTACAATTCGCGGTCGCGGATCACGCGATCGATGGCGCGGGGACCATTGGTGGGGGGAAACTCGCGTCCCGCGACTAACCCATCGCGATTGTATATGTGTGAGTTTGAATATATGTAACTAATACGGTTACAATGTCTCGACTGAGATGGTTTCACCGTCAAATTCCGTTATAACGCTTAATAAATCTTTTAAAGCGTAACGCTGACTCTGGCGAGAGAAGGTTTTTACTGAAGTTTTTGAGTCTGAGCTCTCGTCTTCGGTAATATAAGGGGAAGGCTCTCCGTCCTTCCTTTCTTTATGTTCTTTGTGACTATTATTTGTCTCTAATTTCGTTTCTAATTTTTCGAGACGGCCAAGCACATTCTCAAGCAATTGTGTGATATTTCCAAGTTCAGCCATCTTACCTTGCTCAGAGGTTGTTGGCAGTTGTTGAGCAAACGTTGAAGCGGAGTCGCTCAGGACGTCGGGCTTCGCTTTCTCTTTTGCTCTGACGATTGCTGTCAATCTTCTTCGCATGAACCGGTGCACAGTGGTCCAGAGAGCGGCGTTTTGTGGCCAAAATTTATATTGTCATTATTTTGATGATCTTCAACATAAATTTGTTTTGTATGGTATAATACGACTATTTACATTATGAAAATACATTATTTAAACAGAAATAGTAATTGTTGTGTGCAAAAAAACGAAATATTATAGCTAAAAGTTAAAACATCTTTCTGTTTACTTTTTTCAGTAAACCTTATTTTTTTCTGATGGAATTCGATTGCATATATATGAAATAAGATTTCTAGAGAAAGGGAAGTAGTTCTTCCATTTTATCAAAAATATGCCATGCGTTGAAAAGATCTTCCTTTTTGAAATAATAGTTGCCTATAAAAGTAGAACTTTTGCACCTTTTGTACAGATACGATCTATCGATGCAATAGAAAAGTGAAATATACTTACTTGAAGATCTGTCCGACATTATATTATATAAAATATTTGAAATATTATTAAAAAGTTTACTACACACTATTGTATACACATACAATAAATATATTATATAAATGTAATTAAACTACGAACACTGCTATAGACTCAGCTATGAAAACTATGAATAAAATGATAATATACGTAAAATAAAACTATAAAATATACATGTAATTATCCAATAATGCATAGAATTTACACTTCAGTATATAAACTTGATGCGTTACTTTGCACATTTGGAAGAAAACTGAGTCGATCCGAAGGAGCAGAAGGAGACTGCGAGAAAACTAATCTTATGTTTGTAAAATGTGATACAAAGTATTTGAAGATGAGGTTCACGCAATTGAAACATGACAGTTCGGTCCGCCTCTTCAGCCGCCACTTAAGCGATCGCATAGGGACACGCGTTTCGAACGCCAAATACGGCGCGCCACTATTCCTTAAAATCCGTATATAACTCAAGGTTGCAGGAGGTTGCACTTGAAATTTGTATGATCTTGGCAACAATTGTGCAAGCTTTCATATAAAAAAAGTCTCATGTTTATAACTTTTCATCATTTTTTTATAATCGTCCTCAAAGTTTTAATTGTTGTATATTTTGTATTGTTTATAAATGGATTAAACAATGCTTATAGCACATATATATAATTAAAATATACCTACTTACTTACGTAACAGTATACTATAAATCTTTATTTTGAGATTCTGTAACGAATAATCCAGCGTTTAAGGTTTACTTAAAATTTCATATTTTTGACTTTACAATATTATATCTGGTGACACGATTATCTGAAACAATTTATACGTTTTGATTTTAGAGCTTCAAAATGTTTTTAATTCAAGGAAAAAAAAATTTTTCCGAAATGTTGAAGTTGCAAAATTGACTTTTGGCCACGAAAAAGCGGTTTCTGGACCACTGTGCGGTGTTGACTGGGTTCTTTTGGTACGCTCTTCGGTTGAGGACTCAGCGATCAACGACGGCGTATCCCTCCGCTGCCACCAATTTATGTCACACGCGAGTACCGCGAAATAAAGTTTTTAAAAAAAAACGTTTTTAACTTCTACACAATTACTCGAGATTAGGGATTTACAAACTAATAGTAATACGCTTGATGACTTGATCGTGAACAGAGATCGAAAGAATGCTTGCTGCTCCAAGATCCTCCTTTTATCCGGTCGGATGGCGTACTGTTTTTCCTGGGGGTTCCTCGTGTGTGGGGATAGTTTTGGCTAAGGGTGTTTACGCCGACGGTGTCTAGACGTTTCCCGTTATAATATAAATAATCAATTTTTCTGTTGCTTTTGTATCTTTAAAAGTTGCAGAATAGTTGCTTTCTCGTAAATATTGCAACGCTTTTGCAACGCTCAAACTAAATGTTTGCGCGGCCAATTTGACGTTCATTTTTTCCTTGAACCAGTTAATATGTCTTTTTGTTATTTTATTTGCTAAATGCAACTCTTCTTTTTCTTGCACGGTTACTAACTGTTCAAAATATTCCCACTTGATTGCTTCATTCTTATCATCATATAGTATTTTGCAAGAGCCCAATGTATTTCTGATAAGTTTGAGCATATGTGGTGGGTCTAATAGTAAATTAATAAATTCCTCCGTACTTGGATGTTTAAAATAGGGCGTTAAACATGTGGAGGATAAATTTACTCCAAGGCACATAGTCATCGCCAAATTGGATGCAGCCCCATCAAATGTCAAGGAGCAAACTTTTACTTTGACCTCGTGAAGTAATTTCAAGCACATCTGTACTAAATTACACTTTTGACTACCTGATAGGCCATCAATTAAAAAGTAGCCTACTGGTAGTTTCCAGCGATCATTGACACAATTAATTAAAAAAACGATTGCCTCTTTTGCTTCTGTTGCGGTACTGTCTTCACTTTGGTCTCCGATGTTCATGTAACTGTAACGTATACATATACCACATGTTAAAAGAATGAATGAGTAGCAAATCAGTTTGTATATTCATAGGAACCTACCCTACTAATTTTTGACCATCCCATTCTATTTTTTTATGAATAGCTATTTCATCAATCATCAAAGCACAGATGCAACCTTTCCCTTTACCTTCATACTCCGAAACCTTCATTTTTAATGTATTAAAGGATTCTGTATGAAACCCTGGTTCACATGCTACTGACGCATACCATTTTTGTAAAGTTCGCGGATGAGGAAGAATGTTATTTAACGTTTCTCTCACATAATTATATGCTCGTGGGGAGTAGAAGTTTAATGTAAGGGCAAACTTTTTTAGTTCAGCGGGGTACATTTTTTTTTTTGATTGTAACATTTGTTGAAACAGAGTTTTTGTACATGCAGGTAAAGTGTCCTATATTAAAAGTGCACACAACAAGAAAAACATTCACATGCATTTTTAATTTCAATGACAAGCAGAAAACAAAATGCTATTAATACAATGTTTCATGCCTATTTCATTCAAATGTATAATGCATACATACCGAAAGTATTACAGAAACATCTTCATTAATGAAATTTTTGCTTCTCAAATCAGCCACTAATGACTGTAAATCATTAACTTTTTGTGTGAGCCTTCTGTTTTTTTGTTTCAACATACTAATTTCTTTGTTCTTCTTTGCTATTGTTTTCTTAACAACATGTAAGTACTTGTCCTTTTCCTTTATCGAATCACAATATTCAAAATCTCCAACATAAGCTTTTCGCTTTTTGCGCAAAGGTTTTCCAATGCATACATTTTCTTCCTCAGAACTAACAATATTCAAACTATCGTTTTCTAATTTACTTTTTGAGCTATCAAGCAGGTCCTGGGATCTATTGCTGATGCAACTTGAACATAGAGTATTCGCCATCTTGAATTATCTTTTCTGACGTCACTGTGGCGAAACTTGCTCGTTATCTTTGTATCAGGCTCTCCCATGGGCTCCTATACCTCAGGCCGTGTCTATAGGTATATATGGTCTAAGATCGTTCCGCTGAACGCCCTTTTTTCTCATCGCGTATGATCACGTGAGAGGGGGGAACTGTAATGGCGTTGATGGCGTTGGTCAGTGTTTGTTTCGAAGTTCATTTTGAAGTGTTTCTAAGGTTTTGATCGTGTTTCTAAGTAATATACAGTGTCTCACAAAAATATTCGGACACGAAGATATGCTCGACTTTAATGACCTATATCTATGGTAATTGTGAAGGAAATTAACTGAAACGTTTTTCTTCCGATAGAGTATTTATTATAATTTAGAAATATTTATAATATGTTTAACTTAACAGAACTTAATAATATAATATTATGAATTAAATGATATCACAGTCATTTTTTGAGTTACAAAAATATTCGGACAGTATTATATAATTAATATTTTGTGTGCACAAATTTAATTTTTAGTACTTAGTAGCATAGCCTGTTTGTTTTGTCACGTGTCCCAAACGTCTTGGCATATTAGATATAATTTTTTCAAGATATTGTAGGCTTGTTTTTTCCCACTCCTCTCGTAGTCTCATTTTTAATTCTTCCTTATTCCTTATCGGCATTGTTCTTATTCTTCTATCCAAACTATCCCATAGATTCTCAATAGGATTAAGGTCTGGTGATTGAGCAGGAGGATGTAGGACTTTCGGACATTTGTACAATAAGAACTCTTGTACGATCCGGGATTTATGTTTTGGATCGTTGTCTTGGTAAAACTTAAAACTTTTTTCAATACCCATACTGACTGCACTTGGTATTAAATTTTCTTTTAAAAGATGTAAATATTTATTCTTATCCATAGTATCTTCAATAAATACAAGCTTTCCTACTCCTCTGCTTGATATACTACCCCAGACTATAACGTTTCCTCCACCATGCTTAACAGTGTCTCGTAAATTTTTCGGGTTTAAGGCTGTATTTGGCTTTCGCCACACTCTTTGTCGTCCATCCGAACCAAATATATTAAATTTGGATTCATCTGCAAATATTACATCGTTCCACCATGATGTTTCTTTAGAAATTATTTCTTTTGCGTAAGTTAAACGTTGTTTTCTATTCTTTTCGCTGATGTACGGTTTCTTAATAGCCACTCTCCCATTGTAACTTTCTTCTTTAAGCAATCGCCGAACTGTTTTGTGTGCTTAAACTTTTTCCACTTTCTTCTCGTAGTTCTGCTGTTAGTGTAGAAGCACTCAATCTTGGATTTTCTTTCACTTTCCGAATAATCTTCCGCTTTTCTCTTTCATTTATTATTTTTGGTCGTCCACTTCGCGGAAATGGTTCAATCCTATCCTCGTTTTTATATCTCTTAATAATATGCGCCACAGTGCTTTTCTTTAAATTAAGCATTGCAGCGATTTGGCGATACGACTTTCCTTTTTCTCGATGGAAAACTACTAATTGACGCAGATTAAACGAAATGTTTCTACTTTTTCGACTCATTTCTACGATAATACACTGAACTGTTTCGTAACACTTGTTGAAAACCCGGTCGACTGAATAATACAAGGTCTGCTATTTAACTATATAGCAATGTATATTTCAGTAAGGTTACAATAGTTAAAGACTCGCAAGCTGGACAGACAAAGGTTCAGAGTGCAGGAGAGTACGAGTAAGAATGCCAGTCTTTTTGGCTGTACAGACATATATAAAGAGTTTGGGTTTTGGTGAGGGATAGTACTATGAACCCTTAGTCCTAGACAAGAAGCGACATGACTAAAATTTGCTTAAGCTTACTTAGTTGTTTTGAACAGTTCTCAAAAACAACCCTTATCGGAATGTGACTCCTCCGTGAGTCAAACGTAGGATTACATAGTTTCCCAACATCTCCCCCTTTAATGAAATTGAAAACGCCAGTTTTTAATTTATAATTAACTTAGCCTGTACCTTATGACCTATATCGCTAATTCCTAGCTTAATAAGGTATAAAATATTAAACTATAATATATCATATTTTAGTATAAACATATTAGAATATAAACATTACAGTAAATTACTACTTTAACTTATTGAACTTAACTTAAAATATAATATATCATACTTTGTACTATCGTTTAGGTATATATATATATTAGGGTGGCTCTTATTTACTCTTGATGAAAATTTTTTTCAATTTTTTTTCCACGGCACCCCCTAGAATAGTTCCAATTGATAAAAAAAAAATGTATGTAAAGTTTGAGCCTGATCGGATAAGGGGAAAACGTGCCCCTGGACCCTTGAAGGTTCAAATAATCATTTTAAAGCAAACAAACTGGATTTTTTTAACATATCCGCTTTGTTTTTAATTATATAAAAAAATATGTTAAACGGAAGTTGTAGATTTAGATAAGAAGCATGTTTTATGTTCTATGACTTTTTTTCGCGCGAGAAACGATTTTCGAAAAAAATAAAAAAATATAAAAAAAGCTAAAAAATAACTTTATTTATTTCTTTTTAATTTTGAAAATACAAATGTACCTCGAACATAACCTAGTTATAAAGATCGAAAAATACTGTATATTTTTTATACAACTATGAGAGCTTATTTTTTTTTAATTTATGAAATTTCTTAAATAATCGGAAAGCGATACACATTTCTGTAATCAAAATTGATAAATGATGTGTAAAGTGAAATAAGATGTTTTTGAAAATAAATAGTTTATTCGTATGTAATTATTTACAATTGTTAGTTACGGGATAAAGTCTCTTTTTTACAATCAGGAAACTTCTGACGGTAATCATTTACAATTTGAAGAACATATTGAATTAGACGGCCAATTCCTTTAAGCGGAACTATCGTCTTGGTCTAAAAACAGAGGCTTTATTAAAAATTTAGAATTAGTAAATAAACTGCGGGTTGTCAATGATACTGCAGAAAGAGGTGTTCAATTAATGGAAGACAATAATGAATTATTTACAAAAAAAGAGAAACAAAAACAATATGTTCTTCAAATTGTAAATGATTACCGTCAGAAGTTTCTTGATTGTAAAAAAGAAACTTTATTCCGTAACCAACAATTGTAAATAATTACATACGAATAAACTATTTATTTTCAAAAACATCTTATTTCACTTTACATATCATTTATCAATTTTCATTACAGAAATGTGTATAGTTTTCCGATCATTTAAGAAATTTCATAAATTAAAAAAAAAATAAGCTCTCACAGTTGTACAAAAAATATAAATTCTTTTTAGATCTTTATAACTAGAAAATGTTCGAGGTACATTTGTATTTTCAAAATTACAAAGAAATAAATAAAGTTATTTTTTACTTTTTTTAAATTTTATTCGAAAATCGTTTCCCGCACGAAAAAAAGTCATAGAACATAAAACATGCTTCTTATCTAGATCTACAACTTTTGTTTAACATATTTTTTTATATAATTAAAAACAAAGCGGATATGTTAAAAAAATCCAATTTGTGTGCTTTGAAATGATTATTTGAACCTTCAAGGGTCCAGGGGCACGTTTTCCCCTTATCCGATCAGGCTCAAACTTTACATACATTTTTTTTTTATCAATTGGAACTATTCTAGGGGGTGCCGCGAAAAAAATTCAAAAGTCAAAAATAAGAGCCACCCTAATATATATACATATATATATATATATTAAAAAAAAATGATATTACAACGGTATAGTTCTTTTACACGGTTGTAGTACACGCTTACTTCGGAGATTATAACGTGATGTTGATGGTACATTTTCTTGAATATTTGTTTCTACTGGTTGTGGATTTCTTACAATTTGAGCGCCTGATTGATTGTCATATATTACAATGTCACTTGACCCTTCTCGATAATCTGTACGAACATCAGAGTCAAATGTACAGTTAATAAAATTTTTTATCATTGGAGGTACAATTTCGCCCATTTCAGATTTTCTTGTAAAACAAAATAATTTTTTTAAAAATCGACAACATCCAAAGAGATTACAACAGTTTCCACAAATGAACAAAAATATTATTGCTATTATTACGCATAATACTATAGTATACCATTGAGTATAAATAACAATAAAAGGTTCTTTTAGACGTCGAGTAATAATATCATCAAATTCGTTAATCTTTTTACTAGCGTATTTGAGATCATTTAAATCAATATTTGTTAATTTAACCGGCTTTAATGTTATTGAGTCCAATTTCTTGACTTCTTCAGAAGTAACGCAACAATCACTTCCAACTATGCTGATTGAAGGAATATGATGACTAATGTTTCTGTTTGTTCGTTTCGTCGGTTCCAAGGAGTATATCATTGTATAATCTTTGCAGTTATCCCGGAGTTGTAGAATCCCAGATTGTTGCAGAACAACATCGTTCATATAGTTTTTCTCGCCGTTGCAGATGATCGTTATGGTAGTAGGTTGTTGCAAAACATAGAGCCACTGATTATCCCCTATGTATTGCCAGGTCTCGATTTCAGCCTTGATAGTCCTTGTATCACAATCTTCAGGAATCCGGTTCACATAAAGAAGACAGCAAGGATACTTCGCAGGTCCCATGGTCCGTAGTTTTGGAAGTGTGTACATTTGCACATACGTACTTTTCATCCATGTACTCTTTACATTCTGACAATTCTGATCGAAAGGAGTATTGGGTCTTGGATTGGGATAAGAGCAAGTATGGTTGTTTAGGTTCAATGTACGAGAAGGTAGATGTATTTTGGTGTTGGATTGGAAGCGGAATTAATTCAAAGAGATCAAAAATAGCTCTTTTCACGAGGGGAAACTTTAAAGCAAATACAACAAGTCCGTCAGCAATTACACTGGTCAACAAAAAAACACTTTTTGTATGTAACATGAAAACTTTTGTCTAGTTATGTTTAGAACAAGGATAAGGATAATAGAAATAGAATTAGAATGTTCCAAATACGAATAGTTTTTTTGTTATTTGATTTTATTATATTTTAAAAAATTTCAGTTTTTATCAACAAAATGAAGTTATTTCGTTATATTGCAATATTAATATCAATGTAACTTTATGATTTTCTTCTATATTTTGCTTCAAGGACGTCTCGTTGGAATGTCCAACAGTAATCCGCTAGCATACGTGGACTCCACTTGCCCTGATATCGTTTTTCTATCGTAGAAATGTCTTGGTGGAATCTTTCACCGTGTTCATCGCTGACGGCGCCCAAATTTTCAGGAAAGAAGTCTAAATGTGAATGTAGAAAATGTATTTTCAAGACATATTACAGCCCAAAGCCTTATAAGTAGATAACAGCTCCGCGACAACACTTTTATAGTCACTTGATCGGTGATTTCCGAGAAAATTGAAAGTTACTTTCATGAAAGATTCCCAAGCTGATTTTTCCAAATCACTAAGCTTTTCTTTAAATATTTCATCTTTCATCAATTGCCTGATTTGAGGACCAACAAATATGCCCTCTTTCATTTTTGCATTACTCAATTTAGGAAATTTTTCTTTCAAATATAAAAAGCCATCACCACTCCTATCCATAGCTTTTACGAAGTTTTTCATGAGCCCAAGTTTTATGTGTAAAGGTGATAAAAATATATTATCAGGCTGCACTAATGGAGGATTTTTAATATGTTTTTGTCCTGGAGTAAGAGATTCCCTTTTGGGCCAGTCTTTTCTAACATAATGATTTTTTCGGTCTCTGCTGTCCCACTCACAAATAAAACAACAGTATTTTGTATACCCTAGTTGTAATCCTAAAATTAGGGCAATAACCTTCAAATCTCCACAAACTTTCCAGTTGTGTTCGTTATATTGAATTTTTTCCAAGATAAATTTAATAGATTCATAAGACTCTTTCATGTTAGAAGCCTCACCTAATGGTATAGAGGGAAGTTCATTGCCGATATGTAAAAGAACAGCCTTTAAACTTACTTTTGAACCATCGATAAATAAACGCCACTCTTCTGCTTTATATTCTATACCCAAGACAGTCATTACGCCATAGACATTATTAGCTATTATATAGCATTATAGCTATAGGCATCACTACTCGCGAGCGAGTGTAGCGAGCGAGCAACAATAACTCCACTCGCGAGCGAGCGAAGCGAGCGAGTGAGCAACAATAACCAGCTAGTTTTTGTTTTCATTAGGTTTATGGCAGAAAATAATCGTTCTACATTCCCACTACTGTGCGGTAAGCACAGAGGTGTTTGAGCCAATTCAGATATGAGTGGAAACATTTGGTATCCATCGCCACTCTTAATTTTTGAAACAGAGTGCCAAAATTCATTAACTTTTATATCTTCCGTTTCCGAAAATGATAATTTCGTATTTCTCAGTAACCTCCATTCTCTATCTAATTCTGTAACATTTTTTGGACATAATTCTGAAAATAAAAATGTTTAAATATATAGTATATTATGATAAATATGGGATGATATAAAACAAATATAAAGTACATACGTGGAAATAATCGTCCTAAATGTGCTATAGACGGCACATTCTTTTTAAGATTAGAATCAAGTAAAATTTTTGGATTTAAGAACATAAGACTTTTTATTTGTTCTTTTTCTTTGAAAGGATACCTCATTTTAATTTGTTTTACTGCTGCAATATAAAATACAATACATTTCTGCCGAAACTATGTTAAACATTCTTGTGACAAATTGTCTCTTGATGTAATCAGTACTATGTTGCCTCCTAAATAAATATCCTTTAATTCCAAATGGTATTTCGTTTCTTCAAATGGAATATTTAATATTTTATTTTCTAATGCAAGGTCTTCATCAATATTTGGGTCTATTTCTTCTGTTTTTAATTCTAAATGCTCATATTTTATAAAACAGTCCAAAAGTGTTTTATAGGTTGTAAAAATTTTATTATGTAAAAGGTAAAGTTTTAGCTGCTCTGCTTGCATTTCTTTGTTTAAATCGTGGAAATATGGCAATACGAAATTCAAAAATTCTAAATATAACTCTGTAATAGGTTCTATACATTTGTTTAAAATTGTTTCTGCTGATAGCAAACGATCAGAAAGCACTGCATTTGTAAAATACAGGTTTAAAACTGATAATTGTTCCAACAGTCTTCCTACTACAGGGATGAGGGATAACCATCTGGTCTGAGCAGGATGTAACAATTTATGGGGTTTTACATTTAGAAAACATTGGAAGTCTTTAATAGTCCCCAATACGTTTGGGACTGTTCTGTATATAATTGTAAACATCCCTTGCAAAATCCTCAACTCCTGTTGGTAATTTCTCGCATGCATATGATGCACATAAATGAAATGAGTGGCATATGCATTTCATTTTAAATAAATGGGGAATTTCTTTTGAAAATAAAGCAGATAATAAATGGTGTTCTCCAAACGTTGCATTTGCCCCATCGGAAGCGAAATCTATCATGTTTTCCTTATATGGAATATTGTTTTTGTTAAAATATTCTATTGTTTCACTGTGCAAAGTTGTGGCTGATCCATCCGTGATAGGTAACAAACATAAAAAATTATCTTTTACATTGAATTCTATTGAAGTTCTTGCAATCAGAGCTAAATGTTTAGTTTTTGATTTATCTGTACTTTCATCTACTATCAAAGAAAATTTATTTTTTGTAACATTGTTATTAATTTATTTTCTGCAGCCTGACCAGTTACATTTGTAATGATGGCTTGTGCTTTTGTCTTTTCAAATGTTAATTCTTGTGTAACTTTCGGGTTGGAGCAAATATTTTGAATTCAATTTTTTAAATGACCTGCTACATTGAAAGGAATATTGTGTTCCGCAAGGAAACAGGCCATTTTTATTTCTGCAGCTTTTACTTCATTTTTTAAATTTTTCGATGATTCTGGTACTATAGATGTTATCAGTGGCTGGTGTGCAATAGCTGCAAAATATATATACATATATTTGAATTTTGAAATATCATTACACGGAATGATTCTCTCGTTAGGGGGCACAAAGGAAAAGGACCAAATCTAAAACTGTCTTTGTCAAAACGGTCCGGAAACTAGTGGAAACAAAAGACAAATGTTGCTTCAATCTTCAATAAAATGAGTCATTTGCTGACTACAACGCCGTCTTTTGGAAATAGAAAATTCTTTGTATACTGTATTTGGTATAATCAAAAATAAAAATAAATACCAATACCAATTTGTTGATTACACAAACAATCAAATTGAAAACAGAAAAACAATATAAAGGAGAAAAAGGGAAAGTACCAAAAATCCGTAGATTTTGGTTCAAAATCCGTAGGTCCGTAGACAGGGTCAAAAATCCGTAGATCTACGGAAAAATCCGTAGAGTGGCATCACTGGCATCACGGACCTAAAGGACGGAGTATAAAGTCGATCTATAGGCACGGGGGTTGATGCCAAACTGTGGGGGCTTGCGGGGTACTCCTCGCCATCTTAGTCGGATCACTTAAGTGCTGCCATCTAGTCAGATCGCGCCAAAATTTAAAGCTGCACAATTAAATTTCTCGCATTCTAAGTCAATTGTGAATTATATTATAACGTTCTTTTTTTGTAAAGCAAAAAATATTTTCATAAATAATACATACATTTCTGAAATTTTAAGACATAGGGGTCGATAAAAACGTACAATTGAATATTTTATTGACCAGAAAATAAAATCAATTTATTAAAATATGTTCTCTTAGTATTAAAATTATTACATTTTTGCTTAGAAATGTAGTGTAATCTTACTGTTACATATTTTTGAATTATACATTTAATTAAATGTACACGATGATCATACAATAAAGAATAATCGTTGCAATGATCTAAAATATTTAAAAATATATTATGAACATTTAATTCACGTAATATTAAATTACATATGAATTTAAAGTTTTTAAAATTATCAGTAATTGACAGAAATCTTACAATTCTTTCGCATGTTTTACAAATTTTGATAACGTCTGCAGTTGGGTGCTTTAAACCTCCTCTACTTTGTATATGTATTAAATTATGTGTTATATCTCCAGTAACTGCTGTTAAACTAGTAACACAAATCGTACAATGTAGGATGCTTGATAATTTTTTTACCACCCATCCTGCAATATATACGATCACCCTGTCCGAAAATTCTGTAAATACATATTGATTTGCAGATTTTGAAGAATATGAATGTATTTGTGCTATGTTCATTAATTCTTCAAATTCTGAATATGTATCTGCAGTTTGTGAATCTTCTTCATCGCTATTGCCAGTGATGGAAGAATTTATAATTTCAGATGATGTTGCCGACGTATAATGTAAAATTGGGATGTTGTACAAGGATGTACAATTGCCTGTTTCTAAACTCTTGACTTCGTTTCTGAGTAATAGTTTTTTAAGGCTTGCTTTAAATTGCCTCACGGTGGGATTGTTGTTTGCTCTGCCACAGTTACGTATACAGCAAAAAAATAGTTCCAGATGATCCTGACTGCATTGATAAAGTGGTATGCAAACTGGCATTTTAATTTTATAACCGACGCTAACCTATCGTGTGCTAATGACGATCAACGACGCTTATCACCTTACCACGCTTACTAATGCCTTCACAGTGCTTCAGACTCCAGCCTTAGGAAACTCGTCTGTAGAGAGCAGCACACAACGATCCGAGCAAGATGGCTGAAGATCAAATAGAAGTCGATACCTCTTCCGTCTTGCGCTTCAACCCCGGAGAACTAGGCTCCGTCCTTTAGGTCCGTGACTGGCATCGACCATCGACCTCCTTCGATCGTGACCGAGAGGGAATCGATGCGCGCGCACCGGGCTCTGGAAAGGGAACCCCTTCCATGCCTACACTCATCGTCATCGTCGTAACGATTCCGAGATCGAGCGCAATCCACTGATATATATTCAGTGGCGCAATCCCGCTGTTTTGAACATCGCAGAAAACACGTGAACGGTGACACATTAGTATGTCCACAGTGTGAACGGTGACAATTACGAAATAGTAAAACAGATTGAATAAAAAATATAAATTTGTGAATTATAGATATTAATCAACAAAATTGGCAATTGTATGCTCAGTGGCCACAATAATCCAGTAAATTTAAATAAGAAAGTTTTATTTAGTGTGTGGATATTGGCCAAACAAGAAAGCTTTCTGTCTGTCGGAGACAGGTTTGGCATTGCCAACAGCACGGGCCATCAAATATTCCGGCAAATTATGGAAGTTTTATCTAATTTATTAGGAGAATTTATTAAATGACCAGGACATGAAAACAATAGCAGATGTATGTTTCTAATAAATATTTAATGTTTTGTGTTAGTATATTTATCACAATTTATGAAATATAATATTACAATTACAGGTATTTAAAAAACGTTCGCACGGTTTTCCTGGCGTAATATGAGTCATTGATGGGTGTCACATAGCATGCAAACAACCAACACAAAACCCCACTGACTACTACAATAGAAAAAGGTTTCACTCTTTAATATTACAAGATATGTACAAATGAAATGTGTATAAGCAATAGTTTATTCTGTTTTCTTTTTGACATAGGGATCTGTGATGAAAACATGAAATTTACCAACGTGTTCATTGGATTGCCTGGGCGCATACACGACGCAAGGGTATTTAGGAATAGCCCATTATATCATCATTTAATGAGTGGAAATTTGGTATCATCAGAGTACCATATCATTGGTGATACAGCTTATCCTTTATTAGAAACTTTGATGACACCTATCAGGGACAATGGCCATCTCAGTACTGCACAAATACGATACAACACAAAACTATCATCAATTCGGTCGACGATAGAAAGAGCCTTTGCTCTGTTAAAAAATAAATTTAGGAGACTGAAATATTTAGATTTAGGTAATAAAATGATTCCTTCCTGTTGCGTCCTGCACAATTTCATGATAAATGAAAATGAAATTGAAAACGGGGAAGCAGATGTAGAATTTGAAGACGATACAGAAAATAGGTTAGAAAATGAAAATGATGATTCAAATAATGGAACAAACAGACGAAATTATATAATTTCATTGTTGTAAAAATAAACAAGTATAGATTATAAATGTATAAGCTCACATCTTTTTCTTTCACTCTCCTCCCAATAGGCAATACGATAATAGCTGCAGTTATAAATGCATACGAAATTGACTTATAAAGTGATATTCAAATAGAAATTGAAAAATTGAAAATTAAATGAACAAAGAAAATAATTCAAGTAGTGCAATGAATAAAAAAAATTTTAATAGACAAATAATTATTGTAACGTGGCATAAAACTTTAAAAATATATACTTCAACATAAATATAAAAAATATTATAAGTGTGATTAATAACTATTCCTTAACTATTCCCTAACTTATCCTATGTATTATTATTATTATTATTATTACAATTCTGTCTGATTAAGGTTTCAAGTAATCTGTTTCTTTCTTTTTGAATTTGGTTAGATTCTTCAATTTTTTCCGACAGAACTTTAAGAGCTTCTACTCTTTTTTCCTCTGTCTCTAATTGTTTTTTCCTTAAATTATATAAACTTTTATTTCTATTTCTATTTCTAAGTTCATTTGTATTCCCCGACGTTGAAGGGATAGAACTATTTTGTTCATTATCCCTATTTTGAAAACAGTCATCTGTAAAATAATGTGTACTTTTTAAGTATGGTAAGTTCTGGGAATGAGTACAGTAGTCAACTGTGTTGCGAGAACCACTGAATCCATACGCGTTACTCAGACACAACAGGGGTTGATGGGGCACAGAGGAATTTGGGTGTACACTTGTATACGAGTGTATGCGTGTGAATTTCACAGTTTTCTCAACACGACATTGATCATTTAGTGCAGATACTGGTGAATGCACATGTCTATAATAAATATTATATTCTATTATATTACTAATGGCATCTTCTTCATTATATGACGCTGGTGGTGGTGGTGGTGGTGGTGATGGTGGTGATACTGCTACTGGTGCTGGCATGTTTAATGACGATAAAGTTGGACCGAAATTTATACTCCTGTCTGTGGCAAATATCTTCTCAAAAACATTATAATAACCCCAAGATATTCGCCCTCTGCCTGTTTGTCTATTATTGTCCTTTATAGTCCGGTATGTTTTCTTCATATTTCGGATTTTTCTATCTAACGTATCTATGTTTACACTAATGTTGTGTGACCTAAATATTTGCACTATTTGCGCCCATATCTCTTTCTTTTTAATTTTGGGATTTCGGAAATCTAATAGTTTTTCCTTATACGACTTTATTAATAATTTTGTAGTTTTGGGACACCAGCAGAAGTTGTTTGGATCTATAACATGTTTAAACAGGATATTAATATATGTATAGAAAATTAATAAAATGATTAGAGTGTGGCTAATTTACAAAATTTTGTTTACGTACCTTGTGAACTGTTTTCTTTATCTATATTTGAATTATTACTATTTTTACCTGTAAATGTGTAAACAGAATATTAGTATACACATATTAATAAAATGATAAAGATTATGTCTAATTCACAAAATGTTTTGCATACTTTGTGTACTATACTGTTCTGCAGGTTCTTCAACATGATGCTGCTGTGTACTATACTGTTCTGCAGGTTCTTCAACATGATGCTGCTGTTCCGTGGGCTCTTCAATTACCTCATTCTCATTTATGTGCCGATGTATGTAGGCACTTAAATAATTTTCATCTAAAATAAACAAAAACATTCATTAAACATATTCATTAAATATTTACAAATTTTATATACAGTGTGTCCGCCATAACACTGGACAGTCAATTATTTCATAAACTATTAAAGATAGAAAAAAATTTTTTTCACGAAATTGAATGGCAAAAGGGGGCAGATTTATTGCCTGCAACAATTTTTTTTTATCATTATTGTTTACAGAGATATGAAGGTCAAGTTCAGTTTTTTAAATAGGATTATATATTTTTTGTCTGAGCAATTGGTAGTGCGTTTCAAGACGGTTTCAAGACGAATTCAGTAACCATTAATGTATACACCTTTTTCAAATAGTTTTTAAGATATTACACGTTAAAGTTTACTGATTTTCAGTAGAAGAAAATCTGCTAGAGTAGGAAGAGCCGTAGGTGGTCTCAGTGGTGCTTGTAGTGTCACGTATTAAGTATTGTTCCTTGAAACGGGTCATAAACAGATACAAAGGATCTGCGGTAGGCCCGTAGGCCCAAAACTCAAGATTACCTGTGGTGCTTCCCATTCCAGCAGGTTTTCTTCTGCTGAAAATCAGGAAACTTTTACCCGTAATATCTCGAAAACCATTTGAAAAAAAGTATACACATTAATGGTTGTTGAATTCGTCTTGAAACGCACAATCAAGTGATCAGACAAAAAATATATAATCCCATTTAAAAAACCGAACTTGACCTTCATATCTATGTAAACAATAATGATAAAAAAAAAAAATTGTTACAGCCAATAAATCTGCCCCCCTTTGCCATTCAATTTCGTGAAAAAATCTTTTTCTTATCTTTAATAGTTTAGGAAATAATCGAGTGTCCAGTGTTACGGCAGACACACTGTATATTCTTACATCAAAGAACAAGTTACACAATTATGAAGAGGAAATTAATAAGGGATATAACCGTCATAATTATGATATGTGGATTGATCCATGCGAATTCGGATACTTTTGATATGCCATTTCGAATCTTGGCGAAATTTGAATAGGTTATAGTTTTTAGGGATATACAATTTTAACATATTTTTAATTACATACCTGATCTTAATTACATATGCTCTTCAAAAGAGTCGTTAACTACGTATGTTGTACCATTGTGGCAGTATTCCGCCCTATATATTGTATTTTCCATATTCTGATTCGGAATATTATTGTTGTTTTCGGACAAGGGCTGCGCCATCTTAATTCACAACTGTTCCCAACGTAATACTCCACAGCCTCGTTCAGCCCACTCGGCCTCATTCGGCCTCACTCGGGAAAACTCGGAAATTATTTGAAGCTTCGAATAAAGATAAAGATGAAAATTTTATTCGAAGTTCGAATAAAGATAAAGATGAAAATTTTATTCGACACTAAAGATAAAGTCGAATAAAAAAATTATCTTACGTCTTCGAATAAAAATAAATCAGATTATTCGAACTTTTGAATAACGAATACAATTTTTTTATCTTTTATTCGTTATTCGAAATTTTTATTTAGATTGTCACACGCGAGGTACACGAAAAGAAGTTTTTAAAAAGAATACTTTATTGGTAAAAGAGACGTTAGGATTTACAAGAACTGTAATACTCGCTGAATTAATACTGATCGCTGCTGAATTAATAATGCGTGGGTGTTGATTGGGGCTTCCTTTTATACTTCTTGATGACGCCTTGTTTTCGTCGACTGCTTCCTCCTTCGTGGGGATAGTTGTGTCTTCGGTTGTTTTCCCAGACGATGATGTTTATGAACTGATTTCTGTCAGATTCCTCCGGGGGGTTTTTGAAATTGTGTCCTCACAATTTTTTTTTTACAGGGCAAGGAATCCTTGGGCGATGCGTTGTTGTTCCTGTTCGATGTCTTTCCATTTTTCGATTAGCTGATCGAAATTCCGTAGCCTTTTTAAATAGGCAATGACCATCCCAAATAACCGTTTTTCTTGAAATTCTTTGTCGACATCGTTGGAGTGAAAGATTTTTAGCTATCTAACAAATCCGTATCGATTCGGTAAATGATTTCGTAAGTATGAATATAGTCTCTGATACCTTGTGGAACATTTTTTGCATGCTTCGACTGGTTGGTAAGTATAGAGAAGAATATGACATTTCGAGCACCGCGGAAATTCGATTGTATTTGGATTATATAGTGTGTGTACTTTCGTTCGTATTCTAACAATCGTTTTTTGGTGCGTTGGATTAATCCATAAGTGTATGCTTTCCGTAGGTTCAGGCCAACAGTCTTTGCAATAGAAATTTTCAGAGTTGAAAGTTTGATATACGTAGCCATTATCTTTTCCTTTCGCGCATGTTAGTAATCGAAGAATTTTGTAACTTTTATGCAATTAGGCAAAAACATCAATTTATATTTGTACCATTTACCACCCTCTTCCCCTTCCCCGTAGAAATACAGGACTGAAAATGATTAAAAAATTGTTTTTTTATTACAACCTATCGAATGATTCTTTGTGCAAGTTGCATTTGTCTCAGGGACATATTTCACCCTGTAATACTATGTAAGAATATGATTATAGTTCCGCCATTCCTGAAATACAAAATTGATATTTTCAACTGTTTATTGGGTTTTTTATTAACTTAAAAATCTAAACAATTTCTACATGGAAAAAGTGTCTACACAAAATTAAAACATGATGGAATTAACTAATAAATAAAAAATAAATTTATATTAGTATTTGTATTTTATTTTGTAGTATTATACTTATAATTACAATTACATTTTTAATCAGTTGTTTACCTTTGTTTCGACACAAGAATGTTTAATATCGCGAATAACTAATTAAATAATAACATTAACAAAATATATAAATTCGAAAATGCTTTGCAAATTAGTAATTTTCGAGTATATATTTACAAAGAAGATAAAAAGTGGAATTAAAGAATAATAGAAGAAAAGAAAGTAAAGCTGTCGCGCCGCGACGCGCCGGCTAGATTGTCTGTCTCTCGATTTTGACTTATCCGCTCGGTCGCTCGGGCTCGGGATTCAGAAACGCGAATTTTCCATGAGAAGAGAGAATCGCCGACTGACGGCGAGAACCACCGAGTTACGCCGAACGAAGCCGAACAGGCAAGCGCACACGGATAGGAGCAGTTGGGTATGTATGCGTAGAGCGAGGGTCGCAAAGTGGGAGACCGTGGGACGTCATGGTGGGGGTAGCCGTTTGTCCCACGTCCCACGTTTTTGGCATCACTGGGTGACAGTCGATGACAGTCGATGCGCGTGCCAAAACAAAGCCTCCTGTTAGTAATAATTCGCCCGTGCTTCCCCCATGGTGCGCTCGGACAGTGGGTGACCCTCCTCCTCCCCTCAGCTAAGGTCCTGTTTGTGACGTGCAAAAATGCCACGTCACAATATATATGTATGTGAAATATCAAATATTGTAATTTTACAATGTTACACGCGAGTTCCGCAAAATAAAGTTTTTAAAAAAAACGTTTTTATTTCTACACAATTACTTGAGATTTAAGAATTTACAAATAATCGTAAATGACTTGAACGTGAACGGAGATCGAAAAGAATCGAATAGAATACGTGCTGCTCCAAGATCTTTCTTTTATATGGTCGGATGGCGCACTGTTTGTCCTGAGGGTTCCTCTTGCGTGGGGATAGTTTAGGCTACGGGTGTTTACGCCGACGATGTCTAGACGTTTTCCGTCATATTCCTCCGGGGGGTGAAAAATTGTGTCCTCACAATGTTAAGAATCCGGCTGCTGTTTCTTGTTGTTTATCTTCAATTTGTTTGAGGTATTCGATAAAGGGGTCGAAGTCTCCCAGACGTCTTAGGTCGACGATGTACATCCCAAAGAGTCGTCTTTCTGCAAATTCTTTGTCAACGTTATTCGAATGGAAAATCTTTAACCAACGGATGAATCCATATCGTCTTGGAAGATGATTTCGTAAAAAGGAATAAAGGCGTTGGTACATGGTTGCACATTTTGTACAGGATTCGACAGCTTGGTATTTGTAGAGAAGAGTATGGCAATTGGCACATCGAGGGAATTCGATGGTATTTGGGTTGTAGAGGATATGTGTCTTCATCCGGATGCGTATAAGCGTTCTACGTGGGTTTGGTCCCGAGGTGACGAGAGCCCTGTCCTCTGGCCAACAATCTTTGCAATATAAGTTTTCCGATTGGAATGTTTGATAAATATAGCCGTCATCCTTTCCCGTTGCGCAGGTTAATAGTTGAAGTATTGAATAACTTTTTTGAAGTAGAGTCAATTCGTTTTTAAGACTTTCAGTTGGGCAGGATCCCATCTGGAAAAAATTATGTTTTTAGTGTTGTTCGTGCAAAGTTCTTCCTGTGTGTGTTCCGTATTCTTGTCATTAGATCGTTTTCAAGATAGGCGGGTTCTGGCTCTTCCTCTCTTATTCGTGAGAATTCAGCGAGATCTGCTAAGTGTATAGGATCCGCTGTTACTGGACTACGATCGATAGTTCTTGAAGAATGCCCGAAAGAACAGTGGTCATAGATGATAGTACAGGGTTTGAACCATGGTCTTATTTGTTCCCAAAGCCATGTAAGTATTTTAATTTTGTAGAGTATGTAGAGAAAGAGTGTGCTAGCACTGACGTATCCTAGTAAGAGAGCATAGTATTTGAGATTGTCATAGAAAGTTGCGGTTCTTTTTCGTAAGAATAGGGTTTCTATCTGTTGGTTTATTTCGTTTAAGGATGTTCCCAATGTCTGTAGGTCTTTTGCAGTAATTTGTGTTCTTTTTAAATAGGTGATGTTTATTTGACTAAAATCGATCGGATCTTGTTCGGAATAAAGTGTTAAATTATTTGTTTCGAGAGGGATATTTAATGTTGTGTTTTGTCCCGTTTTTCCTGCTTTTAAAATGATTTCGTCTGTAGTTCCAATGCATCCTTGTGGTAAATGTAATATTGCTTTTCCCTTCAGTGTTATAAAGAAAGGTTCTTCGTTTTCACATAGAACATGCAGATATTCTTCTTTTGGTGAGATGGTAATCCAATCTTGGTTCGTGATTAATTGGATGAAGAGAGTTGATTGAAATCGAATGTAATGTTGTGCACATTGATGCTTCTTCTTTAATATTAGTTCTATAATGCATGCGTCTGATGAAGTTGTCGTATAATCTGGATTTTTCCTTTGAACAATATATTGGTTTCCTAGGTCTTTAAAGTTCGTTTTTTCCTCTGTTGTAATGGGGATGAATTTCGTTGTAGCTTCATTCAACAAGATGTACTCGAAGTCAATGTTAAAAATTTGATATCCTTGTACGTATGAGTAGGTTAGTAAAGCAATTGGTTTGTATAGTGTATATAGGTCTTCCTCCAGTAAAGGGATGGTAATTGTATATAGTAATTTGTCTTTAGTTGTAGCGACGGCGATTTGACTAACGTCTAATAATAATGTGTAATATTCTTCTTGTAAAGGTACTGGAAAATGTTGTTTCGTTGAATTCCTCAGAGTATCAAACAGGATCGATGGGTAGAGTAAATTTGGATGTATAAGTCCATGTTTTCCGTCAATAATGGCATTCGATAATTTTTGAACTTGTAAGGACAATTCGTGTATTAAGTTTGTGTAATCGATTAAAGCTTCGTCAATCTTTAAATTGTAGATTTCAATTTTCGTTGCATTTTGAATGTTAGCGAAGTTTAGATTAAGAGTCGTCAATTGTGCATCGAATTTTTGGTAATTTCCCATATTGTTTTACAGTTTGTTTAGTAAAAAGGTTGTTTGGTTTCGAATTAAATGAGCGATTTTTAAATTGTCGTCGCGTAATTTATCTAACTCATTGTTGTAGTATTCTGCATCTGAAGCGGCTAAATTTCCAAAAAGTAAGCGAATCCCTTCTCCAACGATATTTAGTAATCCTCTTTTTACCTTTTTATGTCCGACAAATTGCTGTAATATCTTCATCTCGTCTTGTAGGTTTTGTAATTTTCCTTTTTGAGTTTGAATTCTATGTTTGCTGAAACATGGTTCTATATCCTCACAATAAATTTCAAGGTGGTGTAATTGTTCCTTTAAGTGGCTTATTTGGTCAAGGAGATGCGAGTAATCAATTCCTATTATTACAGTTCATGTTTCGTGAAATAATTGGGCTTTCTTTAAGTATTCCATGTAGATAATTTGTTCGTCTTTTAAATTGGTGAAAGTTAATTGATTTTGGAGATTTTCTTCTACCTTTTCTTCAAGGCGTCGCAGTGGATGGGCCAGGTTGTGGCTCATCGTCAGGGTAATCAAAAGAGTCATTAGGGTCTTCATATTCTTCTTGAGTTTCGTCGCCTGAAACAAAGAATGGTTTCACGTCGGAAGTATGATAGGTTACTCTACGTTGGTTCTTTTCAATTGTGATTGCTTGTTCGTTAATTATTTGTGTTACGCGATACGGTCCTTCCCAAGGTGCTTTCAATTTTGAGTCTTGGGGTTGTTTTCTCCGTACGAGGACTTGCTGTCCTACTCGGTATT
Source organism: Perdita meconis (assembly GCA_030770465.2). NCBI lineage: Eukaryota > Metazoa > Arthropoda > Insecta > Hymenoptera > Andrenidae > Perdita > Perdita meconis. The sequence continues at coordinate 31,771,726 of JASKOS020000001.1, read as the reverse complement.
TTCGTAAAATTCGGCTTTGCGGCTGTTGCTGTTGCGTCCGTTTTTGTCTTGTTGTCAGTCTTTCTTTCGCCTGTGTTTGTATTCTTTTCCTTTGTGCTCGTAAGGCTTGATAAATGAATTTTTCAGTTAGTTTAAGTTCATGTGCTTCTATGGGGATATGAGGTTTGTATCCAAACATGAATTCCGCAGGAGAAAATCCAGTACTTTCATTGATTGTGGTATTATAAGAGAGTGTTACATCTGGTAATAGTGGAATCCAATTTTCTGTATTTTCTAAATAGCTGCGCAAATAATTTAAAATTTCTTTATGTGCTCGTTCATTTTTTCCATTTGATTGCGGATGATATACTGATGTCGTTTTCCATTTGATACGTAATTTTTCTTTAATGGTGTCTTCGAATTCAGCTCTAAATTCTAAGCCGTTATCTGTTAAGATTTCTTTAGGTATTCCGAAGATTTGTATATAATTGATCCATAATGCTTCCAATACTTCCTTTGGGGTTTTCGTTGTTAGAGGTATTAGTTGTAAATATCTTGTCAGATAATCTTGTACAACTAAAATATAACGAAAGTTTCTATCAATGGGTAATGGTCCCATGATATCCAGTGATATTTTTTCATTTGGTCTTTCCGGTATGTCGGGATTTCCTGGACCTGGTCGATTAGCTTCGTATTTTAATTTCTTAAATTGGCAAATTTCGCATTTCTTTATATATGTCTCGACATCGCGAGTTATTCCTGGCCAATTATAAAGTATTCGTAGGCGTTGTAGAGTCTTTTCTGGTCCTTGATGACCGCCGTGCGTGCTTTCATGCACCGCTTTTATTAATTCTTCCTTTTCTTGCCGTGTTTGTGGATCTTTGACGAATGTCGTTTTAATAATGAGACACTTCTCAGGTGTCTTTTTCTTATGAATGAATTCAATCATTCTTAAAATTGTTTCTCTTAAATACGGATCCATTATTTGTACTTCGATTTCTGTTGCTTCTGGTACTTGTGTTCTCAGACAGCTGTACCAAATAATCTCTTCGTCATCTGGGTCAATATAGACTCCAGGATTATCGATATTTGTTGAAATTATTAACCCCTTTCGAGTGGTTCTTCCTTCTTCATATCGAAGAGTATCTTCCCTTTCAAGGGTGTTTCTTTCCTTTTGGAACTCGTCATACGTTGGACTGGCTTCTTTTTCTAAGTCATCTAAGGTATCACGGATCAAGTCTTCCATATTTTCTTCTTCTTCTTCTCCATTGTTTTCCGTATTTTCATCGTCTAAGGCATTGATTAGATCCTTTCTTTCAGGAATTCGAGATAATGCGTCGGCATTGGTGTTTCCTTTTCCTTTTCGATAGAGTATTGTGTAGTCATATTCTTCTAATTTTAAACGCCATCTCATTAACCGTGATGTTGGATCTTTTACAGACATGATCCAGGTTAAGGGTTTATGATCTGTTATTATAGTGAATTTCTTGCCGTAGAGGTATTGATGAAAGTGTTTAACACTCCAAACGATGGCTAATAATTCCTTTTCTGTTGTTGTATAGTTTCGTTCAGCTTTGTTCAATGTTCGTGAAGCATAAGCGACGGGATGTTCTTTGCCTAAAGGTCCTTGTGACAAGACTGCACCAATTGCATGATTACTAGCGTCAGTTAATAAAAGAAATGGTTTCGACCAATCAGGGTATTGAAGAATAGGTTTTTGACAAAGTGCGTTCCGTAAGAGATTAAAAGCCTGTTGTTCTTTTTCTTTCCATGTCCATTCAATATTTTGTTTCAATAGTGTGGTCAAGGGGAGAGCTATCTTCGAAAAGTCTTTAATAAATTTTCTATAATATCCTACGAGTCCGAGAAACTGTTTGACCTCTTTTTGATTTTTGGGTGTAGGATAATTAACGATAGTTTGAATTCGTTCCGGATTTGGTTTAATTCCTTTCTCTGTTAGTTGGTGTCCAAGATATGAAAGTTCGGGTTTCAAAAATTCACATTTATCTGGTTGTAATTTCAATCGAACCTCTCTTAAACGAGTGAACAGGTGTCGTAAATTCTTGTTATGTTCTTCTAAAGTATTTCCAAAGACTATTATATCATCCATGTAAACAAAACAGCAAGTGCCTATGAGACCTTTTAGTCCATTGTTCATCATTCTTTGAAACGTTGCTGGTGCATTTTTCAATCCGAAAGGCATTCTATTGTATTCGAAATGTCCATCGGGCGTAGAGAAGGCTGTTTTATGTTTATCACATTTCTTCATACCAATTTGATGAAAACCTGAGGCTAAATCAAAGGCAGAAAAATATTTTGCGTTTCCTAATTTATCCAAAATATCATCTATATTTGGTAAAGGGTAAGCATCCTGATATGTTTTTTCATTTAATTTTCTATAGTCGATTACTATTCGCCATTTCTTTTTTCCAGAGGCATCAGCCTTTTTCGGAACAACCCAAAGTGGTGAATTAAAAGGAGAGTCACTTTCTTGAATTATGCCTTCTTTCAACATTTTTTGAATTTGTTGCTTAATTTCTTCTTGATGTATTTGTGGATATCTATATTGTTTAACGTTAATAGGTGTTGGGTCTTGAAGGTTGATTGTATGTTCTGCTAACTTTGTCAAGGGTATAGGGGTCTCCGGGAAGAACAAATATGTCGTGGAAGTCGGTTATAATATCCCAAATGGATTCCTTTCCTTCGCGTATGTGATCTAAACGTGTGTTTTCTTTTAATAAAATCTTTCGTTGTTCAGAGCAAGCAGTTGGTTGTATAGGATTTAGATCTTCGTTTGTAATTGGGTATCCTGTTAAACTGTTTATACGGTTTAGCGGTTGTATGTTTTGCATCGTAAAATTATTGACTGGTAAATAAGTAACTCCGTTTTTTACAGTTGCTAAAATTTCGTAGGCACCCAAATAGAATTTTGCTTCGCCATTTCTTATATTATGAACAGGAAATTGGATTAATTTAGAGGACTGAGGTGGAACGTTCATTTTCTGTGTCTCGGTTATTTTAGGGATTTTATTTCGTTTCTCTAATCCTTCTGAAAATCTTTGATCGTTTAGCTGCAAAAAGCCTTCCTTCATGTTCCAGATACAACCTAATTGTCGTAATGAATCGAGACCTAACAGTCCGATTCCTTGCAGAATGTCGGTAGGAACTATGTGAAAAATTAAGGAAGTCCCCTGATGATTGGTTTGTAAAGTGCCCAAAGTTTGTAAGCAAGAATTTAAAGTTCGTATGAAGCGTTTGTCGTTTGGATTAATTGCTTTTTTATTTTCTACGGCATTCTCGTTTAATAAGGAAAGAGAAGCTCCAGGATCGATTAAATAAAGACCTTGTATAATAAAGGGCAATTTCAAAGAAATGTAAGCGAGTTTGCTTCCGGAATCTCGGATTGAATAGGCTCGTTCTGTGTTCGAGACTCTGCGTGTTGTTGTTTTGTCTCGAGTTCATCGAGCTGGTTGATGGGAGGTGTTTTCGCGAAAGGTAGAGTTTTCCGAAAATTTTCACGATATTGCTTGGTTCTGCATTCCTTTTCGAGGTGTCCGAATTTTTGACAATACGTGCATTGAATTGAATTGCGAAAAGGCGATTGGAAAGTAGAAGTCGACGGTTTAGTTAACGGAGATTTCTTGAAGAATTTAACTCGGTTATTCGCGCTGAGAGATTGTGGTTTTATTTGAAACGGTCTTGTTTGTATAATTTCGGCAGTTCTGGCTGAATTAATGGCTTCGTTTATGGTTTTCGGAGAGGAAGTTTTAACATCTAAACGCAGTTCTTTTTCCAAACCGTTAATGAAATCATTTAAGCCTCTTTGTTTTTCTTCTTGCATAAGAATTTCTTTTTGGGGTGCCGAAAGATTTCTACTAAGTATTGTTTTTAAAGCCTCGTCGTGAATCTGTGTAAAACGAGATCTATACGAATTAATGGATTCTTTGAAACCTTGTCGACAATGAATACGTCGGAGCTGGAGAGCTGTTAAATCAGACGTGATGCCGTAATTCTGCCTTAATTGTTCGATTAATTCCTCAAAATTTAAAATCATTTCGGCTCGGATAACAAGTTGGGCTTTTCCTTTTATTTTTTGTCCCAAAATCATGCTTAATAATAACAATTCGTCTTGAGATTTGTGCAAGTTATGCCTGGCTGTTTCGATTTGTGAAATAAACGTCTCGACTGAGATGGTTTCACCGTCAAATTCCGTTATAACGCTTAATAAATCTTTTAAAGCGTAACGCTGATTCTGGCGGGAGAAGGTTTTTACTGAAGCTTTTGAGTCTGAGCTCTCGTCTTCAGTAATATAAGGGGAAGGCTCTCCGTCCTTCCTTTCTTTGTGTTCTTTGTGCCTATTCTTTGTCTCCAATTTCGTTTCTAATTTTTCGAGACGGCCAAGCACATTCTCAAGCAATTGTGTGATGTTTCCAAGTTCAGCCATCTTACCTTGCTCAGAGGTTGTTGGCAGTTGTTGAGCAAACGTTGAAGCAGAGTCGCTCAGGACGTCGGGCTTCGATTTCTCTTTTACTCTGACGATTGCTGTCAATCTTCTTCGCATGAACCGGTGTTGACTGGGTTCTTTTGGGTACGCTCTTTGGTTGAGGACTCAGCGATCAACGACGGCGTATCCCTCCGCTGCCACCAATTTATGTTACACGCGAGTTCCGCGAAATAAAGTTTTTAAAAAAAACGTTTTTATTTCTACACAATTACTTGAGATTTAAGAATTTACAAATAATCGTAAGTGACTTGAACGTGAACGGAGATTGAAAAGAATCGAATAGAATACGTGCTGCTCCAAGATCTTTCTTTTATATGGTCGGATGGCGCACTGTTTGTCCTGAGGGTTCCTCTTGCGTGGGGATAGTTTAGGCTACGGGTGTTTACGCCGACGGTGTCTAGACGTTTTCCGTCATAACAATAATACATTTATAAATAAAAATTAGATAACAGAAAGAGAACATACATTTTTCAATTGTATACATTTGATAACTCATTCTGAAAGTTACAATTATGTGTTGAAATTCAGGTTAAAACTCAATTAATCTTATTTGAATGAAAAATTTATCATTACAAATAATTAAATATACAGGGTGCAACAAAAATGTTGCAGTTCCTTGAAAGGGGTGATTCCTGAGGTGATTTTGAACAACTTTTTCCTTAGCGAAAATGTTAGGTGGGGCTTTATTAACGAGTTATTAACGAAAAACACCGACCAATCGGGGAGCGTGTACAGCGGATTAATGATGACGTGACGATGGCGGGCCAATACTATTCACCGCTGGAGCCCGCGCTGATATTCATCCACTGTACTCGCTCCCTGATTGGTCGGTGTTTTTCGTTAATAACTCATTAACAAAGTCCCGCCTAACATTTTCGCTAAGGAAAAAGTTGTTCAAACTCACCTAAGGAATCACCCCTTTGAAGGAACTGCAACATTTTTGTTACACCCTGTATATATACTTACATATAAAAATATCTAAAGCTGCCTCCCTGCTATTCGCTGTTCTAACTGGCGTTAGTCAGCGCAGGTTTATGAGCTACAATAAAATATAAAATTCAAGTTAAAACTCAACAAACCTTCTTTGAATGAAAAATTTATCTAAAAATATCTAAAGCCGCCTTCCTGCTATTCGCTGTTCTAACTGGCGTTAATCAGCGCAGGTATATGTGCTACAATAAAATATAAAATTCAAGTTAAAACTCTTTTTTGAATGAAAAACTTATGACTGCAATATACTTGAAAATAATTTAGTATTTATACTTACACAAATCAACAAAGATTTATTATTAGACAGCGGATTTTATGCATTTATAACAATTCTAATTATGTAAAAAACCTACGAGAGTTTTAATATATGCCAAAATATACAAAATATCAACAATATTATTCAAGTTAGAATGTTTAGAATACAAAACGTACTGTTTTCCGAGTTACAATTCTTTATTTGTTCTTGTAAAAATTTTATTTTGCATAAAGATCTGCTGTCTATTTATTATACTTCGCTTTTCTCTTTACTGGGATACAATAAGATACACGTGTGAAATGGCAAGAAATGGCGCGAACCCGGGAATCCCGAAATTTGAACGAACACACAGATATAAAACATTATTGTATTAGTGACGTAAGTGGTGCCCTATGTGAACATTCTGGGCGTTCTAGAAATTCAACGCTCCCATAGGAGCTTGCATACCCTGACTAGGGCGCACCCCCTTCTTCGCGCACATGTTGGACTCACAATCAGTTTTGTGCCTTCAATGCGCCCTCCAGTAGTATATGCTCTAAGGTGGGAATAATGATGCATCGCTAGGGCCCAGCACTGCGGCATTCGCGAGATCCGAGCGTCGTCCTATGCGCTGCGCCCTTTACATGATGATGTAAAGTGGTCAAGGGGCCTCGTACGCAGTACGGGACGTGACACGAGAAAACCCAATTGATCATAATATATACAGGGTGTCCCAAACTAAGTGCGGGAGCCGTTATAGGGAGATTCCTGGGGTAATTCTAAACAACTTTTTCCTTTGCAAAAATGTCCTTGGAAGCTTTGTTAACGAGTTATTAACTAAAAACACCAACCAATCGGGGAGCGAGTACAGCAGATTAATGATGGCGCGGACGATGGCTGGCCAATACTACTCACAGCTGAAGCCCGCGCTGAAATTCATACACTGTATTCCTGCTTCTATTGGTCGGTGTTTTTCGATAGTAACTCGTTAACAAAGCCCCAACGAAAATTTTCGCTAAGCGAAAACTTGTTTAGAATCACCTCAGGAATCTCCCCTTAACGGCTTCCGCACTTAGTTTGGGACACCCTGTATATTTGTTCTGAACTTTTGCTGCTTGCTCACTCTTTACTTTATTTTCCAATGGAATCTCATTTTCTAAAATGATCCCTAAAACGATCATACCGAACGCGTCGAGGCCGACCACCGTGGGGGTTTTAGTCGGTAAGAGTCCGACACTACTTCGGGCTCCTCACCGGGAGTTCGGAGTGTCCTATGAGGATTTCCCCCACGTAAAAAAAAAAAAAAAAAAAAAATCAAGTTTGTATACGTTTCTTTCCTCTGCTGTGATGGATGAGATAGCTGTTGTTTGCACATAGTGATCGATTGTTACAACTGGCACTACAGTCGATAATGCTGTTTTCTGCGCATAGACACAACTTCATCTTGGGGAGAAAAAATCCATCCTGCAGGAAAAACATTGTCGCAACAGGTACGTTCAAGGCCCAATCAAATTAGCAGGAACTCCCTCCTCATCGGAATATATCGAGTAAAAAAGCAAAATGAAATTTGTGCCATTTTTAAGCATATTTTTTAAAAATCCTAGTACATTGAAATGTTAATTAAATTATAAAACTAGATAATGCATATCCAAGAGGAAAGACTAAAGATGAACATTGCAAGTATATTAACATTTAAAGTTTGAATAGAATTTGAAGATACTGTTTTTTTAATTTTATTGTTGCAGGAAGTAAAGAAGGAGGCAACATCGTTAAAAAAGAAACGCTTTATTACATTCACCTACGACTTTTATACGTTAATATACGCAAATGGCAGAATTACATACACACGACATACAATCCAACACGTAAGTGGAACCTCCTTTGTTTTCGATATTTTGTTTAGATTCTATGGAAATAAACTATCACAGTGCTAATAAAGATTGTAATTAAAGCCACAATTAATTAATCATTTGTTCGATTAAAAACGCTTTTATGCATTCCTGATATGTTCGAGATTGGTGAATTTAATGTAAAGGTATGCCACAGAAAAATTACGATTAAATAAAACAATTTATTGAACAGTACCTCAAGAACAGTCTTCATTAATTCGTACAAAATGGCATAGTGGAACCTCGATAATCTGGAAAAATCGTTTAGATACATCGTAATCAGATTATTTAACGTCCAGTTAATCCTTCTTCTAATAATAATAAGTATACAATGAACCGGATAGCGAACACTTTCTGAATACATAAACATTATTGTGTTTCAATGAATAATCTGTTTTTATGGTAAAATCTTTTATAGGGTTCATCGATAACGACGGTTGGATAGATTTTCGCACGGAACTTGCAATATTTTCTATTTCCTTAGAATGAGCAGGCAGATCCAAGCTTTATTCAAATACAGACGAGATGTACAATAAAAGACTTAACTTATGACTTATGGTACTATGTGATTGAAGGTAACTGCCGTACCGACAGAAATGGAAATTGATATTGACATGAAGAAACAAACCAGGTTTTCAGGTAAACATATTTACAAAGTATATTTAACACTAACTATGTTTCGATAATATAATGAAGACAAATTTCTATAGTTTGTTGTACTGCTGTAAGCGTTGCAACATTAAAAAACTGTACTACGAGGATGAGGGGTCTACTTTTACACCTCGTCTGTAATTTGTTGATCAGTATTTTTCGTGGAATATTAATTATATTATTATGCCTTTTGCTTAACAATCACATTCAATTATGCAGCCGATGTGCGATTACACGATTAATTAATATTAAAGTTAACGAACAATTGTAAATTTCGGCGTCGGTTCATCCACTTTCCATGATTGTTTAGTGGTTCTCATATAGACAAAGTGGCAAACGATTCAGTAAATTCAATATCTCAACAATTCTATGGAATTTTATTACAAATTTGGACAGATCAGTGGATCAACCGAGAGTAGCACAGAATGTCTGAGCTACTAATACAAAAATGGACTAATTCTTATAGAGGCAAGGAAATCACGGCTTCTCGAGTAAAATGTATAAATCCTTCTTGGTAAAATCGATCCTATATTCTTCAACATACATTGCCTATATTACTTAACCCTATACCTAGTCTATGTACGCTACGACAAATTCCATTCTCTTTCTGTTACTGAATAACATGTCGCTTTTTATAATTATACTTCTTAGAATGTTATGAAACGTTAAAAATTCGTTTCGAACCAGTCCCTTACATTCTATCAGTTTTCCTTTTACCTTGACGATAATAACTTATGTACAAGTTTTCTTTTAAAACATCAACGAAGATTGTCCTGTGAAGAGTTTTCGTCTTTCTCACATAGGAAACTTCAATTCTCTATACAGCGTTGAGCGAAGTCACACGAATCTATGCATTCGACAACAGATTTAATTCCTTCATCGGAGAAACAAGGATATATCACTCTACTCATTCGATATCGGATACTGTCAAACATTCGATGCTGTAACCGAATAAAAAGCGAATATTGTTTTTCGTGACTGTCGCATTGAAAATGCATTCCTCCGACATGCAAGATTCTACGCCACTTTCCTTTCTTGCTCAAAATTAAAGCGGCGTTTCTTCCTCTTGCAGTTACCTTGGCGTCGGAGGAGGTGGTGGTGGTCATACCGCGCTGCCCGTATAGAATCCTGTTTTACCAGCCAACCCCGGACCGCGCTTCCTCTTCTCGCATTCCATCGTGCTGAACGTGTTTTGAGCGATCTGGGACTTCCTCTTCGGGTTCTGCAGCGTCATGCTTCTCTGACTGGAGTTCGAGCTTGAACTCGTACCTGGCTCCGACACTCGTAGGATACCAGAATGTATCGTCCCGAAATTTTGGTAGATGTATTGAGACTGGATCGCCGAGACGGAGGTGTTCTGGTTCTTCAGAGTGATAGGCACTGTTTGACCTGCCAAGCTGCTATAGCACGACGTGTCGTAACCGAAGGTGGTGTCCAACAACGATTCGTTCTTTTCACCGAATCCGGCGAGTCTCGAGTCGATGCCCTCCTTTTCGGTGAAACCACTCAACCTCGAGTCCACTATGTTTTGTTCCGCAGCCCTAGGAGCGAATTCCGCATAGCGCGGATCCTGGCCGACGGTATGTTCCTTGCTTTCGGTGAAGGCGATCATGTTTTGCCGGGAGTCTGAGAGAATCCTCGAGTCTATCAGACCTTCCTTGTCCGCGAAACCGCTTAACCTTGAGTCGATAACGCTAGCTTCCGACTTGTCGCCAAACGTATACCGTGGATCTGTGCTTTTAGTGTCGGGATACGCCGGCAGAACGTGTGACAAGTCTGCCTTATCGACGTAGCTGATTGCTTGGGGGTTGGATGCACAAATATCTGGCGCAGATTTACATAACAGTGAAGTGCCTTCCTCGGCTCCTCTTTGGGACGCTGAAACATAGAAAGAAACATATGTATCGTTAAATCTCTGGTAGAACTGTAACGCTGTTTTGATAAAAAAAAGTATTGAACTAGTTACATTTTGTTGGTTGTCCAAAAGTTCGAGCTTGCGGTGGTCCAGGTGATTTCTGATGGCCCCTCACGAGGTACTCTGAACTCAGGCCTCTCTGTTCTCTTAACTTCCTCTCTGCTCCGGGTACCATAACTCTAACCTAGCAGAACATCTCAATGTTAATTGTCCTATTTTATCAGAAAATTATAACACTACCTCATAAAGTGTCCACTGTTCAGATTGAAATTTGTGGCCATACCATTTCTTCAACAGAGGAGAAACGGGCCATATATCCAGACATGGTCAAAACCGCTGCCATTTCGGCTAAAATCAAAGCCAATCCCGAGAGCTGAAGACACCAACCATAGTGGTACTGCGGCAGTCCGTTCTCTTCCGTTTGCATGCTCGACGTGGAAGGCAAACTGTATTTTCCCGGCACCTCCAGCGACGCATCTGATAACGCTGATGCCAGTACTATCAAGCCACCGCCTAACGAGAGTCCTGGAACACAAATGAAATTATTACTCGGCTTACTTCCTAATGTCTTCGATATTTATCGTCGTCGAACGGAATCGATTCACTTGCGTGACTTATCGGCGGAACTGGGCCGGGCCAAATTAACGATTAGAATTTGCAGTTGAAGTTTGGGAATTTGATATAATAACTTATGGAGTTTGTAACCGATGGAGATCGCGAGCGGTTCATTGGGAAGAAGGTTCAGCCGCAAACTTTAATCAAAGTCAGTGGTTCTTTGAGGGGGAGCAGGTTCATTTACTCGCTTGATACTTTGTACTAGTTTGTATCACATCTTTTACTGTCTTTTTACAGTTAGGAGCAGATGAGTTTTAATCTGAAAAGTTCTGCCTACTTCAGACAAAATATGTATGTTAATTTTACTGCATCAGATATTTTTACACGTTATACGTTTGTCATTTACAATCAGTTATACGTTTGCACTTAATAATATTCTTTTAATTGTGGTTTTATGTTTATCTACTGTTACGTGTCTGCAATTCAGAGAGACCGAAGAATATATAATTTATTATAATATAGAATTTTATTTGAAAAATGTTAAATATATTAATGTGGTAGTAGTGTGGGCGAAGATTGATAAGTAATTCACTTAACGAGGTGCAGACTGTAACGGTATTAGTATAATATTATTTTAAATATTAAATGGTTTCGTATAAAGGAAAAATGTTATGGAGGCTTTCAAATTAATGGAGAGTTAATATAGTAGAAAATATATATTATATAAAAATATAATTCATTGATTTAAGAATATAAAAATATATAAGAAATTATAAGTAATAGTACAATATTAATATGAATAAATGATTAACAATACAAACCATTAAACGAAATACTCGGATACAAAACTCAAAAAATATAACTATTACTTGTACTCGTTACTATTGCACAATTTCTATGGAATGAATATGATGAAAAATATTGGAAATCTCAACAGCGCTTCTGTTTCTTCCAGTAAAGGAAATCCCACAGTCTAACTACTACTGGAAACTATTTGCCAATCTCTTAATTAGTCTTTAGATAGGTACGAAATAAGGAAATTCCCTTACTAAAACAATATGTAATATAATTTTCTTTTTAAGAAAAGAAGTAATCTCTGTTTTCAGTAGACGTGAATAGTTATTTATCTGAAATCAATAGAAGGAAATGCACACACGATTAATTTCACTTCGTGCACCATTTAAGAAAAATGATTAAACTCTATTGTTAAAACTAACTGATAGTAATTATAATGTTTGAAAAGAGATAAATTTAAAAAAACGAAAATTAAGTAAAAATTTATAATCTACTTTAACGTGAAACTGAGTCTTTTGGAAACTGTATTAATATGTTAAATACGTTCATAAAACCCTATCTCTAAATAGCTTCACGGTTCAACGAAACGCACCTCGCGATTGTACTTCAAAGAGTGTTGCAGCTTCGCACTGCTGAAAAGACCATAGTAGACTTGCTCCAAAAATGGTTTACACTGCGTTCGGTATGCCTAATCAATTAGGCTATGAGTTTGATGCGTGAGGAACCATGATTCGCGACGTCAATGGTGTGCGCATGTTTTTTCTTTCTTAACTATACCTTTCCTTATTTCTTTCTTAGAATTCTCAGTGTTAGAATAATTCCTATCACGTAGTTTAGATTCGAACGCTGCGTCGGATGTATAATACGGATTTGACACGCCTTGTACTTTTTTTTATAGATCCTCCCTGTTCTACAAATTGTGGCGAATGAGGAAAAAAGTCTAATAAGATTAACCTTGAATTTGAGATATGGGTCTAACAATGTCTCTTTGTGGGCCAGATTGCCAACGTCAGTGAACTATCGCCTTGCATCCGCTTCTTTCTAACCATTCCCTCCTTTCCGCTGAATCAGAACGCAAGGTTCGTGCTTTTGCACGTTTTTCCATTTGCGCGTGAAACCTCCCCCGCATTACTGTGACGGAAACGTTTTTCCTTTCTCCCCGGCAGGCACATTAAAAAGGCTCCGCACGACGCGTCCCGCTTGCTCGGCCACGTTTACTCTTTATCTATGATGTGTTCCTCTTAGGCGTAAAGCGTGCGACATAAAAATTTGCATACGCGTAGAACGAACGACCGAGCCTGCAACCGTGTTCCCTCTACAGTCGATTCAATTCTAGTCGCACGAACTACCAACGACGGGACACTGTTATGACAAGGTAAGCTGCACCGTTATTGCATTCTTAGGGGCGGATATTTGGACCACGTTATAGCAACGTGGATCATTACCGAATTGCGCGAGATTTACGTTCCAGCAGTTCATTCGTCCACCATATTTTGAGATTGGGATCGAGGTTTTTAAGAGGTTTCAGGTTTCAGAACACTACAACGGTCCCTAGACTGAGCAGGCCGTGACACGACATTAATACCGAGGCCGCTTCGAAATATCTGCACCATTTGGAACTACCGCATTATTTGTACTTTAAAAAATATTTTTTTTACTTCTTTAGTTATGTAATATTACGTCCTAGAAATTTTAAAAAGATTGCATGTATAGTTTCCTCAGAAAAAATTCTCGAAAATGACCTAAATTTCACCCGATTACAACAGGTTCCCAACTTAAGTAGTGCACATCAATCATTAGTCAGAGAATTTTCTTCTAGTATTTCGTTCGTGCTTGTAACAAAAAGTGGATTTGCCTTATTATGTGTATATATACATAATAGCGTATAACCGCAGTTATAGTAGATTTCATTCGTGATAAAATTCCTTACATTATAACTTGACATTATCCATAAAATTGACCATTAAAGCGTTGCGTTGATTCGCTGGATCGAATTCGTCACGACGATAATGTTAAATTCTCGACCTCCGTTTTGTTTTACAATTTACTTTTACAATTTCATCCGCTGCGTGTGATTAATTTCAGTAATTGATTGCTACTTTGGCTTGTCAAATTATTGGCCATATGAAAAACATGCATATTTTATTCACGCTCCGCTCTTCAACGCTGTGGACGTGAATGGTGAATTTAAATTTCAATTAACGACGCTACACTTTCTAATCAGACATCGTGTCCCTTGATCGAATCAAATTTATGCCTCTTTTCACTTTATATTATGTGTTTATACCGTATGAACATTGTAAGCGTTTGTTTAAAATTAATTTGAAGAATTGTAGAAGATTTTACTATGATTAATAACACAATATGTGTCAACAGTTTCAGAAGATTATTCTGATAAGAAATTGTTACAATAGATTAATGCTAAATTCTAAAGTAGTCAACAATTCTTATCTAGTAATGTTAATGAAAGTTAAAATTAAAAAGAAATGATAAAATTAAAGTTTCGATGCTCTGTTCAAAACTGTAGTTATCTTGAACATATGTACTTTAAATTTTCTGCATAATTATTGAAAATCCCACTCTTAATTCTTTTCGCTTGAAAAAAACGTAAAATGCGTAAAGCTACATATACATTTTTAATACTTCCATCGAAGCTGGTAAGAATATTAAATTTCGAAATAATGTCAGGTATCATTAGGAAAGTACAATCAGTGTTGGGCAAATTTATATGCAAATAAACAAATACTAAATAATAAATGAAAGTATGATTTTAATTGTGAATAACAAGTAAATTAGTTATTTGAATAAAAATTGCTTAAATACTAAAAATACTGTATATTTACTATTTTTTATGTGCAAATGAAATATCATTTCTTATTTGAATGTAGACAAAAAACAAAAAACAAATAATTTTCTATCTTTTCATATCTGTTTGTACTATAAAAAACTCGCAATATTAATATTTTTCATTAAGTCTGGAAAACATTAAGATAAAATTGATACAGTGTGAATAAAATTTGGGTAGATAAGGAAAATTCATATAAACTTATGTCGAAAAATTATTTGTAATTTTAACAACCCGGTTAATAATAAATAATAAACTTGTATCTGTGAATAAAAATTTATTTTATTACTGTGAATCTTTCATTTAGATGTATTCAAATAATAAATAATTATTTTGTCTCTTAATTTGAACCATTAGATAAGAATAAGTTTTAATTTAAATAATAATTTAAATAAAAATTGATTTAAATGCCAAAACTGAGTGTAATATACGTACGTAATGAACAATTTTTAAAATTACAGGTCTGAAATACTCGGGTTAATTCGATGTACAATTACAACGATATGTACCTGGCGTACGTGACTTGGGTGTTCGATCCGTATTTTGCCGTTCTTCGACAAAAGCTTACGCCTATATCGAATGTCTATGCTCGGGAGACTTTAATTAGAACACAACATGTGTTAGCTATGCGTTCTCTCATTCAGCGAATTCGTTTGCAAGTGTGTCAGACCGAATGGTGTTTATCCATTAGTCCTAGTTATCAAGTGCGACCCAATTTCACCAGTCTTTAGAATGAACCCTCTCGGCGGATGCTAAATATTAAACATAAAAAAACACGAGACTTTAGAATTTACGAATTTACCAAAGAAAAAATATGATAAGCAATAGGCAACAGTAATTAAGGATGTTTGGAAACTTTGTGCGCATTTCGAACTGACAAGCTGCACTATCTCCCTGACATTATTTGTACTTTCAATTTTGGTCCACCCTGTATATAATTGTTTGAATAACTTGTTTGACAACATTTTTTTAAAACCCTTGGATTACATGCCACTTTTAAAATGAATAAAAAATGTGTAATATGACAATTTTTAGTGATAAATATAACTAATACAATACATAAGCAAAATTAACTTATTTTTCACTTATTATTCTGTTGTTGACAATATTCACTTCTTATTAAGGCTACTAATAATACGTATTACGCAATTTCTATTATACAAGAACAACAAAGTGAGCTTTGTCAATTCAAAATAATTATGAAAAGTGCTACTAACTGCAACAGATCTAAATAAAGAAAGTAACTTTTTAAAATATAATAGAATAATATTGTTGTAAAAAGTATTAACTAGATTTCTTGACAAATATTCGCAATTTATTATAAAATGTAATTTCCAACTAACTGGAGTTCAATAATCATGTTACCGAGTAAACGGTTGAGACCATGTAAGATAAGGCTTTACTTTGAACATGCTAAGGATGTCACGTTCGTATTACCAGAATAGAAACTTCAAGTCTTGAAAGGCACGTCCCGAGACTAAATTGCAATTACTACTAATTAATTGAACAATGGGTTAAGTATTCGAGTGGGAACAAAGCGTAGTAGAATCGAGTCACTGGAGAAATTGGAGGCGGCTGTCGATTGAATATTCCAAACTCGTCCGAGCTCTGATGACGGTTGTTTGGTCAACTTTCATTTGTCCGTCGAGTTTACGAGACACGATTTATTTCCCCATTGTTGTCTTGTCGTTAGTAGAAATTACTTTCAGTGAAAAAATATTCGTGTAAACTTTATACGAATCCACAATACTAATTACTACCATTTATTCCTTCGACGTCAATCTATTGCAACTCAATGAAACAATTATTTTTGCTGTTATTGTCTCTAAGAAAATGATTTATTATTTATAGAGAGAATTAAAATAAAATTTAATTAAGACAGATGTGCAACTTTTCTTCTATAAAAAATAACTACAAATATTGACACATATCAACACGTATTTTCGAGATTTAAATGAGTTTCTTATAGTTTTCTGCTATATACTATGTATATAATAGAAACATACTGAATATGTATAAAAAATATTTTTTTATGCAAATCATACTGCTTACGAAAACGAATTAATTTAAAGAATTAATCAAAGGTTTAGCATTTTCGTCATGGTGTAATGAAAAACCGAGTCAGTACCATTTTTCATAATCATCGTAAGAAAGCTTCATATAAGATTTGAATTATTCACATTACAATTAACAACTGAAAACTTATTAACGTCCTAGGGATGTTCAAAATGGATGCAGGATATTCGGACGTATATGTATAAATATTATATAAATATGAACTTTTCTTTATAAAATAGTGTTTGAATTTTTTCATTCTACCCATTCATTTCGAAATTACTAAGGTAAATGCCGCAGTAATGGACAATCCTCGAGGAGTGAACATTTTGAATTTGAAATGCTATAAAATAACATTCAAAGGCGTTGGAACTGTGTGAAAATAACAGGGCATTTGTTTGGTTCCTTTCAGTTACTTTGAAGCAGTTTCAACGCCTTTGTTGTTATATTTTAACATTTCACATTCAAAGTGTCCACTACTGAAGAAGCATTGTTCACTGGCGCGTTTGCCTTATCATTTGAAGTCAGAAAGCGTCAATTAGTCTTTTGGGGTACCGACAATTTCGTCTATATTTTTGATAACTTTTCCATCACAATTTGCTATAAAGAACTGTGCGTTTATGAATACTCAGGTAATATACAATGAAACTTTATTAATATTTTAGGTGTCCGATTTGGCATTTTTTCAACATTCTCCTTTCATAATTTTTTCTTTACTTCATAGCAAAGTGTTTCCACGTTATCTTTTATCGTTTCAATTGTAATGTTACTTCGCAGAAATTAATTCAGTAGTGTCTTCCATTGTATAAAATGTATATTTTCTTCATCTGAAATGAGTTTGAAGTTCGTTGAAACTAGTTTTCCAGCGAATTTTCTTTTAAGAAGCGTACACAGCACTAGAGTTCAGCGAAATGGAGTTCAGTGTAGGTTTATAACATGTCCCCGTAACGCAGTTATTGGAAAGTTTGTTTCAGTAGACGTGGAAAGCGATTTTATTATTAGTAGCCTCTGAAACTCATTGAAGTCGCGAAAGTTCCGCGGACAACGTACGAGTATTTTCCTTTTAACCTTCCTCGTCTACTTATCCCCGGCTCTTGACTTGCAAGGTAGTTTCGATGAAGTTAAAGCTCGTTACAATGCCTGGAAAAATTCTATTACTTTTATAATTCCTCAAGATTCGCTTCTGTATCTTCATTGCGAGATGAAATTCGCTAAACTTTGATAACAATATGAAGTTCGGCAGAGAAACTACGTTTCACATAGCTATATGTAAGTGTTTCTCTTTCTCACAAGAAATGCATTCGTATATAATGTTCGGATTATTATAAATGCTGAAAGATATGCACCGTGGTTAAATGACAATTTTATTCGAGCAGCAATCAGTGGCGTATTGATTACTGAAATGCGCGGAGCAAGAAGATAATAATTCGAGATGAGTTTATGAGTGATTTGCTTATCGGTGGAAATTGCAGGTATATTTTACTCGGATCATAAATTCAACATTGTAAAACCATCATTTTTACGCTTCATAAAGTTTATTTTACGCACAGCCATTCAGATAAAATATGTGCGACAGTTTTGTCATTGGAGCACTTTGCAACTATTTCGACGAAAATTAATACAGGGTAATATTAATATAAGTAACCTTTTATTAATTTCGGTGGTAAATTAAATGATAAAATCACAATTTTTACAATTACAGTAATTTTACATAATTTGTAGAATTATAGTAATTTTCAAAGAATAGTTTCCCATTTATATAAAATTATAATAGATAAAATTTTTATTATGTTTTCTAGTAATCATGATTTTTAAATGGATCTTTTAATAGATATATAATTTAATTTAATTTCTTTTACATTGTGGAAAAAGTTAATTGTATCTGTTTGTATATCCGTTGCAGTTAAATTAAATGAATACTTGAACATTTTAGTTTATAATATTTTAATCCTTTTTTCTTTTGTAGAACTTATTATTCAACTAAAATGTTATCAAATTTCATGCAGATGAATTGAGAAGATGCATTGTGAATAATTTTTCTAAATTATCATGAAATGTCGACAGACTTCTATTGTAAACAAACTATCTAAAAACATATACTAACCAGTATTTAGATGTTATTTTAATTACGTAATTTTACCTAATCGATCTTAGTAAGTAATAATTGTATACATATAAAAGAATGCATTTGTTACAATCTGATGGCTAAATTCGGAGGTATACATATATGTCAATGCTTTACTCAGTATATATTTGGGGCGTTCCACGTCAAATCGAACGGTTTGAAAAATTTTAATTTTTGATTTTCCCAATTTTTTGACATTTTTTTGTACCCTATGAAAAAACCTTCTAGGTAAATTTTCAGATTTTTCTGATAATCCGTTCAAAAGATTCCAATTTTTGAAAAAAATCGCACTTTTTTTGGTGTTTTGCTTATAAAATCTTGAAAAATGGACCAAATTAGACCATTTTTTTCAAAATCTTTGTTTTTTAATGTACTTTTTAGAAAAAAAATACAAAAAAATTATTCAGAATGTTTTATCCTTGATTTTTGAGTTTGAAATCTTAAATAATTTTTTTGAAAGTGAGTGTATGCTTTGATTTTTTTTTTAATTTTTTAGCTTAAACTTCTGTCCATTCAACAATTTTTAAGCTTGGCCTGATCGTAGGCAATTCATAATTACTATTTTTTTTTCAATTTTTGAAAATGAGAAACCTTTTTTTCTCTATTAATCAAAATTACACTCAATTTTTGTTATTAAGTATTTTTTTTTTAGTTATTTTGAATTAATTTTTAAACTTTTTCATCAATGACAGGCATTTAAGGTAAATAAAAAGTCTTTTAATTTATTCAAATACTATATAATAATAAAGGTTTTTATTTATTTGCGTGTTTTTTGAAAATTTTACATGCTCGACTATCATTTGAACGAGAATACTCCTTCACAAGTATGTTTCCGCCGCCAGTTGGAATGATTGAGTGCAATTTTTGTGTCCCCATGATTGATTTAGCAGTAGTGTATCGCAAATCTAATTTTTCTTTTGCATCTAAATAATGTTGTTTGAAGTTATAAAAAAATAATTTTATGAGGATACTATTTTTTGAATAAAAAAAAAAAAGAATACTTAATAACAAAAATTGATTTTAATTTTGATTAATAGAGAAAAAAAGTTTTTAATTTTCAAAAATTGAAAAAAAATAGTAATTATGAATTGCCCACGATCAGGCCAAGTTTAAAAATTGTTAAATGGATAGAAGTTTAAGCTAAAAAATTTTCAAAAGAATCAAAGCATACACTCACTTTCAAAAAAATTATTTAAGATTTCAAACTCAAAAATCAAGGATAAAACATTTTGAATAATTTTTTTGTATTTTTTTCTAAAAAGTACATTAAAAAACAAAGATTTTGAAAAAAAATGGTCTAATTTGGTCCATTTTTCAAGATTTTATAAGTACAACACCAAAAAAAGCGCGATTTTTTTTCAAAAATTGAAGTCTTTTGAACGGTTTGTCAAAAAATCTGAAAATTTACCTAGAAGGTTTTTCATAGGGTACAAAAAAATGTCAAAAAATTGGGGAAATCAAAAATTAAAATTTTTCAAACCGTCCGATTTGGCGTGGAACGCCCCATTTACAATAGTCATAACTGGAAAATGTAATTTCTTGAACTATTTTAGCTCAAACATTTTTGTGATTGCGCATTAAAACGAGGAAGTATACTTCCACTTCCACGAAATCCATAGTTATTTACGAAGTTCTGATTACACTGAATCTTGTTTTTCCCAAGAGAAAATTATTTTCTTCGAAATATCATTAAAAGTACACTTCACCTGCTTCTGCTCTTCCTGTAGTTCGTAAAGTTACGTTGCCAGTAGTTACTACAGTAGTTCAATCACGAAAAAGAAGTTAGTACTCGCTTATTACTGTTATAAGTAAGTATTCTATCAATTTGCGGTTAAACTTTCTGAATTTTTCATGCTATCTACTGTTTTAAAAAATGACATATTTCAGAAACAGAAATTGTTTTATTGCACATATTTTAAAGCTAGAATCTGCTGTTGCATAAATTATCAACTACATATTTGTTAAAAAAATTGTCAAAGAAATTTAACAAAGTCATATTATTTTTACTTCCATATTTGAAGTTGATACATAATAATTTTCTTCTTCAAGTTATGAATATTTTTTTTTAATTTATTATTATTTAAAATTTCCTTTTCCAAAATTTATGAATTGAAACAATAATAAACATATTTCACTAAAAGCTGATGCTACATTAAAAATAACAGAAAAAGAACGAATTATAATATATAGTGCATTCAGAAGTCAATCAGTGTGGTATTAGGCTGCCAATTTGCAAACAGGACCTGTATTATCAGATCGGGAAGCAGATTGGCGTCAGAAACCGAGTAGATACTAACAGAACCTGTTGGAAAATTGCAGTATCTGTTTGAATTCAGCTGCCAATCTGCCGCCAGGCCGGCAGCAGGTCTGCAATCAGGTTCTGTCAACAGGGTTTCTATCGCCAATCCGCCAAAAGTCCTGTACGTACATTACAGATCCTGCATCAAATCTGCTGCCAATTTAAGAACAAATGCTGTAATTACAGATTCTGTAAAAATCTGCTCGATCAGATTGGATTATCTGGGTCTTTCTTCCACGATTCTCATCTTCATCTTAAAAATGGTCGTTGAGAGTAGAACATCCGCTTAAAGAAGATAAGGCCAGATATTTGATTAGAACTCATGCCTGACGAAGCATGTTTCACATTGCATAGTTCATAGTACTTTTTTGTTGGGCGACGGCGTGTTACGTTCCTTCAACGCGCAACCACCAACCCCTAAGTACCAACCTCCATCGTGTCGTTTCGTAGTGGATCAGGGCAACAGGCGTATACGAAGGTAAGGCGAGTCGTGGAAATTGGATCGATCGCTCGATATCGCGCGCGATATTCTCGAAATACGAATGGTTCTGCCATCCATGCAACTGCGCCCTGTGTCCATTCATAGTTGGTATTAATATTAAATTCCGCTTGGCCTTCCTGCGACCGCAGCTAGGTGACCTCCCATGAATGATATGACCGGAGGCCGAATGCCTGTGTAGCTGGTCTGTAGGCAAGAACTATATGAGCAAATACCTCAAGCCGAGTCCGACTCGGTATGAAATGTGGATCGTGCTAGTTTTCATGAATCGCGCTCGACACGGATATGGTTTCTCTCCTGCTGACCGTGTTGATTTGATCATTTCTCTGGAACATGGTGTTTTTTATGAGTCTTTTCGAACCGGAATTCGAGATTGCCTAATTACAATATGATATGGATAATTATTGGAGCGAACAGGCTTTTTATTAGTATTATTATTATTATTAATAATAATAAATGGAGAAACAAACCCCACTAGTATACAAAGTTTATTACAAAAGTGGCGTAACAATAATTAATTTTGATAAATTATATCAATAATAATATATTTTAATTAATTTATTAATTAAAAAGGAATAATATAATAAAACTGTCGCATAATATAGATTTCAAATAATATCAAATGAGTCGCAGTAATGATTTTTTAAAGGATGTTATAGATCCATTGAAAAAATCGACGCTGTTACTACGTGTATTTGCCATACTACAAAACCTATTGATTGGATCCACAAAAACAAAGTTCATTTCAGGGACTTATACCGAAACCGAAATAACCGGTATAATACCGGTATTTTTCGGTTATTTTGGAGATATTTGGGAGATATATTCAAAATAACCGAAAAATACCGGTATTATATCGGTTATTTCGGTTTCGGTATAAGTCCCTGGTTCATTTTATAGCGAAGCGGGTGGAAGGATTGAGCATTCTTGAATTATTCAATTTAAATAAGAAAAGCAAATCACATCATTTCCTTTATACATGCACTTCCGTGAAATCATTTTTTCTGTGTCAGAAATATTTTGTGTAATAAGAACTATTACGTTGAATACTCAAAAGCTGTTGCAATCCAACTTAATATGTAGAATGCAATTGATTTGAATGAATAATGCGTGGACAGTGGACACCAAAAGAAAAACAATACAAGTTCTGAGTTTCTGAGTGAATTTGTCGAAAGTATATCTAACGACGAGTTTACTGAGAAAAGTAAATCTGACGAATGTTTTAAGAGCATCTAATGATCACTTTTCGTTTTGAAATTACGTAACCTTGTATTCTCTGTCAAAGATACAATTCGCAGAAAACTGACAAAAGGTGGAACTTATTATCCACCAATTACAAGAAAGAGCGATTTCCCTTAAGTGCAATGCATACCGTTTCCACGCATTTCATTTTGCTTCTGCAGGAAGTTTCACCAAGGTCTTCTGTCATCTGAATGCGTGGACTTACGATAAATCATTGCCGTTGAGAGCGATCGAAACTAGAAAATTTATGGGAAAATGTCACAATACTGAGTGGAGCACGTAACTGGCACCACTTCGATTACTGTGCAAGTACTGATTTCAGTGAAAAATGTTTCAGACAGAAGTTAAATGATTTTAAGGGGGTTATTGTAACTAGCATCTAGACTTCTGACTAGGTGAATTTATGAGAACTTCGTATAATGCACTAATCACAAGTAGAATTTCCTCAACGAAAGTAATTCCGGCTTCAAACGCGGAAAGCGAAGAGGAATCAATAGAGCGACCATGAAAGCTTACAGGGGCCAATATGATTTATCCAGGCATCTCGAGCGTGTCCCGATTTATCAGAGGTCCGCAGGAATTAATTCGAGATAGGATCGCGATATCGACGGTTAGATTTGTACGATGGTCGGCTGGGCAGTGTGTTCAGCGTGTTGCTGCGCTCGTCCGTATAATTTGTATTCCAACGGCGGCAACGCTGATGATGGCAGTAATGGTAACGGGCCTCGAGTGCTTGAAGGTGTCCCAGATAACGTTCGTCCTGATAAACGTTTTGCCACAACGATTCCCGCAATCTGGAAGTCGCATCAAAACTTCTTCAGTACGGAGTAACGCGATCTAATCAGCGGCTCATTCACTTGAGGGGACATTTTTGAAGTCAATCAAGTGTTTCTTGCTGAAATATGTAACTGTAACGATGTAACCCAATTGATGACTTGAGTCTTTTTATGGAATGAAGGTACGACATTTGTAGACTGATTAACAATATAACAATACAACAATTAAAACAGAAAGCGTTGTTATTTTCGTTTAAAAATTCTTAAATTGTGACGGTTATTTAAAAATGGTTCAGTATATTTAGAGAAATCTTTCAGAGCCAGTAGATAATCTTATTTGGAATATGTGGACGAAATGTGAAGGTAATCGGATGAACGGTGAATCAGCGTGTTCGCCGTTTGAGACGACAGCTTTTTACGCGGCTGGATGAAAGCGTCATATTTTTTTATTTCATAAACTAGTATTTTTACGGTAAAAACAGCATTATGCAAATCAGCTTTACTACTTTTTCGAAATCACTTGTAAATACTCATTACTACTTAATGCTGAAAAGCATATATGAGTGGAAATAAACAGTCCTTAAAGAGAGTCATTTCTTTAAAGTGGAAATTTCAATTCCTGCATTACATATTGCGACTGATGAACAGAACCATTGACGAATTGGTGATGTTTTTGTTAAGAATTCCTGTATTGAATAGTAAAATCACATGGAGTCAATGTAAAAAAACAAGGAAAGGTTCAGCTAACGACGTCGTTATTATTACGTGGAATACAGTTCTTTGTTCTCGTCGACGATGCACTTGACGTTACACCTCTTGACTTACAAGAACAGCTGGCTAGTGAAGAGGAAAGACCTAGATTCTTGCAAAGAAATCGCGAGCAGTTCGCGAATATTTGTGCTTCTACTTTTGATTTATTACCAAAGTCACTATTTGATCTGTTCATCACAACAGAAACTTTTTATACATTAATTAATTTGTTGTATTCGAAGTATGAATAAACATGAATTTATCAAATATCTATTTTATTACAATATCAATATTAAAAATATTGTGATATTAGAAGTTATAAGAGTTCAGTCAATACGAAATTGTGAAATATTTGCATTTATTTATATTTATATCATCTTCATCTGTCATCTATGTATTAATATTTGCATATCAATTTTCTATCAATGTATCTATGTATCAAGTCCACCGATACCGCAAGCTTAGTTATGCAGTCTGCGTAAAATAATTTGACTCATAGTTATGGCAAATTTTCACAGCTTTCTTCAGCCGTTAATCGATGAGATATCTCTCTTTAAGACTGTTTAAATGCACTTAGCCAATGGAAGTCCAAAGGGGTAGGATTAGAATTGTAGAAGAAATGTTGCAAGCCTTTCAAATGAACTTTTTTAGAAAGTTTCGACGAACATCGTAGAAAAATAAAGATCGATTAACAGGAAGTATTGCATACTTGCATCGCTTCTAATTCAAGACCATTGTTAAAACTTGAAAGAAAATTACAGAAAAAAATATAATACAGAAAATGATCTGAAGGTTTGTGTCCATTTGAGAGTAAAACTATCCCAAGTTGCTCTTGAGAGAATTTCTTGCAAGTGGACACAGCATTTGAGAGAAACTGTCCGCGAGCGTCGTTTAACTATCTGAGAGCGATGCGGTTTGTAATACCTAATTGCTCTCCAATGGTTACATAGCAATACGACTGTTGGACAGCTGCTTTCGCAAACAGTAGACCAAGGATGCACAGATTTAAGGATGAACTTTAGTAACAATCTTATGTTAACCAAAAAAGCAATTTCCGAGATATTAATAAGTAGACTGCGGATGTTTATGTAAATTCATATTTTAAGAGCATAGAAAAAGAAGTGAAACTTGAATATAAGTGTGTTTTACCTTTTAGATACTGTTAAATGCATTTTACTTTCAATATTTCTTACACATTTTCTCACATTTAAATGCATAAACATCTGCAGTATAATAATGAGGTTTCTTTTTGTGATGAAAACCAGTCAGAAATGTTGGTCTTTTGTCATAAACTTGTTTGTTGAAATTTACTTGAAATGCAACTGTTAACAATTTTACTCTTAATTTTGCAACGTGTTTCTCAAAATTGTATTTTCTCACAAGAATATACATGTTAAATTTAATGTTAAATAATCAAGGAACTACTAATCAATTCTTTTTTTTTAAATTTTGCGTGGAGTTTTACTACTCCATAAAGATTCATTCCTCCAATGTTCAAAGATATTCGCTTATTTTTAATGTTACTGAAGTTTATTCTTTAAAAAACCATGAAATCAATAGTCCGGAATTTTTGTGATAATTTTGTCTAAAGTTTGATCTTATTTTACATAAAATGTAACAAACTTTAACCTATTATTTCTTCCTTAATTTTCTAGTTATAATTCTCAATATTGCGTTTTCCCATAAGAATACATGTAAAATTAAAAGTTAAATAATTAAAAAACTACCGAATCAATTTTTTTATTTATTTATTTATTTATGAAGGTCACATCCACCTTGAGGTGATTAGTGACCACAGTACATCGATCTTACATTAAATATGTATATTGTATGTATCTTGACGATTGTTATTGCTTGGGGGCTTGGTTATCAGAATCAAATGCGGTTGTATAGGTTAATTTCCTTCAGGTACAATAGAAATTTTGTGGATAGTTGGTCATCGTTTAAAATTTTGCAGGGTTCCGTTGGAAGGTGAAGCCTGGATCTTGTGGGTTCAAAACTGATACAACTAAATAAATGGCTGACTGACATGATACAGTTGCAGTTGTTACACAATGTTGGTTCACTTTTGGTTATCAAGTGTAAGTGGCTGATATTTGTATGTCCAATTCTTAATCTTGTTAGGATGACTTGATCTCGTCTATTGAATTTTAGTGCAGGACTTTTTTCGTACAGGCTAGAGCGTATTGTACGTATATTGGAAGAGGTGGTATTCTTCCAAGATTCGTTTTCTATGGTCTTCAGGGTGTGTCGGAGGTGAATTTGAAAATCTTTGTGGAAAATAGGTGGTTGATTCCTGATTAAGTTAAAGGTTCCTTCTTTGTTAACGGAATTTGATATATCAGATAGTAAATATGGTGGGATTGTGGAAAAGATAATTTCTCTAGATTTTAAATTGTTTAGGTTTTCGAATATTGTTTGTACTAACGGGTGTTGAAGGTTTTTCTTCGTGGTATTAGAGAGTGAGACATCGGAATTGGAAAGTATTATTACTAGGAATTTGCGTTGGTCTGAATATTTAATATATTCTAGTGCTTTTGTGATGGCATACAATTCACTTGAAAGAAGCGAATATTCTTTTGGAAGATCAAATTTCAAACGCTGCGTGGAGCTAATAACAGTGCAGCTTGACTCACTTGCACATTTTGAGGCCTTGATATATAATTTGGTGTGGTCTTTAAAGTCTTGAACTTTATCCGCAAGTGTGTCTTGAGTACTGGTGGTTCTTGAGTCGGTGCCTTCGCTTGTTCTCAGGAGATCTATTGATTCCGGTTCGGTTAGTGTCCAAGGGGCTGTAGGGTATTGTCTTCTTTCAAGCATTTTTGGTATTTCCAATTTGGTTTCTTCCAAATAGTTTCGTATGCGGATATTTATAGATTTTGGTAGGTAGGACCTTTGTTGAGGCTCGATTATCGTGTTTTTATGGAACAACAACTTGTATGTGTTGCTTCCAGGTTTAGTGGCCATAATTGTCGCATAGTTAAGGGTAAGTAACATCCTACGATTTTCTAGAGACGCAAGATTAGCTTCACTGAGGAGACCGGTTTTTGGGCTCGTTCGAAAGGCTCCGGTAATTAATCGAGCTCCAGCGTTGTTTATTACCTCCAGTTTGTCCAAGGTGCTCTTCCTGGCGGAATTGTATATTGTCGAACCGTAGTCTAATTTGGATCGTATAAGTGCTTTGTACGTAATAGAGAGTAGATCGTAATCTGCACCCCAATTTCTTCCAGCTAGTGTTTTGAGGATATCCAGTCTTCTTGTGCAAGTATCTTTGAGTGTTTTAATATGTGGTGCCCAAGTTAATCTTTCGTCAAAGGTTAATCCTAGGATTCGGACTTCCTTACTTGGTGTCAATGTTTGGCCGTCCAGAGAAAGCTTAAAATTTTGGTTGTTGAGGACTTTCGAGCGTTGAAAAAGAATGAAGGTTGACTTGGTCTTGGAAAATTTAAACCCTGATTCTTCGGAAAATTTTTGTAGATTGTCGAGGGCTTTTTGAGTAATAAGTTGGGTTGTTTCAAGATTTTTCCCAGATATTAGTAACGTGACGTCGTCAGCAAACATCGTTACTTTTATTGGTCTTGGTATTGAATTTGTTATTTCGTTTATTGCGATGAGAAAGAGAGTGACGCTCAGGATTGATCCTTGAGGGACTCCGTTAGAAATTTCAACTTTTCTTGACAATATATTTTTGACTCGGACTCTTATGAACCTTTCTGTTAGGAAGTTCTTAATAAAGTAAAATATATTTCCTGTTATTTTGGAGTCGCAGAGATTTTTTAGTATTCTGTTCCGCCAAACCATATCATAGGCCTTCTCAATGTCCAGACATACTGCAATTAGGTGTTCTCTGTTGTAAAATGCATTGCAGACGCTGGATTCAATTGTTACTAAACTGTCTATGGTTGATCTATCCTGTCTAAAACCGTTTTGGTATGGGGATATAAGGTGATTTTTTTCAAGATACCATTTTAATCTTTTATTAAGAATCTTTTCTAGTAATTTGCATAGACAGCAAGTTAGAGAGATCGGTCTGTAGCTTTCAGTGAAGGCCTTATTTTTTCCCGGTTTGAGGATCGGCACCACAATGGATTCTTTCCAATTAGTAGGAAATACATTTTTGGTGAAGATTACGTTGTACATTCCTAAGAGATATTTTAGTGCCTCTAGCGGCAGATTTTTAATGAATATATTCGGAATTTCGTCGGGGCCGGGGCTTGAGTCTTTACAAGTCTGTAGTGTTGCTACTAATTCCGCTAGCTGAATTGGTTCATTTAGACTGTCTATTTCCGGGGTTGTTTCATAATCCTCTGGGAGTTCCCAGTTTTGTTCGCAATTGTTTTTATACATCCGGAATTTAGGGTTGAAATTTTCGTCGCTTGAGTTTTTGGCATAAGTTGTTGCAAATTCGTTAGCAATCTCCAGTGGGTCGTAGGTAATTATTTGGTCGGTTTTTGGATTAAGTTGATACTCGAAGATCTTCTTGTGCCGCTTATTGCATTTATTTTCCTCCAGTTTGATTCGTTAGATGCATGATTCTGGATAGAAGAAATATATTCTAACCAGCTTTCCCTTTTCGCTGACTTAAGTATTCTTCTTGCTAATGCTCGTGTTCTTTGGAAGATACATTTGTTCTCAAACGTCTTATGTTTCTTATAAACATTAAATGCGTGCTTTTGCTCTTTAATTGCCTCTTCGCACTTGTCGTTCCACCAAGGTAGATTTTTCTTTTCGGTTCTTCCAGAAGTTTTAGGAATAGTTTCGTTGGCTGTTTCTAGGATCAGTTGTTCTAAACTTTGTATGTATTGGTCTATGTTCTGAGGCGTCATATTGAGTGGTTGAGTTAGGTGAGGAGTTTTAGATTCGATGATAGATTGATATGCCTCCCAATTGGCTTTCTTAAATTTCCATCTGGGTTTGGTAATGAGTTCTTCCGTACTATTGGTGATAAGGTCTATAAAAATAGGAAAGTGATCACTATTGTACAGATCAGGGGATGTTGACCAATTAATTAGATTAATTAATGATGGATTACAGAAGGCCAAGTCGATTGAGCTGGAAGAGCCCGTTGAAACGTTGAAGTGGGTGGGATTGAGAGAGTTGAGTAAAATCAGGTCGGTTCCCTGTAATATACGTTCTATCATTTTTCCTCTTGCATCAGTATGTGTACCGCCCCATAGGGTACTGTGACTATTGAGGTCTCCTAATAATAAGATAGGTTTTGGTAATTGCTGGATAAGGTTAGTTAATTCTGCTTCTTGAAGGTTGTGACTATTTGGGATGTATACGTTGCATATAGTTAATTCTTTTGAGGGTAGTGTGACGCGTGTTGCAACAGCTTCAAGTTCGGTTTGAATTTGTAGCTCGGTGAAATGTATGTTATTTTTAATATAGGTTGCTACGCCTCCACTTGCGATTGAAGAGTTTGTTCTATTTTTATACACTATTTCGTAGTTTTTAATGTTGAAGTGTTGGTTTTCTTTGAAGTTGGTTTCTTGGATACACATAATAAGAGGCTGATGAGTGTTAATAAGTTTCTGTAGGAATTCGTAACGTGGTTTAAGTCCGTTAACATTCCATTGAAATATTTTATATTCCATGATTAGAGTTGTGATTATTTATAAGTGATTGGGTTGGTAGAATCACATCATCTTCGGACGACGAGGGGTATGGGGAGTTGAGTGTTGCATCAATGTCTAATTCTGGTGCTTTGTTCAGTTTTTTTATGATTCTAGTGAATCGATTCTTCAAGCGTCGATCATTTAGATGTGGATATAGTTCTTTCATAAAGGAGATTAGAGATATAATATTATCGGTATAATCTAGGGCTATCACTTGTGTATTTAAAGAACCATGGGCTTTTTCTAGGAAACTCTTAAATTGTTCGTAATTTAGGAGTTTGTTTGGTTCATGTAGTATAACTTTTATTGGTTGGAGCATTTCTTCTAGACTTTTACCTGTGGTGACTTTAATTATTTTCTTTTTGGGTTGATTTACTTTATTCTGCTTTTCATCCAGTACAATATTATTGTCTGCATTGACGGCAATACCTTGATTTCCTGATTCATCTGACTTTTCTGATCTCGCTCGTTTTATGGCTTTATTTGTAGTATCTAAATTTTGGGTGAGGTCGGATAAATCTGTTGGATTATTGATAGACGGAGTTAAAGGTTCGATGTCCATGGTGTTGTGTTCTTGCTGTGTTTGCTCGTTTGGTGGGGTTACATATTTTTTATTGATGGTTATGTTTAGGTTGGTATCCTCAGTGTTTTTGCAGTTTTTGGCTATGTGGCCCTCGTGTTTACAGAGAAAACATTTTAGTATGTCGGATGAGGGGTATATCCAATATGTTGTATTGTCGTGCTCTATTTTTATGGATTCTGGTAGTTTATGTAGATCATCTGGGTGGATAAAAACTTGGCGTCTGAAACTAAGGATATGAGAGTATCCTTCTTCAGACATTCCTGCTCTTAGAAAAGAAACCGATGAGCCTCTGTGGATGTCTAGATTATCAATAATCCCTTCTACTGTTGAGTGCGGAATTGTCGGGTATACATTGGAGAGAATTATTCTTTTGTATTTGCTTATGAGCGGACGGATTTCTAAATTTATGTCG
This sequence comes from Perdita meconis, assembly GCA_030770465.2. Classification (NCBI taxonomy): domain Eukaryota; kingdom Metazoa; phylum Arthropoda; class Insecta; order Hymenoptera; family Andrenidae; genus Perdita; species Perdita meconis. Next base: position 31,741,009 of record JASKOS020000001.1, on the reverse strand, counting down.
TTGATTTGAATATTTGTAAACTTGTTTGTAATTTCATCTGCAATTTCCTTGCTGGCAAGGAAGACGCAGATCCTTCCATTCGATATTCTCGAGATGAATCTTATATTCCTCGGACTAGTAAGTTTTCCTAATGCAGTCGCATATTCTTGAATTTGTATTCCATCTTTTGCTTCAATTACGATCGCTTGATCCTTTTTTGGGAAGATATCATTTTGGACTACACTTTTATAGCTGGGTCGTTGGGAAAAAGACATGTTAAAGTTACCTGTCGTTGGTGGCGAATGGTTCCTGTAGTCACAGGCCATTGCCTTGGCAGCAGTGCTGCAGTGAAGTGTCACAATTTAACAAATAATTACTATCACTGTTGCACTTATACTTAATTTTAATTTAGACTTGTATGAGTGAAACGTTGAGGATAATTACGCGTTTACGCGTTACGCGTGGCGCGTGGCGCGTGACTCGTTTCGCGTTTCGCGTTGGGCACTCGCAGACTAAGTTTGTAAACACGTCCGTACTCTACGACTGCTCGACTCGGAATGCGAATCAATTTTTGTTTCATTTTGCGGGGAGATTTACTATTGCATATAGAGAATTAGAAGATAAAGATTCATCCCTTCAATTTTCAAAGATTTTCGCTTATGTTTAATGTTACTGAAGTTCATTCTTAATAAGACCAAGGACTACATATATAGATGACTTATAGAAGGGCTGTAAAAAAAACAAATTTTATTTATGATATTATTAATATTAATTATTTTATTGATAGATCATTATCCAAATGAGATAACGGCGAAATATATAAATGGAGTGAATTTCATGTCTGGAACATCACACGTATTTTTTCTCTCCTTTGAATTCTCGAATAAATAATTGTATTCTGAACTTTTTCAAATTACAATAAAAGCTTTTTATTGGCAATCAGGTCTAAATAGGCCAATTTCTAATACTATACTTCAAAAATATTAGGCCACCCATAAGTAATAACGATTCTCGTTTCCAGTTTTGTTTTAAAATACTACAAAATTTAAATAAAAATTTCCAGAATCATTTGAAGAGTAAAAAACCAATAATCTTCAAATTAGAGATTAAATATAACTGCAACCAATTTAACTTGACAAATAAAATATTCAGCTTATGGGATTACCTAATAGATTCCAAACAATTGAATGATATTCGAATTGAGATCATTCCCAGGCTGTTTTGTGTGACAGAAACAAGGTTCCCTTTACGTGATCGTAATTCATTGCGAGCAGCCAAGTATGTCGTTGTCAATGGAACTCGAAACGAACCGTGTTCATAATCATCCCGTCGAACAATCCCGTCGCAGTAGAACTCTTCCTCGTCGATCGAAGATCATGGTTCCACGTCAGTGACTGACAACCTTCGTTCGCGTGTTCTCATTAATTCGCGACGCATTGTTCGCTGCTGAAGCTTGTTCGTTCTGTAGCACACGTTAATCATAGTGATTGTGCATTCTGGCCGCAGAATGGGACGAAGGGGTTGCTTCTGCAGCTTGTAGTACAATCCTATCCTTGGAAATAGCTATACGTTAGTTTCAATTAATCATTGGTTTGATCATTCTTGTAACTTCTTGGCAGAATTTGGAATCTGTATTCAGTAATTTATATGTGAATCAGTTTCTTACTGTTACATTTGAGTTTATATTTGTTTGGCACTTGATCACTTGTACTTGCTGTTGTTTTATTACATCACTGTATATTCTTTTTATGAACGGCGATATTTATATGTTGAAACAACTGCGATTTTCTGTTATTGCATGTATAGCAAATAATGATATCTCCTTCGAATGTAATACTTGTATCAGCTACTTCACTTATCGATTTGTTAATCATAAATTGTTTAGTACTTTTCGCTTTAGACATTGTACGAAATTAAACACTTGTGACGATTAACATTCCGAAGGTGATGAAATCAAACTAACATCTTAATACATTTAGGTTGCTCTATAATTAACGTTACTATTTACTTTTTTTGGATATTATTGATAAACTAATCATAGGACGGTAAGGCTGCAGACACGTAGAAAGCTGGAAATCAACGCGAGTGTAGCTATGGTTTTCAGAATATCCGATCAAGTATTCCAGAGAACCTGTCAACTCTGAATACATAGGCCGCTAATGGTCGTACAATAAAATTACACGTTGACTCGAAGAACGACTGGGTTTCAGAACCAAGCGCAGCCCCTTTTCGAGTCGGGTTTGATCTCGGGCACGATGGAACGAGGAGACTCGCACCAGCGAGGAATTGGTTAGGACAGACAAATCCCTTTTTCGAATCAAACGCAGGCGTCGTTCTTTGAGTCAACGCTGTAAGATTGTCCTTATATCGGAACAGTACTGTATATGGCAATAGAAGGAAGATTACCCACGCATCGTTTTTTTCCATATAACCAGCTTACGCAGAGCGTAACAAAAATACTCGAGCGGTAGATTATCTCGAAGGAACTGGGTTTGAGAAAAAAATGTTTAATGCAAAAGTTGCAGAGTAAAGTAAAACGCAGTTGGTAGAGGCCTTCACTTTAATTTTGGATTCAATTCTAGGTTTTACGTTCATTTGTGTCTCCACCTTATGGATCAAAATGATGTTTACTTGTAGGTATTACTAAGCATAGAAAAAGTATGAATTCAGCAATTTTAACTTGAAATTGCGAAGTACATATGTTTATTCATTTGAGAAAAGATCTATTTCTGATGAATGTGGGCAGGTTTCGCGGGGCCGTGTCAGTGGCTCACTGACATTATTAAAATTTTCATTACATGTTGGAGTACTGCGTATAAAATCATATGTATTATTTATGATTAGTGTACGATTATCTACCAACAGCTTGGACGGTGGAAAAGAATGTTTGCTCGGCGCCGGTCGATGCCGGTTGTAAGCGCTGGAAAATCCAGCGTCGAGCAAACATTCTTTTCCACCGTCCAAGTCGCTGGTAGATATTCGTACACCAGTCGAAAATAATACAAGTGATTTTATACGCAGTGACCTAAAATATACTGAGAATTTCAATAATGGCGTGACAAATATCATTCACAAAATTGATAGTCAATTATGGGAGACCACTGATCAGTACCTCAAATACCTTGAATCTTGAATGCTGCCAAACATCGAATCCGTATCGCCACGAGAACAAATCTAGACGTCACGAGGATACTTCAGTACACGCGAGCGAAGATTAAACAAACAGACCAGATTTCGACACCTCGACGTTTTTTAATAGACATATCGTTTTTCAACAGAACGACAAATCAAACAAAACACACTACACTCCAATAGAAACCACATTCAAGAAATTTGCACTTTGATTGGACATTTTTTCGGATAGTCCGAGAGCCATTACTACACTCGCGCTGGTTTCTAGCTTTCTACCTGTTCACTTTTTGCGTTTGTAAGCGCCGAAAACCAGCGTTTTACTTGTTTGCACACTTACGTCGGAGTATTATGAATTACGATTTACGAATCGTGAACTGTTGCAAGAAAGAACTGATAACAGAATAAAAATATGTCAAATATACAGGAAATATGTAATACATGTATTCAGTCATCTGCCACTTATGTAAAATATGCAAAATATATGCAATATGAAAAATACGTATTTGCATAGAAATCCGCAGTTTAGTTATAAAAATATCGAGGGCCTCGTTTACTGCAATACATTGTGCCGTAAAAATAGAGGAACTGTTGGAGATACTTTTTTGTACTAAAACACCTGTCTTCTTACAGATACAAACGGACCCAACAGATTTAGATCCTAGTATTTTACTTGCATTAGTATGAGATAGTTATAACTTCATTTCTTTCTATAATTTTATTTAATATTGAATTTGGGTTATTAGTCTCTAACTGTATTGATTGAGATAGATGCAGTTAATACCTTGTAAACTATATTATGGATACCTTAGTGATTACTTAAAATTCAGAGTGAATAGTCATGTTTGGAATTTGAGTATAAGTTAATCATTTATACTTTTATGTATTTTAGAATAATTAAAAACCGTACATATAGTTACTTAAAACCCATGCATATTATTATTACATGCTAAATATACAAGTAAATAGTTCATTACTATATTATAAATTTACGTTAATTATAAACATGTTAAAAAGTAGTCATTTCTGTAATGTTCATCTTGTCATCACATTTACGGACCTAATCCCAATTTTCTAGTCATTGTACAGCAAGTTCCGAGTGGATAATCATCACGTTTTACTTTTCTTATTTTTTTTTTTTTATAATTACAAGCGAAGTGATTTACTTCTATGTCAAGCATTTTATACAAGAAATTAAAATGAGTAAAATCGTAACAATGGAAGGAAAAGACAATCACGAAAGTAGAATTCGTATCAATCGAACTCGAAGTAGCAGCTGAAATGGAAACTCGGATTAAAGTGGAAATCGAATGGAAACAGTAAAGGAGTCGAATTCGAGTCGACAGTTTTGGTAGTCGGGTCCCCGACAATCGGAGAAGTGGAGTAGCGAGAATTGTTTCCGATCGAGTTAAGGGTGCATGCTGATTTATGAAAATTATACCGCGGCCGGTTGTACCGAAGTTTCCATATTAATATGTAACTACGCTAATGAAGTGCAAATTTAATGTGCCTGCGGGACAAACAGGGACATGCTCGCTAATGAATGCTAATAATTAACGCCGAGGAATTATCGCACGAATCTGCTTGCCACGGACGGAATTTTCTCGCGGGAACATGACTGAAATTGGAGAAATTAATACGCCAAGTGAATAATTGATTTCACGAGCTTGCCGGGTTTCCTTTTCTAATTAAATGCTGTGGATTCAAATATTGCTATGAACATTTTGGCGAACTATGGCAGAAAGCTGAGCGATACAATTTGTATTAATTTTTTTTTTTGCAATGGAAGCATTCAATTTGCTGTGCGCTTATCCAGTGTTTTTATAAAGTTTGCATCTAATAATAATAAATAATTCTACTAGTTAAATAAATTTTAATGTATTTTTTCGAGTCTGATTCTTTTGTAGCATAAATTTAATTCATTTTGTCAATTACAAAAGATGAAGACAGCATAATTATTGAATAAAATAATTATACATGTATAAGATTATTTGATATTATCGACTTTTCTCTCAAACATGAAACAAAAATTTTCGCAAAGAGAGGATCGATATGAATGAGATAAAAAGCATAGATTTAAAAAAAGGTATAAAAATTCTAATATTCCAGCAATCTAGAACCATTTTTTCAGCACGCAGAACTGTTATTACTTTCCTTCCCCTTCTCTCCGACACGATTTTTGACTTTCAAGCAAAAATTAATTTGTTACAGAGTGAAAAGCAAACGTTAACGCACACAAGGTTGGCCGCGAATATTAAAACGTTACTTCGTCATCAGCGAATTGAATTTTGCAAAAAAGCACCTCTCTCTGGTTACGTTACTTCCGCCAGTACCACCTGTCAGAAGATTCATGGTTTCGGTAAAAACCCGTGAAATAAACACCAGCCTGGCGAGATGATCCTGTTCGTGCGAAATCGCCCGATTTTTCAGCGAAATCGAGCATTGTTCGTGTGAAATCGGGACGGAAATTAATTAACGGGACGCGTAGCCGGTTGGCCGACAGCAGAAAACTATTAACACGGTTTATTGGCCCTGGGCTACGATGAAAATTACCAATACGACGTATTAAAATTACTTTTCCGGCTAGTAACTGCGTTCATTAGCCGCGTTTATAGAAATGCTGAAACTCTCCTAAACCGAAAAAGTTGTTATGTTATTATTGTGCATACCTTCGCTTCTTCCTGAACCTTTCGCTATTAATTTCTCTCTGGGTTTTATTTTTATTTTCGCAGTCTTCCTGCAAAACGTATTTCGCCTTTTTCTCTAATCACTTGCGTTGCCTTGCACCTGCAAATTTTTTTAATTAACGACCAACACTCCATGCATTGTTCTTTAACCATTAATCGATTTAATTAGCGTCGTTTCTCAAATCGCTTTTAATACTGCTTCAAACTTTTAAAAGCTTTAAGCGGATTTGAAAGTAGTCTTGGTAAAAGTTTTATTGTTTTCTTCTGACGTCGTAATAAAAAATATTCATAAAATAAAGAGTTTTTAGTTATTTATATTTTAATTACGCAGTTTAAAACAATTCTATTCTTTTTTATTTAAGCTTAACGAAACGTTTGAGTGAAGTTCATATAGCTGTACATAATTTACATAATTGCTGGATGCATTTTAATAACTAGTACATCTATTTAAAAAAATCCAGTTAATAATTTTAAGTTTGCTGTTTTGCGAAGAATTCATATATTGATTGTAGAGTGTGAATATCGAGAGTGACAAGTACATTTTTAAAATCGAAATGTGAATGTTTACGTTTCCTTAACATAAGAAAATAAAGAATTTAATAGTATAGTAAAATACAGTAATTCCATAATGAATATAAACACAAAAATAAAATAGGCTATATATATATGTAAAAAACTACAGTAAACACAAAAATTCAGATAAGCATAAAAGATTATTAGTTTAAAGGTGCATTTTTGTGGTTCACAAGATTATTAAGCTGCTTGGGATTAATGCACTCATTGTGTGACGCAGATGAGCAAAAGGCAAAACACTTACTTCTTCTTTTGGAACAGCAACAAGCTCTGGTTTCTCCCAAATTTGTTACAGAAGATAAATAATAAAGTCTTTTCCTATTTAACGCGGTAAGAAAAGACTTCCTAGAAAATAAAAAGAAAGAACATTGTGGGAAAATAGCGGAGGAGTTTCTCTCTTGCCATAAAGCATTTGGGTGCAATTTTTTCCCCAGACATAAAAGCGGTCTCAAAGAAATGTGAAGAGAGGTTTCATTAAGACATTTCGCAATATAAAAGGCGATACAATGCACGACGACGCGACAGACAGAAAATATGATATTGGCAGACTTCTGTCGGTCACGATATCGTGAAGCTTCGAACGAAAAGTAAATTACATTATTTCCTTGTTATAAGATCTTTGTTACTTTTATCATGCTTTGGAATCATTTAAAGCAAACGAGATTTTATTTTTATTCACTCAAATCACATTTCTCAATTAATATGCAAATTGCAGACTTTTCAAAATTCTTGCAAATATAACGTAACACAGCCATTTCATTATTACAATTAGATTTATGATTTCTTTCATATTGCTTTTATAGCATAGTAAAATTGATTATATTAAGTTTTCTTTGAAGAACTCATTATTTAAAAAGAACGATAAAAATTCACACCTCATTTCGCTGTCCTGAGTTTGAAAACTAAAAGTTCAACAGTCGACTTATTTGAAGAAATTTTTTATATAAATTAATTAGTGGTTAAACTAATCTCACTTTCTTTTTCTTCTTTTTTTTTGTTTATTAAAGCATCGATGTCTTGTTAAAATTGAATTAAATTTCATAATATATACGATAAGACGGGTTTTCGCAAACGGAAGGACGAACGTAACGAGTTTCACGAGGACCGTTCGGTCGACGTAATTATCCTGGCGGGTGACAAGCGCAGTAATTAGTCACAGTTTGAAAATTAGCGTCCAACTGACGTTGATTGTGTTAATTAAAATCGGTGACCGAAAATCATGTATCAGACTGCTCTGGCTATCGATTCTTTGCATCCCTGCGTCAGTCAAAATTACAGTTTTACTACTAATTGATACAACTTTCGCCTGCTTGTGTGCTGTACTTTTAGTTGCAGTATTTTACTTCTCTTTTCCGTGATAATTTTTTGTGACAATTCTCTATATTTGTTTCCTAATGCTATACTAACGTTCATAAATTTTTCTCCTTTACTTATTTATTTCAAACTTTTGTAACTTATATAATATACAGTAGTAATAATATATATATGTTTTATTTAGTAATTAATAAACTGCAGATTTGTATGCAAAATAAAATGTTTATAAACGCATATAATGAACTGAAGCTTGAATAACAACAATAATTGTTGAAAAATGTAAACAATAATAAATATAATAACACATTGAAATTTCTAAAATTAAAAAGAAAAAAATTTGTTCAATTTTGTTCAGCTTTTGGATTTTTTTGCTCGAAAACAGTTTGTCGCATGAAAAAACTTAATAGAACACAAAATATAGGATTTGTCTAGATCTACAACTTTTGTTTGACATGTTTTTTTTATACAAACAAAAAGTTGTCAGATATTTAAAAAAAACAACTTTGTGTGTATTAAAATAATTAGTTTAATCTTCAAGGGCCCAGGGGCGTGTTTTCTCCAATCGGTCCAAAACTTCACACACGTTTTCTTTTTATTAATTCGAACTATTCTAGAGGATGTCGCGAAAAAATGTGAAAGTCGAAAATAAGAGTCACCCTAGTGTGCGTTCTCTGGTTTTCAACGAATTCGATGCGAAGGAAAATAATTCGAACTCTCAGGTTTATGAAGACAACGCAAAATAGATGCATCGAAATCTCTAGCATACGTTGACATTTGTGCAGCAGGTTTGATGCAGAATGATCCTAACGTCATTTCGAAACGGTCGAAACCGGACAAAAATTAATCGAATTCTGTTAGGACAATATTGGAGAACGTAAAACAATGCTTTCTTTTTTTTCGCGTTCGACGAGGGCGTGCGATTCAATTAAATTTGGTGCTGGCCGAGTTTCTCGGTTTTTTAGGGCCGTCACAATGAATCCTGTCAAACAAGTGAATCGCAAACTTTATTTCGACCGCGTCAATATTTGACGAAGGTTTCGATATTTCATTACACGCCGGCCTACGCTCCATTCTATCCCCCTTCATTTCGTAACTGAAATATCCGTTCGCCGTGAATTCGTGAAACTCGCGCTAAAATAACGCGAACCGATTTATTTCCTCTTAACACGTTCAGATGTCAATATGACGCTTGTTTGCGGTCTTTTTCGATTACATTTCTGTAGTCGGTAAATTGTTGCGAAGCGTCGGTAATTTTGTGTAATTTTAATTTCGCATCGTGTGCCTAATTATTTTGAAACTTATACGTGGATTGCAATTTAATACTTCATTTTACGTAACGGAGAAAAGATCGACGTGCGTTACGAAAAGTAACACGTTTCGTTCTCCACCGCGATAAGTAGCACATTTAGGTGATTAGTTACGAAAAATAGCATTTTTCTCCACGAAAACTAACACGTTCGAATGATTTGTCATGAAAAGTAGCATGTTTCGCTTGTAGCGATGAAAAAGAGCACATTTCAGGACTTAGCTACGAAAAGCAGCACATTTCATCACTTTGAAAAATTTTCTATAAACGTTCATATTTTGTAGAGACAAAGGGAAGCACATTTGAATGGTTGACTGTAAAAAAAAGTATGTTTGTCTTTATAGCTACCGCGGTAACCGATAGAAGGTTTGATTTTTTTCTGTGAACAATATAAGTCAGAAATAATCAAAGGGTCTGGCCGGATAAGCATAGGGAATCGGTCCCAGCAACGAATTTGATTCTTTTTTTCACTAAATATTGATCTTTATCTAGAAAATGATTGTGTAATTTCAGACTCCAACCTTTTTTTTAAGGGAGATATGGGGGTGACAACCCTAAACTATTTCATTTTTTTTTCTCGAAAACTATTTAAGATATTTGAATGATTCAAATTGAAAAAAATAGGTACACATTAGCTTCATATCATATATTTTTTCAAGATTTTAGATCAATTATTGAAGGTGAAAAATAAATAATTTAATTTTTGGGGGTGTTCTTTGCAAACAACCCCTGGAGTGACACCTACAGAAAAAAATAGGAATAATGCTATATTATATACCTATATAGTTTAAAAAAATAAAAACCAATATGATGCGCCGGGCGACGGGCTGCGCGTTGAGGAAAAAATGAAATAGTTTAGGGTTGTCACCCCCATATCTCCCTTAAAAAAGGGGTTGGAGGTCTGAAGTTACACACAATCATTTTCTAAATAAAGATCAACATTTAGTAAAAAAAAAAAAAGAACCAAATTCGTTGCTGGGGCCGATTCCCCATGCTTATCCGGCCAGACCCTTTGATGTAATCATAATTTTTTTTGTGATCACTGTATAAATTAACTTTTGTCATCTGATCGTTTGATGACTACTTGGAGTCATCAAGTTTCTGGATACTTAAAAGTGGTTAGTATTCGTGAATGATTACAGGAAAAATTGTTAAGGTGACTGGCCTAATTGATTTTCTATTATAAAACCATATGTTTGGAAACATTGGAGACAGTAATGAAAACTTAGGAAAACGGCTTTCCAACACGTATTCTATGCAAAAGTTGTTATTGGTTCACGGGAGTTTGTTTAAATAAATTGAGCGATTTTTTAAGCATAACAAAGAATATTAGATATTTTTTGCATATAAAATTTTACGATCTATGAAATGACTGTACGTCAGGGTTGGTGCAACGTTAGCAATGAAATTACTCGATGCACACTGACCACTTTTAATTTTTTACTCTCTAAACCGAGGCTTTTCAAGTTTGAGAAACATTGAAAAGTCTATTTCTATATTTTATACATTTATAACAGTAAGGTAGTTAAATCAATGATAACATGAATTCTTTATTACGGTCTCAGTTTAGAAGGTATAAAAATGATGCATGAATATTATCAGATTTTTAAAAAAATATCTGTTCATTGAAAAACGTGACGCAAATTATGTTAGTTTTTGTAGAAAAAGATGAGACATTTGTAAATAGTAATTTTAATTAGTATGTATTCTAAGCATCATTTATGTGCTAATTTTCGCTGCAAAATCAGAAATGTGCTATTCTTCATGACGAAACGGTAAAATGTGTGTTTTCGTGGCAAATCTCGACACGTGCTATTATTCTTGGCAGAACAGTGAAATGTATTAGATCGCGGCAGAAGCCCAAACGTGCTAATATTCCTCAGAAACGATGAAACGTACTTTTTTTTCGTGGCAAACCGAAACGTTCTGTTCTCCGTAAGAGAATTGAAACGTGCTATTTTTCGTAACGCACGTCAAGATATGGAGTGGAACAGTGTAAAAAGCAAGGTACTGAGTGTTTCATTTTAATTTCACTGGGTAAATGTGAAAGATATGAAAAAATGTTTGGAATAAAAATCATGTAATTACTTATGTACAGTTACTCACAAAAATGTTTGGCTATTATTATTTTTTTATATAAATTGTTGAATTTAAAAACTTATTAGAACTAATACTAATATTTATAATACAACTAATTATTAATACATTTTAACTTAAAATAACAATTTTAGTAAAGTGAATTTTGTTAGATTTTTAGAGAGAAGAATACTTTTATATAGATCCATTTTTTCGACACTGAAATGTGATCAATATGTATATCGCTCGAGACAATTCAGAAAGTTCATAGCGCTTTTCGATTTCCATTTATCAAAAATCAAATTTTTTTATTGAAAGAGTCATGAAACTGATTGAAAGGGCATCGCTTGTTTAAATCACTTTTGCCTATCTATCAGTAAATTTCACGATATTCCCGCAAAAAACTTGTTCTTTGAAAAAATATCAATCTAGACACGCTACGAACTTTCACTGCGAATGATTAAAGGATAAATTGTATGGCTGATTTATTTTATTCTTTTTGTATTATATAGGTACGCTTTTATAGAATGGGAAACAGGAAACGAAGATTGAAATGTATCAGAAATATAGTGTCTATGTGTCGCGTAAAATGATTGAAATCATATATTACTTCTTGTTGTACTTTCATACCAAATTTTTCCATATCAAATTTGTCCGCCGTTACACAAAATGAGGAATGGAAATTGCAATTTCCATATTTTCAAAATAATTAGGTACGTTGTATGAAATTAAATTTGCGAAAAATTACGCACTACATAATTGTGCTTCTCAGTAGTAAATTTAATAAATTGACAAAAAATGGAGTTAAACAATTTTATTTCTAGGAGGCTCATAGAAAAATAAAATGCCATGATTTCATATAAAAAATATTATCGAAGAAAAAAATTTTCCTAATTTTTGCACCAATGGAGTGAAGTCAAATCTATACAAGGGCAAAGTGAAAAATAGATTAGGGAAGATTAAGTAATTTTGATTGAATATAAGAAAATTATTTCACAAAAAAATTTGGAGACAATATTTCACTTTGGCACTTCTCCCTCGCCTCTTCTCTTATATTCTTCATAAAAGGATTTAGTTTTTAAAAAATATCACTAAATTTAGCAATAAGAATAAAGCGAATGTAAATGTTTAACGCGTTTTGATTAAAGTACTTCCTAGAATAAAATTACCAAGTACAAACACGAAATCAAATTTTCGATTGCAGATTGAGCATACAAAATTCGAAAGAATAGTCAGCCAATATTTCCGTAAGATTTGTACAAAATTTGGTTTGGGCGATTCGTAATGAAAATGTGCTTGTATGAATTAAGCGAATATCTATGGTAGTTTAATGAACGTCAGGATTTAACGAACGTAATTGGTTACGGCGAACGTGCTCCTCCAGCAATTCCGGCTTCACTTCGGTAACATGATTACTTTCATAATCACGAATCCAGCCGATATTGCGTTCTCGTGCAGAATAATAATTGAAGTGGTTGGTCGTTTTGCGCGATTTTCCAAAAACTCTGTACAGTCGCCTCATATCCGATCGAAACGTTCGAATGTGGGTAACTGATACTTCGATTGTCGTTTTAAATGACCTCTAATTACACATTTGGGGTAATTTTAATCATGTAGCATGGAGTCACGAGTTACTGCTTTGCCTTTTAAAAGATATCAATTGACAGGAAAGATATTATCAGTAGCGATATCTTCGTTAATTATTATTAGTATTTTTTTATACAATTCTTGAAAGTGTAACCAAAGTACTGTAAGTCATGTAAGTATAGAAATCTTTGATTTCATTGATACTTGTGCCTTTATCTTCCAACTTTCTTCAATTTTTCTTCTCTTTTCATGCTTCTGTATAGATATAATCTCTTTATTTGCCACAGTATTATATTTATTTCTAACTTTTTGTACATAATGTTTTATTCTTTTTCTGTATGTTGTATTATACTTATGATTTTATGCAAGGTGTCATAATAATTATTGCGTAATCGAGGAAAAGGTAAATTAAGACGAAGCGTATAGAATTAAATATTTCTGCGTAGAATTGTGTTTTTTAGAAAATCAAATTTAAATATTCATCAGACATACGCATTTTTAACAATGGAATAGTTGTATAAATCTCTTTTATAATTAACGTTAATGTTATACATAACGTTGATATGTTATTAGGTTTTGTCTACTATTATCTAATCCTGATGTATTAAGCCATGGAGACAAATGTAAAAATGAATGCTGACTGGTTATTTATGTAAGAACAGATCTTCAAAGGTAGATGTAAAGATTGCTGAAGCACAAGCAAAAACAAAAGTCGTCTATTTACAATGTTTATTGCAATTCTTGCCTCACTAAAAGTAATGGAGACAGAAGAATCATTCTTCAGTAAATGAAAAACGTATCTTTTCACAATTACATTTTTTACTTTGCTAGCACGAACATCTACGAAATATTGATTTGTGATTATTGGACTGCAGATTTTTATGTAAAATGAAATTTTTATAGACACAAGTAAAGAATTGAAGATCAAACCATAGTGTGTATTATTTTCTAAATATCTCAATTTCTTTTTAATATTTTGTGTATTCTGACATCTATTAATAGCTTCTCGGATTCTTACACATTTAGAATTGTTATAAATGCATAAAAATACACAGTCTACTCACGCAGTAGATATAACAAGAGGTGACAAACACTTTGCTAACGAGATATTAAGAAAAACTCTTGACCAATTAGAGCGCGAGTACAGTAAACGAATTTCAGCGCGGGCTTCAACTGTAAGTAGTATTGGTCCGCGCTGGAATCAGTCTGCTGTACTCGTTCTCCAATTGGTTGATGTTTTTCGTAAATAACTTGTTAACAACGCCACGCAAAGCCAAGTTTCTCGCTGCGGAACAACTTGTTTAAAGCTACCTGCAACATTTTCATCACACCTTGTACAAATTTCATTAAATTGAATTTTAGAGAAAAGCCAAAAATCTTAGGAGAACAAAATTCAGGCACCTCATTTCATCTTTTAAAAATCTACTGAATCCTCCCTTTAAACCCGCAAAAAGAGACACCGAACGTTATTTCGTTCCACCTCAATTCCAAGGGAAGAATCTACCGAAGACGCGTCTCACTTTCCAACAAAGCAACCTCGGTGAAAGCCATCCGCATCGAATGAGAACGGGGACGAGAATCAAAGAGTCTTCCAAATGATTACACAACCATTAGAAACTTCTGTCCCAAGCAAAGGGGCTGCGTAACGAAATAAAGAAACGCTGGCCCCAGAAGGAGAGGACAACGGCGGTTTCCAAGAGGGTGACGCTCGAGAAAAACCTCTGGTCCGTCCCGCGTCTGTAAGAAACTTCGCGCCAAAGGACGGACAGAGAGGCGCGACAAAAGGAATCGAAGGAAGAAAAAGTGATATGAACCGAGCATCTCCATTTGAATAAAGTTCGAGATAGCGATGACGCTCCTCGACCTCAGGCATTCTCTCCCAGCGGGAGGAAGTTATTTATTCAAATTGAACATTACAACGGCAGAATGTCTGAAAACACCGCCGGTTGTCAGTTACTCGCTTCCCCCTTTTTTTATTATTCTCTTCTCCCGAGTATTGAATCGCGGAGTTCGTTTCGCCATTGTAGGGAGCACAGAAAATGATCTTTTCCGGTGGTTGATCCGCCGCCCAACGGTAATTCTAGATATTCTAGCAATAGTAACGCCTTTCCATTAGTGGAACCGCGAATTCTGCGAAATTGGATTTGTAAATGTTGCCGGGGTTTTGGGGCGAAGGGAAATTACAACGGCGAGTGGGGTTTTGGGAATTTAAGGATTATGGGGGAAAGTCGAAATTCCGAAGTCGACGTAGGGATGTTTTTTTTTTGCAGGAACGTGTTGAATTTAGATGTCGTTGAAGTCTTTTATTTTATCGAGAGTTTTATTGTTGGATGATAAGCATACTTTAAGCAGATTAAGCAGATTTTCATGCAAAATAAAATTTTTACAAGCTTATGTAGAGCATTAGAACTTGTTTAATATGCTATGCATCATTTTTCAGACATGCTAACTGGAATTATTTTTTGATATCTTGGAATGTGTTAACAGCCTCGTAGATTTTTTGCATACTCAGCATATTATACTCATGAATTTTATGAACCCTTGTTTTTAAAGTAAAACATTCGTTTAGTACGCATTTTCCCTAATAATAATATAAATTCTTCTATCTAAACCTAAGTCAAAGTGTGAGCTCAATTTTTTGAATATGTGACTTGCGTCGTTTTTTCTTGCAACCATAGATATACATATGAAAAGTGAGAATCAAGGGCAGAGATAATACGTAGTTCCTGTTGAACAAAAAAACCAGTGGGTTTGATTTAAGGCAAAAGAAAAGTCGTACTCGATATGCGAACTCACGGTTGGTTACAAGTGTCGAGATATTATGATTTAGGATTGAGAATATAGCCTCAGTTCGATGGAGCAGGGGAGGACGAGGGCGGCAGAGGAAACCGTATATTCAGGCGAATATGGGATAGGCTGGGGAATCGTAGATATCCGGCAGATAGTACGTTTGATATTTAGAACTATTCCCAATGGCAAGTGTGCGCATACATTCTTTATCAGCTTGCAGGCATTCATGGTTTTTCATATGTTGCGTGTGAATTTCTCCGTAAAGACTTTCAAGATATGTACTGCTCAAATTTTATACGTTCCTTATTTTGATGTACCACTTTGTAAAATTCTTTGGATCAAGGATCATAATACGGAATATTACATTAGTATAAAACAGGGTTGTGTTCGTTTTATGTGAAGTAAGATAACAAACAATCATTTATAATAATGAGTTATTTCAAATATTTTATTTTTTATTATTTTCATTTTAAAAATAAGAAAATCAATCTTATTTTGCGTTCAATTCAAATAATTTTTTGTACGAATAATTTATTATTTCAGTTACTTTAGTGAAATAAAGTAATGAATAATTTGGTATAAGCGATTATTGAACTAAATTAATGATTGAACTACGTTTCCCTTCAAAACTGATTTTGGTAAATCTATCATCGCAGCAAAAGAAAACTGCCTTTACACAGTTTTTGTATATTAACCTTGCAATAATATGTGTCCTGAATTTGTATGCGTGAAACATTATACAAAAATTGGTATTTCTAACGCAGTTATTGATATTGATATGATAGAATCTGACAGTATTTGAGAAATTACTTGAATAATTATTTGATCAAATGAAAAATATAATGAAATAATGTTTTTAAATCCAAATAATGAAATAATCCCAAGAAGAATCATTTGTCTGATCAAGTAAACTAACACATGATTATTTCAAATAACAGGCAGTCAGATAAAATAATATATTATCTCATCGATTATTTTGTAAATAATTTGTTTGGATATATCTGGTATAAAAAATCTGGTATAAACTTCACTCCTTACACTATTTTTAGTTATTGTGATTCTTTACACTAAAATAAATTCATCTATAACCTGTTGCGTTTACATTCGACGCATAGAATTTATTACTAAGAAATATATTTTATTACCTCGAAAGTATTTTCTTTTGTATTTCCACACGGCTTTACTGTACTTGCTGCGGATCAAGCTCTTTATTCTTATTGTTATCATATTCCTAATGATATGTTTTCATCCTTTATGACGAAGATCAAGATTTATGGAAATAATAAGATACAGAATATTCAGAGCATGAAATTTCCGCCTTTGTATTTTCATCTTTGTATATCCACGTTAAAGCTTGACAGGACATACTTGTCCGTATGGTATTCAAGGTATTTTATGAGCTTCCTCATTTTCCCTAGATGCAATAAGAATAAATCTTAGGGTCGCTTAGTACTCTTACGTACGTTCAGGTGTGTAATATTTTTTCTACCAGAGGCAGGGTTATTTCGTTACGTGATATATGAGATGTTACAAATCATTTTTACGCCATTACGAAATAAACATTCTTTAAGAATACATGAACATTTAAAAACATTTTATTCTTTTAACAAGGATGAACTTCAGTAACATTAAGAATAAGCGAAAGTTTTTAAAAATTACCAGAATGAATCTTTATGCAACTGTAAAACCCCACGCAAGATTTTAAAAAATTGATTCGGTAGTTTTTAAATTATTTAAAAAATTAAGAGTGAAATTACTAACAGTTACATTTCATGTACATTCCAACAAACAAGTTTATAGCAGCAGATCAATATTTCTGATTGGTTCTCATCATAAGAATATGCACTATTAATATCTTAGAAGTTGATTAACTTTTGGCTATATATCCAATACATTGATGAGATTTTCTTAATAAAATGGATACTAAGCATCACTCAATTTGAACAATTTTGAGTTCTATTTATTATGTATAGTATTTTTATAGTACTAACAGTTTTTTATACCAATCAGTAACAGATGTTTTATAGGGAAAGGATAAGAAAGTGTTGGTCAAGAAATGATTCACGTTCCAAGTTGTGAATATTGTGGGGAAATAAGTAAGAATTATTGGGGAGTTATAAGTACGTTATGCACATTTGTACATATGTATATGAACGTTATTGAGACATAGCAGTACATACATCTACATATTTAGTTATACGCATGTATGTATACACACCACAACTTGATTAACTTGATTAACTTTTGGCTAAGATTGTTACAGAAGTTTCGAAAAATACAAAATAAAATTTGCAATACTGTTTCATAAAAAGGAAGAAAATCTGAAGATATTAATCAATTTCATTAACACATCTATTAAAAGAATATTAAACAATATTTATATTCTACTATATCTTTTAAACAATTGATAGTTGTAAGGAATTAAAAATTCTGAAATAATCTCATAAAAAAAAAAAAAAAAAAAAAAAAAAAAAAAAAAAAAAAAAAAAAATGTCCAATCACCTTAGAATATTTTTCTTTCCCTTTCGAATTTCCCAACAATTTGTTTTGCAAATTTCTGTTGTAGGAGTACAATAATTAGATAAATTTTGAAAATGTTGCCTGTTATCTTTCCCGTATCACCGAAAGAACAATAATTCTTCTGCATTCACGCGAATCATGGCAGCTCTAGTGGAGCAAGCAGCCAAGAAACGCTGCATTTCGCCCGGCTACCGGTTCGCCACTCTTGTTGCTCGTAAAACTCCGAGTTTCGTGTTATTAGCGAAGTTCGTGCTCTTGAATATTTTACTGGGGCCGCAAAAAATGCTTTCGTCTGTTCGTAACCGAACCGCGGGATATGAGAATATGTGGTCCCTTGGACACAGTGAAATATCACGCGCCCCTGGAAAGTTACTTTCGCGCGGATATTTCACCAGCGTTAAGTGAATAATTTCGTCCCCGGAGGATTTTACGATTCATTCGGTTGCGTGTATAGTATTTTACTTTGGGCTAACGAAAATAGATGTTTATGCTCACTTTCGCATTTGGTTGAACGGAAACACTTGTTGCCGATTGGACAATAGCGGTAAGAAAATGAGATTGAATTTTCAAAGATTGAGAGTGAAAAACTGAAAAGGTGTGAGACCAGTGCGATGGCTAATGAAAAAAGCTTTTTTAGGACGCCTTGATTGGAAAAAGAATGTGTAGTTAAAATTAATTTTTGATAAAATTTTATACATGAGGGTGTTCCAGTATTTTTCCGCCAAACTTTACCGATATATTCTACAAACGAAAATAAGATAAAAATGTCATATAAACACACGTTTTTAAATCTTTTATTGGAATGTTAAAACAAATATTAGAAAGTGATAACGAACTGATGTTTCGAGGACAAAGTATAAGAGCACATTGGTAATAACTGTTATGTTAATTTATTATTTATTTCGTATATATACGGGTAAAACCCTTTTATATACTATGAAACACAAAAATTAACAAGCGTCAGAGCACACCACTTGTGAAAGCCTGAAGCTTGAAGATGGAAGGAAGGTTTACATGAACTCTAACTTTTGTTTACTGAGGTTGTTGATTTTGTTGTTCAGAATCAGTGTGGTTTTACATTTAAATAAATTGTAAAACAGAATTACCTCTAGAAATAAAAGAGAAACATTTTATTTTCATTAAATTTAATAGTCCAACTTAATTAAAAAAATGCTTTTCTTTATTTCTCAGAGGTATTTTTTTTACAACTTAAATAGCATGGTAATACGCTGTATGATTCAATATTTAAATAATGGTGATCTAGACGTTTATTTTTCTAACAAATCTTTTTCCTATATTAAAAGATTTTTGATAATTCACAAAATTCAGAAAGAAGTAATTAAAAGTGAAATAGAATTAACAGAAGGATTTATTTGTATGGTTAGTGTTTAATGTATTATTCACATTTTTAATAAGACATTAAATTAAATTTTAATAAGCAATTGATTTCAATTAGCGACGTGCTTCTATTAATAGGTATTAATAAAGGATACAATTGATTAATTAGTCAAAACAACGTTGCGTGTATACTATTACAGATACGTTGTTAATTGGTGTAAGTGTGCTCAATTAGAAACACATATGATTAACTGTAGATTCGTCCAATCAATAATCATTGTTCATTGTGATGTAACAGTCTCAAATTTGTATTATCAGATGTACAAATAGGATACAATTTATTACTTATTAGTAGACTGCGGAAGTTTATGCAAATATGCATTTTCAAGTGCGTAGAAAAAGATAATCAACTTTAATAAAAGTGTCTGGTACCTTCTAAGTATTATAAAACGTATTTTGTTTTCCATATTTAATGTATTTTTGCATGTATGCACATCGTTATACGTTTTAGCACTTTCAAAATCGCTATAAATGCATAAAGATCCGCAGTCTACTTATTAGTTTTACAATTATTTATTGTACAACGTCTGAAAACGGGTTTTTCATTAAACTTCGGGTCGGTCCAGAACTTTTTACTTTTTCATAAAACTTCAGATTTCAGGTTGAATTAGAAAATAATATATTTTTAACAGTAATGTAACAGCAAAAATTCATTGCTGATAAATATTTTTACACAAAATGCTGTAACATTGATTTCATACAAAAACGATTGCTTAATAGCCTTAACTTAAAGACTTCTACAAATTCGATATCTTCAAGTTCCTTGAATACTAAATCAAGAATACCAAGAATAATAAAAATTGTTTTGTATAATCCTTACAATTAGTGTCGTTCCTTAAGTTTGTGTTGATTATCGTATTGATATTTAAATTTTTAAAACTTTTCAGTTTTCAATTGCTATGAAGAAACATAATTATCCTTTAATTCCATAACTTTTCCACATTCTTTAGTAAATAAACTGCATTATCATTATAGAATTATTTTGATTTTTTATTAAAATATTTCGCAACATAGAACGAATTTATACACATCAACTGCTGCGCATGGTCTTTCATCAAATTCTCAAATGAAATTCGGATGAACATTTTAGATTCGAATGAAGATGAAACGAAAAGAAGTTTTAAAGTGTGAACAGTAATTAATGGCTCAGTTTATTCGAGTTTCCTGAGAAGATTGAGAAAACAAGGAACGACAGGAAGGGCGATAAAATTCGTTTCGAGATTCATTAGCGGGCACGTGTTAAGTGTTCCGACGACGGGAACAAAGAGATTCGCAAAGTAACAGGACGCGGCAAGTTGTTTAAGTTGTTAGAGGCGTCGGTGTCGTTCTCGTTATTAGTTGTTGCCACTCGGGAGCTCTTTTTGAAAGTGCGTCTCGCGGCACGCAAGAGTTGTGATTAACTCAGGAACTTTCGGTCTAATAACCTGCGACACAGGGCTCACGATTTACGGCCGCGGTTGCGGTTTCGTGGCGAGGCTCCCCAGAAAACTGTTTCCATTCGCTGTGAATTCCGTTGCGCTTCCGTTTGCCAAAAGTTTATTCGACTTTGGATCCCGGATCGCTGCAACTATTCGAAGTCTCCAATTTAACGTAACGGTAATGAAAAATTCTTCCTTGAGGTTGTTCTTCGTGTGAATCAACTCGTCCCAAGATCGAAGTAGATTTATTGAAAGGAATACTATGTTGCTTTGATCTTTGTGTTAAGATTTTCAATTTCAGTTTGCGTGCTGCTAAAATTTCTTCTTCTTCATCTTGAGACCTGATAAGGTTCTCCCACATATTTAATGGACTTTCTGCCAATCAGAACTTTTTTTTATAACGGCGGTGTATAGGAAAAGGCAAAGAAAGTTGAAAATTCAAGAATTTCCTATTACCTCAAAAATGTACATTTTTAGAAATAATAATTTCAGCGTGAAAATGAAGAATATTGTCTTCAAACGAAGTTAAATATTAATTGTTCTTTCTGATTCTTTTTTGCGAGAATTATCAATTTAATTAATGGTTTTGTATTTTCGAGAAACTATGAGATATGGAAAATGTAGGAAGGATGTTTATGCTGTTAAAATATGTTGAAATATGATAAAACCAACCTATGTGAAACATGATAATATGATATATAAACATATGTAAGATATATGTTTATATATGATATATATATAAAATATGCCATAGTAATAGCAATTTTATTTCATATTGAATATGTTTATTATTTAAATTATAGTAAACCTGTTTCGCAATTTTGATTTTGAGACTGGGACTATTTATGTAAATGTTGTACTAATCGTGGTTTTCTATCACAATGAATTTCTTTTTCACAAATTTTACAATGAATATCTAAATAGTACAAAAATATCAGGGACTAAAATTTATCCTCTAAAACTACTCAACAAGTTTTTACAACACTCTGTACATCATCAGTGCCCGAAAGGGATTCAACTGCTCAAGAGGAACAAATCACCTCAGGATTTTTATTTCGATTCTCGTTTGCTTTTTGTAACTGAGGAACGCTGTCCGCCCTGATTCTTTTTCCGACGTATCATCTTTCCAGAGACACGAACGCACATCGGAAAAAAGATGTCGCTGGACGATCACAGCCGCCGGACGTGGAAAATGGAACGCGTTCCACCGCGAAGACAGCATCCCTCCGGATCCTTTTAACTTCCGCGCGGAAGTCTTGTCAGATAGGTCTTGCCCACGGATTGTCGAACGAAACCGATCGAGCAAGATGTCGATAAATCAAAACTCTTGACATACTGTTAAAAAAAAAAGGATTATCGTGTGCACGAATAAGGAAAATGTGTTTGTATTCTGTGATGAATCTCTTAAACATTTTAATAAAATTGAAGATATTTTTTTCGCAACTTATACGGGGTGTACTGTACGTAGCAGTATTTTTAGGAATGGCAGGGGATTTAAACGAAACTTAAAATGTTCTATGATATTGTAAGATATTTTACTTTGGGAACCCGGTGTGTTATTGCGTTGTGTCAGATTGGCGGTGTATAATTAAAACAGTCGACCGCAATGTAATGTCAAAGGTGTAACTGATGTTCTGCATTCTGTGTGTAAAATAAAGAAAATATTTCATCGCAAAACTGTCTCACAATATAGTGTTTGATTGCAGTAAGTATAGAGTAACCAGTTCCACAAGTAATAATAATTTGTTTTCCTTTTAGAGCAAACGGCGAAGATATTTATTGACTTTAGATTCTACTTAAGAAGTGTTTCTTTATTCAGTTCTATTTTATACTGCTGCTCTTAAGGCGTTAGAACACTGTAACGTGCTGAAATATTTGGTGTCTTTGGGAATTTTTTGATTTTGTTGAATTTTTTTCTGTTTGACTTTGATATGAAATGTAGTAGACGGTTTTCCTCATTCAATCTGGGAAAAATAGCATTTTATTCATGGAGCTTGAGTAAGAAATGCTAAATCGAAATTGTTTTATGTAATATTTGGATTCTAGTGAAATGACGTAAATGTTTTATCAAAGAATTATGTATATCTGATATCTAATAGGAATTTTTTAAAGTAATATTCAGTGTTGAACTAAACGAAATACGTAACCACTATAAAATAAGCATTTAGCTGAACTAATGTTCAATAATAATGAAGATTTATATAATCATTTTTTAAACATTTCTTTGTAAGTCACTTACATTACAATAAAAAAGGTGATGAAAGGAAACTCAGAATTGAATTTCGAGAAGTTCTAGGTATGATAGTCTAAAAATGTAGTTAGAATATTTCAATAACGAAAGGTATATAATTTAAGGTGTATGTACACAAAATGTGTCAGCAATTTTAGTATAATTTATGTTTTCTGAAAGATGCAGTCTAAAATTTAGTGTCATTGTATTTTCATAGGTAACATCTATCAATTCTTGTCAGGTATGTCTTGTCAGCAGCTTATCCAGTATGATTGATTGGGCAGAATGTCGATAAATCAAAAACTCTTAGATTGCTGAAAAACTGTCTATAGACGTTGCGTTTTCCGACGAAAGGAAGAAGAAAAGCTGAGAAAATTTATTAGCTATATAAAATTTCAATAGGATATTTTCCAGCAGTTTCAATTTGAGTGAAATATAAGAAATTACTGCAATCCTTTGAAATTCTATAGAGTTAAAGTAACCAGTAGTTTATGACAGTAATAATAAGTATCAAATTTCCAATTACAGCTTGTCAGAATTATTCATCTCACGTACAATTAATTAATAAATCAATATTGTACTGAATTATCGATAACTACTGAAACAAGAGTTCCTTTGAAATTATTTGTAAAGATTAAATTCACCAAATTATGACCATAATTAAACAATTTACAGATAATCATTTAAATAATATTAATTGCTATTAATAACTGCAGATTTGAAGAAAATCAGTTGCAAGCATAATTTTATGGTACTCGAAAGTGCAACAACAATTAATACTTTAGAAAAGTTTGTTTTATTCATATTCATCAGCAAATTTCCAACACTATCCATTTTAATAATTGGCCACTAATTACGACAGAATATCTTTTAATCTGTTTGTGTTTGAAATCACTGGGAACTCAGGATAATTCTGGAAGAGTATTCCGAATGTCTCACAAAGGGGGGGCAGCAAAACCTTCCCCCATTAGTTTTCTCTTATTTTTCGTGTGTTTGTAGTGTGGAGTTACATAGGGTAACTCCAGGATAAATGGACCACCTTTTTAAAAACGTTTGAAAATCAGATATTTTGAAAGTATTAAATGAGTTACTCAACTATTTGTGTAAATAATGATCTTCTCAGTCAAAACAAAAGAAATTTTGTGGCTTGGTCCATCTCTTCCTTATTACTGTGGATAAGATGAACTTTCATGAAATTTATATTTCTTTATTAAACTAATTTATAACTATTGTATCCTTCAAGGAGAATATTTTATTTATTAGAATAATACAATTTTGAAGCATTTAGTTATTTTTTTCGCATCACAATCGCATGTATTATCGAACTTAAAACATTCTTCATAAAATTAGCGAGAACATTCAATCTTACTATCAATTCTGTTGTTTTTTTAGTAATTTTGCAAATCTTTTGTATAGTAATAAATTAGCCTAATTCATCATTACCAAATATGAGTGCTCCATCTTTCCCCATTTGTATGAGATACATGGACGATCCAACTGAATCATTACGATTACCCAAAACATCGCCGTTATAAGATCAAATTATAGCTAAATCTTAGTAATGTTTAATTTTTAAGAATGAGATAAACACTTGCTCAAAGAACCGAATAATTCAATTCATTATACATACAAGAAAATTCTTATATCTCCTAAAACCTAAAATATTGATTTCTTTCATAATTTCGTAAAATTAAAATTAAAAATTGATACTAATGCCTGATAAAATAACATTAACACATTGCTCGTATATACATAGAATAATTTAGAAAATTCTTAACTGGTCCATTTTCCCGGAATTACCCTATATGTAAGTGAGAAGACGCAATTTTCAAGCGTTCTTCCGGAAATTGATAAAAAAGTGAGAACTTCATATATTATAGGCTTGGTTACACTTGACGCTTTCATGGTTCTGTGGTAACGTCACAGATTTATACCAAGGGTATCGAGGATTGAATCCTTTGATCCTTATGGATTTAAAAAATATTCATTATCGTTTTTTCGTTCTCACCAAATTTTATTGTTTATCGCACAAACACTTGAGAATCAGGTCTTCTTACATATATTATGTATTTAACCACGTATGTAGTACAAACGCACAAAGCATAAAAGGAAACGAAGGGCGGAAGGTCTTGCCCTCCCTTTGTAAGCGTGACGGGTATTAGCGAAATTGCGTCGATGCTGCCCGAACGATGGGCCTGTCGCACGAGATTTCTATGCTAAACAGCGTCACTTCAGCGGTCGGATCGATCACAAGAGCAGTTTTTCCCGGTTTCCGGTGAACGCGGCTTTATGAAAACCAGCGCCGCGGAGAAAAACCAATTCTCCTACCCTCTCCGAACTGCGCCAACTTCTTCTGGCAGTTTGTCAAGGTTCCTTTTGACGCGATACCCTCGAAAAAGTCATCGTTTAATATGTACGTCTTTATTAATCATTCGTGAGTAATGGCTCGGGAGAGGGGTGAACGGCGAGTCGAAATATCGTCTTTGAGGAAGGAAGGGGAGGCTGCGCCAACAAACTCAAAGGGGTCGCGAAAAACTAATAAAATGTTATTAAGCCGTTGGGTTTTAATATTCGTTCGTGACCGTTAATTCTTCGTTCAACGAACGGATGATTTATGTTCGAGCAATTAGAACATTGGATCAATGTGTAAACCTTGAGGGAGGGATAATGGGAAAAGAGAATCAAATTTTTGAAGCGTTCACTTCTAATTTCTGCTCTTTTGCTTTCTGTTTGACAGCATCTGTGTGAATGATTAAAACATTAATTACATTACCTTTCGCGGAGTTAAACTGAAAAATGTTTAAATCTTACTGACGGTCTTAAGAATTCCTCATATTCAGCAAATTTTAATATATCCACCTGTTAATTTCGCTAGAGCTGAAAGAATTAAAGCTTTAAGGTTTCGGTTAGGTTATTTACCATTTTAATAACATTGATCTTAAGTAATTATGATTCTGTAATCCGCCTTAAAATAAATTAGTTTAGTGTTTATAAAAAATTGAAAAACTGAGCTTTGATTTGAAAGAATTAGTGGAGATGGAATTTGAACACAAATAAAGCTTATGACTAACATGAAATATGGTTAATGGTCAATGATTATTGATTACTGAGTGTTTAATTAATTATTACTAGTAATAATTGTTTCAGTATATACCCTAATTCATATTATCTCTCTAAGAATTAATAATTTGAGGCAGATGATTTTCCCCTTCAAATTCTACTAAAACCATTTTCGCTTTTTTCTTATGTTATAATGTCGTGGGTGAATAATTCAATTTATGTCAGGGTAAATAATTAAATTTATTTATTAAAAATTCAATTGTTCTTTTAATTCAAATGTTAGCAAGTTTCATTCAAATCAATGCAAAACACATTTTGCGACATCCTTGTCAGCTATTTTATAATAATACAATCTTTTATATCATAACTTTTACTTTGAGTTATTATAATATTCAAGAATGCATTGGGGGTCTGCCGTGAAATGTTAACAAACAAAATATTGATAAAAGAAAAATTGGGAAGATTAATACGAGTACAGTGAATCAAGCCTAGACGTATTACTACGATTGCTCGTGTATATCTCTCTTTTGATTTGTGGTTTGTAGTTAACATTTCACAGCTGATCTAATACATGGAAACAAATTTTTTCAGATGCAGATTCAGGGGTGCTGCTGTGAGCGGACGGGGGGGATTTGAATTGCAGCCATCTTGAGTGGTTAAACTAGTGCTGCCATCTATATAACGTCGCGACAACATTTAAAACTGTACAATTGGATTACGTACATTCTAAGTCAATTGTGACTTGTGTAATAATTTTGTTTCTACGTATTTGCTTTCATGAAGGATGTGTTTTGTAAAGTTATCAATGCTTTTATAAGGAATGAATAAAGTTTCGATGTGTAGGATCAATAACAACATAGATCTACCTTACGCTCAGTCTTTTAGGTTAGGTCCGTGTATTCTACAGATGCTACACTAGTAATTAAAGTCGCCTATAGAGTACACCACAGTTTTAACCACACAAGATGGTTGACAGTTGATACAAAACATGTCACTTTTGTAGACCTTCGTGGCACAGTCCTTTGGGTCCGTGATGAACAGGTACATGAACAAATAATTTCTAAGGAATTAAACTGTTATACTGCTGGTGAACAGTTTACGAACGCTGGTGGAGACGGACCCTAAAGCGTTCGATTATTCAGCAAGCGCCGTCTTAAAATCCCGCGAAAGGGAGTTCCCCTTGAAAGAGGAATTCCCACGCCGAATCATCACCAGTAAGCGAGGCTCCGTATTCAATTACAAAGATTCCACGTAGAAAATAAAACGGCAGAGCAGAGCTCCCATTTCCAATCACCTCCCACTGTTCCCACCCTCGCGCCAGGCTGCCTGTCGAAGAAGGGCTGATCGACCAAACCCGCGACCCCCGAGTGGAATACCGGCCCGCAATACGGCGCGAAGTGTAAAACCGGCAGAATGGAAGTCGATTTACGAATACATCCAGGAGAGCCGCGAAGAAAGAGCGAGCGTGATCCAAGCAAACCGGAGCACCACGCAGGGATCGCGCTGGATTACTACTTCAGGCTCGGCGCTTTCGAGCACGGGAAGCCGAGTAGCACGATATCTTTCCATTTCCCGACGCCCTTCCGCGTCTCCCTCCTCCTCCGCCGCCTTTTACGATTCGCCCTGGCCCCCGTGTTTCTTTTCCGCGCTCGGCTGCCCGTTTCCGCCCTCCCGCCGTGCTGCGCTCTATCCCCGAACCCGTCGCCCCTTTCATTCTTGGATAATCCGGCGAGTAAGTCGATATACGCGGCTTGTAGAATTCGAACGAAATCGAAATCCGTCGGAGAAGAAAGACCGACCGCGCGACGGTTCGAGGGGCGGACCCCGGCTGACGCGGTAATATCGTGGCTGGAGGCTCGAACTGATTTCACCTCGCCGCGGGTGGGACTCGGGGTGAGTTAGGGGCGCGTGACAGAGAGGGAGAGTGTCTGGATTCAACGTTTTAATAAAAGCTCGGCGCGGTTTTGTCGCCGGCACCCGCTACGACGATGAACTTTCGAGGGTTCAACCGATGGTCGGTCGCCGCCTCACGCGGAGGGGAGGTCGCGACGCCTGAACCGTCGCCCCCGTGGAAAGTCGAGGTTTTTCGGAAGTCGACCCCATAGGTCTTCTGAAAAACGTCCACGACAGCCGGGACTTTTTACGAGAGAAAGGGAGAATGAGGATTTCGTGAACTCGTTTTGGGGGAGAAATGAGGGCTCTACTTGCGTAATTGAATATTTCCTTGCTCCTGTAGTTCATTGTGCAATCAGCGATTTATTTTCCAATAGAATTCTTTTCATGGTTTTATGTGGAATGCTTAAGGATCTCATTATCTTTGGAGAAATCTTTTTAATTGAACGCAATACTGTGATATTAAATCAGTACGAACAGTAAGATTTTTCGAATATAAAATGTTGGGAACCCATTGAAATCACAGACGCGGGTTTGTATCATCGACACTGTTTTCACCGATAAAAATTTGCCTGCTTCAAATTTTATTGACAACTGAGTTAATCGATCAAAATTAATCGACAATAGTATTAACTGACAGTAGTATTAGTAGACAACAATAATGAGCGAGATACGCATTACACATTCTTTGCGTAGGCAGTAATGTACTGATAAAAAAAATTTTAAGTTCAATGATCTCTGCAATACTACACAAATTTAGAAATTACAGGAAAATTGCAATATTTAACACGAAAGCATGAGACATGATACTTTATTTATTGGGAAATTGTTTAATAATAAGGATACTGATTATATGGGTCCGTTTCAATAGACGGACAACGATTTCGTTGACAATGTTTACAGCGACACTAATTCACTGGTGTATGCTTTCATTCACATTCTGATGTCACTGGATCAGTATTCATCGACATTCTGACATGATCGACATTCTGCTTTTACCGACAACATTTTTCAACGACATTTTGTTTAACTTTCGTTAAAACTGTACCTACTGTTAGTAAATAGTATCTTCTGATCTCTAGCATATTAATCAGTCCTGTTAAACACTGATTACCTACTTGAATATGACGAAGTTCTTGTTCAACATGTATATTTGCAAATTTCTACGCATAACCCTAAGTTTAACGAAGCCACGTTCTGGTAAGACGTAATTTCCGTTCCGAAACGTGGAACAACAAACAGAACCAACAACCCAGAACCGTGCAGCTTGATTTACAACACTTGCCTCCGAATATTAATTTAAATTCACCGAGGGGTGCGCTTCCTACCCTCACTGCCCTCGGAAACCGCCCTCTGAGAGTGTTGACTCTCGATACGCAGAACTTTCGTGGGCATCGTTGCATAATTGAACATTCTTTCCGGGAAAGAAGTTCTTTGCGATGGAGAGGAAATGGGAGGAGGAAAACTCAGGAAGTGAAGGTTGTACTGTACAAGGGGTGACTTTTTCGGAATGAAATTCCCTGTAACGATGTTCTAGAAATTTCACACTTGATTAAATAGTTTCGACTGTGTATCAAAGTTGGGCATGAGCCAACTAAAATTGTTAATTTGATTAATTGATTAAAAAACTTAATCGTCGAAAAATCAGCAATTGATTTAATCTATTCATGAAATTAATTGTCAATTATCAATCGTTGGTTTTTAACGAAAGTAAACTAATAAAGTATTCTGTTTAATAGTATTTTTATTGTAGCTTGTTGAATTACTTACTTTTAGACGAACAGTATAATAAAATACCAATTTCCCCACAAAAAGAATTTTAGTAGTTAATCATTAATCAGTTACTTAATTAACTGTTTAAAATTTAAATATATTTAATCGTTAATTGCAATTAATAATTACAATAGGAGTTTAATCGTTGGTTACGACTAACGATTAAAACAGAAATCTAACTGTTAATTGTAATTAATAGACTGCGGATTTTATGCATTTATGGCAATACTAGGTATGCAAAAAATTTATAAGACTGTTAACATATGTCAAAGTATACAAAATATCAAAAATGTAATTCAAGTTAGAATGTTGAAAAATTAAAGATACTGTTATTCAAGTTCCAATTCTTTATTTGCGCTGGTAAAAATGTTATTTTGCATAAAAATCCGCAGTCTAGTAATTAACTATTGAAGGAGGAATTTAATTATTAATCGTTCATTAATTTTTTACTCAAGTCTGCTGTGTATAGTATATCTTTATGCAGTTTTCCATTTCTGTATTTACAAAAATAAGATTTAGCATGAACATTCATAGTGGAAGTACTTTATTAATTATCTGCATTTCATGTTCAATTATTTTAATACTTAAAAGAGAAACGAGAATCCTTGATATACGTTTTGTTATAAAAGCATATGTTTATAAAGTGGAAAACAAAAATGGCAAATTTAAAATTATTGAAAATATTGTGTCGATTTTAGTTAAGTAAAAGATTTTTACGTTATCTCAAATGATGGTCACTGGTCTTACCAGAAGCTGTTTCAGAGAGAGAAACATCGCGGTTATGATAAACTATAGAAGAGAGAAAAGGTAAATCTAATCCTAATAAAAAAATTCATAGAAAACATTTACCATATATACATACCGAGAAATAATAAAGATGCATCTGAAAATGATTTTAAAAGCTCAAATCTATATGAATGAATTAATGTTTCTTGAGTAGGCGATATAGCCCAGTAAAATTAGACTTTTACTTAAAAAAAAAAGTCCGACCAAGGTGGATTTTTGTAGAGACCTTTATTATGATGTTCTAAAGAGATCCTGAAAAGTACCCTTAATTTGACCCGTGGATTTTTTTAGGATGTGGAAGGAAGTAAATCTTAACTTTCCGTCATTATCTCGAAAACTATCGATTTTTCGATAGTTCTCGAAGATAATCTTCCAGATTCTAGAAAAAACCCACGAGTCAAATTAAGGGTACTTTTCAGGATCTCTTTAGAACATCATAATAAAGTTCTCCACAAAAATCCACCTTAATCGGATTTTTTTTTAAATTTTGCCCTTTTCACGTCTAATTTTACTGGACTAATTTTAAGTACACGTTTAAAAAAAAAACGATTTCTGTATTTCTTACATTTCTTGAATCTCAATTAGGTTTTAATGGTTCTAACTTATGCTACATGAAACGCGAATAATTTCTATTTACTTTGAAACAAATCACATAGAAAGATATTAAATGTTGTTCAATTAGCAGCGATTTATCTTTTAAAATGCTAATAATCAGTTGAAAATTATTAAATCATGGATCAAGTTTTGCTCAAAGTCCTATTGTATTCGTATACTCAATGCATTTAATAATTAGAACTCCGGCTAATAAAAGTTCGGGATATCTAGAAGTCGGATAATCGAGGTTCTACTGCATTACATGTAATAAATTTCTCGATAACTATGTCCTTTTTTCTTTCGTTTTTTCTGGGAAACGTAAATAGGTATAGCTCACATTTTTTTATTGCAAACAATTATTCGATTGCATAAATTGTCGGCAATTTTAGTGTTAATGCCGCGAAGCGTATGAAACCTCTTAAATGTCAATAATCGATAGCATTCCGATCAGTCGCGTTCAATAGCCTCGAGCTCACCAAGCGGGAGTGTTGCCGGCTCTCGAGATACAAGCTCGCCTAATCGTCGCAAGCTCCGATTTCGTCGGTAGGAGCATTTTTCTGAAAAATTTCACGATTCCTCTCCTTGAAGTGCTCGGGAACGGACGTGGAGAGGACGTGTGGAGAGCTTAAGGAACGTGAAACGAAAGCGGATGTCGCCTATCGCGGCTGCGACCACGACGTAGGGGTCGTTGAAATCGCTAAAAGGAATGCGCAGTCGAGCGAAAGACGCCTCCGGCGGACGGTGAAAGGGGGATAAAATAATGTAGGAAGAGCCTTAGAGTGCTCTGTCCGAAACGGCTAGGGAACTCGAGGCTATGTTTCTCCTTTTTTTTGCTTTGCTTCCATCGATTCGGCGTCGATCCGCGGGAATCACAACCGCGAGCTTTCTCTTGCAACCTCAGGAGGGATGAAAGTTCCTACTGTCTATCACTTAGATTCATTGATCGAGTGAGCCTCGTAATTCTTCACATGCATTATGGTTAACGGGGGTTTTGTTCTTTTGTTACGTTGTTAATATTTTTCGGTGACAGACTGAACCAATTATAATGAATGGTACCACGAATCGCACCTGCGGATTAATAAACTGTTATTATAGCTGAATTGTAAATTAAGGAAACCAGATAGAAAGTAGAAATCATATTCGAATTATTTAATTTGATGCACTGTTTAGCAGGGTTTACAATATAATTTAAAAAATAATATTTACAAAACATTAAGTGATTTTTACTACAAATCTTCGTATAATATAAGAAACAATTTCCATTTCTATGTTTTTAATGAAAACAATTTTGTTATTCAAATGTTGTAATGCACATTATTCTGTCTATAACTTTTGTAGACCTTTGTGATTACAGTATGTACTGATTATTTTCAGACAAAACCAATTTAACTTTTGTACATATAATAATATTTTTCTAGATTTTTTAAATATTTAACATAATTAAAATGTTCTAAAAAAAGCTATGAATGGTAGAAAATTAGTTCATTTTTTTCTTAACGGAGTATCTCTATTTATTCACATTATCTACTTGAATGTTTGTTTTCGTTCCTTAATCGAAGCCGATCGTCTTGCGTTGGAACACGTACAAAAGTTAGTTCTTCTTTCCTGTCGCTGAGGATCGGAAGTTGTTTAACTTGTCGGAAAAGCTTCTCGTTGAGTATTAGGGATTGTTTAACCGGGATTTTACATGCTTTACTCGGCCGCAGGGATTTAGTGAATGGCAAATAGTCAATGCACGTTGGTAAAGCATATGTAAGCAGCAACTTGTTGCACGTTTATTTCGAATTGCATAATTTTCTAATTTGTAACAATATCTATTAAAAATACGAACGCCTCTCCTTTTACTAAATATTCTGTGATAATAGTGATATATAAATTGTAAACCAAAGTTAAAAAAATTTCTATACGGAAAATATACTTTTTGTATTAGTCAAAGGTACATGTAGTACATGTTCTATATTCTAGATTTAAGAGTTATTTTAATTTTAGCATAGGTATGCTTTGTTTAATACTTTTTATTCATTAACATCAACTTCATTTTCTTTACGAAGTATTGAATTTTTTTTACAAAATATAGAAAGCTTTATATCAATAGCTATGAACTGAATCGTACTGTGAACAATGTGAGAAAATTCAGTAGTATAAACTATGAATGGTGCTACATGGTGCATTCATGATCCAAGGCAAAAATACTGTTTTACATGAATGCTACATGTGTACAACGTAATCAATGTTACAAAACCATTCGTTATAATAAATCGAAAGACGATAAAACAGGCACGTGATGTAGTAATACGAAGATTGCATCTTTGCATTTGGATCCAATGCACACGAGCGACACGAAGTCACTGTCGATTTCATGTCAGTGACGTTGTCAAATTTATTTGTATTTGGTACTGTTAGTAAAATATGTTGCGCACCTATTTTCATTGAAGTAAGCGAAAATCGCAATACATATCTGGGTGGATATAATTATTATCTTACCGTGTATACTATTTGCTTTAAATTTTATCGATTCGCGATAATGTTAATAACAACAGAAAACTAGATACAGGGTGCGCCAAAAGTATGGAAACGGTCAAATATTTCGAAAACGGAACATTTTTGAGAAAAATGTTTTACAGCAATGTTTTAGGGTTATAAAAATTCTATTGAGCGGTCGTATCCGTTTGACCTTCAGAGGAACGGTCACGGTCATGTCAAGGTCAACATGATTTTTTTAAATGGAACACCCATTTTTCATCATGCAGTGTTGAAGCTGACGATAAGACCTTTTCAAAACACTAGCTGATGACCTATTTCTGTTGCGAATTGTTTAAGTTCTGAACGTTGAGAATGAAGAAATAGACTCTCGCTTGTGTATAATGATCATTCCAATGTTTACCACATCACTCGGCCGAAATCGCATCTCAAAGATGTTACTGCACATGCGCTAGAAATACTATCGAAATCATGACGCCGTTTTCAGTACTATTACCCAACGACATTAATTCCGAAATTTCGAATTGTTTTGATTCGCGTCGTTGTACCTCTAACAATTTGGCGATAGATAACCTCAGCATTCAGGCAATTTTGAACGAAAATAGGTCAGCAGCTAGTGTTTTGAAAAGGTCTCATCGTCAGCTTTAACATTACATGATCAAAAGTGGAGTTTTCCATTTAAAAAAATCATGTTGACCTTGACATGACCTTGACCGTTCCTCTGAAGGTCAAACGGATACGACCGTTAAACAGAATTTTTATAACCCTAAATCATTGCTGTAAAATATTTTTCTAAAAAATGTTAAGTTTTCGAAATATTTGACCGTTTCCACACTTTTGGCGCACCCTGTATATTTAGGTACGTTTCTCGATAAGAGGCTATTTGTAAAAATAACAATGCTAACCTTTTCGCGGACAAAATAACAAATTGTTACCGATACTGTTCAGCAGGGGATTCCTCTCGCTGGTTTCTGCGTATCGTTACTCCTGGTTGTTTATTACCCACAGAAAAGGAGAATAATGACTCTTGTGGTCGTTCAGCCACCAGTATCGACCGCTCGAACTCTCGAGTAGGGTTTGAAGGCTCTCGAGAGGGTGGTCTTTGGTTTATTAAGGCCGTCTTGGGTTTCAAAGAGGTCGAAGCTCGCTTATTACCATGATTACGGCTTCTCCGGGATGTGTGAAACCGCGACGCTATTCTGGAACCCTAATTAAAGTACCGCTCCAGGCGCATGTAAGTATTCTCTACTTGATGAAGACGGGAACACGATCTTTAACTATTTTCTAGGCAACTTGTGTGTTCATTGGTAAACTGTTGAAGTTTTGATCGACGAGATAGATTATACCTTTGTCTTATAATTATTCACGGTTAAACTTTGACCTGGTAGAAATTTTAAAAAGTTACTGAAAGCGAAGCAATTTACTTTTTTAACGCTAAATATAATATTGGGTTGATTTAATGGCGTGGCTGTTGATACAATATATGATGCTACCTAATCAGAGATTTGAGGCTTTCACGGCCCGGCGTCGGACAGCTCTCACTGTTGAAGCTTTCGGGCGTAAGCCGCGCCCTGGAGGAAATGTTTTCCCGACGTTTCGCTAGAATTGCATCTGGCTTCTTCAGGGGATCGAAAGACATACTGAAATTGGTGTGTGTCTGGTACGGTGCACTATTTAAGTGTACCGAGTATATTTTATGGATCATTGAGCACTGATGACAAGATGTTTCGGATCACTGAGCACCAATGACAAGATGTCCCGGATCATTGAGCACCAATGATATGCTGTTGTTTTAATTGTTCAGCTAAACAATTCAAAACTGGGAGGAGGGAGCTTCAGATTGGGTTCAGGTGGTAACCCGTGTCCCTGTTGATGTTATTATTCATGGAATAAGAAGAGAAGATGCGGCATGGCCCGGCTCAGAAAAGCGGCGTGGTTAGGGAAGGCCAAATGCCTGCAGCGTGTTTAGGTACGAGAATGCTAGATTGTGTAGTATAAGCGGTCTCATTCTATCTTACAGTAAACTGTTTCCTTGTCTGTGGATCGGTCAGACGCCTCATTCCTGCACACTTTCTGTCTTCCACATTCCCAAATACAATTTCGCACTGAAGTTTATGACTACAGGTACGGTTCTGATTAGGCCCTCTAGAAAAGGATAGCGAAAGATGCTTGGCAAGAATAGACAATAGCTACGGGCCCCCGACGAATAGTCGATATACGTTGGTCAAGACGCAGGGAGTAGGGTAATCGGTTCTCTGAGAACTGAGAACCCCCAGTCGTAAGCCTGGAGAAGCGGCAACACCACGAAAACACTCGCCGCGTCTTCTCTTCTTATTCCAAAAATAGGGTGCTTCACTATCTCCAACGTTTCCCGTTGTTTTCTGGGGAAGTAGCCTTTAGTATTGGCTAGGATCTTCGTTTCGTTGAAGAGTATCCTGTGTCCTGCTGCCTTCTGATGTTCTACAACAGCGGATTGTACATATCCCAATCTGGCTCAACGCTCATGTTCTTTGAGCCTCGTGCTCATGCTACTCCCAGTTTCGCCGATGCAGACTTTTCCGCACGAGCAAGTCATCTTGTATACACCTGCTGATGATTCTTGGGAGAGGTGAGCATTTGGCCGAGTTTGGTATGTGTAGTGAAGATGGTTTTGATGTGAAGAAGTTTTGTATTGCACAAGTTATTATCAGCTAAAGTTCTACAGATCATTTTGGCAGTGTTTAAGGTTTCTAACAGTATCAATATCTACTTGAAATGTTTCCTTGTTAGATTTTTCATTCCTGTTAATATAAGACGCGAATGTCTTTCACGAAGAGGCATTAAATATCAAGCTCGTCATTTACGTGTTTCAATACCGCGAATAAAAACGTTAAGAGCCGCATACTACTATGTTTTTCATATATACAAATAAATCGGAATACGTCACTGACATGAAATCGCAATGATCGCAGCAACTTTGTGTCGCTCGTGTGCATCGGCTCTAATTGCATTGTAATACAATAATTAGAGGGAATTAATCAACCAATTTCATTAATCAACTAGTCTCGGTCTCCTCTATTTTGAAGCTGGCAGTGTTTTCTGATTCTATACTAATGGTGTTGCTAATTTGTCATAAGAACTTACCCAATTAACAGTTTAAAGATTCGATCTGAACGCTCATCGTACGTATCACAATGATCTCAGTCAGTCCGACATCATGGTTGAAAAGGGTGGTTCTAACGACACCGATTAAGCTCTTCCCTGAACAAGAAGCACCGTCGAATTGTGCCTCGCGTTGGAATTGTTTTTTGCAAGTGCGCTGTAAAGCGTCATTAAATCGTTGCTGGCTGCGTAAGCCCCTGTCCAGCGTTACGGGAGCGTGAGAAACGACGAAAAAAGCGGCTGGAATTTCTGCGCTTCGCGCCGCGAAATGAGTCTGGGGTGAGGGAGAGCGAGAGAGGAAAAGATAGAATGAAAGAGAGACGGAAATAGAGAGAAAGAGAGAGAAAGACAGAGAGAGGGAGAGAGAGGGAGGGGAGAATCGCTCGAGACAGTGTTTAGTTCGCCCAGGGCGGCGAACGAAAAGAAAAGGCGTCTCGTTAAGGTGACTGTTTCAACCCTTGAAATTTCTGCAAACGGAAGAGGCGCGGGGTAGAGTCTGGACGTTGATGAGAAACACGCTCGGTTCGACGTGCTCGTTTTCGCGAAACGCTCGAGCGTATTTATTTTGAAGCGGTCCGCGTTCTGCCTCGTTAATTGCCGCTGAACGGTTCGAGCACACGTAAAGCTGCGTTCGATAAACATCGTTCCCTTTTTAATCGTCCGTGCGATCAGCATGCTAATTATGATAGCGAAATTTATGCAAAATTTGAACGATGAGCAAAAGCGCTTACAATATTTAAAAAGGTACAGAAATGTGTTGTTGTGATACTGTGTTTTCTATCTGTGAATGATTCGATGTAAACAGCTTAATTATATTTTTAACTTCTGGAAAACTTTAACTGATCACTAAGTAATATTTTCAGTATTTTATTATTAAGTTTTAATATTTTAAAGTTAAGTTTGAAATATTAAACTAGATTGCATAAAAGGATTCTATAAATGTACATGCATTTGTTACTGCTTTATTCTGGAGATGCAGCATCTCGAAGTTTCATACTAAAGAGAATTGTCTCGTGTATTTCCACGCACACACACACACACCTCAAAGTTTCTCCATTATATGGAATAGTTTGACAAACTTCTACAATACGATTCCAAAGATCTTTTAAATCTCTCAATCGGCCTTCGATAGAAAAGCTGCTTAAAGTATCTCCAAACAAAGAAATCAAGCGGGCTGATGTCTAGGGAATAGGATATGAAATCGATCCCTATGCACTATGTACTGATCTCATACTTGGAATATTTCTTTCGAAAAAAATTTAATAGGATATAACCGAAGTCAGTCACATCTTTTACGTTTTATTTTTTTTTAACAAAACCAGAATCTGTATGAGTAATTTTTTAAAGAAATGTAACTTAAAATGTAGATAATACTGAGCATAAATGAATAAATAAGTAAATTTACCAGCAAACTACAGATTCCAGCTTATTATATATTCATGGTTGCTTTTGCTTGGATACAAAATTAAAGTGGATGGCTTATTTGCATATCTAATGTCTATACATATATTATTCTTATTGTTTCTTTATTCTTTTAATGAATATAATATTCTCGAAGTTTGGATCATTATGGTGAAAACCCAGTGAAAAGTACAATTAATAAATAATATTTATTATTATATATTTATTGTACATATTATGTAGTTTATTATTTTAATTTTACTGTAAAAGTAGTTATGTTTAATAAATAGAACAAAACACATACAAATGAATAAAAACGTTGAAAACAACTATATTTGTATTATTATGTAGAAATCAAAATTAGAATTTTGTATTTATGTAATGTTTTTGAACATCGAATTTTATTATTATACTAATAATAAGCAAATGAGTCTTCAGAAAAATTAAAAAAATAAAAAGTAATGCAAATCGTTTTTAAATAGTTTATTCTACTTTCAAATCTTTTAAGAGAATGAATTTGACAAACAGGGAAGGCAAGCTATGTGTATATTTAAAACGTACATTATTTTCCACTGTTTTTACATAAATAGAATTAGATTTTTTGTGAGCGACAGCGGCGCGGAAAATTGCTTAAAATATTCATCTGCTAAGTGATTGTACGCACATTAGAAATTCCTCACTAAATATTACTATTCAAAGCTTGGTGGAAATTAACATGCATCTCGGGGGAAGCAAGGTTAATGTACCAAGAAACGGACGCTCGGAATAAAACAGTGAGCGTTTCCGTTGAAAACCATGAGCTGGTGAGAACGCAGAACGCGAAAAATTTCTATTGACTTCTCTCTGAAATTAAACGAATGAGAAAAGAATTCACGTGGTATTCCCCTTTGCCATACTCTCAATATTCATTTCTTTCTTTGAACTCCCATTCACATTTTTGAATCGGAATATGTATTAAAAAACGAAGCGGTTCATAGAATATATTAACTATGAAATCTTTTAATTCTCTTTGTCACAAGAAACTTTCTATTCGTATTCATATTCTCTTCGAACTTATCATTTTCTAGTAATTTTAAATTTTAATAATTCAACAAGTCATAGATTGAAATCAGTCTTTTATTCTTCCATAATAATGAAAGGTTAGAAGGTTTAAATTTATCTATGATAAAATATTAAATTTATTATGTAATTTCTTTCTTATACCATATTAACTTTTCACAATTAATTGTTGTAGAATTTACTGTATTACGTTGTTGCGGTCTTAAAATTTAGCATAGAAAAACTCAGCTGAATTGAACATGTTTCTGTTGGTAGAAATTTGCGATTTTATTCAAGAATATTATAAAATATATGAGAAAAGTATTTTACTTGTCTGCATAGTTCATTGTATATCATACTACATTGTATACTAATTCAGATATTCATTGTCATTGAATTAGGAAAATTGCAACACGCAGTGTGACAGATTTAAATAAATTTTCATTTCTATTTTTTACTTTATTTGTATGACAGTCAATGTGATATATGTTTAATTATAATAAATCTAAATTATTAAAGGATTCTCTGGATCACGATAAATTATAATCTAGATGTTAGTACGGAGCGATTCCCAAGGAAAGAGGATCGCGTCGGAAGCGTCACTGAGAATGGAAGTCTATACAAGCGTCAGATATCGATGCTTCACACAGAAGCGGCCTTCATTCGTCGCTTTGTATACGCTAAGCAACCATTGGTTTACCTGTATTCATTCTTTACTACTACTCGCTCACAGTAAGCACCGGCGATAATGCGCTTCTTGGTACATTAACCCCGACTTGCACACGAAAACCCCGACTATCCACAAGTACAGGCGAGTACAATAAAGCTTTGTGTTTAACTCGAACCCCCGGGTTCAGCTCGAACTATTACGGAAACTGAACATCTTCCTCGCCGATGCGCACGTTAATTAAAGCCATTAGGCCTACCGTGGACGCGAAATTAATTCTCGCAAGCTCGATCTCTCATACTT
Source organism: Perdita meconis (assembly GCA_030770465.2). Taxonomy (NCBI): domain Eukaryota; kingdom Metazoa; phylum Arthropoda; class Insecta; order Hymenoptera; family Andrenidae; genus Perdita; species Perdita meconis. Next base: position 31,700,865 of record JASKOS020000001.1, on the reverse strand, counting down.
ATGATATAGGTAAGCGAATCGCTGTCCTTTGGGAGCATGGAAAACGATTTAGTTATGAAACTAGTGATCGAATTTTTATACAAATCTTTCTAACAATTCTGATAAAGTGTTTAATAAAACACTTGAGTGTTAAACAACGAAAGGGTATAGCCGGATAAGGGGGTCAGAAGTGCTCATAAACCAAATTTGATGTGCAATGAGTTATTCGATAGCTCATCCAAACGGGAGCATTTTTACTAATTTTCAACCCTGTATCTCTTCTTGGGGGGTAGTAAAGGGTAAAAATAGAAAATTACGTTTTTTGCCAATTTCTCTTACACTATTGGATGAAAAATTTGGAAAAAAATCAAGGATATGCTAGTTATCGAGGTACACGTTACAGAATTTTTTCAGATTTTTAAATTCATTACCCAATTTGTAAAAAATAAAAAGCGCAAAAAAATGCCGAAAAATACGGGATAATAGTATTAAAGATGTAAACCTACTGGAATTATATGATTGTAGTTCTGCGATTCCTTCAATATGAAATCAGCATTTTTCGGCATTTTTTTGCGCTTTTTATTTTTTACAACTTGGGTAATTGATTTGAAAATCTGAAAAAATTCTGTAGCATGTGCCTCGATAACTAGCATATCCTTGATTTTTTTTCAGAATTTTTCATCCAATAGTGTAAGAGAAATTGGCAAAAAACGTGATTTTCTATTTTCAACCTTTACTATCCCCCAAGGAGAGATACAGGATTGAAAATTGATAAAAATGCTCCCGTTTGGATAAACTATCGAATGACGCATTGCACATCGAATTTGGTTTAGGGGCACTTTTGACCCCCTTATCCGGCTATACCCTTTACACAATTTTTAGTGTTAAACAATGAAATTTACACAGGCTGATATTAATTATGTTAAATATCAAAACAAAACCAAAGCAATCAGAAGCAAAATTTGTATTTTATTAGTGATGGAATACTGATTGTACAGTATATTGTTATATTGTAGTTTAATTGACTCTAAAAAAGCAAATTGTCTTTTGTCTATTTTATTTTACCTTCGATACAAGAATATCTACTTTATTGTTATATTAATGAGATCAGAAACGTGTTAAAAATACACTGTATTTATTAAGCCTATTTTTGCAAAAAGATGAAAGCCGATATTTTTTTAGACATTAAGTGAAGGGGAACCAATACTGTGACAGTTTGAAAAATACGTGTTCTTTAAAGATGCTTTGTAACGACGGTATAATAGATAAAACTATTATTTCTTTTGCATTTGATAGTACATTTATTGATGTAAAAAGAGACATAAGTTTTGTTCTGATTAAAGAAATAAGTCCTAATTATATATATTATAATAAGTTCTCGCAAACTTCGCACCCTGAGTAAAAGTCATTGATCCAGCCGCTAATTCAGAAAATTTTCATCGGTGTCACTTGTACATCAGTTAACTTATTCACAGTGCAAATATCTATCATTAAGCGTGCACAAATTTTTTCACAATAAATATCGAAAATATAGCTAAAAGACTATTAATATATTTTTTGCAAAAAACCGAATGTTTTTCATTTCAAACATGAATATATTTTGAATTCCATATGCTTAACTGAAGTTACACTCTTGTATTTATTTTTAAAAAGTGGAATTTGTAAGTCGGGTGATCAGTGATCACAAACTTATGTAGCTCCTTACTCAACGTGTAAGGTTTGCACGTGGCCGCCATATTTTCCAATTTATTTGTTTAATCAGAATAAAACTTATGTATTTTTTCCACCAATAAATGCACTATCAAATGCAAAAACATTCATAGTTGTATCTATTATACCGTTGCTACAATGCATCGTTAAAAACATGTATTTTTCGAACTATCACAGTGTTGGTCCCTCTTAATAAAGGCTAAAGTTTATAAATAAAAAAGTTTAATATTAACCTCTTCTTCGAAAAATGGTTACAGTGGGAATCGTTTCCACGGAAGCGCAACGTCCACAAATATTTTCAAACACGATCGGGAACGGGTCAGATTCCGTCAACATTCTCGCGAGATTTAATGTTTAACAGTGCCCGCGTGAGCGTTATTTGCTTTCATGGAGGATTCATGGCTTTCCTGCAGGCTTGTGCCCGACCTATAATTTCTCGTGTCGACTGACTAAGCATTTCCAGCCGACCATGACCGTCCAGCCGTGGTCGGCGAAGCGTTCTCGGACACTGCCAGACCACTTAACCGACTGTTCCGTTTCGTTCGCCGACAATCTGCTTCTGGTTATCGCCGGAATACCCAAGCACGACTGCTTTCTGCCTTCGACACAAACCCGTTCGTCTTAAAATCTATTTATTCAAGCCTTCAACGAACACGTTGCTCCAAATGAAATATTTAAGTACTGCTAGTTTGCAAGTAATACAATTTTAAATGTGTGATCTTACGATTCACTTGTACTATTAAACAATGTTATTATTAAACAGTATCATCAATGACATTTTAGACATGAGCTAATGCATAGACACGTTCCGCATATTCAGCATCACGTGAATGTTCTGTCGCTTCGTAACGATGTTGCAAAGGTGCAAATCATTGGCAATCATTTCACCGACAATATTTTCATCGACGTTGAGTTCGTCGACAATATTTACTCACCGACACGTTTAAATCACCGACATTTTCATTGATAATTTCGTGTTTAAAAAAAATAATGAGGTGAATAGTTGAAGTTATAACATACTGTTCCTTTATTGGCCTTATTAGTTTTTTTAAACATGTAATTATCGTTGAAAACATTGTCGGTGATTTAAACGTGTTTGGTAGATACACATTGTCGACGAACTTAACGTCGATGAAACCTTGTCCATGAAATGGTTGCCGATGATTTAAAGGAAACACATATTATAGTAATGCGTGACTATCTCCATCACGCCCAATAAAATTAACAAAAATGAAAACGAAAATGAGTCTGCTGAGGGAGCATAAATCCTTACATCATGATTTTTTCTAGAAATCTATGTAATCAGTGGTCCATTAAACTCTGACGGACCAACTTCGTGCTTTCAAAGTGTAAGGTAAGTGACCCCATTATGGGACAGTGAAGAAAGTAATCATTTAAAAATAATAATTTTTTACTAATACATGCCATTATTTGAGCAAAGTATGAATGACCGTATTTATTAACGTCTCTAGTTTCTTAATAAAATCGGTTTTGAAATATTATTTATCCCCTTTATTGGTCGGATTTTCCCATCTAGCTGTTATAATAAAAAAAAAAAAAAAAAATTGTTTTTACGTATTATAAATTACGTAGATCCATATATTTGATTCGTTGCTATAAACAACAAATAATTTGTAACCGGTCGGTAATGGGGGTACAGTCAGTAATGGGGTCACTTACCTTAAATCAGAGTATAATACTTCCTGAATTTTCTTTAAACATTTTCACAAAAGGCTTGCCACTGGAAGTTTTAGACAATTCAGCAGGCGAATTTACTTCATCGATACTTTTTGATTCTGTAGGTCTCCTTTTCCTTCTAGCATAAAATTGCTTCGTCGCATTAACAGTCGGCAAATATGATTGAACAGACTTTTCCGAATTTATAATCTCTATCTCTATCGATTGTGTATGACTTGTCTTTGCTTTGAACAGCCGCTGCTTTAAATTTATTGCAACATTTTGTAACTCCTAATCTGCTGATGTGATGCTTTTGGACCGTGATTATGTTTTGAAGAATTACGTTTGCGAATATGTTTTAATGCAATGGGCACGAGCAGGTCTTGTTTTGGCGCAGAAACCGCGACATGCAAAATGCCCGTGCAGTCCTGGCCTAACGTGGGGAACACCCCACGTGTAACGCTCATATTTTAATGAGCTTTTGCTAGTTTGTAGAACTCATCAAGCCGAGAACGCCAATACCCCTTTTGGGTGCAAATGGCCAATAGTTTATCAGATATTAATAATTAAAGTCTCATAGTGACGCTTAAGTTGATAAGTAGAATACGCTCGGTCGTATTCTAAAAATTGTAGTCGCTGTAAAAGCTTAGCTTAACTACTGCAAACAATTCTTATTATTAATATTAAACAAGCTAGTATGACTAGTTTTAAAGAAATTAGTGTAATCAATTGTAAAATACCAGTAAAACCAATGTATAGAAGTTTGTATAAATATTGTGCGAAAATTGGTGTGTTGAACATGTAAAGCTGCGTCTACACTATGTAACAAAACAGTGTTATATAACAAATTATTTTATAACTTTGTTATATAACATATTTTTATAACTTGTTACAAAATTATGTATTTAGTACTGTTCCTCAACATTTCTCACATCAATGATTTCAAACGTGGAGGATATTTAGATAGCACAGCAGGATTCGTTGTTAAAAAATAAATAAATTCTGTGGTTAAACTCTTGCTCTTTAAACAAACTTTTGAAGCGATTTTAATAAATTCCACGGCACTTACACCAGAATCGACAAGGACAAAATTTCGAAATGATATAATTTCTGACATGTAAATGCTATATAACTATGTTATATAATATTTTTCTTTTTTCGTTTTCTCAGAAGTTTTATAACTTTGTTATATAACGTGTTTTGTTGTATAGTGTAGACGCAGCTTTAGAAACGCAAAAATGTAATGAAAAAAAAAATCCACCCAGCGAGAATTTGAACTCGTGCACTCGCGGCAAAATATATTCTAAAGCTGAGTTCTAACCAACTGCGCCAAAGCGGTTGACGACAGAGCGTATTCTACTTATCAACTTAAGCGTCATTATGAGACTTTAATTATTAATATCTTAAAAAAACTATTGGCCACTTGCACCCAAAGGGGGTATTGGCGTTCTCGGCTTGATGAGCTCTACAAACTAGCAAAAGCTCATCAAAATATGAGCGTTACACTTGGGGTGTTCTCCTCGTAAGTGTGATTTTTGCCATCGATCTAAATGATCAGCCGTTGAAAGTTTACGAAACAACGCGGAGCATTCACCCGTATTCCATGCATCCGCAACTCGCTGTCAGTTTTGTCCATTTCTCATCCCGAAGGCTTCAACACACGCGATTCCTCGTTCACGCGCGAGCTACAGTCGGGCAGAAAGATCATCCCTCGGCTCCCAAGAGGAACCTCAAAAGCGCGGAGAGTAATCGTCGAGCGGGCGGGTAGACGCGTACTTTCGCGGGCATTCGCAGTGTGTTCACACCGAGGGAAAGGGTTGCATCGGCAACGACACTTTCCTGCTTTCCCTCCGCTTCCCCTGCGAGACGAAACAATTACAACTATGCCCCAACAATTTATACTTCCGCGCTCTGCCCTTCCGTTCTCTTTCTCTGTTCGCAGAGGCGCGGTTAAACGTTATTACTTCAGCTGCTGCAGATAATTTTCCTCGTTTGTTCGCCGACGCGTACGGTGCCCTCTGCGAACGGGTTGGCTGACAAATTCGCGCGAGCGCGCCGTGGAAAGCGCTCCGTGGAACGGGGAGGACGTGTAATTCGCTGTTAATGTACAGCAATGTGCGATGATGTTAGAGAAATCGAAAGAGGGGTAGTTTTAACTCTTTCCTTTGGGCTGTAGAAATCCGGAATTATTCATACGTAAGAAAATTGATGTGATTTCATATTCTGTTGTGTATGAAAGAAAAGTACTTTTAAGATTCTGGAATATATAACATGAACAATGTATAGGATAATGGAAACAAGAAAACAAGTTTAAGAATTCTGCACTAAATAAAGAGGAAAGTAGAAATAAATAAAGTGGAAGGAGACGACATAACAAGAAAAATTCATTATGAAAATTCAAGAAATATATAATTTTTTATATTATGTATTTGTCATTAAAAGTAGGAAATAAGTATGAATAATTTTCAGAGTTAAGTAAAATTTAGGGGCAACATTTCACATACTATTTTAAATAGCAGGTTTTGCAAATTTTGAATAAAATAGGATTTTAAATAGAACGTGAAATTGTAACAAACGAAACAGTTTTATTTTCAGAATCGAAAGTATAAAATAAAATAATAAAACTTTGTATTATTAACAGTATTTAAAATAGTTTCTTCAAGTAGATTAAGTAGAGAGTTAGTATGTATTATTCTATAAGAGTTAGTATTATATTGAATCTAGAGCGATATAGGTTCACAAAATTGAAAGTCTTAACAGAATAATTGTTTAAATAATAATATTTCATTGTTAAGATTCAAGAAAATATTAACACAACATGTTTCAAATATTAAGTCTCAGTACTTTCAACACTCTTAAAATAAACTACTACTGCAAATAATATTTTAAAAACTTTTCCTGTAAATAAAATATTTGATTTTCACAATTACACGTATGAACAGAAATAAAACAGATTATTTACTATTTACTATTTCAAATAATATTTTATCCAAGTCTGCTAATTTTTTCTATTCCATTTATTTGTTTTTTTAATTGTATCTGTTACGGTTTTAATTCTTTTAATTGATTGTTCCCAATTTATTTGCTCCTGCAATGAATGTGACGATATGTTAAAATAATGAATAACATATGCAACACTCTGCTCATCAATTATTTGGCTAGGTCATATTAAAATCAGAGTATATCAAAGTATTTTTGTGAACACGACTATAGTTACTGCCGAGAAAATTTGTGCATAAAGTGAATAATGGAAGCAATTTGCTCAACAGATAGTAAAATTATTTTTAGAAACCTAATTGGAAGTAGGGACAGACGAAAGCATAGAAATGAAAATCTGACGAAACGAAACTAATTTCCTTGTGCAAATTATGAAACTCTCAAATTTTGCATTTTTCGTTTCGTTCCCCGATATTCATGGAAATTCTTTTTGTCGCAAAAACGTAATCTAGTTCTGCATGAATTTCAACAGGTTTTAACGACAGACGTAATTACCACCTTTGCTTAACAATGGTAATAATTAACATTCATACAAAGCTTTCGTTAGGTTTAAAATAGTAGGTAATTGTTGCACTCGTGACAATTGCTTTTCCGACTGAATCTCATTTTTCATCGCAATGTCAACGAATAATTTTTTTCCTCTTTGTAAGGTGAATATTTCTTGCTATTGTACATTCAGAACTTTTGTTAGCTAAAGAGGTATTTTCAAATGTCCCTCGTGTATGGCTTTATACGTCTCTCTGCGAGAATATTATAATTAAATAATTGAGGAAGCTTTAGTTAAATATTTCGTTAGTGTTTGGATACTATAATAATTTCAAATATTTTATCAATTGTTCATTCCTTAAGTAAATATTAAATACTTTAAGTGAATACTTTTTAAATAATTGTTTTAGTTATTTCGTTCAAATAGGTGATATATGAATTTATATACACGATTATTGGAAAAATTACTGGAATAAATTTTTTTCAAAAGTAAAACAAAGGTTTATTTTCTTTATTTATTAAAAAACAAAATGATAAGGAGAAAAATCACTTGCTAGTTCAATGTTTATGCAAATTAAAATTTTTATAGACATAGAAAAAGAACTGATCCTTGAATAAAAATACTTCGTATCTCATAAATATTATGAAATATATTTTACTTTTGTAATTTCATATATTTTTTCACTTATGTAGATTTTTACAGGTTTTTACATAATGGAAATTGCCAAAATTGCATAAACATCCGCAGTTTAAGTATAATGAATTTAAAATAACGTCTAATTAAACAAGGTGATGCATTATTCAAATAAACATTATTAAGATATTTAAAGAATTGCAAACTCTGTAATGACTAGACTGCCGATATTTATGCAAAATCAAATTTTTGTAAACGCAAATAAAGAATTGAAGTTTAAATAGCAATGTGTCTTATTTTTAAAATATTCTAACTTTGGTTTCAACATTTCTTGATATTTAGTATCTTTAAAAATTTATAAACAGTTTCGTGAATTTTTCCATACCTACTGAAATTATCATAAATGAATAATCCGCAGTTGAGTAATGAGGAATGCAACCATTAAATTAATCTTCCAGCTCAATGATTACAGCAAAGAAGATTTTATTAACGACTTAAAAGTAAAAGAGAAATAAAATCGAAAGTCTCTCAAAAGGTATGAATCACAATCCTCTGCACCAAAACAAGGGCCATCGTTCAAGCGCAGAATCCGCGAGGATTCCAAAGAAATTCCTGATCCAGATTCCAGAAGCGGCGAGAGCATCGCGCGCCCTCGAAAACCGAGAGTCGAGATAGATCGGCTCCAGGGTCCAGTGGTAAAGCTCGATATAAATCAGACCGATCCTTCGACCGAGTTTTAGCTCTCTCTGTCCGCTCCTCCTTCGCTATCTTTCGTGTCCATCTTTTTCTTCGAACCCTCCGCCTGTCTCTCTCCTTTCTCCCCTCGCCCACTCCAGTGACCGCTGTTCTCCGACACGTAATTACGAGTCTTCGGTGAGGAACTTCCAACTTCTGCTGCCTCTGCCCCTCCCCGAGCGCGATTGCCCGGCAATTCTCGAGGCAAGGAACGCACGAAATGAAAATGGTATGTTCGACGTGAAAAGTATTGCGCCTTTGTGACCAGCTTCGTTCTCGGGCGGTCAATGCGCGATACGAAAGCGATTTGCGGTGGCCTTGACTATTTGATTCACCTTGATTATTCTCATTCCAGCAAAGTTTGCTGATATGTTGAAGATGTTTTAATTAATTAACGAAGGAACTTCGGTGATCTCGAGACTTTGATTTCTTTGAAACTGCGGAAATGAAGGGAATTTCTACCTTTTGATTTTTTAGGAGACAAATACCTTCTTTACTGAATATTTTGAAACGTCTAGTAAACATAAACAAATTGTTACAGTGAATAAATATTTAATAACTTTTTATTTTGTATACATCATTAATGAACTTTTTTTTTTTATTTAAACTGTATTATTTAACAGTCCATTATACACACAGTAATTATACGTTGTTTACATTATTTATATTAGCTCTTCACAGATATTTTCTTCCTGAAAAAATCGTAAAAGCTTACCTAATACTTCTACCTTGAGATTTTATGCTCTCCTGCAAAGTTTCAAAGAGATTGAATTTTTGGAGTTCTTGAAGAGATTTTGTAAGTGCATTTTGAAGTCCTGCGGTAAGAATGTACTTCAAACGAAAGCGGATTTATTGCTTTGATAAAACATAAAGACACATAGCAAAGTGCATAACTGCAGAATATTAAAAAAAGGAAGAAAAAATAATATATTTATTTTTAAATATAATTGCAGAGGAAATAATTATTTAATATGATGTAAATGTGTATACTATAATCGTATACACTGAATCTTCTTACTTAAGACGTTTTTGTAAAGCAACTTTTAAAAAATACCTATATTATATACCTATATGTACATATATTATTATGTTTTTATTATACTATTATGTAAAACTTCAATTAATAATATCCTGTTGGTTGTCTTATAAACCTAACAAATTTCGGGACATGTTATTGATATCTTCGTTAAGTTTTTTGAAACATATTTTATATTTTTATTTTTTTTAATCAATAAAACCGTAGATCAACCATTAACAATTATAGTCTTCAAACTCTGAAATTTTAAAGCCTGGCTTATTAAATATCGATAACATCTAAAGTGCTTTTGTTAGACAAAAAATGGTTTTACGTAGGAACTTTCTTTGGAAAAGATATATGGTGTCTTTCACCGAAATTTATACTTCACTATGCTACTGAGGATGAGTATAAAATTGAGCGAGCCTTCATGTGCTTATACCTCCCAATTCACGATTCGAACCGTATCGGCTTTTGGCGAAATCCAGCCACTCGGAAGGCTCGGAAATAAGAGAAAGACAGAGAACCTGGGAAAATAGAGGAAATTGATTCGTTGTACGTTTTGAATGACTTCATCATCGCAGCTGGCTGTCTCCATGTTACAGGAAACGAAAAATATTTCACGTGTACAGGTCTGACGAATTCTCCTAGCGCGCGTGACAATATAAAATCGTCCAATTTCTGACGTATTCTTTGCTATTGGCAGAAGAAACATCTATGGCACCCCATTTCAGTGTTTGTTGATGTTAAAATATTCGAAATTTATAGAAGGATTTTCTAGTAAAATTTGATGTAAACGTTTATTTTTTATTTAATGCAGGTTTTATTTATTTAATTACTTCTAATACGGTTATATTTCTTTTACATTTTTAAATATAAAATTCTGTGATCAAAGTAGTATTAGGAAAAAATGTTCTGAAGTTGCACATACCTGACTTTGTTTATGATGTACCAGAGGAATTACTGTATGATGATGCATATAATTTAGAAATAATTTATGGGTTTGATGGTTATGAAAAGCACGTTTTTTCGGCGTTACAAAGTGTTTTCACCTTAAGCATTAATATTATTAACCTATAATTAAATCGTCAACTGCTAACTGAATGATAAATAAATATAAAGATATCGAATTCTGTTTACGCAAAATAGTGACACACAATTTTTGGATGATTTAATTTGTATGTTACCTTAGAATCGAATCTATAAAGGAGAAGTTCGAAACTAATTTCGTTTGAAAATTATGTAATATTCGATTACTCCGAGAATTTCCGTTATTATTCTTTTCTCTCGTTAATACTCCGGAGAAGCGATCTCGTTCACAATGACCAGCGGCCGAGTGAAAAGCGAATTAATTAAAAATCGCTCTCGAATTTCCCAATGAAACGAACCTCCGACGCTGGAAGTTCAATAAATTGGTCACTAATTACACGCGGGCGGACGATCGTCGAGTTATTTGGCCGGAAGTCGCAGGCAGCGCGAAAGGACGTCGCGTTTCATCCTTCCGGCCGAGCAACGATCCCATCCAAGTGATTTTTAATCGGTCCACTCCATCTCCGGATCAACTGTCGCCCAACCGGGGATCGTCAGTGTTTCCCGGGAAATCCCCTCGATCGATTCCTCATTCGCCGTTTCCCAAATGCGTTTCACACCTCAGTTGGATTTCATGCGAATTGGAAAATCACCCGTTGATACGTATGGACCGTTCTACACGAAATCGATCACTCCTTTCCCTCGATCTTTGGACTCTTGTTCGAACGAAATATCGCGTAATTTATGTAAAATTATGGATTCTTGAATTTTACGATTTTTATCTATTTTTGTGAAAAGTGATTGTATTGTTGGCATTTTACTCGGAAATTGTTTCAGGATTTAATTTATTCTCCTTTTTCCGTCGGGTTAGAGAAAGATTAATTCCCTTGAATTAAACGTATTGGTATTGAATAATTCGATTGATGATACTGAAAATTATAAAAGAGTTGTTGAAATTGCTAAAAATGGAGACAAAATAGAATAAATGCGCGTTAAAAAAGTTTTTTTTTATATAAATAATGATCCAAAAATGAAATTCAATTATTATATTTCCGATTCGTTTCACTTTCTGCAGGAAAAAAATTATTAAAATGATGCATTTTCTATCACCGTTTGCTTTCAAGTAATTTCAAATAACGTTGCTATGCTATTGCACTATGAAGCACGTCACTTTTAATACCTAAACGCGACTGCCGTTTGACCTGCACATGGCTGCTTTTAGCCGATTTCCTCTACTGTCTTTCAGCACAATCGTCTTTTAAGTCCATGGATATAACTCGATCAATTCACGAGTATTGTCACATTTGCATAATAATATTCATTCGACTCTCGATACAACAATTTCACATTAATTTTATCAATCGAATTCTATTCTGTATCATGATTATCGTATTAAACCATCCGTTAAATTATCAAATTACTCATCGCTTATTTTCATAATACCTATATAATATCAGTAATATTAATTTACTGACAATGTGATAAGATTCGAATAATGATACTATGTATAAACAATCAATAACACGAAACAGCATGTACTGTGTTAAAAATTATGATATTTGTTCTTTTCTTTTTTTTCTGATTTTATTCAGTCAAATTTGTGTCGTGGTTGGTTTAAATTTTTGTTACATCTGCGTGAGTAATAATTTGTAATTTTTTTATTATATGGGATTGATTTTTGAACACGTTTGAAATGTCTAAAATTTCTATGAATTAAAGTATCAGTGTTTGTTATTGAAAGATTAGATTACCAATAGCTCACATTTCTTTGTATCTATTATTAACACCTTTGTTATTAATTGTAAGATCCATTTAGCAGTTAAGACACTTCAATTAAATATTGAAGTTGTAATAAATAGGTTATTAAGGCAATGTAAAAGTGCTACAAATGGAGGTTTACAAAAAATAAAAAATTAATTTGATGCATGTTTTTTTTTGTTTAGCAAAAAACACGTGAAAGTTTTTTGAAAAGTTAATTTTTAGTTCATAATAATTAATGATAATAAACTTCGTCATTAAACAATGAACAATATGAACATGCTTTATAATCTACTGAATCAAAAGATACGATCATAACGTATACAACGTTAATTTTACCAATAAATTACACACTTCGTAACTTATAAACAGTATTTTTATTATTTAGTTTAACCTTTGTTCATATCTATACAATGTGATCTTCGTAAAAAATGGGGCGTTAATAATCACACTTTTTTCCCGTGATATGAATCCCGTAACGGATCATAATACAAAGATTCTTTGCATCGGCTTTCTTTGCTTTTTATGGTTTACTTTACCTCAGAATAATGTACTTCCTCCCTTCCATAATATATCATCCACAGCGCATGCTATCAGCTTAAAACGGTATATCTTACTGCTCATAATGTAAACGCTGTTTACATTTTATTTTGTATGGAAACATCCTGTTTTCACGATAATTGGTTGCCTACGGTTCACTGATCGTAAACTTCAATAAATCTGTAATATCCTAATGTACAGGGTGTATAAAAAGTAATGGACACCCGTGATAGAGGTGAAACTAGACCTCGTGGTCGATGGACATTTGTAGAAGATTCGCGCCGCAAAATTGTTTATAACAATGAAAATGGTTGTTAAACTTTTTTATTGCATGAATCTATTCTACTCGATGAGTTGAGAAAAAGTCTCAAAGGAGCCATATGCCGGAAATGCACCGTTTAGACGCTATAAAGCGTTAAAGTTTACGCAAAATTGTGATTGCGAGCGCCATACACGCAAAGCGAAGCGCGTTCGTATTTAGGGCTCGAGATTTCAAGTGAACCGAGTGAGATACCCGAGTACCCGGGTACTCGTGAGATACCCGGATATACCAAAATTACCCGTACTACCCGGGTATCTCACGGGTACCCGAACGCATGAGATAGACAAGAATCTCATGCCGAATTAAGCCGAATTGAACCGAATTGAGCCGATAGTTTTTCGGTACGTATTTGTGGCTTTAAAAATAAAAAAAAATTCAGAATGAAATGAATTCTGTATACACGATGAAAATTGAATTTAATGGACCGTGGTTATGTTGAAAATGAGCTCTCTCTCTCGCTCTCTCTCGCTCTCTACTTTAAAATCCAGAAACACATACCGAAAAACTATCGGCTCAATTCGGTTCAATTCGGTTTAATTCGGTATGAGATTCTTGTCTATCTCATGCGTTCGGGTACCCGTGAGATACCCGGGTAGTACGGGTAATTTTGGTATACCCGGGTATCTCATAATCAATAGCCCTAGTTCGTATACGAGGGACAACGCCAGTCTGACCTTCCTCACAGAACTAGAAAATCGATATCGACGGAAGGATTCTTCCTCTCTCTTTCTTAGTGATTTCTGTCCTTCTCGATGTTACGCACACGCGTGACTGTTGACCTTCGACGAACGAAGCGGTCCTCCTTCTCTTTCTTAGTGGGCCCTGCTTCTCTCGCTCGCACTCCCTGCTTCGTCCGTTCAGAGGTCAACAGTCACGTGTGTGCGTAAGATCGAGAAGGACAGGAACCACTAATTGTAAGAAAGAAAGAGAGGAAGAATCCCTCCGTCGATATCGATTTTCTAGCTCTGTGAGGTAGGTCAGAACTGCCGTTGTCCCTCGCATACGAACGCGCTTCGCTTTGCGTGTGTAGCGCTACGCAATCACAATTTGCATAAACTTTAACGCTTTATAGCGTCTAAACGGTGCATTTCCGGCATATGGTTCCTTTGAGGCTTTTTCTCAACTCGTCGAATAGAATAGATTCATGCAATAAAAAAGTTTAACAACCATCTTCATTGTTATAAACAATTGTGCGGCGCGAATCTTTTACAAATGTCCATGGACTACGAGGTCTAGTTTCACCCCTATCACGGGTGTCCATTACTTTTTATACACCCTGTGCACATTTTATTTCCCTACATGTTTTTGTCAATTAAAACATCATGGTTCTTTTTTTTTATGAGTCGTATTAACAATAAACCCAGGTGCCCAGATTATGCAACCTGTACGTCTAATTACATCCTTTCCTCCCCTTTTTTCCTCGTGTTGTTAATAATTTGTAATTGACTTTAGCTTAATATCAACGCTTTGGCAAAACTGAAGAATCCTACAGTATCAAAATATAGTTGAAGTTTTATAAATAAATATTTAATAAACTATGTAAATATTTCAATACAAAAAAGGTACATTTTGTTACTGCTAAAAGTAATTTTCTCATCTGTTCATAATAATTTGGTCATCCACTGTAATATTCATTGAACCACAAAAGTCTAACAAAATAAAATACAGGAAGAAAATAAATAAAAGTGAAACTAAAATAATTATTATGTATAGAAGTTGTGGATTATTAATTTTTATTTCGCTGAGTGTTTCTCTTCAAAAAATATGACTTGAAAAAAACAGGAAATTACTAAATGATTATTTAATCTTCTCAAAATGAACTTGATTTTATCACTTATAGGTCATCAAATATTAAATCTAAATTCTTTGTTGCTTTATCGACTGCCTCAAATATTCGAACTTGAATATCTTCGAATTTCATATCATTTTTGTGGATTTGCATGTAAAACATTCTTTTAATTCATGAAGATTAGGTTGACTGTAATATAATCGTGCTCAAATCTATTCAAAGGCAAAAAGTATTAACCGTTTTTTATTAAATAATTAATTAATATTCCATTATTAATACTAGTATGTGAAAACGGTTTTTGAAATTTAAAATCGGTTAACGAAGTTTACAAAACTCAAAAAACCTGTTTTCAAAAACCGACAAACACCTAATAGTTTTCCTTCCTCAATAATTAAATAGGAGACAAGCTAAACAGTGATTAAACCACACTTTTAACGAACGGCTTATATTTCAAAATCTTTACAATCATTTCGCTTCTATATACAAACGAAAACTTACAAACGCTCCTGTTTCAGAAAATACGAAAATATCTCCGACAAACGCAACATTTTCAAGCCCACCGCTTACTTTATTGTCATTCCACCAGAGAAAGAAACGGAAAGCTGCAGAAGCCGAACGATTCACCCGCGTCGCCTAAGGAGCACATTTATTCCGGGTGTATAAACGTTTTATTTAATAAAATAATATGTTGCCTCCGGAAACATTTTCGAATATTAACAGAGGGAACTGGCAGGAATACAAATTCCCTACGGCGGCGAAGCGGCAGCGTACGTGTACGCGATTCCACGGTGATCTATGAACTGTTCACGTGCGAACTCCTGCCACGAGGGTGAGTTCAGGCGAAGACCGAGGATCACATTGTTAGCTTTTCAGCGGGGAAAAATGCGGTTGATACACCACCGGTTCGGCGACCGCCGGGGATAGAATGAGAGAAAGCTTCGCGCGTGACCGGCAAGCAAAGATTCCACGAAGCTTTCGAAAATCGTCCCCTTTTTTCTGCCTCTTTAACGTTTCCTTCCCTGACGCTTTTGACTCGCTGAAAGCGTCCGCCGTGTTAATCACTGCGATTGCCGCGCGACTTGTCCCCCGACCGAGGGATTTCTCGACGGATCATCGCTGATTAGTAGCACGGAGCAGTTTTTACGGCGCTTTATGGGGCTCGGCTCACTGCCGGTTGATATTTTTCTTTATAACGCCTGGGGATCGTGTTAAGCGTGAAATGTACTTTTCGGGAGTCGAGCAGATTGCGTGGGTCTTCTACGACCACTTAGCCCCTTTTTGCGACGAAGCAGCTTATTACGGGGAGGCATTTCGAATATGGTATCGTCGTAACAAATAGATAATGGTATTGTTAGGAACTTTAGATAATGATTAGGCATATGTAATCAAGCTATTAGATATGAATTATACGGGTTACCTTTAAATCATTAACAATCATTTCACCTACAATGTTTTCATTAACAAGGTTTCATGGACGTTGAGTTCGTCGACAATGTGTATTCGCCGACGCGTTTAAATCACCGACAACTGAGGCGAATAGTTATAGTTATCATAACATACTGTTACTTTAATGACCTCATTATTTTCTTTAAACACATTGTCGATGAAATGATTGTCGGTGATTTAAATGTGTCGGTGAATTTGTCGACGAACACAACGTCGACGAAACCTAGTCGATGATTTAAGGGGGCATTTCCATATAGACTGCTAAAAATAAGCCGATTTTTGCGAATTTTGTACAAAAAACCTATTAAGGGAATCATTTTGAAACCTTCGGGACTGTATATACACTGTTTAAAGTTACAAAAAAAATTTTTTTGCAGTATAAATATTAGCTGCAGAAGTCGCTATTGAAGAAAGTTGTTGCAGCCTTGCCGCTGGAGGTATAAATTGGTGGGCACTCTAGCTCCTTCAATTTTTTCTAGAATGAAGAAATTCAAAATGTTCCTTATTATTTATGAAATTATATCGTCGATGAACCAAAAATATTAGTGAAAAGTATACATTTTTAAAGATCGCAGGGCTTGTAAACCAAAAGTGTGTTTTTTTGGGGTAATTTCTGGACGCATTTGTGTGAAATTAAAGTGCTTAAATTAATTTTTTCATTAAACATGTAGGTTCATCGACTATAGTTTGCTATAATGTAGTTGTATACACCGGGATAGATAGATTGGTTGAGTAGTTTTTGTTTAATCGTGCCCACCAATTGAAAGAAATTAGTTTCGAGAAAAACGTATCTAAAGTTTCAGCGGCGAAAAACGAAAAGTGACAAAGTCTTGTAAAACTTGCAGTTGTTCAATGTTAATTTGCTGTTCATGCTGAATAAAGTAACCCTTCAGCTTCCTCAAAAAATTCAAATCTCTATCTCCGATAGAACTACCGCATTCACCATAACTTTTGTTATTTTATAATAACGCGCGCAGTCGACACGCTGCTGCTCCATTAAGTGTATTTCTACAAATACCTGGAATTCTGGCTTAGGGCTTTAGGATTACGTCCTTGAAGTGCATTACTATTGATCAAGCACAAAAAAATTGTTTGACCTGCTATATGGAAATCCTCCCTTAAAGGTAACCCGTATTCCCATTTTATGGAAAGTTGGAAAATTATAAAGTTGTACGTCAGGTCAACACATGGCCTCTGCTTTCCGCTCGCAGCCGTACTTGATTATGCAGCTGAGAAAAACCAGAGTTCCAAATTTTTAACCGAATACTTCCTCCGTGAAAGAGTTGTTACTAAGCGGATTTTATGAATTTATGACAATTTTGAGTATGCAAAAATCCAATAAATTATTGACTGATGCAAAAGTATATAAAATATTAAAAATGTAATATGAGTTATAATTATACTTATATTAATAAAATATAATTTCATCAAATTCTAATTTGATCCTTACAGAAGAACAAGTAATTAACATCATCGGATGTTATTACTGACCGAATATCAGTATTTCGGTTAGTTGAAAATTCGAATCATACGCTTACCGCTCAGGAGAAATAATCCGCAAGCTATGAGAGTTCTGTAGTCGGAATAACAATGGCCAACCAAAGCTGAAATAGTGGCGGCAAGTACCAGTCCGGCGGCAGCTACTTCAAAGGGGGCGGAAATCCTGAAACAGATTAATTCAATAACAGTTAGATGTGTTTAGTTGCAGAAGTAATTGCGAAGATTTGAAATGAGAAGATTCACTAATAATTGTCCTTTGAATTATTAATAATAGCAAGTGAAATGGATCATTATTCACCGGTAGAAATTGTCAGTATGGTTTAGTGTTATGAGTAGTAAGTACTTGAATTTGTAATAATTACAATGCAGATATTAATGCACATAAATCAAACGTACATGCGTGAAAATTCATATATAAGTATCCATATATAATGATTAAAACAAAAGAAATTGTATTGTAGAACAATTTAAGGATGGTGTAAACGCAACTTTAATAGTGTTATAATAAGATTTTTAAATCATTATTTTAACACTTTCTTCGGATATTAGTGTAAAACATTGCGAGGGTTATTCAGCAAGAAGCCGTGAAGTATAGATTTTATTTTAAAACTACTTTTTGTAATGAATAAGATTCTTTAGAAAAATATTTTTTGTAAGCAAAATAAAATTATTTGATTTTTGAAGAGTTGATACCTGTTGATTTTACATTACACAAATTTTTAAGTCACGAACAGAATTCGGACTATAAAGTATTAATATGGTTTAATCAACAAAATTTGTTACGAATTTCTTTTGTTGCCTGAACAAATGTTTCTCAATGAACTTTATGCGATATTTAAGATAATATTAAAGTCAGTACCCAGCAAATTTCCAAATACGTGCATTGTATAGGTTGAAATAAGTCAACCTACAGATAGAACTGCGCACAATGAGTATCGAAACGATGTACGAAACGAGTACCGACAATGAATCGTTGGGTGTTTTGGTAAATGTGCGATTGGTGGACAACGGTTCGTGCTGTTGCAACTACCGACAGCCATTGTCAGACAGCCGTCATATTTCACATAGTATATGCCAGGAAACGAAAACGGTTGCAGTTGTCCACGATCCATTTACCACGGACAATCGTGAATGTTTCTCAATCAATTGTGCTTTGGTTGACTCGAAAAATACAATTAATTTTCATATGAAAATTTTTGTGAGTTATTTGAAAGCTTCAGCTTACTATACACTGTATATACACTGTGAATAAATAAATGAATATGGAGTGACTCACGTAAATGTTGACCCTTATAGAATGATTGACCGTTTTATAGAAAAGCAAGAAATATAATATAACGCCTTTCTTACATAATAAAATATATCTATATTTGAATAGCTTAGTTA
This sequence comes from Perdita meconis, assembly GCA_030770465.2. Lineage (NCBI taxonomy): Eukaryota > Metazoa > Arthropoda > Insecta > Hymenoptera > Andrenidae > Perdita > Perdita meconis. Next base: position 31,681,862 of record JASKOS020000001.1, on the reverse strand, counting down.
TTTTTGTTCTGAATACGGATTTTATTATGTAAGTAAAGTATTATATTATATTTCCTACTTTCCCAGGAAACCGATCAATTGTTAAATGGAGGTCACCATCTGTGTATTCTATCCTAAACACATTACAAGTTGCTTATTATGTGTATTATAATGATATAAGTAGCTAAATGATTATGAATTTTGTTAACTCTCCGGTCTATGGAAATAAATAAAGAAACAGGTTAAAGTAAAATTCATTTCAAATTAAAATATTTTATGTATCTAATGACGTAATTCTAGGCTTAACTTTTATTATTACTCAGTTGATAATTCTTCTTGTTAATATAAATATTGTTGCTTGATTCATTATAAGTTTTTAAATTTATTGTGAGAATTTTTTTTTTGCGCTTTTATAACGAGGAAATAGAAACTGTTAATTCGTACTTTATTTATTTTTGCACTTGTTTTGCAAAAATTTTAATAATATGCAAGTGTGTAATGTGATAACTAGACTGCGATGTTTATGAAAATTCATATGTTTAGAGACGTATAACTGCAACAGAATCGTAAACTGTATTTTATTTTTTATATTTTGTGTATTTTTATATCCCTGAACTTCCTTTTATAAGTTTTCACAATTTTAAAATTGCCATATAAATGCATAAACATCCGCAGTCTAGTGATAACAGTATCAACTTCCTTAAAATTAATCAATCCTTTTCGAAAGAACAATATTACCTATAGTAAATTTATGTAATATATGTTTTCTAATTTTTCGTAAAAGTTGTTCAGAACACGAAGTGTGTTAAAAAATTATAATTTTTTAGTGCTCTCATAAATATTATAAACTACATTTTCTGGCGAAAACTTTACATACTCAATACGTTAAAAAATAGAATATCAGAAAAATACGATCATGGTTCATTTCCATCAAATAAGCTCTAAGTAATACAATACAAACTTTAGCACAGTCGTATAGTCTTATATTTTTATAATGAACATTCTAGAACATATGTATAATTCAATACTGAAATATTGAATTATTACTTATGAATTGTTTAAACTAAATGTCAGTACACATATTAAAATCACCAATAAAGTTAGTCTTACTCTCTTGTTATCATATTGCATATTGGCTGTTCGTTTTTTATTTAATCCTCAGTTAATTTACAGTTTCAAGGAGAAATATTAGGTAAATTTTTTAAACATTTTGGTTCGTGAGCATGTATACTTTCCCATTGTATCTGATTGTGAGTTTCGCAGTAGTAACAGTAAGGAATAGGGAGCTGCGCAACACTGTGTGAATGTCCGTAAGTAGAATAAGCCACTGACTGAGTCAGACATGGGCAAGAAAAGAAGTTCCATTGTAAAATCAGGACAGCGATAGTATATAACTGTAAAATATTTTAGAATTATATTCGATTTTAAACGACTATATTTCAGAAACGAAAAGCGATACTATGAAACGAAAATCGTTTTATGGCAAGGAATATTCCGCCATCCAGTTATTTTCTGGTAACATTGTGGATATTTTATGAACATTGACGGCATAAACTTTTACCAATATCAATATGTGTTGTCGAATCGATACGATGAACTAACCTTTAAGATGAATAAGAGTATTTTCACGGAAATATTATATACAATAATGCTGGGAATTTAATTCAGAATTCAGATAGTAACAGCATTGCGGAATTTAATTTGCAGAGGGAATTTAATAGAAATTATAATTTCGCATTGTACTGACCTTTTTTTTATGCGCAATGTGTTAGTATTACGCGTTTAATTAGATTTGTAATAATAAGAATAAATGCTTCAAGTTGATAATTTATTTTATATGAAGGAAGCAAAAAGTGAAGTACGGAATATTGCAATTATTTATTTATTAAAGCACTTTTTTGTTCAGTTATACTTACTCTATTTTGTTTCCCTCGTCCACTTTTTAATAAAGCGTTAATATGCCGTAATTTTCAAATATTTCATATCTTATCAGCACTTTTATATTATTATCAGCACTTTCATTTCTTTTTAGGGAGAGAAGGATTATTTTCGTAAAAATTGCATTAAATAAAAGGTTTAATAGTCAGAAGACAGCATTACATACACAATGAAATATAAAATTAATCAAATAGTAATTAACGAATGCTGTTCGTTATTTTGATCGTGACATAGAGAAGCAAAGTTATCAAATATTTCTATTCATTATTTGTTGTATGTTCATTATTATTTTAAGCTGTTGAGAGACGACTTTCACTTTTCTCTTTTAGTCAATATTACGTCGTAGTTTTTCCCAAGTTCTCTGTCCAAACTTTCCTGACGTCGTATTTTTAGTTTCTACTTGGAGAATTTCCGGCGTAGGCTATTGTTGTCACCGTTCCGCCGATTTTCGGCATTGTGCATTGCTCGTCCCGAGATTTTATAACTTCCAGGAGAATAGGCCTGCTGTTTTACTGAATGTAGTAAACCGTTTTGGGAAAGTTTTGTCCCGGTCCGGGCGAAAGTACTGATCATTTGCCGATTCCCGCGATCGGACAGCGCCGGAAAAGCGGTAAGCGGAAGAAAGAGCTGCCCAATCCGGTGAAGCTGTCCACGATTCAGGCCAATGCCGTGACAGAATTTTCCCGCGCCTATTTTCGGCCAATAAGGGTTGCGAGAACCACCCCGTCAAACTCACGGGAACTTTTCGGGAGAACGACGCGCGAAAGCGTCTAACGAACGGTTAGAACATTCTAAGATTCCGTACAGGAAAAACTTCACGTTCCGCTCGACGAACCCCTCGTCAGTTCTCAAATAATTAATTCGGAAAAAATTATAAGTTAATCAAAACGTTCTTTCTTTTTAATTTTAAGTGTTAATTTAATGTAAAGTGTTAATTGTTTCATTTGTTTCTTAATTTAATATATATTCGTTTTAACCACAAACTCTGTTTTTAATCCGATTAAATCCTTCAATTCGAGAAATCGAATTAAGTCTTGTGAGTGTTTTCAAAGACATTTTAAATTGATACACTCGCGGCAAAACAAAGCATTTATTTTCTTTACTTTTGAAAATCGTTTTTTGTCGTATATTGAAGTTATACAATATAAAATTACCATTTAATAAGTACTTTATTTAAGTATGTGGTTTTTTAAGCTGAACAATAAACGCGGTCGAATATTAGAGGATGGTCGATTTCTAGTGTATTTACCATAGTTAGATTGAAATAAAATGAATAATTTTGATTATTTCAATAAAAAAGCAAAACTGTGATCTACCATCCCACCTTTCATCTACTTATAATTTCTAGTATTAAATTAATTAAATAAACAATATTTACACATTGTTCTTCATTAATGAATTTCTTGCGCTACTGTTATCAATGCTTTTAAAGCTTGCGCATAAGAAAGTAACTGCCAGAGATTAAATACAATTGTGAAACGTTTCAATTGGACTAATTTAATGATTGATATCTTGCAGCATTGCGAAGGATCGTCGTCTTGAACAAGACGCACGTCATTGAAGGATGAAAATGGATGTTAGCGCATTCTCGGGAGCGCGCCCAGGGATCCGAGAATTTTCCGAAGACGAAGACGAAAGAGGTTAATCAAGATTTGCGGTGGAACTAGAATTTTCTTGACACGACAGTGGCGCATATGCCTCCTAAATTTTGATTGATCCCCTGACCCACTTAGCAACCCTTTTCGAATTCCGGTCTCTCGCTGGAGTGTTGGAAAAACGGCACGAATTTATTGCTTTTTCACGTGGTGCCAGTACGTGACTGCCAACCAGCTAATTCCTTGGATCTAGTTCCCTTCATCGGAGATGGACGAACAGAATTAATGAGGAAATTGCCAAGACTAAAAGATTATTCCCCTTCGGGGCCGTGGAAGCCTTCTTTCGGTTGCTACCCCGTGTTTGAAGTACGCGTTAAGGATAATTGCGCGGATTTCGCATTGACGTGACTTCTTCGTTAAGCGCGAGATTAGAGAATCCTGTCCGAGATTCAAGAGTATTCATCACAAAACTCCTTAAAAGATGAAGATTTTAAGCTCAGAGATGATTCGATATGCCATCGCGAAATGTCTATATTGCCAGAGAAATGAAATTGCAGTTATCTTTCTTATCTTGTTTCTGAATAATAGTTAATGCATTGTATATTTCAAATTATTATTATGAGATAACACCACGATAGCAGTTTAAAAAGTCGATATTTGTTTTAATTTGTCACTAGTTTATAATCTTTGAAATAACTTTGGAGTCGATATCATTAAGCTCCTCGCCGCGTTGCTGAATCAGTAACCGAAGCTTTAAATTCTTTTTTTTTTTATCATGACATTTTTAAAATCGATGAAGCGTCTTAGTTTCGCAATTTTCAAGCCGATCGAATGAAAACTTTTACAGAATACACTTTGTTGTTGATTGTGTTTATCTATAGAAGTATCTACTAAAAACTTTTTGTAATCTAATCAATAAATTGACTTCTCTTTTTGCATGAATGTAGATAATTAAATTCTCTTCTATGTACACCTACTTAATTCATAATTTTTTAAAACTAAACAATTTTTATTGTATACTAAGGGCAAAAATTTTGCCCCTAAAATTAAAACTTCTTCTAAGATGTGTAACACTTTTATATTTTTTACTAAACTAATAGGTTTACCGACGAGGGGGGGGACTGTAATAAAAGTAAAAATACCCGGTATTTCTGGTTTAGTGAAAAGTTGCAGGTACAATGCTGCACGCCAATTATGGCGCAGTGACCTTTGATAAAAAGGTTTGTGACGCTTATGATAAAAAAATATTTTTACACATTCACAAATATTGTTAAACATGTAGTAAAAATCTTCAAGACTTTCATTTTACCGCTTCTTTTTAAAAAGTTCCCAAATATAACCCAATTTAAGGCGTTTTACATGAGATTCCCTCCTTAAAAAAAAATCACTCTGAATATCACTCTAAATATACATTTCAAATCTACAGTGAAATATCCTTTAAAAATGACCTAGTTAACAAATTAGCGATATCTAAAAATTGTTATAATTAAATTGCATTGAATTCTAACAAAATAAATTGACTGTTGTTCAGTAATCCCCATACGGTTATCATTCCTAATTACCCATTACTAATAATATTACTCATTACTAATAATAGGTATAATGACGCGCTTTCTTGCCAAGAAAAGTCACCGATAAATCCTAGGAGCGAGACGATTCTTCGGATCAGATTGTTAGAAGATAAAACCTCGAGTCGTCGTTAAAGGCAGAAGTCGCATTTGCATCGTTATACGATCAATTCGAGGCTGTTCCGCAGAGGGCCGTGCACCATTCGTCGCCTCTTCTTTTTTTTCCCCGTTCCTGCCAATACCACTCCATTGCCTGTTTATAGAGAGTGAACCGCCGGCAGAAAACGGAACAGGGAACGATAAAGGCGATAAACGTTTCCCAACTTCGAACATTTAATTGACCCTCTCTCGCATGCTCCGCTGCCGTCCTTAAATTCGACGTGCAGGCTGCACGTGCCCCATTACTTCCATTCAATTTCGTAAGACGACGCGCTTAATAATCGAACGACTCCGTCGCGAAATTCGATTGTTATGCTCCCGAACACGTTCTAATATTCCTACCTTCCAACTTCATATAGTTTCGGTGAAAAGCTTTGGTCTTACGAACGGCTATTCAAAAGCGTTAATCACCTGATTTTGTGCAGCTTTGCAGATTTATTATCCAGGATGAATTTCAGTAATATTAAAAATAAGCAAAAATCTTTGAAAATTGGAAAAATGAATGTTTATGCAATAGTAAAACCACCGAAGAATTAACGAAATATTGATTCAGTACTTTTTAATTATTTAACTTTTAATTTAAGGATGAACTACAGTAACATTAAAAATAAGTGAAAATCTTTTAAAATTGGAAAAATGAATGTTTATGCAATAGTAAAACCCCACGCAATATTTTAGAAAGATTCATTCAGTGATTTTTAAATTGTTTAACTTTTTTTATTTATCATAAATTATTTATTTATTTGCAAATACTCGAAATCTTAGAATGACCTTCCTGTGATCCTTATTGATGCATGGATTCACTTAAAATGAAAGGATATAAAGCTACCTCCAAAAGTAGAAAGTGTTCCTCAAAATATTAATTTTGTATAACTTTTTTGTTGATATTAAAAATGTGTTGTCTCTTTTCAATATTAAATGAAATTTTCATATGTTACTCAAATAAATTCAATCTTAAATACGTTTCACAGAGTTTTTAATTTCCTACCAGAAAATATAAAAAATAGAATTCAAACCAATCGAGAATGTGGCATCTTTCTTGTCCTTTACTGTATATCATTTAAAATTTGTTTATTTCTAGTATATCACTAACTGTTAAAAATACGTCGTGTGATTATAAAATGCGAACAGTTCAAGATGCACACTTTCGACTTGCTGTATCTAACGAATGATACCAGTCTGTCAACAATTTTTGCTACTGCTCGTTTTACAGAAGTAATTAAAATAAAATTGACACCTTCAAAGCGTTTAAGTTGAAGCCGAAGTCAACGAATCACGGTGGATGAGTTCAAAGAGCGGTAGCTTCATAAAGGGATGATGTCTCGAGTTCAAATCCTTTCATGATTACAAATTCTTTTCATTTTTAATTTTGAATAATCCAGCCTGACTCATTTAATGTTGTTTTACTACATTTTTAATCTTTATTTTTATAACAAAATTGAGGAATATTTTAAAAAATAAATGTACCTTCCAATGGTAAATATTTGGTTTTATTTTCATAGAGAGCGAAACACCTAATTACTATCATTTTAAGGATTACTCTTTAAATTATTTGTATATTAATTTGTATATTAATTTTTGTATTGATTGATCGGAATCATACATTTTTAGGCGAACTTATTATTGTTTAGAATATTGAATTAAAGAAAAAATGTTTTATGACTTCCATGACGTGTATGCTTGCATGTGAATTCATTAGTTTAAAAAATATATTTCCAGAGCTATTACTGTCATCCTCTATAATTATGTATATTTCAAACGTTGATATTACTTTATTATATCAGTATCTTAAATATTTCAATTATAACCACTTTTTTAATGCATTGTGTTCTTGTTCGCTAGTAACACAGGCGTATTTACTCTTCAAGCCAATTATGATTAGGTTGAAAAATAGTTTAATATTCCACTTCAACTTATTCATTCACTCGTTATGTTTTCTATGTATTGTTATGATTAATGCGTGTATTAAACAAATTAAAATTAAAAAATTTAATATTTATGTATTAAAATGTTTCAGTAGTGTTTCGTCTAATACGCAGTGCATTTTTACTAAAGAACAGATTTCGTCTTTAGTCTGGAACGTTCGGCTAAATGGATTTCTCATCTTATATCTTCTAAAAAATAATCGAATTTGTACATTTCTCTAATAGTATCAAGATATGCTTTATATTGCTACTGAAAACGTAGTATTATTAAATTACAATAAATTAATATGAAATACCACACGTTATGAAATTTCGTAGAATTTCCAAATTCAAATATACTACAGAAAAGTAGCGTGACGGTTTTGAACGCCATTTTCGATGCAATTTCTCAGGTGAAAAGAGAAGATAAGAAGCACAAGCAACAACAGGAAATCGAAGGAAAATTTGTTCGGAAATGCGCGTCAGCTGAGTGAACACATTGCCCAAATTTCGTGTGCAGAAATTGATCGACGGAGGCTTGTCGCGTTCATATAACAAGTCGAACATTCCGCGAAATTTTCTCCCCCGAAACATCAGATCGTTATGTCACGAGAGGTTGTCGTTTCAGGTGAAATCGCTGGCGTTGGGAGGTTCACGTCGGCGAAGAATTTCGATAGCTAGGCTGTAATACACGCATTCGTAGCTATCAGGGTAAATGGAGCATGCTGGGTAACAGCGCGTCTCGCGCTAAGGGGTGACGCCGCCTCGACTCACTCTGAATCGACCCTCTTGAGCTTTGAGCTTGCGACGATTTCACGCGGGAGACCATCACCGATTTCGCGATTCTTGGGATTTTCGAGCAATCTAAATAATTTTGCCACTAAATACGCGAAACGTTTCGTAGCTTAGCGATCAGTTCACAATAGCTCTACTATTTTTGTGTACGTGTTGTATAGACCAACTAGAAGAGGGATGCAATGGGAGTCTATAAAAAAAAATTTTATTGAATTTCCAACATTCTTCAACTTTTCGTATCATGATTTTCCTCAAATTTTTTAGGTCCAGTTGTGAGCGCTCCTTATTAATTTAATTTGTAGTGTGACACGTTTTCTGGTAAATCAGTTCTGTGTGAAAATGTGAATGCGTGGGCTAATCTCGTTGAGTAGTAGTTTAGTCTTCAAAATATGCGAAAAAAATGTTATGCTTCTAATTCATAACTTGTCATTCTGAAAGTGATTAAAAAAAAGAATAAAATTTAAATCGTATATTCTTGGAATATAAATTTTAACCAGCAAATTAAAATTGGACGACCTAAAACATTCTCCTCATTGGACTAGTCGTTCTTTATTTATCTACTTTAATTAGTTTGCGTAATGTATCATAGTAATTATAAGTTTGCTTTTAATTTAGATTTTCTTCAAGCATAGATATATACATATAACATTGTATTACGAAATTTATGATTTTAAGTAAAGTTCGTAATTTTATAAAAACATATTCGCTGTAACAATGGAGTATTTTAAAATTACGAAATTGGAGACTCATGTTATTTAATTAAAAATCAGATATTGAAAAATTCGATACTAGCATATTTACAAAGGTAGAAATATTTACTGCGATTACGTTATTAAAATACTTGATTTCGCAGAGTAACTATTTATAAAAATATTAACTTTCAAATCAGTTATATTTAATATCGTTATATTTAATATAATCAAATAACAGCAGTCATATAAAGTAGAGCAATTCAATTCCTAGTACAAACGTAACGAATTTTGTAAAATGTAAAGCTTATATTTCAACGTAGGATAATAAATTGTTTATAAAGCAAATAAAATATTTTTAAACAAATATTAATATGAACAGAGTCACCGAAAAATCTGTTAAAATCGTTCAAAACATTTTTTGTGAAAATATTGCGTGTTTCTTTTTCGATGTATTTATTACGCTATATCGTGAAAATTCGAGCGAAAATGAATGTAACCAAATATTGTAGCTGTGTCCGATAGTAATTAATATGGCAGAAGTTATGAATATATAGGAGGTACCTACATATTTCATGAACGTGTAATTTTGTAGCTTTTTTACAATATCTAACAATTTCATGGTAAAAAAGTAATATACGATCATAAAAGGATATCTTTTTCTGAAATAAATACTTATAAAGCTTTACAAATTTATTAACAGGTATGGGAAATGATAATTAATAATGCAATCTGCTGCATTATAGCTTTTCCTTTTATCCGAATTGTTTACAACTAACATGTTTAATTCTCATCTTAATTGAAGTTTTAATGTGTGAGCGTAGATAAATATTCCTACAATTTAAATAAGTAAATCCATCACTGTGTTTAAATGTGAATGAATCGCAGTAGAACCTCGATTGTCTGAATTAGAATTATCACCGATTTTTATTGTCTAGACTAGTCTAGCGTTTGCATAAAGTTCTACCTTTAATTTGCTTTTCGTTTAAACAATTTGTTATGTATAATATTAACATTATAGAATTGAAGTTCAATCATTTTTCACTAGTACGCAATTAATACAATATTTTTTGTCAATAATGTAAATTTTTTAATGCAAACAAAAATCTTTGAACTATTTGTATTATACGTATTTATGTTACGAAATTGATGAGTGCAGAGTAGTTATTCAAACAAAAGTCAGTATCACAAATTGAAAATATGATTGAACCATGATTAATCCATTTAATTAACTCTATTTTCACAAATATTATAATCTTTTCATCTATACAACCTATTACTGCTTAATGCTTCGAAAATTTGTCTAGAATTACTGCATTTTAGAATCTATTTTGACTAATTTTCAATTTGTGGTAAAAATTCAGCAGTTCAATAGCAAAACTATATGAATTAACTTTGAAATAACCCCTTAAAGAATATCATACATTTATTTATACATTTCAAGCTGCATCTTATAATGTATTTTTTACAACATCGTCACTATTTTTTTTAGCTACTTGATACATGAAAACTTGAAATTCTGAGATATTTCATAATCCATTGTAATATTCAAAGCATCATCCAACTATTATTTAATAAAAAATGACTTCGTCTTATCTGAAGAAAATTAGTATGAGCAATCAATGTGTAATGAAACTACCACCAGAAACGGAAAGCAACGACAATTTTTCGCATCATGAGTCCACGAAATTTTCAACAGAATTTGGCATGCAATTCCTCACAAAGCAAAGGCGAGAAAACGTTTGAAGTTTCATTTCGAGGTAAGTCGATAGAACCGTGGACCATGGTTCCGACACTTCGAATTCAAAACGGCCCTTTTAATCCACAGAGCGTGATGGCGAATGTATCGCTGAAAATGTCTGGCACAAGACTGAAAAGCGAGTCGGGAGCGGGTAATGGAGCATCCCTGCGAGCGTCCGTACGTACACATTTTCATCCAGACGAAAATCAACCCCCGCGACCGCATGCCGCGTCGACGGAGACGCGTAAACCTTGTAAACTCACCCTAAGACCGTTTCTCATATTCCGTTTGCAGTTGAAACTACTAATAGCTATAAATGTACGTTTTCATTCCTACTTTTGGGAGTTTAGTCGCCTCTAGCGTCTCTTTTATCAATCTATGTAAATATAACAAACCAGTAGCCTAAAATGTTCAGAACAAAATTTACTACACCGACAAGTTTCCGAATGATTTATTAAAATTTGGTTAATCCGATTTCTTCGCGAATTTTGGTAGTTGCTAATATATTCTTTTCAAATTTTCAGGAATTCATTTTGGCAATTATACCGTTAATGCTGAAGTTGACTTCAAGTAAACAATATTTTTACTTATTATTTAACTTTCTATATCTCAGAAATTAATTGTTATCTCAACTTAAAAATTTTTGGCAATTAATACATCATTATCAGGTATCATTTGGCACAAAATTCAGTCCAAAAATCGAGGAACGAAAAAAAGCCTCATTTTTAGGTCACTCTTTACTTACGTGTTCCAAATGCTGAAATTCTGGGATATAATCACAAAATAGATAGATAATGCTTAAGTGTTTCGATCAAACTGCCGTTGGCAATATCCTCGAGTCGCTTTCTCCTGGTATTAGTTTACTAAATTTGGTGTTCAGAAAATTTCAATTATGTTACAACTTACCGTGTTGCAGTTTGCTTCGATCTCCTCTACTGCACAATACAGTCTTTACCGTTAAAGTTGGAAATTCGAAACTTTAAAGTTGTACATTTGAGGAGTTACACATGGAAATTTGAAGAATTTTCAAGATTTAAGTTTAAGATTTGAAGAGTTGAAGTTAGACATTTGAAAATTTGAAGGTGAATATTTGTGAAGATTTAAAGATTTCATACTGGGAATTTGATGATTTCGAGTTGCAGATTTAAAGATTTCTAGAGTTAAAATTGAAAATTTGGAGATTTCAAGTTGAAGATATGAAAATTACCTAGAAGCTGAAGATTTCAGTTGTTTAATTTACAGATTTAAAAGTTTTTAGAATTCAATTGTGGAGGATTTGAAAAAGTTAAGAATTTGAAAACACAAAATTGAAGATTTAAAAATTGTCCAGTGGGAAATTTTAAGACTTGTACATGAAGAATCAAATCGAAAATATTATGTTGATAATATACCCTGGTATAAATACTTTACTTTCACTTTCATCGTATTTTTTATTCCAAAAATGTGATTTGATTTCGCACAGCAAGACTAAAAATGTAAATAATATTAACGTAACTCGGTAAACTATTTTCTCAGAAAGTCTCTCGCAGAGTTTGTTTCCTATTTACCCATTTATCGGTGGCCTTTTCCACGCACTAACGAAACAAGAAAAACAGCTGCAAATTCATTAAAAGTTTGTAATGGCAGAGAGAATTTGTTTCGTAAAATTAGGTCTGCTGGTTTGAAATTATCGTTCGATTTTGTTATCGGATTTTCACTTCACGCTAACTCATGCGACGACCTCGGTTTGTCTTCCTAGAAATTCGACCGAAAATCAGGCCAACGACCCGGGATCGTCGCCCTGGAAATCCGGCCAAAAGTCAGGCCAACGATCTCGGGTCGTCATTCTGGAAATTCGGTCGAAAATCAAGGTGACGACTCAGGGTCGTTCCTCCAGAAATTCAGCTGATAATCAAGGTAACGACTTCGCGTTAAAATTTGGCCGAAAATCGGAGTGACGTGACAGTTAATGACGTTCGCTTTGAAACGGCAGATCACGTCGTGTAGAATTTATAAAAAACAAAGACCGAGATACGGTCTCATTGAACACCAAAGAAAGAGAACAAGATAAAAGGTGTATGGTACGTAGAAAGGTACGTTTTTTCAGCGAGCAACCTCGTGGGTGTTTTTTTATAACTAACAGTGCATGAAATGACCGTATTCCACCCTTGCGTTATTACATCCTCCTTTTCTTGCGCGTTCTCAAGTTTTTCCTTTTTTGAGTTATTACGAATGAAATAATGCATTTTCATAATAATTGAATTAACCTGGGATATTCGTTTGCGGCTTTTATGCATTATTTTGGTACATGTAATAGTGCTGTAGTGTATATACAGTGAGTTAAGTTAAAAAGTAATTATTTTGAAAAGGAAAACACAACTCGTAACAGTGTGTAGTGTATATGTATACATTGAGTTAAGTTGAAAAGTAATTAATTTGAAAAGGAAAGCACAACTCGTAGAGTTAAGATGTATAAACTTTTTTTTTTTTTTTTTTTTTTTATTAATCCAGGAGAAACTCTCAATTGAGAGTTATGTGGTTTACATTCATACGGATTTCACTTACAATTTAGAGTTACATTACAAATGCGCATTTAGATTTTAAGATTGCACTTTTGGAGAAAGCGATATATATCTGAGCACGCTTTAATATTTGGTTCACACAGTAGAGCTCTTATATCCAGTGGAGGGTATAGGTTGTGTTTTTTAAGATCTTTTAATAAGTCGATTCTTTGTGTATTGAATAGAGCGCAGTGCTAAATTACATGATTTAGATCTTGTATCTCGAAATCGCAATCGCATTTAGCTTCTTTTATTATACCAACGCGTGCCAGGGAGGCCCCGCTAGGTTACAATGATCGGACCTACAGCGGTTAATTGTAACGATAAGTTCCCTCGTAAGGTCTTTATGCGCAAACCATGGTTTGTTATTACTTTTGAAATAATATTGGAAATATTCCTTTCCTTTGGTCTTCCCCTGTTCCAGTGCGCATTTCATAGTATTTGAGGTACATTCATATTTAAAGATTTCTCGAAAATCGGTCATTGGAATGGTTATACTGCTATCTGATTGTTCTGTAGTCGCTGATTTGGCAAGAATATCAGCCTCTTCATTGCCCTGTATTCCTATGTAAGCCGGAATCCAAATAAATTCTATTTGACTGTTGTTTGTGGTTTGTAGTTTGAATTCATTATATTTCCTTTTGTCTCAAGAATGTAGTGATTAGTTTTTACGTCTATTTTCGAACTTTGAAGGCAAAGGAGAGCACTAAGAGAGTCGGTTAGAATTTTAAAATTATGATTCTCATTCAAGAGGGCTATGTTGAGAGCGTTGTTCAGTGCTACGCATTCCGCAGTATAGACGGATGCTACGTTGGGGATGCTCCTTTTAATTGATATGTCTAATTCTTTACAAATACAAGCTGATCCCACATAAATAGATCCTGCAATTTTGCTACCATCCGTATATATTTTGTATGCATTGTCTCTTGATAGAATTATATTTATGAATGTGGTTTGAATTGAGGTTTTCACTTTGTTTGAGTGATTTCCCCAATTCAATATCACTTGGTATTGAGGTAATGACTGCGTTATAATTTTGACTATAAATGTTATAGTGATTGCTAGTATGAAGGTTTTTTGATGTGTTTATGAGGTTGCCGATACATTTAACTAAGTGTCTATTCCTTCACATATTTATTCCCTTTGTTTTTTGAGTAAAATTGGTTTGTTATCCTATTTGCTTGGATAGTGGTGTTTGAGAGAACTTTAATCAGGTAATTTTTACCTAAAAATGTGGCACGCTCGCATATGAGTAGTAGTTTTGACTCTGCTAATAAGATGCTTGTTGGAGTGCTAATACGGTACCCCAGGGCAATTCTTATTGCTGAATATTGTATTTTTTCCAATTTGTCTTTAAGATATTTTTGCGTTGGGAGATATATGAAACTTCCGTAATCTATGTATATGCGAATGGACCAGACTTTTATACAGGGCAATGAGAGTAACAGATTCCGCTCCCCACCAAGTTCGACAAAGAAATTTCATGATATTCAGCGCATTTCTGCACTTCTTTTCAACATAGCAGACATGAGGTTTGAATGATAATCTGTAATCAAATACTATGCCAAAAAAGCGGGTAGTTCATTGATTTTAATTTAATTTGACCTAGAGGAACATTTCTTCTATTGAAATGGAGAAGATTTGTTTTTTGTGGACACAGTTCAAGTCCCAAGTGGAGAAGGTTGTTTTTTTATAGTTGTAATAGATGTTTCAATAAGGTTCTTACATTGTATAGGGCTGATGTTCGAAAGGATTGCTATGTCGTCCGCGAATTGAGAGACCGCAACATTTTTAGATAAATTTGATGTTATGTTGGATACATATACAATAAAAAGAAGAGGGCTTAAGACACCTCCTTGTGGAACACCCTTATAAACTATTCTAGATTGCTTATCAGTTTTGTCCGTGAAAATGTGTCTTTGATATGTTAAAAATTTGACAAATCTCATTATTTTTATTGAACAGCCAATAGAGGCTAGTTTTTCTAGTAAAATGTCACTATTAACATTATCAAAAGCGCTTTGTATATCTAAAAACGCCGCTAGTGTGTCTCTTTTATTGGCAAATCCATCCTCTACGTGTAGGGTGAGACTGACAAGATTATCATTACAGGACTGACCTTTACGAAAACCAGTTTGGTTAAGTGGGAGTATATTATTATGCTCAAGCCACCATTGTAGTCTATTTTTTATTGAAGTTTCGAAGAGTTTGCAAAAGCATGACGAAAGGGCAATTGGTCGAACACTCTTTCCATCTGGCTTTTTTATGAAGTGAATGTATGACTGCGTCCATTTTGGAGGATAGTCATTACATTCGAGTAGTCGAGTTACATTAGTCGAATACATTTCATTATACAGGGTGTTTGGGATAGTATAGGCAAGCTTTGAAGGGGTGATAGATCACGTAAAAACAAACAAAAAACTTCTATATGACTTGAGTCCAAAACTCAACCATTTTTGAAAAAACTGTCATAAACATTTAAGCTATAAACCGCTATAATTCAAAATAGGAACGTTTTTCGTAAGCAATTTCTTCGCTAAAATAAAGATTACGATCTTGTTACGATATTTTAAAGGGTAATTTAGGGGGTTAGAAAAATACTATTTTTTTTTGCGATACGAGGTAACAGTATCACAGTTACTGTACTTATTGGATTAACAAGATCGTAACCTTTATTTTAGCGAAGAAATTGCTTACGAAACACGTTCCTATTTTGAATTATAGCGGTTTATAGCTTAAATGTTTATGACAGTTTTTTTCACAAATGGTTGAGTTTTGGACCCAAGTCATATAGAAGTTTTTTGTTTGCTTTTTCGTGATCTATCACCTCTCCAAAGCTTGCCTATACTATCCCAAACACCCTGTATATATCTAAGAGAATTCATTTGTATTTAATGGGTAGATTTAGTATAACTTCATAATTGATGCCATCTATACCTGGGCTTGATTTAATGTTTCGCGAGTTAAGGGCTAGATTAAATTCCATAAAATTAAAATGTGCGTCTAAGAAATGATTGCTTCTCGATTGGGGACTATAGTCTAGCTCTGTAGGGACCCATGGAGGGCTTATCTTATTGAGAGCTGTTAATATTTGATTTTCGATTTGTAAGTTTTCGGTTACGTGCGACTATATGTTGATCTATTTATTTTTTAGGATTTTACATATGTTCCAAGTGTATTTCACGTCGGTACGGATGTTAATGCCTTTTGCAAACTCTTGAAAATGTTCTTGTTTTTTCTTTTTGAAAAGTTTTTTGGCTTGAGCAGCTATTTTTTTGTGATTTATTAGGGCTTGCAGATCTTTTGTATATTCCCACTTTTTGAAGGCGCTTTTCTTAATCTTTTAGTCTTGGCACATTCGCTGTCCCACCACGGAACCGAATTTGTATGTGATGCGCAATGGACAATTTTTCATTCGAGGGTATAGATTTTGATGGAGTTTGCTACTATTTCTTCAAAAAATGAATATTTTTCACTCGCTGGAAGCAAATCATATTCCAATGAAAGAAATTTTACATAAGCTTCGTTTAAGCATGTGATAACCTTTTCCCAGTCTGTACGCGTAGAATTTATTTTATTTATAAACTTTATTGATTATACTGTGATTTATTCCTAGTAAATTAAGCCAGTAGATGAACGGCTTGGCTGATTTCGACATTTGTGTTATAAACAAATACTTATTTTATAAATAAAATTCAAACATTTTGCACAAAAGAATGTATAAATTTTGTAGAAAAAATTGGTTGTATGTAATGGTATTCATTTATTCAATCATAAAATTATGAAAAGTCTACTTATTGTCTGTATCACCAGTAGATGGTCGGTATTATGAAACATTTTCCGCATACAAAATACACTTTTATTACGAATGATAGATTTCTAACGCAACAAACGATTTCTCTACAAAATAAAGAAACAATACTATAAATTAGAAAGCTAGCTTTTTCATAATTATTAATTAATCTAACATCTTTTCATCTACTGGGGGACGTCCATCTACTGACGTGTTTAGCCCAGTAGGTAAATAAGTATATTTTTAATAGATTGTAGATTTTAGTTATTTATTTATTCCTTGCTTCAAACCGCATGCCGCTTATGCAGCAGATACAAAAGTGTTTAGATTGTGGATTTTTATACATTTATGACAATTCTAAATATAGAAAAATCTACACGGTTTTAGAAGATGCCGAGATATAAAAAATATCAACAATATGATACAAGTTGCAATATTTAAAGAATGTTTATTCATTTTTTCAAATTTTAAGTCCTTATATGTATGTATGAGTAAAAGCTTGATTTTGTATAAAAATCCACAGTCTCCTTATTAATTTGCTGGTTTTACGATTCTTGAGTAAAAAAATTCTTTTGTAATTAATTGCTAGTACAGATTATTCATTATGCTATTGCTGGTCTGAAATAAAGTGGGATTGAAGTAATTGAATGTAAACTGTGATAATACTTTCCTTTCTATTATTCTACCTATGTTTTAAAACCGAAAAATAAATACAAGTGTTTTATTTTCATCCATTTCCATATTTAGGAGACGAAATCACTCCTCAAAGTTTGCAAAAATAGGACAAAAGTTTCTGTTACACAATGAAGAATATTATAACATTGCGGAGAAAGAACTTGATGTAAATAATGAAGATAATCATAATCTTGAGTTACAATTGAGGTATTGGATAGAAAAAAAGGCACATAGCCTAAAATACCATGTCAAGAAATTCGTTTTCAGACTTTTCATTGCAGTATTACTTAATAAAAAATCATGCAATTAGATTGAGAAATGATAGTTTAATGTAATTACAGTATTTTTCGTTAAATAATATCATAAAGAAGTGGTATTTTTGTCTACGTGCCCTTTTTCCATCTAACGCCTCAAACAATGTCTGTGATTACGAGTTAAATATATTTAGAAAAAATGTAAATAGCAATGTAATTAATAATGTAGCTAAAGCTGATCTAACCAATGGAAAGATAAATAGACTAATTCAGAAAACCTAGTTAACTTTTATTTAAATAATGTGTATTTATATTTTATATAAAGGAATCATTTTCCCTTTCTCATTTTAAAACATTTTAACTTTTATAAAGGAAACACATTTTTCCTACGTTTCCGTTGCAATACCATCTCTGTCTTTCCCTAGCACTAAAAAATTTCCAAATCACATTAACGAACTCGCAGTTCAAACACTCCACCAATAAACTCTTAATTGCTTATTCATTCTGGCGAAGAATAAACAACACATTGCTTGTCAGAATTGCATACAATCGAAAACTATCACTGCCTACATAGTACAGTTTCCTATAAAACGTATACAAATGCCGACGTCGATCGATCCCAATAACCAATGACGAATGGTAATTGTGTATTTGATAAGTCGAACGAAATCGAGCATCTCAAACAACAATTTGATTGCGTCGAGGCTAACGAGGAAACTGGTAACTGATCAAAGTTGACTGACATGAGTAGGTGGGATCGACGATTCCGTTGGCGTCCGGCGTTGACCGGTCTCGTCGTTAATAACGGGACTCGTTGACACGGTAAATAACAATAAAACTCCATTAATGTGTGATGGTGGTAGTGGTTACAGGGCCTGGCAGCTGGCCAGCAACATACCGGCTTGGCTATTCACTCCGTGTCGGAGGACAGCCTGGGCCAACCCTCGGACCCAGCTGGTGTTGTTGCTACCATCTCTCGCATACCTCACTAGCCGTATGTAATGCAGCATGATTATGCAGCATTACACACTGGAATAGTCCCTCCCTGGGGATCGACCACTCACAGTACGCGCAAGGTGCTTACGAAATTACAGAAATCAATGGTGACCAGCTTCCGGGTGGATTCGCTTTCGAAGAATTACTTTGGAACGGATGGTTTGGCGGACGATGTTATGGGGATTACACACGACCTGGTTCGACGAGTTGATTTCTTCATTTCTATGAGGAGATACTAATTCTTTCATATTTGCTAAAGATAAAAAATAATGAATATTCTTAAAATATTTCTTACTTTTACAAGAAACGTTTTGTTGTTTCTTTTTGTTCGCCAAAACTCTTAAAGAACAATGGAACGATTTTTCGAAAAATTGTCCTGTAAGGAACCTTCACCGCATCGGAAATGACATGCATGAAATAAGTCGCGTTATCATTTGAAGGAGTAGACTAATTGTAAGTGCTAACTAGACTGAGAATCGGTCATACAAATCTCTTACATTCATTCCTACTCAAAAGTGAGAATCAACCAAGACGAAAGCTAAACACTATTAAACATAACCTGTACACTCTGTACGTTTTACATTTTCGTAAATATATTGTATATTTCATTAAAACTTGATGTCACATTTTGTAAGTAAAAAATATATATTAACTGCAAAGAAATGTTCGAAATGTCAGTAAATATATGACTTAAATTACAGTAAATACTTCAATTTTTAACTGCAATTAACTAATTGCGCAATAAGTTTATCTGATAATTTATTAATGAGAAATTCTGATTAAGAATAGCATAATATAGAGTAAATATTTTCAGCCGTTGATCGTCTACCAGTTCAAGTGCGTGCTGCTTGATACGTTTCTTCCGAACGCTTACATTGTGGTCTTTAGCCCAAAGGAACGCGGCCTCGCTTCCTTTGAAGTCTGGGCCTTGGAAATTATTCGAGCTTCGAATAAACGTTCGAATAAAGATACAGATACAGATGAAACATTTATTCGTCGTTACGAATAAAACTCTCTTCGAATAAAAAAAGTATCTTTATTCGTCGAATAAATTCTCATCGAATAAATTCATTTATTCGTTGCTCATCGAATAAAGATAAATCGGTTATTCGAACCTTCGAATAACGAATAAAAATAAATCATCTTTTATTCGTATCGTTATTTAAATAATTTTTTATCTAGATGATGCCCATCTCTGCAGTCTCACACGCACTCACATAACTTTTCACGTGCCGATTCTCGGCTACGCCGAATTCTTCGACGCCCGTCGGCGTCGCGTCATCTGATCTCACCTTCCAATCATAACATTCGTTCGATCCAAACATTCCTCACACGCACCTAAGTCCATCCGCTCTTCAGTCACATCCTACATGTTTGTTAATACAGAATTGCGGTGGTATTTCTGCAAACGACGTGGAAGAAATTTCTACAGCCGGAAAGATGTCTCCTCCAATTTTTAATCCAGAAGAAGATGCAAAAAATTGTTTAGTTCTCTATAAAATTAGTTCGAGAATTACTGCGGAAATTGAACAATACCGTTTTCTATAAGGATAGTACATTATTGAAAAATTTAGGTGAAATTGAGGTGAAAAAAAATTGATTATAACAAAAGAAGTTTACAACAAAACGCAAAATCCGCACGTACTTTTCGAGCTAATCTCACGTGGAACTCAACAATTTTATTCTTTTTTTCCAAGTCAAAAATTAGAGGAGAAATCTTTCATTTGTCAGAGCTATAGCTTCGCAATTTTATATTAACAAACATTTTGTAAAAATTTTAATCATACTGCAAAGTATGTATAATAAAGGTTATGATACAGATTTTGTATTTAATTCACATCTTCAAAACTGGGCTGCTTTTTCCAGACGCTAATGTGGCATTATCTCTAATTCTAAGTACTAAGTTCAGTTGATATTTGAAGACTCTATTTCAGCCATAACTGCAAACCTTTTCTGAAAGCTTAGCATTCTATGTACTTTAACATTTCTATTTGCTAAAGTTGTGCGCTGTATAACTCTGCTCCTACATACTTTGCTGATTTGTATTAAATTCCTAGTCGGTCATTTGTGAAACTTCAATTTCGAGGAACACAAAAACTAAGGCTTTGATGCGAACTGTGAGCTTTTTGCTTTGATGCGAACAATGCTTTAGTACGCTCCAAGTCTGCTTTTGCGAGTCTACTCACATTCATTGGCCGTTTATCCTTTTACAACTAAAAGAGAACCTTCGCAACTTGCTTTTATTTTGAAAAACATCCAATTCGACTAGAACACCGTGATTAGGAGAAAATTCTTGGACCATGGCAGAAGAAGCATCAACATTTCCACATTCGCTGTGCTGAGAGAAGCGCACATATTGAAAAGGATTCCCCAAAGAGGAGAAAGAATTATTTTCCGTGTCGCATTTCCTTTCATTTATGCATTATGTTATTCATTATTTCATTATGTTATACAAGGTTGAAATTTTTCAAACCTATTGTCTTTTAAATGTGTTAAACTATATTTACGAATAGCAGATATTAATTAAAATTTCTTTAACCTTGCTACGTTCCTCTTAAAAAACTGGTTTATTAAAAAATTAATTACCATCAAATCATATAAATGTAAACAATGAAATTTTGATAGAATGTTAAGAAGCGACAAATATAGATATTAACACTAACTTTCTTATATTTTTTTTAAATGAGAAGAGATATTTAAAGAACTAAAATGCATGATTTGGTACAAAAAGACTCGAAGACCGTAGCAGAGTTAAGAAACAATGTCTCTTATATAGCTTCTTAACATTTTCTGCTTACCTTCATGTGTTATTAATTAAGTTACATGAAAGTGAATCTTAATGAAACGAAGCTTCCATGCATTAGGAAAAAATTAACCGAGGAAGTTTCATAAACTCTGTCTCCGAACTTCTTAGGAAGATTACAAACTATCAATGTTTATGTATAAACTGCATCTATGCTAATAAACTAAGTTACCGCA
The DNA here is from genome assembly GCA_030770465.2 of Perdita meconis. Classification (NCBI taxonomy): domain Eukaryota; kingdom Metazoa; phylum Arthropoda; class Insecta; order Hymenoptera; family Andrenidae; genus Perdita; species Perdita meconis. The sequence goes on along the minus strand of JASKOS020000001.1, from coordinate 31,660,257 downwards.
GTACATCATGTAAGTTGTAAGTTGTTATGGTTGACTTCTACTACTTAAATTTATTATCTTGTATTAATGCATGTTTTGTTATCAGCAATATTGACTTTATTATTACAAGGTACATGGTAGACTTATCGCTTTACAGACTTTTATGTTTTACGTTTTGAAATATCGATCTTCTGAGATAACATACTTTGATTTGTGTCCAAAAAATAGTTAAAGAAAAATATTATCTAATGCTCCTATTCATATCTGGCAATTCGGCACTGCCATCACGGTCTCACCGTTTTTCCTCTCAATTTCCATTTCTGTTTTCTGTTCTGATTTTCTCTTCGACTTTTACTTTTCTTAATCTTTTCCTCTAGTGCTTTACATTTTCTTACCTATCCTTTCTTTATCCTGTCTCAAGGCTTCACTCGGGTCTGGTCATCGTCAGTTACATTTAGCGGCCAGACCCGGTCATCGTCAGGCGCATTTGGCGGCCAGACCCGCGCGAGGCTCAGGACAGTTTTTCCCTTTTTACTTTCTCTAGTTTTCTCTCTGTTTTCCGCTATCCTCTTCGTCTTCGAGTTCTTTTCTATCCTTCTCTTTTCCTACCGCTGTCTCTAGTTTTTAGGCTATTTCGAAGGACGACTCATCGGCGCACGGACAGTTAGAACCAAGCAATCGTAGCTGACGCTTCGCGTTTTCCATTTTCGTGTTACTGTACGCATTTAATTTTGTTATTATAAATCAGAGTTGTGTTATACATACATATACGAGTTCACTATTTCATGACCACCTCACATATATTACAACGATAGACTAAAGAGAGTTTGAAATATGAACGATACAAATAACTATGTATTAGCTTTTTAGTTTTAAATAAAGAATTCCAAAATTATTTGCAAGATAAAAAATTTGCTAGATAGTGATTCAATATAAACATCAACGACGAATGACTTATACATAGGTCGATCTAATATGTATATGTATAACCCATTTATATTAAACTCACTTCCATAAACCGAAGAATATATTGTGTAGAGGGTAAATATACTCCAGAATAAATGAATAAATTGTCAATATGACATAAAATATCCAAGAACAAAAGTTAATAAATTCATGCATATAAACGTAATACTAATTTTAAAGTTTGTATTATTTTCTACTGTGTGAATACGTCTTTTAATACATGGATGGACACTGGACACAATTAGATCATCTAAATAAGTAATATCGTTTTTCATTTCACACCATGATTTGACTCTACGTAGGTAAATTTCACACTTCGTAAACAAACTGAATCCAAGTTTAATTTTTATTGTTACAGATTTTTCAGAACTTTTGAAAAGTTCTGGAGTTTTAGTAAAGTTTCTATTTTATTATTCAGTCATTTGCTGTGCCTTAGACTATGAATTTTAGTGTATTTATTGACAAATAGCGACATGTAAAAATTTACAAAAATGTTTAGACTTTCTAAACTAAACAGAAGAATTAATGGCTGCATTATATATGTTCAGATCTGTTAGAAAAAATAAACCTTAAGAATGAACTATAGTAACGTTAAAAATATGTGAAAATCTTTAAAAATGGAAGGAGTAAATTTGTATGCAATAGTAAAACTGCATGCAAAATTTTAGAAAAAGTCATTCGGTAATTTTTAAAATATTTAACTTTCAATTCTTAGGAGAAAACGCAGTATTGAGAAATATATTAGAAAACTAATAGTGAAATTGCTAACAATTACATTTGAAGTATATCTCAACAAACAAGTTTATGACAAAAGATTAATATTTCTGACTAGTTTTCATCAGATGAAGAAGCCTTATTAATATTTTGGAAATTGATTAACTTTTGGTTAAGATTGTTATTGAAGTTCATCCTTAATCATTATCGTACTTTCTGAGAATTATGCTAATTCTGCTTCTAACTTTATTGACTTCTTTAATCATTTTCAAATTCTTCTTCAAAAGCCATTGCTGCATTTGACAAAACATGTAATATGAATGTACCGTTAGATGCATACATATTACATATATTGCAAATAAACTATCATTAAAATGTAAGAAGTAGATGCGTTGTGAAATAAAACCCACTGTTACTGGACTTCTAATTATTTCCTTGTTTTTTTGTAAAAAGATGAATTTATGTAAAAATTCACAGTCTAGTCAAATCAAATAAGTTTTTTCTATAAGAAGAAAGCTTTCAAGATTTTTAAATTTCGCTTACGACTTATGACAATTACTTAAATTTTCTACAAAAGGCTAAAACGATGGGAAGCTTTTGGAGAAGAGTCATTAATATTAATTGGAAAATGGGAGAAAGTCATAAAATATTAAGTAACAGAAGATACTGTATGAGTAATTAGTAATTATTAGATTGCGGATGTTTATGCAAATTCATATATTTACAGCTAAAAATAAGAACAAAAGCTAGAATAACAGCGTGTCGTGTTTTCTAAATAATGTAGCATGTACTATATTTTTTGTATATTTAAAAATTTATAAACATTTTTGTATACACAAAAATTCGCAGACTAGTGATTACATACGACTATAACCGTTAATAACCGTTAGATGTACAAAGTCATTTAAAGTTTTTTGAGCTTTTCCCCGAAGCTCCGTACTCAATCCAAGAAGTAGAAGAAAATATTACTCCTGCCATGCACATACACGCATAACATGGAACATTCTCATTATAAAGGGTGCCCGAAGCATCCAACAAGACACTAGACATTCCTCTTCCTCGACAGAAGAACGATTCTCTATAGGAAGAACGTTACAGCCGTTGGCCACGATCGCAATATTGCTTTATACATCGCCAATCGCACATCCGACTTCTAAAACTACATGGTCGGAGGAACCGTCTAAGATCAATGACCCAATCTTAGCCGGGCCGCGAAAGCGTTTGCATTTTTAAATCGTATAATCCCACAGACTAGTTCAACGCGCGGGTAGAAGAAGAGCGAAGAAACAACGAGGGCACGAAGGTGGAGAATAATTGATACGACTTTGGTCATGAGATTAAATCGAGCGTAACGCGTTGTCTAGCTGTCGTGTTTCTCTCGCGAATAAAAAGTCCTTTCGATTAATTTCTCGTTACTATGGCACCAGAATTTCCTACCGAGAAAGAACAGAGGTCAGAACAGAAAGCGGTTTGGTGGGTGTTTTTTTGACGGAGGTAGGATAGAAATTAAAATTCATGGATATTGAAGCTTTTTAGTCTTGGAGCACGAATTCTGGACATAAATGATACCTCACGCTGTCCACGCGGAATGTTTGGAAAATGTTTGAATGCCCTGGTTACATTCAAACAACTTACAACCATTAAACAATGTCTTAAGGGGTCTAGGCAGTCAAATTGGGTTAAAATTTAGTATTTTTTGACAATTTATTATAAAAATATGAATTGAAATTGAGACTTGTACTTTTGCACAATATTTAACGGTACTTTATTGAGTAACAAAAATTTTTTGTTGATAATATATACATGTAAATAACTGCGTTATTATTGTCCAAAGTATAAGTTATTTTGTTGACGCCGCTGTCGTTTTGCAGTGATCCTGGTTGTAAAAAATTTTTTTTCTTGATAATTCTTTTTGCATTCTCACCGTAAGGGTCTCCATTTCGGACGGAACCTCTGGCAAAAAAATTTTTAATTATAAAAATGGCGGCCATAAAACTGCAAAAGCGTGATTTTTCATAAAAAAAATTTGGCATTTTTTTTTTTTTTTTTTTTTTTTTTTTTTTTTTCCTTTTTCTTCAAAATAAGGGTTTTTATGAAGTTGCTTTGAAGTTCTGTCTGAAATTGCACATGTTTTACATTTGCCCAATTTTGTTCAGTATGATTTCGAGAAAAATGCATTTAAAGTTTTGAAAGACTTTTGAGTATGATTACTGCATACCTCGCTTAAAAATTTCCAGCTGAGTAATAAGATGTCTAAAGCTTTCTCGATGTCAGCCTGTTGCTGTTTGGCAATTTTTCTGTTTATTCGGCTCTCTTTATCAATAGGTGGAATCTTTATCCCGTTCGAGGCCTCTTATTTACCTTCATGCGCGGAGGAACGTTTTATGGCGTGCTCAACCTTTTCAGCTGTCAAATGCTGAATTTTGGGAATTTCCGCGTAAACCAAACAGCATTTTATTCGGGAAGGATAGCACTTTTAGAAAATGTAAAAAAAAATAATCGATTTTTTGACTGCCTAGTCCCCTTAATAATGAAAGGTACTTAAATGCTATAGAATACTTTCTGGAGGAAATCGAAATACTTGGGACTTCGTCCAGGGTCGACACAAAATTTTGCAAGGTCAGGTTCAAATATTTTATGTATCTAATATCACAAAATAACGTGAACTGCATTTTTTTCAAGATTCTACGCATGAGTGCCTATAGTAGGTATTAACTCAATTTTCTCACTATCTGTTCGGAATTTTGCGAAGTGCACAAAATTAATTAAGAAAACTAAACAATTTACATTTAAAAAAGTCTTAGGGCCTTTTTATACGCGGTGCCGGGTTTCAGTGAATGCTCTAAACTCGCTTTTGGCTGACTATGACCCCGTTTATGTTTCAGTTAAATTGTATACTTTGCATACGAATGATACTGAACAAAGTTTAATACGAATCACTGTATGATGCTTAATCAAATTTTAGAAAAATTATTGTAGTTTCGCATGGCGTCATTAATTCGACTATGAGGTAAGTGGGTTCCTTTGAATAGCTAAAGCATTGACAGCGGCGTGTCTGACCTACATATACATATAGAGTAGAATAGGCCACCGCGTCAGACGATTAATAACTTGCTAACGAAGCCTCAAACGCAATTTTTTTATTCCTGATTTTTGTCTCATTTTGGCCTTTAGAATCTCAATTCTAAATACTGTAACTCGCAATATATTTTTACTATTTTGTATTTCTTCACATTTGCAATTGCTATAAATGCATAAAAATTCACAATCTATCTACAACAAATCGGTATTAACATTTCGTTAACTTTGCTCAGTAGCATTCGAAAGTGTAAACTTTTCTTCTCCGCTTTAATCAGCTCCTTTAGCAGTTTACAGTTTTAAAGATATTCGTGTTTCTCTAATTTACTGATGCAGACAAAAAACTAGGAACTGAAACGAAAGCCAATTTAAAAGTCAATCCTGCTTTGGATCCAAAGCTCCACGATCGTTCGTCTCCTTAGAGATTCATCGAACGATCCGAATATACGAGCCGAAAGAACAAGGAGGAGCGGCTCGAAAGAAGCCGGTGTGTCAAATCGACCCGTGAGTCGAATGGAATGCTGGAAGTCGACGCCGAGCTTCTTCGTCTTCGAAGAAAGTCGAAGGACAAGCTTTTCCATTAAGTCGCGCGAGCGTTTTCTTCGCGCGGCGCAGAGAAAGATGCCGGCAATAGAATTGCTAATCTGGCGATAAACACTTCGAAACGGCGCTCGGACGAGCGCTTTACGTGGCTCGTGTAATCTGCATCCGAGGCCATTAATGCACTCTCGGAGAAAAAGCTGCACAAGTGCAGTGTACCATGAAATAAAGCTGCGGTCGAAGGGGTGCAATGGTGATGAGAATATATTTCGAAGCATGTCGAAGATGGGCGTTTTTACTTTGCATCAAAGTTATTCAGAATTCAATATGAAATATCGATTCCCTCGGAAATATTAATAAGAGGGGTTGTGGCAAGGAGAGATGATTAATTGGAAAGTGATCCAGTTGCTGTGAAGTGAAAAGATTCCGTATGCATAAGATAATTCGGGGGAAGGTGCCTCATGTTTCTTATTAAAAAAAAGAAGTTAATATACAGCATGTTCGCGGTATAATGAACTAACGTTTTCCTCGCGAAGATTAAGTAATTGAAAAATTTGAAGAGAAAAAAGATATACTGTATCTTACTAGCAACAAATTTGTTTTACGTCTGCAATATTTTTAGGGAAATGAAAGTGACTTTCAATTTAGAATGAAATACAACAAAATTTTTTAATGACATATGGAATGGTATGTTTCAAGGCAATTCATACATATGTAATGTATGTGTAAGAAAAAATGGTTTTTTAATATAATTTTTACTGACGTCATTTTGTATTCAAAAAGCATAGTGATCTATATATTTTATATTTTTCTATCAAATATTATAATATTACTTGGAAATCATATATATCTTGGACTGAATGATAGTATAATTTAGCAAAACTCTATCGTACTCAAAGGGTCAATTTTAAAAGAATTTAAAAAAAACTTTCAAACTATAAAATTCTGTTCAGTATCGACAACTGCAGTCGAACATAAAATTCAGAGCCTGTCCTCGGCAAGATCCAAGGTCCACGTTGTCGACCAGTAACAATGCGCTTTATTACTACCAAACAGGCCAGACTAGGCAGTATATTACTAGTGGACGGGTCTGATATATTACTAGGCAGGTCTGCCAACCGACTGGCCAATAACCAGCTCGTTGTCCCGTTCCTCGTCTCTCGAACGCGTCGCTTTTCCTTCCAAGCCAAAACTATTAATTTCAGTACCTCCCAAACCCGTTCATCGAGCAATTCAATTTGCGGCTCGGTAACGTGAATCAGTGGATCATGCCGGGAGTCGTCATTGTTTCAAAGCTGTTAGCGATTAGGGCGTTTTCTCGATATAAACTCGCACCTACCTTTAGTTTCATAGCTGTATTTAAAAAATTTTTTTTAGACATTTATGAAACAAGCAGTTAAATACATACATCCATTTTAGAAACGCGTTGATTGCACTGTATAAACTCGTTGCTAATAACGAATTGCGAAACAATAGCGCATAGAAATGGCACTAATGAAATGATTCGCTGTTAGTTTTGTCACCTCAAGTATAAACAGTTATGCTGAAACATATTTCTGTAATGCATTCATAAACAAAGTTCCATTAGTTAAAAAAAAAATTAGTCCGGGAAAAATGTTCCAAAGCTATGCCAAATAATATCTACATATATAAAATATTTTTCTACACAATTGTAATTGAGCTCTACACATTTGGTTCACTGATTTCTAAACCTGTATAAAAAATGCATCGCCAATGACTTGAACCAATTTTGATATTATAGAGATATAATTATTAAGGTAATTTAATCATTATCAATATTATTTTTCATAAGTTTTTAATAATATTGGATGTTATAATTCTCTATGTTTGTTGTTAACATTTGTGTTCTCTTCTCTCGAATGCACGTATTTTTAATATTTTATTACATGAAAGTGCACTCAGTCATATCATTCATATCTTCCTCTAATTCGAATAATCGAGGTTTCACTCAGCCTACAGCGAAATATAAATACCTTCTATATTGCTTCGTCGTATTTACTGTACATTAACTGACAACTAGGAGCGATGAATGACTGGAATACAGCCACTCAATCGTTGAATGCGCGTAAGGAACCGGAAGTCAGGTGCCGTTGAATACGAATTTCACTAGTTCCTATAATTGGAGGTCTTAAGGAGTTTCATTGAAGGTAACGTCCTTCCATCCATTTACATTCTCAATTATTCCGCGATGCGAAACTCTGAAATGCACAGTATCTTAATTACCAGCGAGTAGTTGAGAATATTTTTAATTAAATATATTAAATTGATGGACTTCCGCTTCCTTCAACTCTCCATATTTATATTGAGTTCTTTTATGTATTCTCAATCCTTCAATGGTTCAAAGATTTACTACACCTACTGGTTTCATGGAAGTTATTCGTTTCCATAGAATTTTATTCAACAGGGCATAAATAATCTCTCAGACTTTTCACAAATTCAGAATCGGCACCCTCCGAGATACTGAGAATTCCAGCAAAGAGAAACGTGCATCGAAAATAAAAGCGTCGATCTATATAACGGAGCTAGGTATGAGCGTTTCGCAAATTTGAAATATTTCTGTTTTATTTGCATTGTGAAGGAATAAGAGGAATCTCTGTGGATTCGTGCTTCCAGAATTCCTTCAACGATGCCCATTGTAACCGTATTAACATAAGAATATCTTCAATGTCAGCGATGTTTTGAAATAAATACAGTGTTGACTCGAAGAATGGCTGAGTTTCACAACCGGCGCAACCCTTTTTCGAGTCGGGTTCGATCTCGGTCATGAGGAAACGAGGAGACTTGCACCGGCGAAAAAGTGGTGAGGATAGAGAAATCCCTTTTTCGAATCAAACTCAGGCCTCGTTCTTTGAGTCAACACTGTAAGATTGTCCTTATATCGAAACAGTACTGTATTACGGGAAAATCGTTCAGTACCGACCACTTTATGTTTTTATATTGTAACTTGAGTTAATCTTGGTAAAAATAAACTTTGAAAAAATAGTTTGTGATAAAAATAGTATTTAAGAAAATGGAGCAAATTTTTTTAAAATTTAATCATATAGGTTAATAATTTACGACAATAAAAAAAGTTGTAATTTAGGGAGAACGAAAAATTGTCGTCCAATACCGGCAATCTACTTACATACTAGATTTTGAGGACTAAACAATTAATAATGTCAGTAAAAGACATTTAAATAGAATAGAATTTTTATTTAGGCATGTCTACAAATATCACAAGCAAAGTGGTCGATGTTTCCTTGGTCTGTATAGCTATCAAAAATATTTGTTAGTGATAATCTTTCAAGGGCAATACAATAGTCATATCCAAGCATTCTTGTTTTCCATAAATCCACTTATTTGTTGTACCTAATATTACTTTAAAAAATGAAGGTTACCTTGACGTTTTATAGAGAGAAAACTTTTTGGAAATTTTTTATAGCAATTTGTAGCCAATTAAAAAGTGAATAATTTTTATTTAAAATACTTTTTTGTCAGATTACAGGAAGTGCTTGAAAAGTCGTGGAAAGTGTTACATGAAACACCTTGTATACATGTAATAGTTCCATTTAGAAAACCGAACTAGATTATCATATCTTTTAAGATAATAATGTAAGAAAAAACTCATTTTCGCTAATAAATTGCACATAAACAATCTTTCGCATCTCGAATACTTCAGGAAATAATGCACTGTTTACTATTCACGCGAATACCCTATATATTGTAAATATAAATAAACTTATCGACCATAAATATTTCGACTATTTGATACAATTTTGTGAGTATATCTTACATCTATGATACAAAATAAATCTGAGAATAGCTCACCCCCATCAAAGTAAATTTCCATCGAAATTCTACTACCTAATAATGGTATTCCCTTCGGTTAACGAAGTTTCTATCGGAAATTGGAATCAATACGGTTCGGCCTGGAAACAAGGTTTCCTGTAACGCATAATCCGCGGTTTAGCCAATAATTAATAACGGTATCTTAACTCCCCAGGTATTCAATCGAATACACCCGCTCCTGGCACGGAATGTCCAAATAATATGACGAGTCCCGCAGGAACGGATATTCGCGCAGGTAAACGAATTGTATTCCATTCACTTAGAATTACCTGCCACCAACGAAATACCCGAACTGCTCGTTGTAAAACGTTTTCTATTAATTAGTCGCGTTAATCCATTTTAACTTGGCTCCGTGCTGCGGAACCGAAATTATCTCCGCGATCTTTGTGTAATTTCGTGATAAACGCGATCCGTTTCCCCGATATAAACTGGAACGTTGCGCGGTCTTTGATTCATGTGTGCAATTTTCTAAATTCTTTTCTACGAAGTCGACTGAATCATTTTTAATTATGTTGGATGCCTGCATGGTTTAAATAGACGCTCTTGTGTGAGCAGGTTCAGTTTCTTTCTTTTTCTCAGAATATAATTACTGTTCCCAGAACACGCGGTAATATTTTATTTACCGAAATTAAACTTTTACTGCGAGCATGATTTTAGCAGGACCTGCAGAGAGGGAACGTAGAAGAGTAAATATATCTTGCTTCTAATGAATCTTGCAGGAACACTTCAGCTGGAAATTCTACTTGCAAAAATGCTACGACAACACGGTTAAATTTAAATGAGACAGAATTTATCTCAATAATGACCTTTTAAGCTTCTCCGTCAGCTGGTTTATTTCTTCTGGAGATTATATTTCGATAAATTTGGGAACTCTGTGTTGGAGTATTACAACTAGACTGCGGATTTCTGTGCAAATGCATATTTTTCATATTGCATATGTTTTGTATATTTTACGTTAGTCGCAGATAGCTGAATATGTTAGATATTCCCTGCATATTTGATGTACTTTTATTCTGTTATCCTTGCAACAATCCATGATTCATGAATTGTAATTCATAATACTTCGACGTAACCATGATATGAACAGTTTATAATAAACCTAGTCAGTATGTAAATAGTGTAAATAGTAAACAATGTAAATAGTGATGTTAATTATAGAGTAAGATGTTAGCTTGATTTCATCATCTTCGGAGTGCTAATCGTCAGAAGTATTTAATTTCGTATAATTCCTAAAGATTAAAGTGTCAATAAATATTGCACTTTATAAATCTTTTAACTGCGTTTTGACTGCATAAAAATCTACGGTCTAATTATAACAAAATTAAATCCAGTTAATAAGTTCTGTTCTTGTTATTCTTTTAGTTAAGGGAATTAATTTCGTTTTATCTGTTTATATGTGTTATTGCGACTTGTATTTGACTTTGTGTTTCAACATAAAAAATAGGCAAATGTTTAAGTAATCTGCAAGAACTTTTGTTAAGAATGGTAATGCTGCTGAAGTGCAATAACTATGCGCATAAATTTGTAGACGAAACATACTATATCGTAGAAACTAATATTTGTTTACAACATGAATTTTCACAATTCCATTACGTCGCTTCTTTTTATTTGAGATATATCGTATACGTTTGCAGTTCTTTTATCAGAGAAAGCAAAAAGTTGCAGAGAGGAACGTCTCGTTAAATTCTCTCTGACTCTTCTAAGCCTGCGATCAAACAACGAAATGAGTTTACAAAAATAAACTTCTCTACGTTGCAGCTTCTTTGAACGCATGTTTACAAACAACGGAAACCTTTTCCCATGCTGTCACATCCTTTTTTTCGTTATTCGAGAATCGTAAACTCGCGCGCTCTTTAATGACAAACACCCGAAGTATGTTTAAAAGCTCGAACAGGGCGCTGATAATAACTGAGGAGGAGTATAATTCCGTTTTGAGGGTAGCTAGAAAAAACTCACAGAGGAAAATGTGGCAGTTTTCAAAGTACACTACTGTACGATGTATTTTATAAATGCATCAATGTAGAGAGGTAAATGTTTAGTGACCTTCCTTCCTTTTAAATGCAAAAGCAACACAGGGAATCAATTTATGGAACAAAAATCGTTGAGTTTTGTTTAAAAGAAAGATATATTTGCACTTTGTAATCAATGCATCTATATTTTCATTCTCATTGTCAGTTATCAAGAACAAGCTCTATACTTCAAGTTTGTCTAGAAAGGGATTTCACGAGATTTGATGCCGTTTTGGACAGCTTCGCGACAAATAGTCTATAATTAATAATAGAGGCGTCCCTACATGAAGGCTATTCGTGACTATTGGAAGGGCAGATCGAATAAATTACGCTTTTCACCCGAGAAAAATTGTCACGATTTACGGTGATAGATCATTCACGATCAGTTAAGCTGTTAGAGAATGGTTCAGTGACTATTGAAAAATTAGAAAAATAATGTCGTGTCATTTGCAATAGGGTACTCAGTCAAACGGTGATTTACTATTGCGATTAGGGGAAATTTGTACGAAACGATCCCTCGAGGTAAAATGATCCCTGGATATCCTGTAGCTATTAGTGACGCTATCTTTCCATACCGATCTGTAACAGTTCTCTTCGCATACCATTAGGTGTTGTTTGAAGTGCTGTGCGAGTATCAGCACTGTGTCCGTTTTCAAACAGAAAGGGTTTAAAACTGCTCCGTTATATCTAAGGTAAGGACTTTTTCAATGTTGTGTAACTTTCGCCCTAAATGGTTTAATGTGACAGCTGTTTTTTGGCGGATTTGAACATAATTTAACAATAATTTAATTAATATTTCATTACCGGTTTTACAAATTTGAGAATATATTCAATCAGTGAATGTGAATTGGATTTTTGGGGTCATATGATCCGTCTTTAGCAGGGTAAAATGATTCCGGGGATCATATGGTATGTTACTATTTTTTATTTTATTTACAATAGTGCAAAGGGAAAAGAATAAAGAAAATAAATACTATCTACACTTCGGAATTATTTTCAGATGAAGGTGACACAGAATGTTTATTCTGCAATGAAAAATATTCGAAAGATGACAAAGATGAAACGTGAATTGGATGTGTTTAAAATGAGGACATGACGATTGCGTTGAGACAACAATGATGTTGATGATCAGTCTGCGGATTTGTATGCATTTATGACAATTTTAAATATGCAAAAATCTATGAAGCTATTGATACATGTCAAAATATAAAAAATATAACTCAAGTTACAATGTTTAGAAAATTAGTTTATTTATCTTGAAGTATTCTCTACTTTTGTACCACGCAGATATTATTTTATTTATATTATAATACTTATTTATTCAGTTTTTAACGCTCTTTCAAATTACGTAAACAAAAAACGAATTGTTTCTTGACCAAACCTACCTCAAGATAATTTTTTAAACATAATTTCAAGCCGTCAAGTTAGATAAATCACCCTCCATAAAGATAACTAAATATACGTATCTATAAGTAAATAAAATGTTAATGGCTGGAACATATACAAACGAAAATAATATCAGAGGTAACAAATGACTGGTACATACAGCCTTCTGCGGATCGTCGCGTCGCGTCCAAGGGATTAATTTCCAATTCTCAAGGGTATCACTATTTACACAATTTTCCTTGCCGCAAGCTGTCCAGCCTTAGAGAGAAATAGCGACTGCATGTATTTTCTCACAAGATTACAAAATAAGACCTCTAGTGAGATGGGAAATAGGGATAACAAATTTCAAATACCACAAACAAACTGAAGATATCGCAAAGAGCTGGGTATAGTCAAATGAGACAGAATGTTTATTCTGCAATGAAAAATATTCGAAAGATGACAAAGATGAAAAGTGAATTGGATGTGTTTAAAATGAGGATATGACGATTGTGCTGAGACAGCAATGATGCTGATGATTAGACTGCGGATTTATATGCATTTATGGCAATTTAAAGTATGCAAAAATTTATGAAGCTGTCGATACATGTCAAAATATCAAAAATATAAAAAATATAACTCAAGTTACAATGCTCAGAAAATAAGAAAAACTGTTATTAAAATTTGAACTTCTTATTTACCTTTGTAAAGACGTGTAGTAGTAGTAGATAGATTACCTTTGTCAACGATTTGTTTCTGAATTATTTCACTATTTTCCTGTCCAATGAAATTAGTTTACAGTATTTTAATCCTCAATATATTTGTTATTTCTACTTAAGTAATTGTATACGTATATGTATATTTGTATGTATAGTGTATAGTGACCTCAACAACTGATTAGTGCTTTACGGAATTTGCAATTTAAAATATAAATATTGACTGTGAGCATTAAAAATAGTGAAGATAGCTCACCTATTGTTTATTATTAAAAATCATTTCGTATCGTCATTACCATATCATAGCTATTATTTTATTTAATTACTGTGTAATTTTATTTAGTCATTTATTAAAGAAAATTCTGATGTTTCAATGTTCAGAAACTGAAAAAGGTCTTCTTTAAAAAAAAAAGTATCATTTCCGTATTATGGTTGGAGTAATCTCACTTTAATTAACAGTTTATGCTGTTGTTTCCACATGTAACTGATGTGGAATAATTAAATCCACTGTATAACTTGACAAATAAAGTTACTTTTTCATAATTTTATTAAAATTGAAATTGAATTTCAGCTTTATGCATGCAAAGCAAGCAGCATTTGGTTTGCTCTTCCTGAATAAATAAAAGCATTTTTCAAAGATTCAGTCATGTACTCGCGACATATCTCGTAAAAACGGTCTAATTTTTCAATAATCTCTTGTTTCACGCTAAGTGATACAAACGGGCAGCTGTAAATATGAAGTTCGTACGAAAGTTCCCGTCCACTTTTCACAAGGACTTTCATCATAAAAAACGGGCCAAACTTTTCTGCGCTCGTTTCACGTTAACGCTGCAGTTTCATCAACCCGGAAAGAAGAATGTTTCCACTGTTCTAGGGATTTCACGCTTGGACTTGTTAAATGAGAGGAAATAATAACTATTGTAGAACTCCGATTATTGGAAGAAAAGGAGCTGAGCATTTTTCTCAGGAAGCATAACAGTTTTAAGTAATACAATAAAAAAAATTGATTTTTCAATTACCTAGTACCTTTAATCATATTTTTTAATATGACAAACATGCGAAATATCTTTAAGCATGAAAAGCTGACTTATCCCACTTTGGAAAATAGCAGCTTGATTATGAATGGTATCGTATACTACATCGGATTTCAGTGTTATTCGTAATGTGTCCAGTGCCATCGCGAGCTTTCCGCACAGTCGACGTGCCACGATTCCTGGTGCCGCTAAAATCCACTGGAATGTTTCAATTGTCCGCGTGGCTTGCTGCCGTTCCACGTCTGATCCTTATAATCTATTACCACTGTCGTTGCACTCGCGCTGCAACTCTTGGCTGTCTGTTGCAGGACAGACTGCGCAGCAGCTGGAGCGGCGCGGCGTGCTTTCGAACCTTTAATTTCGAAAATATTCACGAACGCCTGGAATTTTCGATCGAGTTAATCTTTGAATACATTACATTGCCGAGCAGGTAACAACAGAGGGATACGCGGTAATTTCCACTGTGCGTGCAGCGAGCACAATACAATAAACGAACGGTTAGTTGAATTCTAATTTGTAACTTTCCATAGGATCATTATGGTAATTACATTCCATCAAAATGATCGTTCTTGTTAGCGACTTAACTGCTGTTGTATTATGCAGTTTAATTTGCTAATATTTGAATATTGGAATGGATTTCTGCATACAAGGTGTTTCGTTAATTATGGTGTAACCATGAGGAGTGATTCCAAAAAAATATCTTGAAAATAGAGAAGAAAATTTTTCCATGAAACTTTGTATTTTAGAACTGGTTTCGTCTACAAATGATATTAATATTGTACATACATAATGAATGCAATTTTTTCATTAGTTTTTTCTTACTGGTATCTTTAACGTCCAAAATCTTATCAGCATACAATGCAATCTATTCAAGTATACATACCTAACTAGGAACCATAGACTATGTTAAGCTGCGTATACACCAATCAACAGTTCGCGAACACCGTTCGCATAGAATGTTTGCAAGCAGTTTGTAGATTTTCTATAAATATACGCAATCCCTTCACACATGTTAAGGTGCATTTCCACCGCCGTTCGCAATCTGTTCGCGAACAGTATAACAGTTCAATTTCGTAGAAATTATCTGTTCGCGTACTTGTTCGCATACAGCTTTTCAATAGTCCGTGTAACATGTGTGAAGGGACTGACAAGGGAAGATCCCGAACCCGGAAATTCAAAAGGTTATGTAACTTCTTAAATTATGTATTTTCTATTATGTATTACGCAATTTTTTTTGCTGCCCAAATTCAGTCTAAAGGGTTGAAATTATTTTTCGAAAATTTGGCTATTTTTCGATTCTATTTTATAACTTGCGAACTATCAGAGATAGAAAAAAAGCTTTTGAGACAAACGTTACTTCTTTTAATTATATCTACCAAATGGTGAAAGATTGAGTAAAAGTTATTAATATTTTTGTTTATAACTTTTTCTAATTGTTTAAACAATCGATCAATCTTTTACCATTTGGTAGATATAATTGAAAGAAGTAACTGTTGTCTCAAAAGCTTTTTCCTATCTCTCACAGTTCGCGAGTTATAAAATAGAATCATAAAATAGCCAAATTTTCGAAGGGTAATTACAATCCCTAAAGGTGCGTTCCCACTAGCGGAACAGTTTGTGTGAAGGGACTGCGTAGTGTTTATAGAGAGTTTACGAATTACTTACATACATTGTGTATGAACAGTGCTTGCGATGTATACGCAGTGCGTTGGCTGATATTGTATACGCAGCCTTAGAGTAAATTTGGGCAGCAAACAAAATTTCATAATATAGTTGCAACTCGAAAAGAAGCCGGGCTTCAAGACCGAGCGCGGCTCGTTTTGGAACCGGATGGACTATTTCGTTAGATTTGATGTCTTCCACGCCTTTCGTGACGGCTAAGTGGATTACAAACGAAGTGACGACAAAAGAAGTGACGGGTATAGGAAGATATACTTTTTGGGTCAAGTATCAGTGACACTTTTCGGATCAAAACTGTACATACCTGCACATGATACCCGAAGTTTCATAATTTTTTGAATTTCCGGTTTCGGAATGTTCCCTTGTGAGTAATGTTATAAAAAGTTCACGAACTGCTTGCAAACAGTGTGTGCTAACAGTGCTCGCGAACTGTTGGCTGGTGTATACGCAGCTGTACACGAACTATTGAAAACCCGTATGCGAACAAGTACGCGAACAGATGATTGAATTTGAAATTGATGAAAGAATTTATCGATACCTGTTTGTACTACTCGTTCCGAAACACTCTGTATTTGTAGTATAAATGTAAGAATGTAGTATTTGTAGTATAAACTATGAATATTGGCTCATTTGTCTGAACTTATAAGAATGATTAGTGGCATGTTGCTGCAGTGGATCAACAGTCACAAGTATGTCTACTAAAGACCCTAGGGACACCTTAATCTTTCACCTTGTACCAGCTACGTTCATTTAAGAGAACAAGCCCGGATAAAATATCCTTGACTCATAATTAAGAGATTACTAACTAGGAGAAGGGAAGTACAGCCTTAACTCTCGTGGGAAAAGGATTTTCGTCCTTGGTCGAGACTCTAGTTAAAAAGACACACATTCCAAAACCTAGAACTTCGCTCGTAGTCTGATATACAAGGTGTATAGGTAACTATTACCGTTCTAAGTGCTTATTTCCCACACTGTTTGGTGGCTTTCATTACAACAGAAACTTACACTACATGTATTTGTGATTATTACTTGGGAATAACACAAAAATTGAGGCAATAATTACTCAGGACATTTGAAGTACTGCTGTTTGAGAATCTCTAACAGAGATTAGTTATTACTTTTAAGCTACGGTTACAGTGTATGCGTTTTCCGACAGCGAAAAACACTTCAGACGTATTTGTCAAATAGCAGTTTGTGAGAAAACGTATCCACTGTAATCGCAGCCCTAGCAGTTCACTCTGTGGAAAATTGATTGGTTATTTATGATTGTTTGTAGTCTGTGGTGGGAGGATTAAAAGTCAACTTTTATGTATCTATAAAACAAGATGAAGCATTATTTTTTAATTATTACCTTAACTGATAAGATGTAATAAGTCATATTTGTCAGAAAGTCTAGTTTTGATTTCTTAAGATGATGACAAGATTCTTTGACTCAACTATTGAATTTAAGAGAACATCTGGAAAATTCCAGCAAGCATCAGATTCGCAAAGATGAAGAATGCTAGGACTGTGCTTCCTTTCCTTGTAAGCGCGCTAACAGTCCAATAGAATAGAGTGCAGAAACACTCTGGAGGAAAATCAGGGTTAAAAGCATTTTAGACTGCACGAATAAATAATCAAACATTTTACACCTGGTGCTTACTACTAGATTGCGAATTCTTATGCAAAATCAAGTATCTGTAGTCACGAATAAAGGAATGGATCTTGATTAATAATTTACCTTCTTTTCCGCGTATTAATTACGATAATAATTATCAAAGAAGAGGAAAGAATTACTAAAGAAAAGAAAATACAAGAACAATTGAAGGAAGGAATCAAGGAAGTAAAAGAATAAATTCAGAGACGATAAGACATTCATGCAATGCAGCGATACGAAGATTGCAACTTTGCATTGACGCAAATCGTCGCGTCGCCACTTCGAATATACTTTATTTTACTACCACATTTGATTCTGCATGACTTTCAATGATCAGCTTTCTGAAGTTGCCTTAACACCGATTATCACATCGCAATAAAAAACATAGCATCCCATTAAAAAAAAATTAAGATGGCCTTGAAATCTCTTGTATGCTTCCACCCATACGAAAAATGTTTGTGTCACAATATGTGTCTCTCTATGATATACAAGTTTTATATACATATAACATTTTTTTATATTATTATAAATAACGGAAATATTCAAGGTGGACATAGTTGTTATCCCATCCTGTATAGTAATTGATTTCACAATAGACGAATTTAACTTGATATGTGTAGGAATAGAAAGAGCGTTCATTTTAAGGAAATTCTAACGTGTAACATTACACACATCAGACGTAAATTGTTCAGATAGAACAATTCGGACGTTTAACATTACGGGAGTTACAATTCGACGAGAATGAACACGATGTAACTGGACGTGAACGATTGAGAGATGGTCGAACATCAAAGAACCGCCCTAATGAGGCACGGGCACAGGGAAAGCTTGGAACGCGCCTGAAAGCACAGTTACAATTTTCCCGATAAGTAGCTCAGCTGACAGAGGTCATTATTTTCATTATTTATTACGGCGATAGCCTGGAAGTTGGAAAAGGGATTTTCAGCGTTCCCGTTAACAGGATGTCGAAAGGTTCGCTAGAAATCGGATTGAAGCGTTAACTTTGTTATTTGTTTCCCGAAGAGATGCTGCGACTGTAAGAATCCAAGCGTATTATCGAGTAAGACGCTTAATTGAAACAAGAATGACTTTCTAAATATTAATCGCAAATAGGGCACGGAAATAAAAATGATTTGTTATACATAAGTCGATGAAAACATTGAACTTCCCTCGTTAATTTTCGCTTAAATCGCGACTTGCTGTATGCAGAGTACAGCGAGTCTCGAGTAAAAACTGCGAACACCAATACACGTGTATTAAGAGACGTCCTCGAGGAGAGGGAGACGCTGAAACGCGGAGCCAGTCGGCGTTGATTGTCGCGAGGCTCTTTTCGCAAAAAGCAAAAAACGTTTTAGCTTTCTGTCTGTTTTCAAACGTGTTTTCTGTTTCCTCGCGTCATAAATTCTTGGAAATCTGAACATTGGGGGTTTGAGAGTTAAAGAAACGATAGGAAGTCGCTATTATAATTTTAGAGATGATGAAAGTCGTATTTAAAAGGTTTCAATTTTAAAAAAATTACACTCTTCATTATATGTTACAATTGTCTTCTCATAATATACGCACAGAATTTAAATGTAGGCTAAATGGAAATATTTATGACTAGACTGCGAATGTTTATTGAAATTCATATTTTCAAGGGTATAGAAAAAGAAAAACAAATTATATGAAAGTATCTCTTACCTTTTAAATATTATGAAATGTATTTTATCTTCGATATTTGATGTATATTTGCATGTATACAAATCATTATACATAGATTTTGGCACATTTAAGATCGGTATAAATAGATAAACATCTGCGGTCTATTTATAACTATAAGAACCAGAACAAGCTGCAGCTGAGGTTTAAAATATTGAATATTGCTATTATACATTATTAATGTTTATACATAGTAGAAATTAAATTAACCAAATATATTTAGAAACAAAATAAAGCATGCATACGATTATACTACTACAGTTGTAATACTACTATTTAATTTAATTTTGCAAGCAAAACATTTTTAAAATGTGTAGTACTTTCAAATTATATCTATTACCGATTAATATGAACTTCGGTATTAAAAAGACATATTTATAATATCAACTGAATTGTAATAATTATTTCCTATTGTTGTAGTATTATTCACCTAATAGTATTTAGTATTTATTATACTGGTTGCGTTCTTGTTACAGAAAAATTTTTTATTTTAATATTTCGTAAGATCCAATCAAACTAAAACTTTGATACATAAACACTTTTTATCTATTCTCTTTGGAACCTTTGAATGTGGGAACTCGGAACGTTTTTAATAAATGTTCCGCGGTCTATATTTTAAATAGATTCTTTTTGAAAGTTCCAGTACCTTTTCGAATCCTGATTATATCTAGTATTATATCTAACAATAAATAATAGTATCTAACAGGGGACATCATGCAGTTGCAACTTGTAATACGCCAATTTCGATGCACTTTTGATATGATGTATGCAGTACTAGAAAAAATATTTCATACGTGCGTTTTGCGATAATTCACTCTACAGAGGTTAAAACAGATCCTAGAGTTGGGGTGGAAAGCCTCTTTCTTATTATATCTCGAGAACTAATATTCCTAGAAACGAATCTTTCTATATAATTGGTATTTAAAAAAATTAAAACTAGGTTTTTTTTATCCCACCTTTAGAGGCTGTTTTAACCCCTTCAGAATGAATTGCCGCCGATACAAAAATCACGTATCAAATTCTTTCGAGTAGTATATCATATCAAAAGCGCATAAAAATCCCTTGTATGTATTAGTTTTTCCTAAATTATTACTCTTTCAATCGATTGTCTTTGACTTTGATCAAGGGCCAATGTTTTAATCAGTAAGTTAATACCATTCCTCGAGGTCAATCAATCTCTCATTTCGCTCCGAGGCGGTGGAGGGTGCGGATCGCTTTGTTGACCCTCTGGAGGTATTCCCCTGCTTTCCCTTTGCTTTCTCCGTGACTTCATTGGTACTCCATAGACCATTTCAACTGCTGGCTAGCTTCGATCCTTAGACCTCCTAGACATCTTTATCCCTCTGCCCATAATACACATGTTTTTTGTTTTTCTAGATTTTAGGTTACCGAAAAATATGTTATATTAAGTATCATAACTTTAGACGAATATCCAGAAAACATAGAAGTCATTGAATAAACTCATAGAGAGATCGTATTACTGATAAGAGGACTGAATAGTACTTCAAATGAAACACTTTTGCTTTAAACAGATTCGATTGAGTAATGGAGCTTGAAATGTAAGTTATAATAACATATAATTGTATATAATACAATACATAAATACATAATTATTTATATAATACATAAATACACAGTGGAAAACATACATTTAAGGGAGACACCATGTTTTTCCAAGTATACTTTACAGTATTATATAAACATTGCGAAACGAAGATAAATTTTTAATATTTTAATGTTCAAATACTTTAATTATTAAGCATTTTAATGTATTTAATGCACGATATTATTGCATCAAAATGTAGCTATTCAGTTGCGGTATTATTAAAAACAGTATGCAAAATGCTACATTGAATAAGTTCCTATTTTATAAAATTTCTTATAGAATACGACAAATGCAGTTCACCTCCAAGTGTTGAAGCTTGGAAGAAACTTATCAGTTTCTGTAACGGTGTAATAAAAGTTTGTAGCAGAAATAATTGAATCGTTCTTAAGTTAATGACATTTCTCTGATACATTAATTTCCAGTTTAATAACATCTTTTTCTAACTGTTCAATATTCTGTTTTTAATGCCTTTACATAATCATTTGTCTCTCGTTTGTTAGCTACCTTTTGTGTCACGTATTCAAATCAATATCTTTGAACGTCCATTTGCGAAGTGCACGCATAAATTGCGTCTTGGGGAGTTTAATGTTTCGGAATTCGCATTTATCACTTACAGAGTATGCTACACTCTGCTGTGCCCATTACCCATGTATTCAACCAAGCCGAATGTAACTATTCTAAGTATGAACATTTGTCAGCCTCTGAATGCGGCGGGGCTTCTTTCATAACGTTGCTATCTTCAACGAGGATCATTACTGTGCATTCATTAAAGACTGTAATATGTAATACATCATCAAGAGATTGCACACTTCAGTTGCAATGCCGCTATTTTGCATTAGATTCAGTATTTACATGTTTAAAATTTTTTTTCGGAAAAATATACGTACTCAACAAATTATATGTAGTTATATATTTATTCATGTGTTAATAAATTGGTCCTCATTATAGTTACTTTTAAAATTAAAATAATAATAGTATCTGTAATAATTAAAACTTTCAGTACTATTAAAAAATACCAATATCTACTTAACATGTAAGAAGTAAATTTATAAATGTAAATTTCGAGACTTATTATTTGTGCAATAAATAATATTTATAGTGGATAACATATTAAAGCAAGTAAAATATAAACTTGTAGAATAAATAAAAAACGTACAAAAGAAATTTTATTAGATTGTTACTATTTTATTTTTATGCATTTTTTAGTAATCAAATTTTATTATTTGAATTTGCGAGAAGTGAAATAACGTTTAAAAACTATTAATGGCAGAAAAACATAAACAATATAAACTTACGAATGACACAAATGCGGTGTTCGATTCAATGAAAATAATTTTTCTACTACTTTATTTTTAATGATCTTTATAAATCGATTCAAGATTGTCAAATTATTTAATGCATTTATAATATTTTCTTAGTTTATAAACATATGAATCCGTCATACTTTTATAATGTATCCTTAAAGCAATTTGATAAGAAGAAATTAAATATTAAGATATAATAGTAAAAGAATGTCAACGTTCGCTCGTGTCTGACTACTATATGTGTTTCTACTTCGGCAAGTAGAAGCGATTTACTGCTGTAATGAACGGTTCCTTTTTGCATTGATTAAAAAGCTACTAATAATTCAAACTATTTGCACATTTTATAATCCTTTAATATGGATATGACACATTTTAAAACCAAAAAACATCCTAAATAATGAAAATTAAGTGAACTATGGAATGGAAGTGGACGCTGTATAACATCACGTGTCTAACGTAAGTGGTAAACATGATTTCGACTGTGGCGGTCATCCAAAAACAAAATAGTTGTACGTGATTACTCGTGCACTCAAAATGTACAGCATGGAACTTTGTAAAAAAGTTTTAATAAAAATTTATGAAGTTATACAACAAATATGAATTTATTTTAAATTTTTCTGAAAGAATTCTATAAGTAATGTTTATTAACATTTGTTACAGTTCTGTGATCTGTGATGCGGGAGAAAAGTGTTTCACAGCTAAAATTTTAACTAAAAATAGTGAACCATTCTTGGATTATCATGTTTACTGTCTTGAAAAACAGTGTCTAGTTGGATATTTCATGGTTTATTTAATTCTCAGTGTTTCTGATGTTTCTTAATTTTAAAAAGTGTGTCAAATTTATATTAAGAAATCATAGAACGTGTAAATAGTTTGAGTTATTAGTAACTCCTTAATCATACTAAAAAGTTTCGTTCCTCATGGGAATTTAATACCTATGATCCCCTTTTAAACTATGGTAGTTTATAATTGTACTGTGTGAAAATTATAGCATATTGTTATTTCTTACCAACTACACATTGTATTTTTATTAATATCGCTAATATTAGTTGCAGAAAATAATTCATACATTTTGGAACAACTCTTCTATAAATTGCAGTAGCAACACAGTAGCTAAAAGTCGCGTTTACCAGCAAAAGTAGAAGCAACTGTACCAGTCAGACACCGCGAAAAGTAACCTTTACCATTTCATTTTAACTTTGTCACGTACAAACACTGTACCGCCCAAAAAAATTCTAACTGAAAAAATCAACTCTTAGTCTTTGCATTTTAAAGTAACTAAGAAATTGCGATATATTTAATATTTTGCAAGCGAAAAAAATATTTATAAATAAAGAAGGTACACAAAAATATTAAATACAAATCAAATTAAACTGTCTGAAAAAATATTAAAAACAAAATAACACAAATTCAAATTTTATTCTTTGAAATGTCGTACTAACAAAATAAGCACAAATTCTTTTTGTCCCATGTTTTATAATATTTTTAGATGTCTAAAACTAAAACGTCATAAAATTGAGTATTTCATCTTCTATTATTCTAAATGAATTCGGAAAGCAGGAAGTTGCTGAAAAAAATACTAAAACGTACTGTAACTACTAGAAGCAGATTTGTGACGTGTATTTTACTGGATACTGGAATAAATATGACTTTCCGTAAAATTTATTTTCGTTTCCTCCGCCTCACTACTCATTGCATATTCCTAAAGCATTTCAAAATTTGGGTCCATTAAGGTTGTCAAAACTTTTAATGACCACAGTTAAATAAATCCTAATTGTTAGAGCGAAATTTTCAGAGCCCCTATTGCTGTAATAATTTACACAGTTTATAATGTCATCGAGTAATATTTTTACAAAATTGAAGTCAATTCTTTCGCGAAACATTTAATTTAACACGATAACGAAGTACCGACGAAATTCTGCACAATTTCACGTGAAATTTCATCAAGAATACCGTGGGAAAGGCAAAAGGGAAATTCGTTTCCCTCAGCCCCGAATTCTATGTTCTCCTCCGGATGCATAATGTGCGCATTGTTACAGCAATGTTGCAACGCGCTTGTTGGATGCACCGACTCAGAAAGGAAACCACGACGACAGAAGGCATCCTTTATCGACCGGAAGAAGTGAGAAGGTTAGACGTTGCCTGTTAACAACTACTTGCTAGTATGCATTGTGCGAAATTCAATGACTTGTGAAACTCTTACGGAGTTCATTACTCTAACGGATCATTTGTAGTCTGTTTACGCAAGTTTGATACAAGTAGTGGATGGCGTTCCGAGGAATTAGGGGATAGTCACCGTGATTTTAGGTTCCATTAAAATTTCGACTTATGGGGAAGTTGCTACATTTGTAATTAGCGTTAAAATACTGAAGCAAATTGTTCCTTGGATTATTAAAATTAAGAAAATCTAAAGTCTGTACATATACAAAATTATAATCGACTATTTAGATTTGTCTCATAATACTTGTTGTACGTGAAGATGTTTCGTGTGATTTTGTATTTTGAAATAGAAATAGTTTCCAAATATATGGAATTCCAAAACATCGGTAAAGAACTGACAATGAAAATTATTTTTCAAGGAAATTATTGGATTATTCGATACATTTTAGTGTATTTTTAAAAAATAATTTAATGTTTACAATCGTTTTAATCACGGGTAAATTATATAATTACCTACTACTTATGGAAGCATTATTGAAATAATTAGGAGTATTAAAATATTCGGCATCATCAATTTTTCGTAATAATAGCACATTACTGCATAATTCTAGTATAGTAGAACATTTGCATTATTCGAATATCAAATTCGGATTCTACTGGTACTCGAACATTCAAATATTCGAATAGTTAAAACATTCCAATATTCTAACAACCCTAGTTGGGTGACAACAAAAAGATCAAACAAATTATTTGAGTAACATCAGCCTCCAAATATGAAAATGAGCCAAAATAAAAATAAACGTGTATCTTATTTTTCCCTCTTCTAAAAAATGTGAAGACCAAAGCAATCAGAGGTTGACAATTGAAAACCATTCTTCGTAAGTTTTCTATACTACGAAACCTTCGTTCTTAAACACCGACAGAAAATAAAAATAGAATAAAATAGTAGAGACAAAAAGTGGCAAACTAAAGCCAAAAAGGAAAACAAAGAAATAGAAAGTTTTGAGAAAAGTCAGAAAGGAAGGAACTGTCTGTGGTTTCACACGAATCGGGTGACCAAATGCCCTGACGATGGCTAAACCAGGGTAACCGCGAGCAAATCTGAACGAACCTTTGAAACAAAACTGTTGACTGAGCAGACAGGGAGCTAGAAATATTCTAAAAAAGCCTGATAAGAAAAGATAAGGAAAAAGATCAACGAAAGCGAAGGCGAGATGGCTGCTAAAGGCGTGTTTACACCACAGTGTATTATATAGGTTTTTCAAGTCCCCTCAGAAATTTGTGATAATTTTGTCCAAGTGCTCTTGGTGACCGGTAGAGTGCGTCGTCGTCGAAGTTGCTGCCACAAACTCATATACAGGGTGTAACAAAAATGTTGCAGTTCCTTGAAAGGGGTGATTCCTGAGGTGATTTTGAACAACTTTTTTCTTAGCGAAAATGTTAGGTAGGGCTTTGTTAACGAATTATTAACGAAAACCACCGACCAATAAGGGATCGAGTCCAGCGGATTAATGATGGCGCGAATGATGTCGGGCTAATACTACTCACAGCTGGAGATCGCGCTGACATTCATCCACTGTACTCGATCCCCGATTGGTCGGTGTTTTTCGTTAATAACTCGTTAACAAAGTCCCACCTTATATTTTCGCTAAGGAAAAAGTTGTTTAAAATCACCTCAGGAATTACCCTTTTCAAGGAACTGCAACATTTTTGTTACACCCTGTATAGGTGTGTAAGTATACATACTAAAACTTACCATGGTATGTAGTGCTACTTCAGCTACATTAAAAAGAAAGAGCGAGTCCTTCCAAAGTATCTAACTTTTTCTAAAATTGGGAAGCAACTTCAAGTTGACGCCCTGTCTATAGTTACAGTAGTCTGCTTTAGTAGACGAATATAGTGCGGCGTTAGCCTAGCCCATTTTCTTTCCACAAGGCTAGCCCAATGTTTCCAACCACTAGTTTTTGTCGACTTGGACCGTGGGAACTTTTTTGCCCGGGAGCTCGACTCCCGGAACAATGGGCCATAAAAGACAAGGATAGCACTAGCTATTTATAAGTGCTCGTGACTGATTTTCACGAGAACTATGCCAATCGATTCCTCATACTCGCCAGATTAAAAAAAATACCAAACACGATATAATTCGGTCCATAATTGACGAAATAACAAAACAAATTGTTTTTCACGATACAATTCTAACTTCGCTAAAAATAGTCCAATTTACATGAAATGTGGTGCTATTTTAATCAAAAGAACGCTTAGAATTCAATGGTGAAACTTTTGCATCGATACGACAACGGATAAGATCGCGGAAACTGAGAAAAATTGACGACTCAACGCCCGAGCCACACGCGCGTAACTCGATACCGTCGCGTAATGAATATCAGAGGATACCGCGCGTACCTAGGGTCGCTCGGTCTCGAGCGTTCAAACTCAAAAAAACCAGTCAAACGAGAAATCGGAGGTGCGAGATTCACTTCCCAGTTTACTTAAGCCTTGAGATACGGATCCGATGGGCAAAGCCTTACGCGGAGACTACTGTACTATGTCCAGCAGTTAATACATACTACCACGACTACCACAAAGTACATGTACATACAGGGTGCGCCAAAAGTATGGAAACGGTCAAATATTTCGAAAACGGAATATTTTTGAGAAAAATGTTTTGGAACAATGTTTTAGGGTCTTAAGAATTCTATTGAACAGTCGTATCCGTTTGACCTTCAGAGGAACGGTCAAGGTTACGTCAAGGTCAACATGATTTTTTTAAATGGAATACCCCTTTTTTGATCATGCAGTGTTAAGCTGATGACCTATTTCTCTGGAGAATTGCCCAAGTGCTGTGCTTTAAATGCTTTGATGCTGTTAGCCTTATTGTTAGTATTATTTAGGGTGCACCTTGAGGAAATTTCTTGATTGGACTTCGCACAATCATGGTCCTCGCGTACGGGCTTATGAAGGGCGATTTTAGCATTAATACGCATTGAGCATTTGAGATTTAGCATTAATGTGCTTTAACTCGTTAAATGTTCGAATTGTCTTCTGCGTATTTCTTGACAATTCTTGGCAATTTTCAACAGAAATAGGTCACCAGCTAGTGTTTTGAAAAGGTCTCGCCGTCAGCTTTAACACTGCCTGAAAAAAATGGGGTATTCCATTTTAAAAAATCATGTTGACCTTGACGTGACCTTGATCGCTCCATTAAAAGTTAAACGGATACGACCATTCAATAGAATTTCTAAAGTCTTAGAACATTGCTCTAAAACATTTCCTTCAAAAATGGTCCGTTTGCAAAGTATTTGACCGTTTCCAGACTATTTGGTACATTAGACTTTCTTCATTCTAAACGCTCAGAACTGATGCAATTCTCAAGAGAAATAGGTCATCAGCTAGTGTTTTGAAAAGGTCTCATCGTCAGCTTTAACACTATATGATCAGAAATGGCATGTTCTATTTAAAGAAAACATGTTGACCTTGATATGACCCTGACCGTTCCTCTGAAGGTCAAACGGATTCGATCGTTCAATAGAATTCTTAAAACCCTAAAACGTTGTTGTAAAACATTTTTCTCAAAAATATTGCGTTTTCGAAATATTTGACCGTTTCCATACTTTTGGCGCACCCTGTATAGTGGCTATAACAACGATGCCTCTACTAGTCGCCAGGGGCATTTGGACAAAATTATCACTGAAAACCAACGAGATTTCCAAGGAGCTGGAAACACTTATACAGGGTGTAACAAAAATGTTGCACGTCCTTGAAAGGGGTGACTCCTTAGGTGATTTGAAACAACTTTTTCCTCAACGAAAATGTTAGCTGGGGCTTCGTTAACGAGTTATTAACAAAAAACATCGACCAATCAGAGAGTACAGCATACGAATTTCGGCGCGGGCTACAACTATGCGTAGCATTGGTCTGCCATCGCCCGTGCCAAGCTTCGTCTACTGTTCTCGCCCTCTGATTGGTTGGGGTTTTTCGTTAACAACTCGTTAACAAAGCCCCACCTAACATTTTCATTACGGAAGAAGTTGTTCAAAATCACTTCAGGAATCACCCCTTTCAAGGACGTGCAACATTTTTGTTACACCCTGTATAATATATCGTGGTCTACACCTAGCGAACGAGCACGAACGAACGTGAAGATGTACTATTGATGTAACTTGATGGCACTCGTCCTCTAAGCAAAATGTGACGTCGGGAAATGTGAGTAGATAATTCCCCTTTCCCCGCTGCAGTTTTAGCTTGGTATACGACTACCATCAAATTTGCGGGCAATAGTAGTAACAGTAGCGATCGATCGCGATCGACGCAGCCCCGATTTTCCTCACCGGGATTAATTTCTTAAACATAAAGATGAATGGCGATCGCAGTTTCCTGGTATTCGTTCGCGTTGCCAGTGGTCGTTCGCGCTCATTCGCCTGTGTTTGTTCGCGCTCATTCGTTAGGTGTAGACACGCCTTAACACAGATTAAAGTGACCGTGTTCAGAGCAACAGCTCCCTTACAATTGTCACACAGAAACAACGGAACACGTACCTTCTTAAAATAATATCTATAGACGTTTGTCTAGGAAGCGACGCGATCTCTTGAAGAATTCTTACAAAAGCCAACTATCACGGTCGACCGTTTCCCAACCACCGGCACCGAGGTCCCTCGACCGGAGCGTCTGGCCAAAGAAAACGTAACAGAGAAGCGCTGGGACTTTGCCGTAAATCGTCCTAGGAAAGATTGCCCGTCAAGAGACGACGCCAGCAAACGTGGTGAAAATCTCGAACTCCTGAGGGAATCTCCGGAGACCTTCCCGTCATTCTCGCAGATAGCTATTCAGCTACATGTTAAATGATGCTGGGGGTGTACAGCACTGTCGGGCGGACTCGTCATTTGTCCCGTTTCAGCCGTCGCATCCTCTTTTCACTCGATCCCGTAGCCTTCCAGCGCCTACAATCTCCCTTCCTTCCCCCTCGCGCCAGCCGTCTTGCCAACCCCCGTGGAGCCATTGTTGGCCGGCCTTCATTGTCTCCGCGGCGTTATCGTTCGTTCGCCGGAGGCTAGTCGCATCGAAACCGTGTCTCTGACCTACTCGCGCGCGGGGACGACGCGAAGCCAGCGCGCGACTGTTCCCTCCGTTGGGCCAGCGTTCATTCAGGGGATGAATGAAGGAACGAGAGGTGCCAGATTGGCGTTGGCTGAGAATAACGGAGATTGGACGGGAGACGTTGCCCGCGGCTCGGAATGGGCCGACGCGACGATTGGAAAAGCGCTGAATGGGATTCTGCTAATGGACGCAGCGGAATACTGATGGAAAGTGAGGGGAGTAATTTGTTGAACCTGACCGTTGTTGGTCCTTTGTCCGTAAAATGTCTCGATTTAGCTGGACCGCATCCTCGCGAGTACGTGTACCTTGTATGTAGAGTCCGTTTGAGTTTCATTTTTTCGGCTCTGTTCTCTTTTTAGAGATAGATAAGATAGATTTACCCATAGAGCACGGTGTATTATAGAGGTGTTCCAAGTTCCCTCAGAAAAGTGTGATCAATAAATGGAAGATCTTCTGTTGACCACTAGAGTGCGTTTGAGTAGAAACTCTTGTGCCTTATACATATAAGTTGTAAAGAATATATGTTTAAATATCTTAAGAGGTGATAGGATAACTCAAATGGAACAAAAAATGTTTTATAGTGTCCGAGAAACAATACTTACCGTTGTTATTTTCTTTATTTTGATCATACTTATTATAGAAAGCAGGGATTTTACTTACCTGAAACATGGATTTCCTGATATGTTTTTAAAATATATTCCTTTTTTATTTAAGTTTCGCTGCGAAATGATGCTTGTATCTCTGCTACACAATTTCATTCGTGCTACCGTGGTGTTCTGACAACGACGCCCCTAGCGGCGACCAATGGATCTTCCACCTATTGATCACAAAAAATCAACCAGGCAAAGGTGCTTTGTCGGAACACCTCTATAATACACCGTGCCATAGAGCTTCATTTAGCCTTCTCCATACGACACACATGAGCGCGAGTATGATCGCGTTGTACGGAAGAATCCGCTGCGAGTGTACATTTTGTCCTATTCTTCATTACATCCTATGGATGCCGACTATAGTCTGCGCTCGTACGCACAGGTTGTCGCATGGAAACCAATTATAGTCGGCGTTTGTATCCACAGATCATCGCGTGGATGACTATAGTGCCCTTCAAATGTTCCCTAGGATTGACCCCAAGATCAAGGTCACAGTTGAGTGCTCCTTATTTTAACCTACAACTTTTGTGTTTTTCATTTATAAGTTAGAATCCTTAAACATTGTCAACATGATCTGTAGAATGCTGCTAATGGCTCGTGCAATACAAGAAAATAGGCTAAAAGAATTTTAGTTTCTCGGCAAGATCAGAACCTCTGCTACCTTTTGAGGCTAAAAAATAGAAGACTCACAAATTTCAAGGCACAGATTTAGTTTTAAAGTTGAAATTGAAGATTTTAAGATTTCATGTTGTAAATTGCAAGGTATCAAGTTACAGTTTTAGAAATTTTCAGAGTTGAAATTGAAGATTTGAAGGTTTAAAGTTAGAGATACGAAAAGTTACAGTTTTAGAAATTTTCAGAGTTGAAATTGAAGATTTGAAGGTTTAATGTTTTGAAACTGAACAAAAATTAGAAGTTTAAAGATTTAGAGTTGAAAATTTGAAGGTTAATGCTGAAAAATTTTAAGATTTCAAAATTTTTCAGAGTTAAAATTGAAGATTTGGAGGATTAAAGTTGGTGATACGAAAATTTCGAGTTGAACAGTTGAAAAGTTAAGATCAAGGATTTAAAGTATTGCAAAGTGTTCTTCAAAATATTTAAATAAACGTATTGGTCTATAATCTATACTGTATTCAATAAAGTGCATGTTTTTCACTCCAGCCGCGCTCATACTCCCCCACATGAAAATATTGCTACCGTCATGCTTCACGGGTGGACAGAGATTTTTAGTTTCCATTTGACTATCGGGTTTCCTTTATGCTTTAGCTCATCTATCACAAACAAATATCGTACATTGAATTTACTTTAATCGCTGAATAACACTGAACTCCAGAAGCTGATTGGTTTATTCATCTGAATCCTTGCGAATTTTTATAGTGTTAGTACTACAAGCAACATGGTATGATACCAGATTTTGCATTATACTTGCAATGTTATTATTGCTCCTCCACAAAACTTAACAGCATCGACACTCTTCCTTGATAAGTGTGCGCATCTCTACTTAAACTACATATGTATGATGATGTGAATATGCCGATGTTAATCCTATATCGTTCGTATGCTGTGCTATTTAGTGTGTGGCGGCCTTAACTCTAAGGCCCTCCGTCCACGAGGCGTCGCTTCATAGACGCGTACTAAACGCGTACTAAACGCAACTTCACTTTAGTGCTCTAGCTGTACGCTTCCATGCAGCGGGCAATGTAAAACAAATGTAAATGCAGAAAGATCCGTCCATGAATCGTCAGCTTCACGCTTTCGTCACGATCTTCAATCGACGCGATGCCCAGCATACTATGTTGCAGTGATCTGTCCACGAGGCGTCGCTTCATAGACTCGACATCATTTGCTGTACGCTTCCGTGCAGTGAGCAATGTAAAACAAATGTAAATGCAAAAAGATCCGTCCACGAGTCGTCAGCGTGACGCTGAATGTAGGTAGTACATACTCTATTTACGCAATGCAGAGCAAGCTTCACTTTATTTTTATTTTATCTACAAAATGTCGAGTGACGAAGAAAATGTCATCTGCGCTCTCAACACTGATACATTACTAAAACCATTTGTTCTGCATTTGTAATATGCATTCAGAGTGTTAAACGACGACGAAAGCGTGACGCTGACGATTCGTGGACGGATCTTTTTGCATTTACATTTGTTTTACATTGCCCGCTACATGGAAGCGTACAGCAAGCGATGCTGTATCTATGAAGCGAAGCTTCGTGGACACGTAATCAAGCATATATGTCAGTACGCTACATGTACGCGTCTATGAAGCGACGCCTCGTGGACAGAGGGCCTAACTTATACCCTTTTGTCCACCAACCAAAGACATAATATTAGCAGATTCTATTTTTGTATCTTAATCAATAAAACCAGATCTAAACTCAATGGTTTTTAACTGTATATTTTGGCAATGGCAATTAACTTGAAGATTACGTACAAGTTATCTACTTCACGAAGTAATATTGGGATGTTTTGGATAAGTTCGTGAATGAGGATCCTCCTCGAGTTTGATGAGTTTTCTGGGCATTGTTATTATCCTATGGCGAAATCTGACACTGTGGCGTAGTAGTATGTAAAATATAACTGCGTGGTTTCGAGTTACTAAATAGTCAAAAGGAAAACTCTTTATAGGTCACGAGGAGAGTTTTAGAAATAGCAAAATAATTAACGTCTGCTTACAGCTAAACAGTTCGTTTGTTCTCAGTTCTAAAAACTTTTGGTTTGAAATAATATCTGTGGTTATAAGTGCTTGTAGCCACAAATATATTTTACTGATGGTCACGTCAGATGTAGATTTAATTTTCGCACTCTTCAATATTTCTTCTTATATTTTGGAAAATAAAAAATAATTTTACCGTATTATATGGTAATGTAGCCTGTACGATTCGCAGCGATCCAAGTTAATAAGACAATTAAAAAAAATAAAATTATACCTTCCGTTAAACGTAGACATAAGACTTGCCGAACCTCATATATCAGCCTGTATATACAGGGTGTCCCAAACTAAGTGCGGGAGCCGTTAATGAGAGATTCCTGGGGTGATTCTAAACAACTTTTTCCTTTGCAAAAATGTCATTGGAAGCTTTGTTAACGAGTTATTAACGAAAAACACCGACCAATAGGGGAGCGAGTACAGCAGATTAATGATGGTGCGGACGATGGCTAGCCAATACTACTCACAGCTGAAGCCCGCGCTGAAATTCATACACTGTATTCGTGCTTCTATTGGTTGGTGTTTTTCGATAATAACTCGTTAACAAAGCCGCAACGAACATTTTCGCTAAGGGAAAAGTTGTTTAAAATCACCCCAGGAATCTCCCCTTAACGGCTCCCGCACTTAGTTTGGGACACCCTGTATATACACAACTTCATGAAAAATTGTAACCTCAAATGATAGATTATAAACTTAAATCTAAGAATATATATATATACATATTATGTATATTATGTATATCATGTATATCTGTATAGCGTAAATAAACCTCGAAAGAGGTTTCAAACGCTCTAAAATAAAAAAATAAAAATAAAAAAAAGAATAATAATTTTTTTCTTTGAAAGCAGCCAATATATGTATACTAAATTTAATTGCAAACAACTTTTGTTTGAAACTTTTTTTTATAAAATCAATAATAAACGAATTATATAGGGAAAACTGAAAAAGGGCCTGTTTTTTACTTTATTTTGCAATAAAAATGGACTTCCGGACCTGATTTATTTTCGGCATTTTAGGGTCACATTCAAACGTATGTTTACTTATTCAAATCTAACCCCGACCTACTCCGATCAGTCTTTTAAGTATTGAAACTTTTTTTGCGAATATCTCGGAAACTAAAGCCGAGCGACGGTAACATGTATAGGAGAAAGTTGTTCAGAATGATGACATTGACAACATATTTCAAGGTCATCAAAATCGGTGAGGAAGCCCTTAATGTAAATAATTACCCTAATTTATTTTTTAGTAACTTTTTTCAAATTTTGTATAAGGATTAAGAAAAACACCTGTGACTTATACATTATTCCTCTGAGTGAAAAATAATTAGCTTAAGTGTGGAAAATCCCAAAGTACTGATTTCCAGGGGTCAGTGCACCGAACGTTTGAATCCATCGAGAATTAAACGAACCGTTGACAGAGCGTGCATAATGAACGACACGGAAATACACGCGTTGCATTTGTCAGCTGATAATGAATTGTAGAATTTGCGGACGCCGGTAATTAAAAGTGCATCACGGCACGCTACGAGCGTTCGCATAACTCACGATACATTGAATACCCTGGGTTTTTGCTGCGCGCCGGTGCCCGGTGCCCCGTTTGCACGGTCAACAAGATTTTTCGGCTCTCGTCGCCGTTCCCTTGTTTACCTCCGTATCGATTTTCACCGACCGACGATTTTTCGTCCTCCCCCCCCCATCGCTCTCTCGCTCCCACTCCACGCCTCTTCATTCTACATAATTTGGTAGTTTGAAAATCGTCACGAGCGAAAGCGTGACCGTCTGCAAACATTTGCACCGCCATTATCAATTTTCCTCTCCCTGGACGTTGAGTGACAATTCGAGCGACCCGTGTGTGTATACGTTGCAACGCAAACTATTTAACCGCGACTCTTCTGAAACTTTTCACCGTCCCATTGAAACCTTTCGTCTACACCGTGAATGGACGAAAATTCACCTTGACGAGTGTAAATTGTTTCAAGTGCGCTCGAGACGAACGGACTTCAATGCATCCTCGAGTCCTCGACAACGAATCCTCCAGCTTTGTGAAGTGTTCGATTTAGACGCGACACGTATGTTACATAAAGGTACTGGAAAATTAAACAACCAAACAAGAATGTTTATATTTAAATGAGTTTCAAGGGACTCGAATTTATTAATTATGTACAAAAAATTAAGTTCAAGAAGTTTTTATAATTTTTAATTTATGTGTAGCAATGCGATTTTTATTCTTAGAAAAAAC
Organism: Perdita meconis; assembly: GCA_030770465.2. Taxonomy (NCBI): domain Eukaryota; kingdom Metazoa; phylum Arthropoda; class Insecta; order Hymenoptera; family Andrenidae; genus Perdita; species Perdita meconis. The sequence goes on along the minus strand of JASKOS020000001.1, from coordinate 31,625,226 downwards.
ATTTTTTTAGCACATCTTGATAAAAAAAATTTGTATTATTTCGGGCTTAAACTGATCTTCATGAACCAAAGAACTTCATTAATGTCTTTGCCTGTATAAATAATTTTTAATGTTGTAAATAGGAAACATTTCGACACTTAATATTACGCAAATAATTTTTATTTTATTGTTTACATTATCTCATCTATTTAATTGTTATTTTTTTTAGTTTAATTAATTCTTTAAGATATCTTCAAATAAGAATTGCGAAATATAAATATATTTCGTGTTTGTAAGAGATCAGACTGTATGAGGAAAGAGACTTAATGATTGTACGAGACTTTGAATATCGAACCCCTGGAGATACAAATTAGACAATAATATTTGATTATCAGTATTCAGGAAATTTCTGCACAGCACGATTGCAATACACAGTAAAACGATTATACAAATTCAAATTACGCAATGCGGACGATCGACCGCATTTGCACGAGAAGTATGTTGAGGTGATAAATCAAGATATAAATCGTACCAACTACGCGCTGCGTAATAACGTGCGTTATAAATCTCGGTTTCCTTCCCAGCGCCGTAGAAGCTCAACTTCGTAATTTATTTAAACTTAATATCCCTGTTATTTCGTATTAAATTTATATTGGCTTCAACGATGCGTATTCCACCTGTTAACATTATTATTTTAACTTTACGAACGTTTGGTATAATTTGATACTCCGTAGGTGTGTAATCGTTCTACAAAATAATAAAGTTTAACATATGAAACTGAATTTCTTCGTAGAATTAATCCGTTCAATTTTTGTGTCTACATCTTCTTTCTTCACAAAATATGAGAAAACATTAAAAAACAAACGATTAAATTTGATAATAATGATAAAGGTCTCTGTTTCTTAAATTTTAATTCTTTAATAACTAATCAAGAAGAAGGTTTGAAGTATTTGTTGTACAAAATATGGTTATTATATTAAATTACTATTGCTTTTGATTTTTTATGTTTCTTACGTGTTAACTTGGGGTATCATGTATTCAATGATAAATAAAGGAGCAAACTTTAAGTCGCACAATAAGTAGTAATCATTGATTACATTGATTGGAAAGAAAGTGAATAAAATTTTCATTGCTGATTACGATTATACAGTGTATACATACATGTATAGTGTAAATATATTGGACGATTTCCAATAACAGATATTAATATTTAAACTGCGGATATTTACACAAATGCACATTTTGATACACAAACATTATTTTATATATCTTATTAAACGACATTACATATTTAGTTTATCTGTATTTTATTGCATGTAATTATTTTTAATTCATTCAAATATAAAAAATTTGTTATTACACATAAAACGTGGTGAGAAAGCGTAACAAAACGAGAAAATACCTTAAATTGAGATTCTAATCTCTTTCCATATATGTACACTGAAAGATATTATAGACATTCAACATTCATGATGAGAACTATCAAAAGAAAATTTTACTCTGTAGTGTAATTTTTACATTGCTACGTTAACATGAGAATTTAAAATACTTGTCTAATTGTAAAAGTAAAATACGAGTCAGAAGCGATGAATACAATTTTTTATTCCATTCATTATTTTTTTATTCATTTTTTTTTATTTCTTTAAGAATAATAAGATATTTGAAGTTCAATCAGCTTCAATACTCGATCAAATTTCTCAGCGCTACTTTAGACCTTCATTAATGTTACCATCAAAGTTCGCATTCGAATTGATGACGTCAAAGTTGTAGTGGCTTTGATAAAGTTTATCTTACCACCGGACAGGGAACGCCAACTACGAGCGACCATAGGGCTCGATTCAAATTGTAACTGACTACTGCAACACCAGCGAAAGGTTTCAAGGTAATTGCTTCACGAAACAAGTTATCAATTCCCTAGGTATTATAGATTACGAAAGCTGTGGCACGAATAGCTACTTTTATTCGGTTCGCAGCTACGTAACTATAATCTAAATTTTGTGACAGCTAAAGATTAGATTGTGCCAGAAGTTTTTCCCATTTTGTTGTTACATATAATTCATAGAATGTTTTATATTTTATATAATATTATTTAATTATGATCCATTCTGATCTGTCATCTTTGTCTATTTCCCCGGAAGTCTCATGATGTCATCTTTCCAAAGTTTCTGCAATTTACTAACAAAATGTTAATCGAGATGGTTTTTTTTACTAGAGCCGAATTTTTTGTATCGAAATGATGTAAATACTTCTTCTGATTTTCCATAATTTGAGTATTATATGATTTTAATAAGTTAATAAATATAAGCGCTACATTAAATTTTGTGAAAACTGAGATTTGGTTCAGCTCTCCCCAAATCCAACTGTTGACAGATTTGATTCACGTGGAAAAATTTGAGCATACCTTAATCATTCAAAAGCAAATGAAAATGGAACATTTTACTTTAATTTATAACACATTACAACAAATTTCAGATATTACAGTAATTATTTTATAAAGAATCTTTTGGTCAAAATTGTCAAAAACTAAAATCTTAGAAGAATGTGTTTCTCTTAACCAATTTTTTCTTCGATTTGTTCCCTTTTCTTTTGCTTAATTTCTGACTTCCCAGCTTCAATTCGCACGTTGTGAAATTACGAAAAACAAAAAAGATATTGGAAGTGGTTTAACTCTCCCACATGGTCAGGTCTTCCGAACTTCTCTTACTCATAGAAGCTGTCAAATTTTTAAAAATCAGTTATAAATCTATTTGAAAGTACTGCTTCTTTTTCTCGATGCTTTCGAAAAGAATTCGAATTTAGTAGGTAAATATTGTAACGTGTTTCTGTCCATCACTAACATCAATAATTTGCTGCATTCCTAAACTCGCCTTCCTAAATCCTTCCAATACATCATGTAGTTACTGTAACTGATTAGTGATTCCTTTAATTAAATCTTGACAAGCGTCAGCAAACGACAGTGTGATAAATAAATCACGTTGCCTGTTAGCCTATCGCAGTCAATCGTACGTGTCACGTCGTAAACAAGCGTTTACGAAGAACAAAGTAGTAACACCCTACATTATCTTCAGTCTCGTAAAAAGGTTTCCACGGGAACGAAGTTTCAACTTGTTCGCCGGCGGGCGCACAATAAAGACGACATAAAAATACCTGATGGACCGGGGGACTTAGATTTATGAACAAAGTTCTCCGTCAATGTTGCAGCGTGCGCGCAGTCCATCGGATTATCGGTTGATCAAGATTAATGACAATATCCTCGAGCCGAGTAATTTCAGCCATCGAGTCAAGTTGACGTTCGCTACGCCAGCCTTGTTTTGCTTACAGTACATTTATTCAACATTAGTGATACGCGATTTAACTTGCTTCCTGGTGCTTCGGTCCCACAATCCCCCCACACCCTCGCTTCTCAGCAGAATCACCCCCATGTCACCCTTGTCATCTTCATTTCCCTACTTTTACGTGATTTATAGTAACGCCTTCATCATGAGCGCGAAATTTCGATATTCAGTGAGGGACGGCTAGTAATCGGCTGATCGACAACACCCATCCCTAACTTATGAGGAGAGTTGAGAAATAAGTGTTACAAGTGAACTGAATCTGAGCATTTCATAGCTTTTTCAACTACAGCATCAATTTGCAAATAGTCAATTACAAACTTGGAAGAAATGCGTAGGACCAATCGTAAGTTGTACTATACAATTATGTTTTTCGAGCGAAGGTCCAATGCCTGCAGCGTATTCGGGCGCGACGTTGTAATACAGGGTGTCCCAAACTCGACGCGGGAGCCGGAAATGGGAGATTCCTGGCGTGATTCTAAACAACCTTTTCCTTTGCAAAAATGTTATCCGAAGCTTTGTTAACGAGTTATTAACGAAAAACATCGGCCAATCAGAGAGCGAGTACAGCGGATTAATGATGGCCCGGACGATGGCGGGCCAATACTACTTAAAGCTCTGTAATGTGCTTCTATTGGTCGGTGTTTTTTGTTAATAACTCATTAACAAAGCTTCGGAGGACATTTTTCCAAAGGAAAAAGTTGTTTAGAATCACCCCAGGAATCTCCCATTTCCGGCTCCCGCGTCGAGTTTGGGACACCCTGTATTGTCTAGTGTAGCGTATCGAAGGCTCGTTTCATTTTGAAAAACTACTGTTTCCTTGTGAGTGGCCCGATCAAGTAGATCTAATCAGCTATTCCACAAATCGATCAATGTTTTCAATGTTAGAAATTTTTCATATTATAAAGTATTTGGTTGGAATAAATGTTCATAGTATTTTTCAATAAATTGAATATCAAAAATACTAACTTTTAAGCTTATACACTAGAGAACAGCTTGCGAGTATAGCGCAAGCAATTCACAAACCATCTATAAACACTATTCCATCCGTTCACATATGTTACGAGAACTATTGAAAAATCGTATATGAACAGTTCGCGAATGCTAGTGAAGACGCACCTTTAGGAGAATGACATCATGAAGCTACTTCAAACACAGTGAAAAGTAGCAGAAGAAAATTATACGTATGTAGTTAAATACATAAATTCAAGTAAAAATATTTCAACATTGTCTTCGAACTTCATTTAAAAACGCTACAAATTTTTGTTACAATCACATATTATTATTACCATCCTTTATTTATTAATCTAAGTGAATACTAACAAAAGAGAACAAAACCAAACAAAAAAATATATGTATTTATATGTATACAATAAAAGAAACAAAAAGATATGTCTAAAGAGCACAATAACAAACAGAATAATAAAAAAAGCGAAGAGTATAAATAATATAAAAAGCTCGAATCACTGTCTGAACACACACAATAATTTCTTAAGGAGATTAGGTAGTCATATTTGATAAAACGTGTAACGTTCTTTGGGAATTGATTGCAATGATAAGAATGTAAATTGTGATTTATGCTTTTGGATAATATTAATTAGTATTATAAAGGGGAAAAAAATTTTGTAGTAATTATTGTATTCAATTTACTCAAACTTTAAACAGCAGCGATTGCAAAACAAATGGAGGTTCCAATCGATTTTTAAAAAGTTGAGTAATAGATGCGTTTTTTGGCAAAATGCATTTTGATAAATACAATGAAATGACTCAAACATATTCGTCAGAACGCAGTTCGTTAGAAAACGAACCATCTACTGTAACCGTAACCTAAAGCAGTGGAATTTCCAAAGTTGACGATGTCCGCGATCTGAACTTCGGAAGCCAATGTAGTCGTCCGCAATTATTTCAGTGTACCTTCTGTCTTGCGCATTCGTCAATGGGATTCGGCACTGCTATTTATTACCATGGACATGATGCTAATTGGGTTCTCTCGAAAAGGCTAACGATAAATGTTTGACAGAGGCAAACATTACCTAAGGACCCACGACGAATAGTCAACAGACATTGGTCAAGGCGAAGAGAGTAGGGTAAACACCAATCTAAAGACCTTCGGTCATAAGCCTGATGACGGGAGAACATCGCAGAAGGGTGTCTCTAAATTTCTTCTTCAGTTTATAGCAATAATTCGGTATCTTAACGCAGGATGTTTTCGTTCTTCGGAACTCAAAATCACAGCAATTGCATACATTTATTAGCAATGGAAGAAGTTAGAACAGCAATACAAGAAGGATTGGTATGAATTTGTCACATAATGAAATTTTCTTGAAAAACATTATCATGTTAGAAATTTCATTTGCATTGAAATTGTCTTTCTAATTCAATTTCATTTCATTTTCCTAGCGCGTGGCTAGAAACTCGGAACAATCGATGATAAAATATTTAACTAATACATTGGTGATGTAGTGAATATAGCTAATTAGTTTTCGATTTTTACTCTTTTATACATAACGCAGAAAATAAAGTAGAATAAGTTATGAGATAATTGATGATATTTGCATTAAAATCACAAAGTGTTTTTCTCTAGTTTTTTTCGTAATATAAAAACTGATTATGTGGTAATGAATGTATATTAAAATTGAAGGAAACTAAACGCAAATAAGTATCAAAAATATACGTTTTCTCACAATCAGTGTATCTAAGTATGAAAATAGTTGTCTAAATAACTTTTTTTCTTGAAGAATTTTGAAAATTCATTTTTCTCGAAAGGAAATATCGAGCAAAAACTGCTATTCTTCATGTTTAATTTGTTTCGCGAAAAATAGTCGTATACTGTCTGGTAGTATAAAGACTTCCTTTGTATTGATCTTACTCTGCATGTTGGAGGCTCTATGTAGTTTCGTTGCGTTTATATTCCGACGAAAGTTTTCGCAGAACTTTTTTTAGAATACCACAGTCCACTACAGCCACGGTAAATTTGTTATGTAAAATGGTCGATAGAATTTGTGGATTTTTACGAAGCCGTGTGTTTTTTTCCAACCCACATAAACAAAGAATTTGGGAAATACGGGAATATCAGTTTAGACCACACGCTTTCATATTTTCCTCTTGTACTTTATTGGTGCAAGTAAATTTATTCTATCGGTAGTTGAGAGTATTTATTTGTATTATGAATTATAATTAACAATACTACATTTTCCCATATTTAGAGAGAAATATAAATAAAAATGACTCGTGTTTTACTTCCGAAACATTTAAAATGTAAATGATCTAGTATTTATATGGTAATATGAAAATACATTATCGCAAAAACTTCTATTAAAAAAGTTCAATATTCCCTTCATCGATATTTTTAATAGTGTAACTATGACTGCTCCAAAATTTGCAATATAATTTGCATTATCAGTGTGACTATTTGTCTTTTAAAACAAATATATCCAAAAGTAAAGCAATTATTTAAAAATTGAAACTAAAGCAATTATAGAATTAGCAGAAGAAACTAGAATATTTTAAACGTAAAAAATGTCAAGGATGTCACTACTTACATTAAGAAAAATGAATGGCTTTTTCCGCGAGACAAATTACAAAGAAAGTTGATGTTACACTTAGGTTTTAGCTTGGAAAAATTTGAGAGTAGTGCCCGTGTTTTCCTACCATTTATTTCAATTAGGGTGACAGTGCAACATGAGTTGGAAGGAAAAACTGAAGAACTGGGATTGTACTCACTGGGATGGATAGCATAAATTAAGTTTTTGGTCATTATGAGCTGTACGCGTGCAAAGCACAAAAACATACTACTTTATTAGTACATTATAATTATATAATATATTAAAAGGTAAATTTAAAACTTAATATGGAGATGGAGATGCACTATTCATTATTCAAAGACAATCAATAATGTTTATGTTTAAATTTTTATGTCCACCGCATTTCTCGTCAATCTTAATTAAATGTAACAATATAAAAGTTTGTTAAACATTGTAATAAATAGCTTTACATTAGAAGATATTATAGTGTGTTTAATTATTTCACTACTTTTCTGCTTTTATAATATTAAGCTTCATAAAAATTTGAACTCATTTTTCTCAATTTAAAAATTAGTAGCGATAGAACAGATAAAAACCAAGTGGTAAAGTTAAAACCAAGATTCTAAAGCTGTAGTCTCAAACGTCTGATCCATGTTGGAACGTTCTACTTATCATGGTAAGCTTTGCGCAAATCAATAATTGTGTAAAACGTCATTCACGCTAACTTGACATATGCAACAGACATTTCGCATTCCAAAATACAAAAAGATAAAATATTATTGTAGTTTTTTAATACTTTTAGAAGACACTTGCCTCAGAAAAAATTAAGGTTTAGCTTACACAATGGTTTTGCTTACAGAAAACGTTTTTTATTACCTTATTTATTTCTATTCATACCAGTATGTAAACGATTGAAGATTATTTACCCCATCGAAAACAGATTTTCATTCCATTAAAAAGAATTTTACGTTACATTTAAAGATATTTTCAATAACAACAAAACCGTCCGAAACTAACGAAGTACAACTAATTATAAGAGAGATTTTAGTTTCTATAACAAAAATTTTGGAACGTTTAATGTAACAAACGGCAATCTAATGCAGCAGAAACCTTGACAAGTACTCATTGTATTCTTACTAAAATAGTAAAACGATAGATTTCAATGTGCAAAATTATATTTGTGTTGATCCCACTTCACTCAATGAAATTCAATGAAATTGAAGGATTCATTTTCTCGTATACTATTTCACGGAATGCATCTTGTTGAACTCTAGTCGTTACACGATAGCGGTAACATGATTGGATGTCTAAAATCGATTCGCCAAACTCCTATCCTCGTAATAATCGTGAGAGCCCTTTGAACTTCAATTCCTGGACGGTTTCCTAACTACCACGGGCTCGACTTTCTATCTCATTTGCCACGAATCCGGGATGGCTCGATACCACAGACGTATAGGTGATGTATACTGGATCACCGAACTTCGGAGAACGTCGAACCGATATCACGTGTTTCCACTTTTCCCTGATGCACTTCGTCAGTGTCAAGATCTGTTAATATTATATTACACACAGGTTATAAAGTTAGCAAAATTCCAATGATGGTAAATGTAATAACCTTATACGACATGATAATAATCAAGAGAACAGGATATCAGATAGAACATTGCATACAGTATATAAGTAATAATATGTACAGAAGGTTTGTGATGTATATTCCAAGTGAACAACCTACTTTCTTTTGTGGTAAGAGAGAATGTGAAAGAAAGACATTTCATACCAGACGCATTTTTTTATGCTTCATATGTAAACTTTATCCAAGCGCAATTTCTTACTGTTCTCGATATCAACGAAAATTCGTGGAAATTCGCCTAGAATAGAGTCACTAAAACTGAAAAGCATATTCCATATCCCGAATATAAAAACTCTTGTGTAAACTTTTTTGAACTCTATCCTTAACAATACTGTAGAAATAAAAATAGTGTCGACAGTAATTTAAAAAAACTGGCAATGTATGCGAACTACCTGCGAATCGGATCCAATCATTGGAAAAGTTTTAGGTAGATGTTATACACGGTTGAATAGTCTACGTTGAGAATGCACACTGATAACTACTTGAAAGTAAAGATTTAGAAGAACTTGAATCTGCCAACAAATTTGCAACAAATTTTCCAAGAATCAGTTGGCATAAACTATGACTTAATTGCACTATACCAGGTAGAAAATTTAACTTGATGTTTTACATGTTTCATACCTCTATAGGACAATGGGTTTTTTGAAAATTAACTTTAACTGATTTTTATTCCCAGTTTTCCTTCATGAAACATTTTACAATGTATCCATTATTTTATTATTTGACAAAATAATACCATAAAGTTCAGTTAGTTTAATGCCTCAAATGAAATTCGGTAGTCATAAAGCGTTGTCAGACTTTAACAAAACGCTAATATGATTTGATAAGCCGAACTTACGAAGAGTACGAAGCAAACTATTCTTATCCTTCTGTAAAAGCTATTTCAGTCTCTCCATATCTCGACATCAAATTAGATAGTGAAACCTCGAACGGAACAGATTTTCCTTCTTCCAGCTGCTACACTGCATTCCCCATATCGTGAGAACAGTCGCTTGTGCATGGATACAGTCGAGTTGAAACGGACAGAGGATTCGAAGTAGCGAAACAACCGCGGCCCACTAAATCAGGGATTGGTTTAAGGTTCGCATTTCAATTCGTTCGATTGCATTTTAATACCTGCGCCCGGCCATTAAGTTTCCGTTACGTTTAACGGGGAATTCCCGAGCGCGACGAACAATGCGGTCCATGGCTAATGGAAAACTGAAACTGGCTGAGCCGTCGCGTTGCAATCAAAGGTTGGACCAACGTTGGGCTTTTTGTCCGCGGAAATGTTTGTTTTTACACGGCCCCCCGGTGGTTTTTATTCCGGTCGGCCATACTGTTAAATCTGCCAAGATTATCGTTCAATTTCGTGACAAACGGGCACGTTTCACGAGAGAAACACAACCGAAGTCCTGTGCGAAGAGTGTGATACGCTGCTCCTTTCTTACTTCTTCAATGTTTTCACTTTTTATTATTAACTTCCCGATTTATAGGGAAGTTATTGTATTTGCCCCTAAAATGGAAAATCGATTTTTTAGCAGATCTCCATGTTTCAAGGTCATTGGAGTAATTTTAGGCTATTTTTAACAAATTGTTCGTGTGTGTGTGTGTGTGTGTGTGTGTGTGTGTGTACGTACGTACGTATGTGATCAAATTTTTCGTTAACGTTTTCTAAAAAACTAATAGTGATATCAAAATAGTCGATGATGCAATCGATGTGTATCAATGTAACTTAGAGCTGAATAGATTTTGTTCTAATTCGGTCCAGTAGTTTTTTAGTTTTTTTAAGAAAACCTAACAGAATAACGCAATCTAAATGGGAGAATATAAATTTATGAGAGAATAACTAAACTGAAATAATATATATACATATATTATTACTATTATTATATTTATATAACACACACACACACAAACACACATATATATATATGTATATATACAGGGTGTCCCATTTTAATCCGCCACCACGGCTAACTTAAGAAATATGCATCGGATCAAAAAACATCCCGAACAAAAGTTTGATGGTTTTGAGGGGGACATCTGATCCTGTCAAAAAAATTTCACCCCTACCCCCCTGAGGGGGGTTACTTTAAAATTTTAAATAGGACCACCTACTTTTTATTGCAGATTCGGATTCCACGCCACAAAATATGTAGGTTTTATTTCAAACATTTTTTTTCATTCGCGATAGGTGGCGCTGTAATCGCGAAATTTCGATTTTTCGCCTATCTCGATTTTTCGCCTATATATATATTACAATATATAATTATAATGATATAATTGTGATAAATACATATATATGAGTATATTTATACACGTATAAATATATATATACTGAATAACTACATATTGAAAACAAATGAATATACATAATATCGATATACACAGCACACACATACATACATATATACCCCAGGGGGGTAGGGATGAAATTTTTTAACAGGGTCAGATGTCCCCCTCCAAACCATCAAACTTTTATTCGGGATGTTTTTTGATCCAATGCATATTTCTTAAGTTGTCCGTAGTGGCGGATTAAAATGGGACACTCTCCCTATATATATAGATGTTCGTTTAATGCGACGTCATATAGCAACAATGTTGATAAGTAGAAAACTATTAAATTTCCCCGAATACGAATAATTTTCTAATTAGTGACAATTAATAATGGTAATAATAAATTACAACTCGCAAATCGGGAAGTTCTTTGCGTGGCCCGTAAAGGGTCACACACAAAATAAACATGAATAGCTACAGGCATCACTACTCGTGAGCGAGTGTAGCGAGCGAGCTACAATAACTCCACTCGCGAGCTCGCGAAGCGAGCGAGCAACACGGACTCCACTCGCGAGCTCGCGAAGCGAGCGAGCAACACGGACTAGCTAGTTTTTTAAATATTTTCTTTTATATTTACGTCTACTGTGAGTCATCAAATGTTGAGAAATTTCGGAGTCTAATCCTTCAATCGTAGAAAACTAAAAATTTCACAGAAAAGGGATAAAAATTAGTGCTATTAAACCTGTGCAAGGAAATTCATTATACATATACTATATCCTCCATCCTTGCAGATGACTCAACTAATTTGGTCATCTATTATAATTGTTATTGCTATCTCTTATTTTGTGATTAACAGTCAACGGAAAGAAATATCCTCACTTATCAAATTCGAAGTAACAAGCGAACTGAAGGCTTCAAAGTTATGAACGGTGATATGTGCCGGATCAATATCACCCATATGTTCAAGATGGAGAGAACAATTAAGCCTCAACTAAGAACAATTACCCTCAGAGGGTCTATGGGCCTTTTTGGGCATAATCTGTTAATTCCAAGTTCACACTTTGTTACGTCCTGTGACGTAGTCCGCTCCGACTGTCATGGCTGGCGGTAGTTTCGGGGTCTGCCGCTAGGTGTTCGGGGACTTTCAAGAATCTTCAGTCGTCTCAATCCTTCTCACAAGTAGTAAATCAAGTCTTCGTTCGTATAAATATAAGTTCCGAACATTAGTTCCCATGCGTCTGGGGCAGGGGTCGTCAGTCGTAGCCCTACTGATGAGTCTGACTGGCGGCGATCCTAAGACGAAACGCACATCTCGCTCTCGTCGTACTCCGTACGATACCCTCAATTTTTCTCTCTCTTTCTCAGTTGCATATACCGTGTAAACCTTAGCGGCACCGGGTACGTAACACACTTGTATCTTTGATCATAACTAGATAGCGGATCTTCTTTATGCAAAATGTAATTTTTATCAAGCACAAATAAAGAATTGGAACGTCAGAAACAGTGTACTTAATGTTCTAAACATTCTAACTTGAATAATATTGTTGATATTTTGTATATTTTCGCATTTGTTAAGTGCATTTTTTGCATACTCAACACTGCCATAAATGCACGAAATCCGCTATCTAGTTATAAGTATGGAACAAGTAAATCAAAATTCGGTTGAAATTTGTTTCTTGCACGAAAGAAGATTAAGAATTTTTCTGACTTTCGCCAGATCCAAGTACAAAGAAAATATACAACACGCGACAAATCGACTTCCTCAAAAACAGCACTGTTGTGTGTTTCAAAAATTCTTTTTCTCGAGTTTGTCCTATGTGATCAAATATATTTTAATCTAAAATTTTCCTTATTCAAATATGGTAATGAACAAGCTATTGGTAAAACAACAGTAAACCCACATGTGCCTATGTTTCCTTTCTTCATTATCGGAATTAAATTAATATATTCTAAATCTTTTCTATTCACATTTTTCTTATCGATGAATTACATTTTTATCATTAATCTTTCTTATCCAAGCATTGTACAAGTTTTAATACACAGTGATTAAATTTTGTTTCTTTTATGTTTTTAAATATTCAAAACTGTGTACACAGATGTCTTTAAACCGAACAATTAAAATATAATCAATTCATTTGTTAAAAAAAAGTTAAAAAGGATAAACGTCGTTTCAGTATTTTCTGAGAAAAAGAAACATAGAGACAGGGAAACATAATTTTACAGAAGAGCGCTTTAAAGAGCATGACATTAAGCCAACGTTATCCCCTGTATATTTCTCTTTCGAAATACTAGATTTTCTTTGAGTGAAACGAGATGAGACCCGCGGGCGTATGTAAGTAAATATAACTAGAGGTCATTTCCCGTGATAATACATGTTCCTGCGCAACGAAAATTGTTTATTAATATTTTCTCTCACAATTCATTTCTACTTCTTCAAACTAAAAAGACGAATGTTTAAACTTACTATTCCTTGATGTAAATTTATCACAAAAGAATTTTGTTAGACTAGTAAAAAATGTTGTAGTCTTGTTTACTTAAAACACCATTTATTTCATTTTAGTAATTTGTAATTAATGTCTTTATGAGTATTGCGGTGTTGCTGATTGTAACCTATGAACATTTACTACGTTTCGTGGTAAAAGTGATCTGCATAGACTTACTACTATTGACATTGACTCACTACTTGAGGAACCAGTTTTGTATTAAATTTAATTGTCTTTGTAGTTTTGTAGAGGCTAATACAAAATCTATATTTGCTGTTAGAATGGCTGTAGAAGACACAGGACGGTGGGTAAAATCCCTGCACGTAGACTGAAAGCAAATCGGCCATTTCGCCAACGTCTGTTCTCCTTTTTCTTCGCTTTTTTCTTTGACTATAGCGGTTTTGGTTTCGTTTAATGGTCGCTACGATTTTTTTGCATCGAATTTATAGTTTGCGGATAATCCGATAGCAACCAATTGCTTGGATATTTTGTCAGCGATTAGACGGCGATTCAGGAAAGCCGGGGGCGGTAAATTTCTCTCGTGGACGCGGTGTTATCGATTAAAATGGAAATACCGCGTCGTGCATTTGCATAAATAACGGAGAAGTGGCGCGCGTTGAACGAAACTCAGGGAATTACTCTCTAGAATTTATGTTTTCAATTGTTTTTGTCTGTGATCGGTATCAGCACCCCTTCGAACGGAATGGTATCCCTGCCTTAAATTGAGACATAGACGCAGTTATATTCCATTAATTCTTCTCTCAAATTAATATACAACATTATCCGCTTCTGCTTAATATGATAGAGCAGTGGTATCAAATTCATATATGAACACGGGCTACCAAATTCAGTTTAAGAAAATCCGCAAGCTGCAGACAGGAAGAAAAAAGTCTTTCATTTATGATGGAAAATAACTCATTTAAATTTTACATTTATTTTTCTTTAATAAATTTACAAGAATTAAAAAAATACATTAAAAGATACATTAATTTTAGAAATTAAAGACTTCATATTTTTTACTAGACACTTGGCATCTTTTTACAGATACTATTTTATCGATATCGGGTGTAATTTTTTGGGATAAAGATATTTTTAACATAGATTTTAAGTGTTCATTTGTTAACCTCATCGTATGTACAGTTTTATTAGTCTTTAAGACAGAAAATAATTGTTCACATAGATATGTACTACCAAACATTGCCAAGATTCTCGCAACAAACATACGCATTTTAATAAAATGTTCTGGCAAGTATGAATAAAAATCTGGAATGCAAATTCATTATATTTTTCCTTTAGCATTGTGTTGCACTGTATTTTATAAATATACCAGTAAACTTAAAACGATGTTACTTACAATATACTTCTATAATTTGCAATGTTTTAAAAATATTATTTTAATTCTACTTTATTATGGTAATAAAATTAATTTCAAGTTTTGGGCCGCGGGCCGCACTCTAACGTCTTGCAGGCCGCGTCTTTGACACCACTGTGATAGAGCATTGAAATATTTTTTCACTAGTCATAATATTCACAAAAACCACTCGACCGTTAGGAATGGACATTTCATTAACCCTTTCGTATATTCGTATCCCTGGACGAGATATTTCGCAACCCGGTATTACCCCATTGACGCTTTTGACTAAATATCTCACAACCCGATATGTCAATTTTTTTATGGATTTGGATGAGTGATTTTCTGGTATTTTCTTATATTTCCTTAAATTTTCTAGAAATTCCTGAAATTTTCTTGAATTTCCTTAAATTCTCTTAATATTTTTTTAATCCTTCTTAAATTCATATTAAAATTCCTCGAATTTTCTAAATTTTCCTTAAATTCTCTTAAAATTCGTCAAATTTTTTTGAAAGTGCTTGAATATTCTTGATTCTCCTTACATTTTGTTTAAAATTTTATAATTTTATGATGTTTTAGGGGATTGGATGAGTGATTTTTTTACATTTTTTTTTATTTTTCTCCCATTTTCTTAAAGTTTTTGGAATTTTCTTGATTTTCGGTGATAGTTCTTGAATTTCGTTGAAACTCCCTAAAATGGATCGATTTTCCTTAAATTTTTCGGATATTCCTCGAATTTTTTAATTTTCCTTGAAATTCCTTGAATCTTCATTAACTTGTTATTGAAATTCCTTGCATTTTCTTAACTTCCCTTGAGTTGTATTGAAATTCTTTGAAGTTTCTTTAAATTTTCGAGAAGTTCTTAAAAATACCTTGAATTTTCCTAAACTTTTCCTCAAATATTTTTGAAATTCCTTGAATTTTCCTCAATGGTTTTTAAAACTCTGTGAAATTTCTTAAATTTTCAATAAATTTTCTTTAAATACACTGAAATTACTTGAATTTTCTTTAATTTTTCTTGAAATCTCTTGAAATTCCTAAAATCGTCTTAAATTTTCCTGAAATTTCGTCCAAAAAAAATCTCGTCCAGGGATACAAAAGAGTTGTATATCTCAGAAACTGAACAAAATTTTCCATGTACAAAATATTTTTTTCAATATTTAAATGTTTCCTTATTCTAAAGAGTGTCGCAGTAAACAGTAAACAGTGCGTTATTTCCTAACGTATTTGAAATGCAAGAAAATTGTTCAGACACAATAGCATGGTTCGAAGGAGCAAATTTATTAACGAGGATTAATTTTTAAAAGGTATATACATTGCAAGTTATTAAAGTCTTGAAACGCATTAACAAGTAATCTGCAAAAGAATATATTTTAAAAACCAAATTCGACCATCATATCTCACAAAATAATAATGTAATAAAAAATTCGTCTTCATTAAGAAATTTGCCACTTCGAACCATGAAATTATTGTATATTTATAAACAATCTCTCTGTATCTCAAATACGTAAGAAAATAACGCACTGGTTACTGTTCGCTGCAACACTCTGTATAACAAATTTTTTTATATTACATAATATCTATACCATCATAATTACACTATCAGAAGTTAGTTCTACATATTGCAGTTGAGTAATTATTTTCTTTTTATACTTGCACTTAGAATGTTTCGAGTAATTTTACAATACTACATAGTTTTTCAACATAATTTTCATACTTATATCAAAACCGGTAATATTTTCTCATGCCAGCCACCACCGCATTAAAACAAAAGTTTTTCCCTACCAACTTCCACAAAACCATGTCACCCATAACAGCCCGAAATCTATAGAAAACTACGTTACACGAACACTTCAGTTTCTAAAATTATCGTTAACAGATAATTCGATCCCGGTCTTAATTAAAATGCCAGGTGGTTGAAGAGCCTCAACCAGAATTCACGATAGTCGAAAATCGAACGTAACACTGCAGGGTGGCTAGCAACGGGTTGACTCGCAGCTAATTCGAGTCTGCCCTTTAATTATGGTTCTGCGGGCCGCAGGCGCATCGGCGGGTCCCGGCCTAATTAGATCAAACGCTCACGACAATTTCATTTGCTCGTGATTCGCCAATTAACGTGGTACGCGCGATCGTCATCTACGTGCTTGTGTACCTCGTTCATATAAGCCCCCCGCGTCTGGTTACCTTCACAAACCTTTTTCCTTGGAACGGGCTACAAGCTGTACACTTTCATTTGTTTTTGTTTGAACCGACTGCTTTTGTGCAAAATTGATTTACTAATTGTAAGTCTGTTAACATTGATGGCCTGTGTAGGACTCACTAACGACGAAACAATTTTGTGGTTGAAAAGTATAGAACGATTTTTCCTTGAATTGAAAGAGGAAAGGAATAAAAAAGTCGCTGTTGCAAAGTGCTTTTATGAGCGACAAAACGCGCCGGGTTAAAAAATGTTTCTAGTAATTAAAGAAAACTTATGAGACTTTAAACAATTTCTTACTTTATTTTTGTATAGAGTTAGTTGTAAATGTAAAGTTTTACAGAGATAACAAATTCAGTCCGTTAGGGTTAACAAGTCAAAGGAAATTCCAAGGCTTTGTTGCGTCGACGTCATTATGTTGATTCGCATGGATTGCAGAACAGCTACAAAGTGGAACTACAAACTGGAACCACGAAGTGTAATATAAGGTGTATTAACATGCCTAGTAATTTAGGGTTACAATTACGTTAAATAACTTAATACAAGCGACATATTAACTTGTTTTAGACATGAATAGGTAATATAATTATGAGACAATAAATTTCAGTAGTTTCTGGTGTCTAAATATTTGTATTGCTCACTGAATGTAGACTATAGTTAATGTTTTAGATTTTCCGAATAGCATTCACTTAGTTCTTAATAATTTCATTTTTCCTTTGCTTTCACTTTTTATATACGATACTTGTATACTAAATGAACGATTTGTTTATAAGTTGTACTTTTGAAATTTATTCTTTATAAAAAATATTCTTCTATTGTTTTCTTTAAATTCCATGCCGAACGAAGTCTCTTAAAATTAAAATTACAATGTCTCCAAAATTCTTTTGCACATTTCAAGGTGCACAAATAATTCACTGTTCGAAACGAAGATCAGTCCGGATTTGCAGCTTGTCAGAAAGTTGAAAAGAAATTGCATATGTAGCAGTTACTTTAAAGAATTAATGTTGTCAGAATATGCAAATGATAAACAGTAAAATTAATTTTACAAAATAATAAATTAGTATTTTGTATATTATATGTTTACTTAATTTTGTTTGGGATTTATAATTTTGTAGTAATCCTAATTTTAGTTAAAATATTCAACTTATTTATAAAAATAGGTGACAATTTCCATCGAAATCTGCAAAATGTTTAATGTACCAGACGGGAGAGGTATGAAAGAAAGATGTGAAGGGCTTGTTTGTGGAGTCGTTTCGTACTCGCCTTTCCCAGTTCACGAAGTGCCGTAAACGGCAGACTTTCTAGCAACGATTTATAGCAGTTTCTAGTGTCCTAAACGACATTCCCATTGCTATACCGAGGCTGATTATTCGAGTCCTCAGACGTCTGAGGGATTCTAAGTTACGAACAGTTCTGCAAGATAGTTTAAACTTGCAACGAAACTCCGAAAGCGGATAATTTCAAATTAAATTCATATGTTAGGAACTTTGATATTCCGGAGGAAGTCAATAGAATGAAGAAATAGGAGTTCACTCTTGATTATACGGATTATACGTTACATATATGAATTTCCTCTATTGAATCCATGAAAACCAAGAGTCTTAGAAGATCGAAGGCACTCTAGTGATCCAAAGTGTGGATCTAGTGTGGTTTTTGTTTTGAAAACATTCTTCGACGAACGTAGTTAAATTACATAAGATCGCGGTTACAGTAGAACTTTATTAATCATGATAAACACTGTAATCAGAAATAGTCCCATTTATAAATCTTCAAAGTTATTCCAAGACTTGTTACAAAAAGTCTTTATTGTAATATTACGAAATCTTCTCATTACTGAATTAACTTTGTTATCATTTAATTAGTTAACTTTACATCAAATTTTGGTTTGCTTATGCATTATTATCCACGAATAATTAACAGTAATCTCAATTGTTTAGTTGTTTGTGATATAGTTTTTATTTTCAGTTTACTTTCCTTCAAACAAAACGAAGCAAGCACAAGCAAGAATATTTTTACAATTTCTGTCAAATTTAATTAATCAAACCATTATTTCTAATTTTAGCCGTATTAATTCTAGAAAAGCTGAATAAATATGTTGGATTAAATTTTTGTGAAGTAATTGACTTTAATTAGATAAATTGTCTATCACAGAGAATCAATTACGTGTTGAAGATAAAAATAAAAAATTGTACGTCAAAAATCTCCGCACGAAGATTTGTATACCAAAATCCTCTTTCTATCGCGGTATATGAAGAACGACATCGTTAAGTTGGATGAGCCATTGCAATCTTCTTATGATAATCCTATGATAAACGTGCAGTCGATTATGAAGTAAAAGGTTTGAGAACAATCTACTTTAACTTTATAAGGTTCTACAAAATACATTATGTGTTAGTCATAATCTTTGCACGCTCAAAAGATGGTCATTAGTGTCCTGAAATATTAACCAGTAACTGGTGATGAAGTCAAATTAGAGCAACAGTCAATTAAAAAAAAAAATGAGGAACGATTAAAAATGTTACTTTAAAGGTAATACTAAATTTGATAAAATGTTTTAAACCTAATATTGTCGATGTTACGAAAAATCAAATTATTTATCACTGATATACATTATTTTCATCAGTCCTAGAATAAATGTATCTTTGACTTCTGGCAATCATATCTAATATTTATTTGTAATGCTTACTTGTGGAATTTCTAATATATCTAAGGGAAAATGTTGAGGTTCGATACAGTCTTATATTACTCATCTAATGAATAACTCATAAGTGGAAGTTATACAATGGAATTTTTAATTGAATCTTTTGAATTATGGTTATTTTATTATAGTAAGATGATACATGTGCTAAAAATCTAAGTTTTCATTGAATGTATACAAGGTTTTGGACTTAGATAATGATTTCTATGAAAGTTTAATTATTTTATGTAATATTTTATTCAATATTACTTACACAGTTCAATTTTTAATATAAATAAATTTTTCTATGTTGACTGCGTAAGAACTATATTTTTTGCAAAGAAAGAAATCAATAATGGAGCTTCAAAGTGTTGTTAATTCTATTTTTCCACTCTACTATCCGCAGTAGTCAAATTTACACTAGTGGAAAATCACTTTGGTTTTTTACAACATATGTACAGAACAACTAGAATCACAGAACTCATATTAAAACTTTTTCCAAACGATTCTGTTCGAAAGCCCACGCAGCTATTGGTTTTTTATTATTTTTTACCACCAAAATTTGTGAATATTCCGAAAAAGTGTAAAAAAAGAAGGATTGACGGATCGAATTATTTAAAACAATTTTATCGTGATTAAATGATTCATTCGCTTTTCATGTTTTCTCTTGAAATTTGCATTATTTTTAATTTAATCTTTTATGAAATAATGAAATATTTTTACTAATTTTATTATTCAATTAATTTTCTCTTCTATTAAATATTTTCTTTGTTTTCTATAATAAACTGGTCGTATTTATATCGAGGTGTTCTGGATGAGAATTTAATTAGCGAAAAGCTTATGCATTCAGTAGTGACATTTTGACTAATTAATATTTTTCGACCTCGTCGTCAATATTATACAGGGTGTAATAGAAATTCGGGAGTTGATTGTATATCTAAGAATAATGGAAAAAGTTCATGCATATGAACATATGCTCTATGTGTCTGCATTTATGAGATATACCGAATTTTATATTTTGATTTTGTGTGTTATTTAATTACTAGACTGCGAATGTTTATGCTGTTAAAATATATTGAAATATGCAAATATGTGACGTATGATAATATAATATATGAACATATGCATAAATGTAACAACATATGAAAGAAATATGTGAAATATGTAATAAGTATTATGAAAGTACCCTTTATCACTTTGCTTTAATTTAATCCTTTGCTTTTACAATTATTTACAATTTAACATTTATATACAAATTATTGAAATATATAACTACATCAATTTTATTCTTAAAATTCACACTAATTGTCTCAATAGTTTACAAACGATAGCTCTAAAATTTTTTTTATTCACAATTATCTAGATATGATTTAAGCTAATATGAACATTCATGTATTAAATTTTATTGAAGCTTTACATAATTTCTTTTCATTGTATCATAATTATGCAAGCATGTATCTTCCTTTTTATTTTACTGCAACAAAGCTTTTCTTCTTCTATTTTCGTTTTCTTTTTTTTTTCTTGGGTTTCGAATCCTTACGTCAATTTTCGTACTATTTTAGATATCCGAACGTACTAAAGTTAATATCGACATTGGCAACATTGGTCTGAATGGTTTCTAGTGTTTCTCGAATTTGTTGAAAAGTTTGTTCTATTTTGAACCTTGGTACTTCAACATTTTCAATGGATGTTGGGTAGAGTATAACGAACATAGTTAGAGCATATGTTTAGATGAACTGGTTTCATTATTTTTAGGTGTACAATCAGCTTCCTAAATGGGTTCCACATATTCTGTTACACTCCTATATGTATACAGGGTGTCCTAAACTCGACGCGGGAACCGGAAATAGGAGATCGCCAGGGTGATTCTAAATAACTTTTTCCTTTGCAAACATGTTATGCGAAGCTTTGTTAACGAGTTATTAACGAAAAATATCGGCCAATCAGAGAGCGAGTACAGGGGATTAATGATGGCGCGTACGATGGCGGGCCAATACTACTCAAAGCTGGATGCGCGCTGAAATTCATTCACTGTATTCGTGCTTCTGTAGGTCGGTGTTTTTTTATTAATAACTCATTAACAAAGCTTCGGAGGACATTTTTGCAAAGGAAAAAATTTGTTTAGAATCACCCCATGAATCTTCCATTTCCGGCTCCCGCGTTGAGTTTGTTAGTTCTAGGATTAGGCGCTAGCGAAACGGAATATTAGAAGAGAATCGTCGAGCAGAGCCCTATGAAACTACCGCTAGACCCTACGCCCATTATCAGCACGGCTGGGACCGCAAAACCGTTTCTACTGTAATAGAACAACCCCTCAATTGAACAAGCAATAGTTTTCCACCGATAAGTAGGTAGAGTTCACTACCCTCGGAGTAGTCTCAAAGACGCCTAAGGTGCGCCTCGACGCGAGAGACTCGAGTTTCCTCGTAGAAACGGGAGCCGAATTTCTCGATGAAGTAGAAACCCGAGCCGCAAAGTCGGTCGCGTCAAGGGAGCCGCGCGCAAGAACCGAACGAATCACATCGTCGAAAGACACGATCGTCGCGAGGCTAATTTTCTTTGATCAAGTCGTGACGGTGCATCAGCACTCGCCGTATAATAATTGAGTTATCGCAGGTCCGACGATCGGTACACGGATGGGACGGTTGCGCGTTACTAGTCCGTTACACGTCACATGGTGGATCCTTTTGCATCATGCTGTTCGGGGGAATCACCGACAGCGTGCAACGAGCGGACACGTAACACGCGGCGCTGAGGTGTACGTCAAAACGTGAACCCTAACGACCTGGAATAAACCCCTTGCTTCCTCTGGTTTCGTCGGCATCACTCCTCGACGCGGGCAATCTACAGGGTGTTTGAAACGTCTGGACACGGTCAAATATTTTGGAAACGAAACGTTTTTCTCAAAACTCCTAGACTAAAGTTTTAAGGTTTCAAAGGTTTCAGTGAATAGTAGTAACCGTTTAACATTCAGTGGAGGGATCGAGGTCACGTCAAAGTCAGCATGGTTTTTTCAAATGCAATGCTGAGGCGATTTTAAACAACTTTTTCCTTAGCGAAAATGTTAGATGGAACTTTGTTAACGAGTTATTAACGAAAAACACTGACCAATCGAGGACCGAGTACAGCGGATTAATAATGGCGGACCAATACTACTCATAGCTGGAGCCCGAGCTGAAATTCATCCACTGTATTCGTGCTTCTATTGGTCGGTGTCCTTCGTTAATAACACATTAACAAGGCTCATTTGTTTGACAGTGCAAGCTATATGACCGTCAAAGGAACGAACTAATTGAAAAACTCCAAAAACTAAATTTACAGGTACTGTACGGTCGCGACGCGTACTTGCCGCTCGCCAAACTAATCTTGGGTGGCTAGTTTTTCGAATAACTGTCTATGTAATGTGCAGGTGAAACTGAGATCGAAATCTACTGATCCGTACGATGATCGAAAATTTTCTCGAAAACGAGATGGTCCGAACGATGACCGAAAAGGTTCTCGAGTTAACTCTAGTCCGTACGATGACTAAAACGATTCTGCCGATTTTTCCGAAGTCCGTTTCCTTCTCCCCTTCGCGTCGACCGAGTCGCAAATTCTGGGGGTTTCAACCCCCGCTACGATTTCCGAAACGCGTCTTCGATTCGTTATCGACCTGAAGGAGGAGGATCCCTCGGAGCGATCCTCACCGATGGAAGAGGGAACCTTCCCTGCGAAGGAGGAAACTTCCCTGAGGGAGAGAGTCCCCCTTCAGGTCGAAGAGTTCGGAAATTTAGGGAAGAAAGAAACGAACCTCGGGTTGCCGCGAGAACCGATTACGAATGTCTCGCTGGCGACCGTTTTATGGCCATAAGTCCCGATTGCCGGCGGCCGACCTTCGCGCTTGAACCGAAGTCGACCTGGCGCATCCTAACCGATTCCGGGAAAAATATGGCTCGTAACGGTTATTACGGGAGGAAGCATTGTCCCGTCCAGATTTCGGAAAAACGTTAATTTCCGTAATTGGCCGTACGTGCCTTAGGAGCAGTTTTTGACGCGAGAAACGCTCCGTCAACTCCTCCATCTCAAAACCGAATGTTTCCTGGGAAAAACCGTTACCGGACGGAACAGTTACCTCTCAGTATGAATCTAATAGTAGGAAAACCAAACATACCAACATGTCTCTATGTCTTCTCTTTTCTAAAAAATTATAACCTGAACATCTAATTATACTACACTACATAAAAAACATATCAACCCCAAATATATACTGTAAATGTAAGAAACAATACCACTTACTACATGTAAAGCAAAATAAACCCCCGCAGAGGTTTCAAATGCTATAAAAAAAAGTCTCATCTAACATTTTCGGTAAGGAAAAAGTTGTTTAAAATCACCCCAGGAATCGCCCCTTTTAAGGACTGCAACATTTTTGTTACATTCTGTATATTATTAAAATTGACGTGAGACCTTTTTAAAATAGTGGTTGCTGACTTATTTTTGTTGAGAATTGCCGGAGTTCTGAGCTGTAAATGTTAGGACACCGTTAGTCCTACCAGTGTTGGGCAAAATGTAATCCGATTACAAATCACAAATTGTTATTAAAGTGTAATTGTTCATTCACTTACGAGTTATTTCCTGTAATCGTTAATTGTTACTGATCACAATTTTACCGTGTAGTCAATAAAGATTAACGATTACAGAAAATAATGTGTAATTGAATTAATAGTTACAATTTAATTATAATTTTTTACTTGTAATCAGATTACATTTTGCCCAAGTCTGGTCCTAATATTATTCAGGGATGTAGGTACTGTGTAGAGGTTGTTTGGTTAGACTTCGCTCAGCATAGTCTTAGAAATGGCTGATTTTGACATTGAATATATGGATGATTGTGTGCTCTACTTCCTCAAGGCTACTCTTCCGTGTATTTGTCTCATCGATGTGCCATAGTTAGCATTTATCTCAAAACCATACCGCTAACTTTAAAGCAATATTACTGCAAAATAGAGGCACATCGAACACTATATCTGTGGTTATAAGGCAAAACACAGTTCGCGTTTAAAGTTTTAAACATTAATATAATCTTATGTACTTGAATTTTCTTACAATCCTACTTTTTATGAAAAATATTCATTTAATCCTTTTATTCTGGGATCCTCTAGATCCCAGTTATGCTATAATTTTGCCTTGCAGCCACAGATAGTACAGAACATTTTCTGTTCCATGTGAACTCCCCTACCACCTCTTAAAATATTTAAACGTATATTGTTTGCACCCTGTATAATTGTAGATAATTGAAAGTTCATCCAATATGATATCTGGGAACGAAGTCAATCTACTGCCAAATGAGTAGGTATTGCTTTATTATAACTTCTGTAGTTCAAGGTCATTTCAAGGTCATAATATCCTATGTCGTTGAATTTATCTTGGCATGAGCTATTATACCATGAATTTAAAAAAACATCGGTGACCTTCAAAAAAACCTTGAAAAAACATAATTTAGGAGATTTTTTAGTATCACCACATTTGCCCCCTTGAACAGCACAGTTTATCTCCGTGACATTTTCTCCTATCTTCAACATTAACAAAGATATTTATATATCAATGTTAGACGTAATGTTACACGTAACATTTACGTGTTCTGTTTTACGTGACTCACCCTGTATAATTTACTTCTACCTTCTACAGTAAATGAAAAACTTCAATAGGTATTGCAGAATTTTTTAAAATATTTTTAAGGCCAGTCGGTTTCACTACGATTTCGGAATCATCATGCATACCCGGGCCACTGTGTTGGTACCTCGTTCCCGACGTTTCCGTGTCGAAGGGACGTCGCTACCGATAGCGTGACCGAGAGACAATCGAGTCGAATTTCGGCTTTCTGTGAAATTGGGTTAAGCTGGAACGAGTGGTTAACGATTGTTCGCTTCGGAACGCGGGAACAGATTGAATTACGCGTCGGGGGCAAGTCGGAGTTGACGGCGAGGTTTAATTTGTTGCTTTGTTAACCGACTTGATGTTTGGAAGTTCCTCTACGTGAAATACTTCGGCGCGGTGGAATTATGTTAATTGAAAGGTGATAGAGATCTTTTTCAGGGCAGATGCGACTGGCAACTGAACCGTGAAATCCATCTTTCTGCTTCAGTTCTTGTTTTTCAAACTTCTCTTGTGTTAGGAATCTGAGTTTCAAACCACTGGGCTGTACTCTTTGTTTATCAAACCCTCTGCGCTTCGTTAAGAGGCGTACATCGCCCTCAGAGGCTCAAATATCTGAAGTTTTAATTATTGAATGAAAAGTTTCAATTTTCTTTCTGTCGATATAAGTTATTTTTTATTCCGTAAAGCTATAATTGAATTAATGAGTAAATAAATGGGTTGATTAAAATTGCTTGAAACAATTTGATGCGATTATTCTTGTAAATTTTACGTGCATTTTTCTCATAACCGAAACTCTTCAGCTGCAACTATGAATGTGCTTGTAGTAGATAGAGAGTTATGGTCCCATCTCTCATGTCCCATATGTGAGGCTCCCGTCGTGAATGCAATGCTTTGTCTGTTGATGTGTTTTTATATTAAAGGATTTATACGCACAGTAGTACGCAATAAAGTTGTGTTATTTTGTGTAATAGTGTAAATGCTATGACGTATACCAAGCAACACAGTTTTATTTTCATTCATGAAGTAATGTTAGTTTAAGTTTTTGGTTCATAAAATGCTATTAAAATGATTCTCAAAATTGTGAATTACAGTCTTCTCTCGCTATAAGCTCACCGTTTTTGTCGCTTCATCGAGCCACTCTTCAATTTCACTGTAATCATTGACGACGTACAAAACCTATCGATTCCATTATTACATTACCTTCACGAACATGTGCCTTACATGTTCTACAACATAAAATTCGTTGCTAACTCACGAGCCTGTAACAAGAGAACACTGTACATACAAATCGGCGAACGGGGTGTATAAATATTGTATGTCATAACTACTACAGCGGGATTTTATATTCTTAATTTAATAGAAAATTATGTTACTGTAAAATTGATCTTGAAATGGAAGGTGAAAGGGAAAAATATTTTTTTTTGTTGCATTGTGTTCTACTCATTACAAAGACTAACTGCGAAAGAAACCATAGATCGCAAATACACCATTCTGTATTGTCATTTTTTGCCTCTGTCAGCACAAGTTAAAATTTTCAATTTTCAACTATTTTCATGTTTTTATAATTGATTGAGTTTTTATGTCCATAGGAATCAAATGTATATAAATAATTATCATACTTATAGCAATTGAAATGAAGAAGACGAATGTAATAAATTAGTCTAAAACCTACTAAATACTAAGTTTAAACACCATGCAAACTAATAATAATAAATGCATTTAAATATTCAAACTTTCCTTTTTACTTTAAATACGAAATTAGGATTACAAACATTACATCCGCTAAAAATCGTCATATTGTGCGCAACTATCACACTGAAAATGTGTGCCGATACTAAACAGCGGTTTTAAAAAATAAATGGACTATTAATAAGTGCAGGGAAGATGGATGAGGTAATAGGAATGGGGCTATTCGGGGTAAAAGGACGCAGCGGGTAAAAGTACGCAGTGCCGTTTTCTCTGAGGGGGGTAAGAGGACGGGGACGCTGGCTCGTCAGGATTGAGTGCGCGTGGGCCGCCATTTTGGGTCAACGCCTGTTGAGCGGTGCGAGTCGCGCTTTCTGAATTAAAAATAAAAATTTTAAATTGTCGTGTTATTTCGATCTTTTTCGTACCAGGAAAAGTTTGTGGACGTATTATTTATGTATTTTTAGAGGTAAGTTGTTTTTGTTGATTTTATATAGTTATTGAACGATTTTTTCCAGAATAACATTTTAACCTAATTTTATTGGAATTTGAATTAGTATGAATTGTTTTGGTTACCGGTCAAATGGGGTAAAAGGACGGGGGTAATAGTACGCACTGGTATTTAGGTTACTGTCTACTTGTTTTTGAACTCTTAATAATATTTGGTGTAAAAACATATCTGCTCTGATAAAGGCTTGAGCATAATTTCGTTTTGTTGAATCTATGAAAAATTATAATTTTATGATAGTTTCCTAAATTTGAAGTTCCTAATTTCTATTGTTTTTGTCACGTGCGTCATCGCCTGATGAGGACGCGCAAGCTTCATTTATTAAAAATAATATACAATATGTTTTATTTGTGTATTATTTGTTCATTTTCTTTTACTACACCTGAATGCATACTTTTACTCTACATGTGAACTTTTACCCACACGACTGCGTATTTTTACCCACGTGTCGGGGTAAAGGTACACAGTCTGACCAAGTCACTCTTTTACTTAATTTAAAAAAGAACCGTTTGGTCTATCGTCTAATACTCGTTTATGAGTCTAGTAAATATGCTACCGATAGCGCAAAAAAGTGTTCCTAATATCATGGTAGTTTCGGCTCAGTAAAGCAAAAACAGCAAAAGTGCGTCCTTTTACCCCGAATGACCCTAATCGGAATATTCGTTTATCCCACGCTTCAAATTTCTGCAAATGTACTTTACGCGTTGACATATTATTTATGTTTTATATTTGAAGATCTCTCAGAGATCCAGTTTGTCCGTAGCTGTTATCACTACCCTACCGTGCAAAATATGTACTAGATCGATAAATTACCAGACTCTTGTCAATTTTACCCTCGGAAGTCACAGCGCGAACGGACGTTTGTTTCGCCGCAAAGGAACGGGACAAAGGAGAACATTCTCCCTGATCTCATTTCGAAGGAAGCCACTTAATTTAAATGTCTGCCTCCCTGTGCCACCGTCATCCCTCTCCCCCCCCCCCCCCCTTTATCGTCCCTTCGGGGTCGGAATTAATTGCTTCTTAAGGAACTGGAATTATGTTTTCAAGAGCCCCACCTTCCTTCTGCGGAATTTCTTGACACCGCCTTCGTCTTTTCTTCGCCTACAAGCAGGGGAACACCGTGGGATTGCGTTTTGTATGCAACTGAACCTAAACAAGTCCACGCAACCTTTCACAGATGGGGAATAATTAGTTGCAAATTGGGTCACGATCCAGTGAAGGTTAATTGAATCGGTCATTTCAAAACCTCTATAAATCACAGTTTTTGCGAAGTACATTTAATTAAAAATTTATTACATTCTTTAATTTTTATTAATATGTAATAGCGAATTACATTATATCTACTGTTACATTAAAATATGTGACAAATTACTTAAATTACATTCCTTAAATTTTAAAGATACGTATGCAACAAAAAAATGATGTTCGGAAAAATTTTACTTACGTAGTTTTTTAAATGACCGATTCAATTATTTTTAGAGTATTATTTTCAGAGTATGGTATGGTATGGAGGTTATAAACATGTTGATACAGAGTACAGAGATAGAATAATAAAATGTACCATTAGTTCATTAATTAAGAGAAGTAAATAAGCTTTGAAATAATTTATCTAAATGAATGAACTGTTTATTGAAAAATTAAATTGCAAATATAAATAATATAAATAAATAGTGTGTGATTAGTTTTACCTTGTTTTCCTTCATTAATGAAAAAATGTCCTCCTTACAAATTGTCTCTTTTTTCTACTAAATTTATTTGTAATCAATCTTCTATGTACAGGAAATTATAATCAACTGCATATTTCTGTCATCAAATACCTACGTATTTTCAACTTTACAGTTCATGTAGTTATATTGTAAAACATTGGGGAGGGCCTTACTAATTGTGAAATAAATTTGTTAAGAAATGCATTAAATTGTAGGACACGAACTATACGAGTTATTACCAAAAATTGTCACATACATATTCTCCAAAACGTAAGAAATGGAGAAACGTAGAAAACTTAATGGGAAGTAATTTTTAAATAATGCAAAACAAGAAATAAAAGGGGGAAAAAGTTTCACGTTCCTCATCTTCATCTCAATTTTCACCTACACTGATCTTGGTAAAAAAAATTCTACCGTGTTCAGTGCATTTAAGTTGTAAAAGCCATCAATTATTTGGAACTAAGAGAAATTTGTGTATTTTGTAACTGTTATAAAGAAAGTACGCAGCATATGTTTAATTTTAATTAATAGTAAAGTATGCGTATTCTCTTGGTCTAGTAATATTAGGAATGGTGTTACATTGGTGTTAAAATCTGTTTCTACAAGCCCCTAGTTTTAAATACTTAAGCTTACAAAAATTCAGATAGTTTTCAAAGTCATGTACCTAATTTAAGTCCCATAACAAAACTTTACGAATGTGCTACTTATTATTTGTTTCAATTTACACAATCATAATCAATGCAAACATCAATAAATTCATAAATTTCTCAAAGAAAATATTTTTTATCTTCACTTCAAGAGATTACAGACCATACAGGGTCATCCACGTATCTCAGAACCCTTGCGTATAAACACAAATGAGTTCGGTTTCGCGATACGTGGATGACCCTGTATATTCATACCAGAATCTTCAAGTCTTGACACAAAATGTTACACGATACGATTCTCTCATCTGTGTTGCAAATGTATCTGTCTTGTTCCACGTCTTGCGAATGCGCCTGTCTGTTTCATGACAACATTGAAACGCGTTTGACTGGTGCGTAGCTATTTGAGAAATTGTCTAAGTGTCTGGTAGAAGGACGTAAAGGTTCGTTTGTACCAAGCGAACGAGCATGAACGAGCGCAACCGAACGCTGCAAGCGCGTAAAAAGACAGACAACTTGCCATTTCTCTATACGTCAAAGAATTAGCATCGGCAAATCAGGACTGCGCGCGTCAATCGCGCTTTTCGCACGCGTTCGTTTCTGCCTCCGCATCTTCACGTTCGCTCGCGATCGTTCACTAGGTGTAGACAAACCTTAATGCTTGAGCTACGATCTACGATCCCATGTTATCGTCACACGAAACACTGACAATTTTGAATCGCCACCTGTTGCATTGACACGATGCATTTCCACTTACAGCTCAATGGTTTAAACAGATGCATTCTGTTTGAGTCAACTGAAGAGGAACAACGATACGAAATGGTATAGGAAATAATTCTAACTTGTTTTATGAGCTCATACCTAATCCTAACTTGTGATCTCAATTACATTACCTTGAAGTTTTTGTAAATTAAACTGAAAGATTATTTTGAACGAAATGCAACGCGCAATGTGATATAAGTGCCATGTAAACTGGAATCATGAGGTCGTAAAACGTGGATGCAGTATTTATTCCATAAGACGTTGCATTGACCCATAAAACTTCCTTCAATTATTTAGGGCATGTTTGCTACACCCAAATACATAATCGCCTACGATTGCAAGGTATTTTTGTATCCAAAATTCGTACGTAGCACTGATTTTCGTAAATCCTACCACTGGCAAGTAGAATAGTTCGATTTAAATCAGACATTTGAGATTACGACTTTAACCGTGTGACAATCTTAAGGTTCACTTGGAAGTAAATTTCCTGGTTGTAAATTTTACTATGATACGACCAGAGTCTTTAAACCATGGTCATAAAGTTAAAGAAATATAACGTTAAAAAAGCAATTACGGTTTTACAACCAGTAGAACATTATTCTGAAGAGGATAAATTTTGTTTCTATCTTTACAGTTGGTCGTTTGAACAACTCTGTTTCAATTGATTCACAATTTGTACACAATTTGTAAGGTAAATGTCACAATTTATACTCATTTAAGTGTTCACTCGTCATCAAAAAGGAAAAAATATTTGTTTATAGTAAAAATTTGCAGAATAATTGATTAATATCTCAGTAATGAATCAAAACTAATGAAAAATATTTTAAAAAGATGTTTCAGGAAGTTTAATTATTAATAATGATTAATTCAACGCAGTGCTCTATATGTCCGCATCTCTTCTCACAAAAAATGACAATGTACGTATTTCTGCTTACCATTTGTATCAATTCCTGTTCACGTAATATGTTGGCTTTTCAGATAAGAATAAGTTACATGTTTTATAGATAAGTTTTCTAAAATAATAGTAAACAAAGCTGTTTATAATTTCAGGATAAATATTTATGCAAATAAAAGTTATTAATTAATTTCTTTTAGGCTTGAAATCAGTGATTCTTCTCTCTTGTGAGTGCCGTTTTCTCCTCTTTCATTTTTAAAAATTTAACTTTCTTTTCATCTTTTTATTTTCTTGAACCTAGTTTTTTAAACAATAGAGTTTATCTCTTCATATTTATAACTTAATGAACAGAAAGGAATTTTATTTTAATATCTTTAAGGAAACAGCGTTTAATATCTTTATTATTGTCTCCTCTTTTTATATTTTGATTCTTACTTTCTCAACATATTATCCCAATTTTTTATTTTCTATTTTCAAAACTATAACAAATGTACATAAAATTATTTTTTAAGTACAAAATAATGATAAATAACAAATAAAATGTCTTTGAATAGAAATAGAGGACATACACTGAAATTTGAGATTGTCTTACTAAAATTTTAATGAGTAAACTTACTCACCTGTTTTCCAGACAAACAGATTAACAGTGGCAAAAGAAATCTATATTCAGAGCAAATGCAGTAAACGTTTTTAGGAACACAATGCAGTTGGTGTTCCTTAGCCCAAGCAGAACGAGATAAGTTTCTTGCTTTAAAATTTATTTGGTTGCTTATGTTGCACTTTATTTGTTACAAAACTGTGTAACACTCACATAAATGGTAAAATAATTTACAATTATTTTTTTATAACTATAGTATAAACATAACACTTATAATAATAACATAGAAATTGGGACATTCACCTTACCTGTTACATCATGCCTCATCTCAGCACTTAAAAAATTTGAATATTCCTCCAAAGACTCGGTTTCCCTGTCCGGCGCGTGTGTATGTGATTGATAAACACTGTCCAGTATCATTAATTACCCAATGATTAAGTGTTTCTCCTCCAAATACCGATCGGACATCTATCGACTGTGTAGGCTCGAAGAGGGGCTAAATCGTTCGAACGCGGAACAAATGTAAAAGAAATGGATCGTAGAAACGGAAGTATAGCCCGCAGGATTTGGAGCCAGCCGAAATCCAGCATCGAATAAATCGTTCGAAGGGATGGGGGATGCACACCTACAACATGGCCGCTTACATGCACGAGATACACGTGGGATGGTTTTTTTTCGTGCCTCCTGGTCGATGAATCTTCCAGATTCCATCGAAACCGATAAGGTCTCGACTACGCCAGCGAAAATGAGAACCTTGGCGCGCGTGCACGGGCGAGCCTCGATTCGATAAATTTCAGAAAATCTTATCTTCCGGGGAAGGGTTGGAGACGGTGGACGACGAGGCCGACTTGTAAAATGGATGAAGAGCCAGAATCTCCCGTGTGTATATGGCTTCGCTCAATAAACTTCGGCGAGCCTCGTTGAACCGGGAGAGCCATAATAAAGACGAATCGTTGTACGCCGGTGCAAGTTGTTAAGTGGAAATTTCACGGGGCATCGCGGAATAAGCTGCCTCTTCGATTTCACGGAAGATTCATGGACCCTCGTACAGCTGAAGAGATATCGCGAACTTGTTTTCAAGTAACACTAATTACATGTGGGACTGCGGTACGAGACGGTGGATTTTAGAAATAATTAAAGAGAAATTCATTCGTTCTACGCTGTGTTGAAAAATAAAAATAAGTATATAATATAGTTGCTAACACAATAAATAGGTATTTGGTAATAGGATTCAATACCCTTCGATAGTCAACCCCGTATGAATGAATTCATACACATAGATTTCAATGCACTTTTAGAACTTGAAAAAATATTGGAAATATATTTTTTTATCGGCAATGTTGAAAGGATGAAACTCGCCCTCAAAGTTGGGGATGAAAAACATATTTTATTGAATAATTAAAGGAATTATTAAAGCTAGACTAATGATTCGGATTTTATTTGTGAATGTCTA
Source organism: Perdita meconis (assembly GCA_030770465.2). NCBI lineage: Eukaryota > Metazoa > Arthropoda > Insecta > Hymenoptera > Andrenidae > Perdita > Perdita meconis. The sequence continues at coordinate 31,591,905 of JASKOS020000001.1, read as the reverse complement.
ATGGCGATTTATATTATATAAATAGATTTGCAAAAATTGTATAAGTTTAAAAAAAATTAAGAATTTTTATATTTTCGCACATTTTTTTTTTTTAAACGCTCAGCTATTTTTATTACCATTTGTACACGCTAATTGGAATTTCTAGTTTCAATTAGAATTTTTAGTTCTAAGTTATCCACATTTTTTGTCTACATGCACAGTGTATCTGAGGTTTTTCTTAAAAACATTGTCAGCGTATTCTATACACGAAAATAAGAAAAAATGTTACATGAAAGTCGACTAAGAAGGCTTTTTCACAAAAAAATAACAAATCATCTAATTTTTTTGTTCAAAGTGTCATCTGTCTACACGAATACAAGTCTTGACGATTTCTACTAATTGTTGAATGACTCTAATTATAGTAAACATTGAAAACAGGCGGATGAAAGGTAGGCGAGGGGCACTTTGAGCAGGAAAATTAGGTGATTTTTCAATTCGTTATAATTTTGTAATAAAGCGTTATTATCGACTGTCATGTAACAATTTTTTCTAATTTTTATACATACATAGAATATGCTGACAGTGTTTATCTAAAAAAAACTTCAGACACCCTATATAGTTTACGTGTTCAAATGATAATGAAAATAGCTGAACGTTTAATAAAAAAAATTGTAAAATTCAGAGAATTACAAAAATATGAAAATTCTTAACTTTTTTTTAAATCATTACAATTTTTGCAAATCCGTTTATATAATACAAATGGCATCATTCATCTAGTTCTAATAGTTCCTCAGGTATTCCATTAAATGTTTTTCATCCCCAACTTTGGGGACGATTTAAAAAGAAAATACGTGTCGTACATTTTTTTTCGAGTTCTATACTATACTAATAGCGCATAGAAATCGGCTTGTATGGTTTAGGTATTGTTCCTTGTAAGTATGCATAGAATCTACGACACTGTTAGCAAAATATTCAAATATTGCAAAATAAAATTGCAAAATATACACAGTATGAAAAAAATAATATAAGTTATAATCTGGGGAAAAAAAATATTAATCAAAATGGGGATTTTTAGTATCGATAAAGTAAACACGAGTAAAAATATTATAGGATAATAAATAATTTGATCAAACAATAATTTTCGTCAACAAACAGTCAGTTTTATGAATGTTTGGAAATTCGTAGAATAACTAAGAGTGCTTGATATTTTTTCATTTTATTATCTGGGTAAACACTGGTGTCGAAGCTGGAATGCAATGCTCGTATATTCTGATGTTTTTTAAATTATCGAAAATGCAAATAATATTTAAATGAAGTGATTGTGCAGCTCTGAATCGATGAATTTTAGCAGCGCATGTGTTGAAAAATATACTAAAACCAACATATTTTTGTCGGTATTTCCTTTTATAATACTGAACCGTTTCTGTGTAAATATGCTCAAAATACGGATATTCCGGCACTTATACCTACTTTTTGAATTGCGATAGATGGACTAATTGGAAGTAATTTACTCTCTTTTTGTATGAAACGGATTTTATGATATTTTAATAGTATTCTATTAATATTCTATTATATTAATCTTTGTTCGATGACATTATTACTATTTAGACTGCGGATTTGATACAATTATAACAATTCTAAATATTCTAAAGATCTTTGAAGTTGTTGACAGATGCCAAAATATACAAAATATTAAGAATATAATTCAATTTAGAATATCTAGAAAGTAAGGCATATTGTTAATCCAGTTTCAATTAATTGGTGACCCGGTCAAAAAAGTACGTAGAACATTTTCAGACATACTACAAAGCTACGAACCTTCATCAAAACTAGTGAATAGTTGTTTGAAAGTAAGTAATTGACATATTTTGTATTTCTACAATTAGTTATTCTTTATTAAAAGGCATAGAAAAATGAATTCATACTGTTTAATAGTAAAATAATTAAAATTCAATAGCCACTTTCAACGAAACTCAAGACACTTTCAACATTGAATTACAACAGTTTTAATTTTGCATTGTTCTCGTAATTAAATTTGGATGTTTTACAATTAACCTACTAATTGGTAATATCGAGCGCATTAACAGGTGAGATGAGGTCTCAGGTATACCATGAGCAAGTTTCAAACAACTGGAAACACAATCTGTATAGATATAAACTTGTTACCAGTAGCTCCTATTAAAATCTTCTAATAATCATCATAGAGTGAAAATGTGGTTCGATATTTGAGGAAGTTGTTTTCTAATATACAGGATTTCAGTATGTAGTTTTACGTAGTTTGCATGGTTTTGAAGTTGCAGTATGTAGAAACAATAACTACAAACTAAACATACACTTACATACACAACAACTAATGGTTTTTTTAAAAGAAGAAATACAACATTATGTGAACACAGATAAAGATAATGCTCAAGAAAATTCTCATCATTGATGAATTATCATTAGTAAAAATGTATTTGTTGTTTATCTAGCTTCTACAGGAATTTAGAAAACTTGTTGAAGAATTATTTGACATTGTTAAAATAGTTGAAACAGGTTTTTTATTCTTTGCAGATAAATGTATATTAAATTGCGTACTTATCACAGCTGTCACTAAAACGTGTCGAGAAAAAAAGATAAATCACCTTAAAAATTTTTAAAAATAATCATGGAACGAAAAAATTCTGTATAATGCATGCATTCGTCTATTGATACCATCTAAATTGTATATAAAATATCCTTCGTATCGCGAAAATGGAAGGAAATATTTAGGTAGCTACCTTTAGGTGGAATATTTTTTATCGTGGGTGTGTAGATAAAAGCTTTCAACGCACTGTTTAGGATAATCCAGGACCCGAAGACGTTATTTTAGAATGGACATCGATTATGCAGAACGTTTGGTGCATGAAATTTCCCGTTTGAATGGAAGTCGGCGAAAAGTTAAGAGGGATTCGACGCCGATATTTGTCCGGGTAAATTTATACAGATTTCATTCAAAGCGTTCGCCCGTCGTGAATTACAAAAGGAACGAAACGTTCACCGTGCAGGAATCCGATAAACTTCGTTCGCGCGATACACATATGCAATTTCGTATTTGCAATCCAGTCGAAGCGTCACGCTAGCCCGAAATCGATTTCCGACCGATTCATCTAACGGTTACGTATATTTTTTCCCTCTGTCTCCTTTTCGTTCTTCCACTGTTTCCCACCCTCGCCCCCCCTCTCCACCCTCCCGTTTCACGTCAGATGACAGCCAATTTTTATCCCGGTGATTGCATTTGCAATTCCCATGCGAAACTCTCGTTCCAGATCGCGTCTTTCGCGCTCCTCTGATCCTTTTCTCGATTCTTTTCGAGCAAGCTCCGCTTTTCGAAGCCAGAATATATTTCAACCCTGAAACGTTCAATGTGCAAGCACCGGCTCCTACTTTCTTTCCATTTCTCGACGATAATTGCGCAAACCTCTGTCAACGGGTTATTACATCTTGTGGGTAAAAAATTTGACATAACTTTAAATCACTTCCACGTACTAATAATTTTATTCGTCGATTTGAAATTTTAAATTTATTAGTAAATATTCTATCTTGATGCTACATTTTCAGGAAAATAAAAATATGAAATAGTTATTTCATTTTGATAAGTTTAAAACAATTATAAAACATTTGAATCGCACAGGAAACAAAACGTGATAAATAATAATTTTTTTCGTTATGAACTTTATAGAATGGAAGTATATGCACACTAAATATATTAAGTTTATAGAAAAAATCATTACAAAAATATGTATTTCAATCAATTATGACGGATTCAAATCTTTTGTCTAAACCCTTTATCTGCGAGACGCTTTTGAAGAAAAAGTTTAATGCAAGTGACGAAGTAATAGAGTACGTAGATATCCTAGACATGTGGAATCACCATTCAAATCATTGAATAACCAGGAAATCCACAAAGCTCCACGAAATAAGAGATAGTATCCACCAAGTAAATCCATCTCTAGCGGAATCACGGAAAAAACAACGAATTATAACGAGATTGCGAGTGGGCTACACTAATTATTCTCACTAATGCCTAATAACAAAAACGAAACAACCACTATGTAACAATTGTAGCAACCAATAAACAATAAAATACACAATTCAAGGCTGCCCCACATTCCGAACCCTAAGACAGAAAGAAAAAATTCTAAACGCCATCACAGAATATTTAAACAAAGAATCAGATACCAAAATGTTTGGTGCTGTTTTTTTTCGGTCCAATTAATTGACAATTTTTTTAATTTTAATATAGTTTTGCTTATTGGAGTATTCTTTATTTTTTTATATCATCCTTATTCTATCTCTATGAAACTCTTCAGGTTTCTAAGTGAAAAACTGTACAAACGGTATGAACTTTCATACCTCAACCTAAAATAAATAATGTTCTTCTTAAAACAATTCAAAGTAAGAACAGAAATTTAATTCGCCACAATAAATCACAACACAAAAGAAACATCTCCAATCTCAAATCCACTACACAACAACGTAATATGTTATTACTGTATTGTACTATTAATGTATCAATGGACTTACAATTAGTCAACAGGCAGCAATCGAGTCCATGTGTAACAACCATGTACAATATCCAACATAATGAAACGTAACAGTGATCGCTAATAGTACTCAAGCTGATGAGATATTAAATAAATAAATAAAAAAAAGTTTGAGATTCATGGATACAGAGTTTCGTCCAAAAGTAATATTGTTTTTTATGTCTCAACAATTTAAATCTTTCACGGTCGTAATATACAAGCATCTTTCATTTGCGCGAATTTTCAGTGGATGGAGGACCGCGATGAATTATTGACGGGTCTGTGGTCGACTTCGTCTCGTTGGGAAAGTAATTTATAGCCTAACACGAGCCCTAAGCGAGGCCCGCAATAACAACTCGAGAGACGATTGAATACTCCTCGTGTAAAGTGTCACCGACAGCAAAAAAAATTTCACAAATCTCCGACCACGAATCGGAGCCGGTCAATTATGGAAAGGGAAACCTTTGAGGGGAAAAAAGCTTTTGGAATAAACGTCGTGTCAGGTGAAGAGATTTTTCAATAGGGTCGAGGACTTTGTAAATTCTTCACGGTTTTCAAGCATGAAGTAGAACTTAAATATGTATAACTGAAGGCCACAAGGGAAATACACGATAAGTCTTCTTTTCGTCTCGTTGGATTTTCTAATTCCTGGTTTTTCTGATAGCTAGAAGAGAGTAGTTAATATAATATAGTAGAAAAGAAGAACAGGCTGTAAGACTTTGGATTTTAGAAATAAATGTGTAGGGAAATAAATAGTAGGGTAAGTATAATGAAGCTGGCTTACACAATTAGAAAAGAAAGTTAATATGTGTTAAATGAGATCAAATATCTAAAACTAGCTGAGACTTTAAAGCAAAGGTTTCTCTACTGCTGGCATAACGGAACTAGAAGTAGAACGAGTCAATATTTGTACCGACTGCTTATGTTGAGACACAAGGAAATTACTATAGTAATTGTATAAGTTATTAAAAACCTACAAAGTTGAGCTTTCTTTTTATTTTATTATTTATAGTCGCATTAACCACTAATTGAATTATTAGCAACTTAGTTACAAATATAGTTTTTACAATTTTTGAAGGAAGTTAGTATTTTTCAGAAATCTCAGTAAAAATTCTATCCGTTGTGTGTTCTTGAGGTTCTCGATGCAGTGGTCAACATTGCAATTTCTTCTTTCAGTGGAGAATTTATTGCAGAAAAGGATGAGGGGCTTTTTTTTTATTGAATGATCCTCATAACTTTCTTACCCATATTTATAATACAGTACAACCTCGATTATCTGACTTAATATTTATAAAATAAAATTCTAATAACTAGTAGAACGTTATTAAATTATAGTTCAAGTTTTGCTTGAAGTGCCACTGAACTCTCACATCTAGTACAATAATTAACTGAAATCCTAGGCAATTAAAAATGAGTATAATTGTGATTCGGATAATCAATGTTCTACTGTAATATTAAATAAATATCAAACATTGGCTGAGACTTAAAGGCAAAGATTTCCCTTCGGTCGATATAATGAATCTAGTAGAACGAGTCAATATTTGTACCGACTGTCCACGACAGGAAACAAATAACTTATTATAGTGACTGAATAAGTAATTAAAAACCTACAATGTTAGATTATTTATTTATCAAACGACTTCCGTATCTTGCTTACATCAAAATGCATATCAACCCCATCAGTAATCCCAAAATCAAAGACCTAAGCATTTCTCGTCTTAAAACCAGACGTGGCACAGAGCGGCAAGTAGATGGGCGCTTGGGACAAAAATCATAACTTATAAACTAATCAATTTTCGACCTTGGTACCTTAATACTTTTTTAAAGCGAATATAAAAGTGGATCATTTGGTGTATAAAAAAAATTGAAGTGATTTTAATTTGTTATTGAATAAAAAATATTACTCAATATTTTATTATTGCAATTTATTTTCAATAGAATATTGAGTAACTTTTATTAAAAACATTTTGCTGTCCAATTAATTATAATATGTGTTAACAGTCATTGTTGCAGTTAGTAGCAGATAAAAATTGTATAGAAATCTAATACAATAACTTCTTAACACAAAACAATCAAAATTACAAGATGTTTTGAACCGTTTTTTTGTATTACTTATTAAAAAACATCGAAAATTTACAAATTAAAAACTAAAATTATGCAAATCTCTGTTACAATCCTGCATTTTTAAGATGTAACAAACACTGTTTGACAAATGATAACAGACAAAAATATACAATGAACGAATAAACTAATTTTTTAATAATTACATTTTTGTCCATGGTATGCCGCACTGTGTGTGGCCACAAAATTGAGCGTCCATTCTCATCGACAACATAAGTCCTCAACATAATTTCCGAACAGACTCGCGGAACTTCCGCGCAGTTAAATCCATTCGGATTTCCATCGGACGGGCCGAGAAGACACATAATGTCCAGGAAGAAATGTATCTTGGGTCGATCCGCCAATAGCCGGCGTTCATCCGACCCAGAAATTCCCAAGCACGGCTACGAGAAAAAAAAACCCAGCCGTGGAAGATCAAGTGGAGGGTCCACCTTATTCCAGGGGGTTTCGAGACGGGCACAATGGCCGCGGGTAGATGGTCCATTCAGAGGGGGAGGTGAAATAACGTCCAACGCGATTTCCGATCTTTGTGCTCGAAAATCGCGCTTGATCCCCGGCCCGGAGAAAAGAAGTGCAAGCTAATAGAACCACGGAAACTTTTCGATCTGGCGGTCCGCAAGGCGGAAGAAGAAGTCGCAGGGGGTTAGTCGTTTGGATTACAGGCAAAATACGACGGAACGGAATCCCTTCATCCCTTAACGCGGATTTTCCTCGCCGACTGTCTGCCGCGTCGTTTCACGTAGACACGACCGAGGGGACGAGGGTGGTTCCGAGGGTGGCTCCGGGGGTGGTTGCAGGCTCTGTCAGGGGCGGGAGAACCGCTGGAAAATTCACGCGGCTCCCGGCAACGTTTTCTTAGCTGCTGTTTTGGCAGCCGTTATTTACCCGCGTGTACCCTGGCGAGGATAAACCTCCCACGACGGAATAAAGGCGGCAGTTGAGCCGCGTGCAGCGAAGAAGTCGAAAAGTGAGCTCGATGAAGCAATGCCAGGCTGGCGGAGGAGTTGGGAGCTGGGAATAGGGCTGCAGAAATGCGCCCGAGAAATAGATTATAGCCCGCGGGTGCGAGAGGAAACTCCGTTATACCTCGAGGAAAAGAGATTACAAGATGTATCATCGTTGAGGCTTGCCAGGACTTTATGGGGTCGTAACCGTCACGGTAATCGAGTCCTTAATGCGGTGTAATAACCGACGATGGGGTTGAACCGCCATTGGTCAGTCGAATGCCTTTATCCAGTTGCTGTTCTTTAACGGGTTAATGATCACGCTGTATTCGATAAAGCCTCTTTTAGGGTATGCACGGTGATTATGACTTCCAAGGAAGCCCTTCTTTATTAGGTCATTTACAAAAAGTAGCACAATTCGTTTTTCTTATGAATCTATTTAACTCATCGTTTCAACTAATTGTTTTTTTATTTTGTAGCACCGAATGTCATTAACGTCATTTAGTATAATTCAAGAAATTAATATTATTCAAAATCCTAGATATGATTGTCACTCGTATTGCGGACAATCAAAGTATTAAACTGTCATTAAATATTCCAGTGAACATTAATTAAAACGTTCCCTAATGTACAGTTTGGAAATACCTACAATATTTAACGATTTTGGGATGTATATGAAAAAAATCCAACAAATTGATCCTAAATTCTTTAAATAAATTACAGACGATATAATATTTAAACTGAGTTTCATCGACACAGCGAGGTAAACGAATTTTGGTTATTACTAATTCAGAGATAACGCAAAAGTTTGAAAGAAAAGAAAAAAAAAAATCGAATGCAAACAATGGAAAAGTTACGCATGTTGCTAGTGCAAACTGTTACATTTTAAAACAGCATCGGTTTGTAGAAAAATAGGTATACAAGTACAAGAACCACCTATGCGCACATGTTCCATTTGTTTATCATTCACAAACTACAAACACTTCTCAATTTTTCGCTTAAATTATTACTTATAGTATTTTTAATAAAAATTTAGTTCGTTTAGTTGCAATGTCTGAAATATATTAACTAAGATGATTGACTAAGCTTAATTTGTATTTAGCAATATGCAAAATATAAAATTATTTGACTTTTAATCGCCGGATATCGACTCATGAAATTTGCCATAGTTCCGTCATTTCTGAAGATCCTGTAATGGAATTCGAATAGCATGCATAGAAAAGAATGGAAAATCAAATCATGATATTTTACGAAAAAAGACTTCAGTGCCTTGAAACCATTTCTGCATCCAAAAACATGATATGTACATTTTCGCACAAAATAATTCATTAACATACGCATACAATATTTTATTCATTGGAAACTGAATAACATAAAAGAATTTCTAATCTTGATTGATTTCCATATTCAATATTTGTTCTGAACTGTTGATAAATTTTTCTGTAGCTCAGATAGAAAACAAGAAAAGTGGAAAACAAAGAATGTTTTATCAACCTTTTTACACGACCAGAAAAAACAATCTGTAAACAAAAAGTCTCTCATTTAAAGGGAAATAAAATGAGAAAGGGGTTATTTTGATTACTGATTACGTAATCAAGAAAAACGGTCTAGATGCAAATTCCTTCTCACCCACTGCCCTTAAATCGTGGACATACAACACCGAGTCGCTTAAACGGTCGGAAAACAGAGAACGAAGGAAAGTTGGCAGTTGGTTTCTGTGTTTCTGTTCCAGACAGAAATGACTTCTAATAAACCAAGTGTCTCGCTGACTTAGTCGGAGCTTGCTTACTTAAGGAGGGCGAAAGAAATGGGGTTAGACACAATTCCTGGCGAAAGTTGTTGCCAACGGATCGAAAGGGTTGGAATGTGGAAACCGATGGTTGGTGGGCGAGGGTGGGACACGGAAGGGCGATTTCCTTTGTCCCTGACGGGCGTTTTGTCTCAGGATTACGAGCTTATGAAGTATTCGCGTTTATTTGTGGCAACAATATAAACAAGGGGATGGGAAGAGAACAAAAGGATGTGGAGCGAACAAATTGCAGTAAAGCAACTGAAAGGAAGTCTGTCGTCTGTTAATTTGTGAGACGTTTTACTCATTTTAAATTAATTCTATTGTTAATCTGCGCTTAACTCTTATCCGTGCTTTAGTGGAAATGTGCTATGAAAGGGACACATTTTCCTGTGTGTAGGTAGTAAAACTAGTGCCTTATCATTTGACGCAAGTTTCATTGCAGTCTCACTCTTAATGGAATAGTAGTCGTCAGTTGAAATTTTTCGGATATACATAGAAAATTTTCTTGGATTTTCTATGTTGTTTTATGAAACAAAGTTATAGATATAGATTCGGTATAAGCGACTTTCGATATAAATAACTTCGATTCTAATGATTCGTTACAAGCGACTATTACGTCATAGGACCATTAAGCATATAATACATGGCGAAGTAAAATACCAGAAAAATCTACTTATCGCCACATCATAATCTGTGGCTTTCACACTCTCAGTCTTACATCTACTCTGTGCCTGTATATATTTTTATATTTTGAATATTGTGGTCGAGGCTTTGAGATATGAATGGTTATCTGGTCGACAAATCACGCGACAATCAAATTCTCCAACAACAATTGAGTCCCATTTCTCGGTATAAGTGACTTTTTCCTTTTTATGACTGACTTTTTGAAAAAAAATCGATTCAGCTTGGGTCGCTTATGACGAAAATTCACTGTACTAAATGTTAATGTGTTATATCACTAAAAGAGCCTATATTCAACTGTAACGAAAATATTCAACGGATATTCTTGATTGATTATTTTCTTCATTTCAAGATTCTTTTATATTATAGGGTAAGTAAGCCAGTTGATAAACAGCTTACGATTAACTGATTCCGACATTTGTATTAAGATTTAGCTTCGAAATATTTGTTTTATAAGTAAAATTCGAACACTTTTCACAAAACTAATGTATGCATTTTAAAAAAAAGTTTGTTGTATTAAATGGAATTAATTTAATCAATCATAAAATGATGAAAATTCAGTATGTAATGGAAGTACAGTATTAATTCTGTTATGAGAGAGTATGAAGTAAAAGAAAAGCTTAATACGCATACGATAAAGACCATCTCACATCGAAATTCGAAGTTCATTTCGCTAATCTTCAATTCACGGTGGAGTTTAATTAAACGTTTTTCCGTGTCCAATGCTCCTTTTTAATCTACATTTAATTAGATCCGATTTCCTTGTCTGCTTATCACTATTTCATTTCACAGATTACGTGTTCAACGCATGTATACTAAAGGCGAAGGATATTCATTAATTTGAATTTCGGTTCTTTTTTTAGCTTGAGTTAATTGTTTAATGACTCGTGTATAATTTAGTAAGTTATTAGCTTCTCTTCAATTGTCTTTCAGAACCGTCATCTTAGTATAATTTTCTAACAAATTATGTATAATATAAAATTATGTTATGTATTATATTTTTGTACTAGCAGGTAGAATAATACGGATTATAAAGCTGCAATTTGTATGCAATTGCATTTTACGTATTTCATTCTTTTAATAAAATAAATTTACAGTTCATAGCAATTAAATTGATGTATTATGTTTTTAACTGGTTTATCTGTGCTAAACAGAATCCAAAAGGATTTATGGATTTTCATGAAGCATTTAACAAATTATAAATAATAAATTATTGGTTGGAAGTTATGCAAAAATAACCTGTATATTATACATACATTAACAAAAATGAGTTGCAAATGGAAATGAAAAGGTTCAAATCTGTGTTTTTAAAATCGAAGACGCTTTTAATAAAAGTCTACTAAGATTAAATATATTGAGTCAAAGAGAAACTACACCCTTAGTTTTAATCTTTTATCAAATACTGTCTACGTTAATGTATCGAACAAACGGTAAATTTGATTAAATCACGAAATCCACACTCAATGTTTAGAAATGTCAATTTTTCGTTTTCTCGGTTCACACAATTAAGCAAAAAGATGCGTATTAATATAACATCATTTTCCACCAAATTTCATCTGTAAAGCGTCTCTCTTTTAACAAGAATTTTCCGGTCATCGTGTGAAACACTATCAACGGTCAAAGACAATGTATTGGTATCTATCAATAAGGGCCCTCAGCAACGAAGGGGTTCATTTAACGTCGATAAAAATGCATCGACTTGATAAAGAGGTTAGCGATACGCTTAATTATAGATGCATGTAACAGGACAATCAACTTTTACCTTATTTTCGACACGACTGTGGGAGTGAACTCTAGCTGAATGAATCCCAACTCCTGCGGCATGACATCCTCCAAGCTGCTGTACCTCACGCGAGAACAAGGGGGTGTGGAAATATCTGGAAGCACAAAGAGGTAGTGCTGGTTAGTAGCTGATAATAATTAGCGTGTCAGGTAAGCTTCGGTGAAACTAGTTCACGTAGAAGCTTATTAATACTCGTACATAAAAAAGGATGCACGCTTCTGTCTTGGAAACTGTTGGGGCTGAAAATGAACTGCTCTTTCCATATTTTAGGTATTATGTGTACGTAGAAAATTCTTGCTTCTGTATTTCGTGAAATTAAATTAGGTAATCTTCTTTTCAGTTTTAATATCTGGTTGAATAGAGTAACAATTCCTTTTATAACTTTCAGTGTATTATCTTTTAAATAAATTCAAAAAGTATTTCAGAAACACGTTAATAATAGTTAGCAAAGCACTAATCATATTAGTGATATCATAAAGTATAAACTTTAATTATTTTACAAATGAAATAATATCCAAAGGCAACGGTACTTATAGTATATTATATTTTTGAAATAACTACTTTTTCGGGACGTGAAAAATAAAAGTTCCGGAGTGAAAATTGGAGTTTCCTCTTTTAAGCTCCTCATTTCATCACTTTTTTACATTACGTTGTTTATTTTTCTAAACGACTGAAACGAATGCAATCAACGCGCTCGATTAGACAACCGTTTTATAACATAATGTGCACGTCTATTTATAATTCCTTGAATTTCTAACAAAATATTCTGTAAAACCTGTGTTATTAATGTAAACGTGTACAATAAATACCATCGCAAAGTCTTCGCTTCTTAGGTTTAGTAATTTTCTTTAATTCAATTTTCAAAAATCCCATTTGAAGATTCTCTTAAAATGAAATTCTTTCCGACTTTGAGCTTTCAATTGTATCTACGACAAAAACCGCATTTAATCTCGCATCGCTCAACAGGTCACAATGCGTCGGGCAAGAATAGGAATCGTGCCCACACGAAACGCGACTATTCTCGTTGTAATGATTCCAGATGTAATCCATGCGCGTTCGTTTCGTATTTGAATCGTGTACAGCGAACGAAATCAATCACCGGCCTTTTGGACTTCTGCTGGCATTTTTGTTCGGCCACAGAACAGCATGAAAGGGTGAAAGGGTGGTGCTCGGGTAACGAGCTTGGCTGGTGTAACGTCGAAAAATCAATAGAAACGCATGCATTCCTCATAAATAAATATGAATATCGCGATGATCCCCCTTTACCGAAGGGCATCGAACGTGAATTTACTACGGCGGCGACTCTATGGCGCAATGTCATCTCTAGAGCTTCCAAAATGGCTATAAACCAATGTCAACTTTAATGATTCGAGAGTTTTATACCCTGTCGCTTGAAAAGAAATATGCGTTTTAATTTAAACAGAGTTAGACATTTGAATTATCAATCGTAAATAACTTATGAGCTTAAAAGATTAGTTAACTAAGCATCGAACAAAATCTTGAACAAAATAATAACAGTTTAGCAACAAAATAGTAACATTTTCGGTAGTCGAAAAATATAAATACTGTTTCTAGGAAGTTCTGTTTTTGTTTCATTAAAAATGCAGCTTCCTGATTTATGCCATATTTATTTTAAATTATTTCTTTATTTTAAAAATTTAAGAAGTAACAATCTTCAATTTTATAGATACGACAATATACAGAATCCGTTTGTTCGCGCCAGCAACAGTGAAAATGTTAATATAGGAACACATTATTTTATTAAATATATACAAATTGTGTTCTTATTTGATAAGAAATTCCTGTTCTATGTGTTTTCGATATTATTAAAATTGATATACAATTTAGGCTTAAACATAATAGTATTGAAATAGACTATTATGATCTTAGGTAAGTTAGACACTCATGAATACTTTGCTATTTATTTATTGTGCATATAGTGATGTAGAATTTATTTACCTTCTAAATTATTTAGAAGTAACTAAAGGAACCAATTAGAAAATAACTAGTAAGAATCACTTTAAAACTTTTTCTTATTGCAAAACAAAAAAGCAACAAAATTAAATGCTTGATTTCCATGTTGCGTTTATATTTTACTTTTAGAAATTATTCTTACGTATTAATTATGTATTAACTTTCTATTAAATTTTAAATAACATTCCTGTGTTCAGAATTTTACTGTGATTTTTGCTGCGCGGTGTCTTATTTCAGTGTTCTAATTTCCTGAGTAACTAATTTATTTTCGAATAACTAGTTAGTCATTTTTTTAAAGTGTCTACTTCCTTATAGTCAGTTACTCTTTCCTCACCTCTAATTATGGATCAAGCACCAAATCATATTTATGTCGTAGCATACGGTTAACGAAAACAAGAGACTTTACTAAAAATACAATATTCAGTTTACGAAATTCGTGAGCCAAGAATAAACCGAGTGATTGGAGAAGCAATAGAGAATTCTTGCACGAAGGTTTTTACTTTTAAGATCCCGACGACAGATCTCTTTCCCCTAGAAGGGCAAGCGCAATATAAAGAGTTAGTGTTTGAAGAAAGAGGAAACATGAGCCCTGAAGCGAGGAATGCTTCCTTTACCCGCAGTACTTGATACTTTCTTTAAAATATTGTCTCGGTTACAACTCCGAGACAAAATCGTCATTCTCTTCCTCAATATTATATCGTGTTGGATAAAAAAAACTCATCAAATACACAACAAACTTAAACTGCCACTTTCTTATTTCCACCAAGAAATCGTGTGAAAAGAGATAGTCCAGAAGTTCAGATACAAAAAGAGATTGCATTCTGCATTCGCGGCAGATAATCCTTTGCTCATTCCATATTGTTTCCGAGTCATAATCGAATGAAAAAAGGTTTAAACAGTTCGACAGTGCACAAGAAACCGACCTCACAAATCACAGCAAGAAGTCTTAACGTTCTTCCACCAACGATATTTATTACCACCATTATCCTGAATCGTTCACCGCCTCCAAAAAATTCCCCCTTCGAGAAGATCCAGCGGATCTAAAGAGCGGTGAAATAAGAGGCTCGATGGGGATACGAAAACTTCTGAATTCCAAACACAGATGACGGGTGCGCGATTGTTGGCGTTCGAAGCAAAACGGCGGATTGGGGTGCAACTTTTTGTCGGAGAGTTTCGAAGGCGCCTGGAGCAACTCGGAATCTACACCCTTTGCAGGCAACTTGCTTTAAACTGTGCAATAGCTTTCTCAATCCCGTTCCTGCACGATACTGGACCGGGCGAGGAAAATTTGTCTCATGGGGGTCTTCTAATATAAGTTGTTTTTGTAAGGATAGCACTAAAAGGCAGATTGTAAAACGATAAAATAATGCGTTTATTTAACAGCGGTTACACTTATTCGCGTTCGGCGAGGCAATGCAATGTCGCGGATCGGCTTGCTAATCGAAAACCGCTCCGTTTTTACAGTCGACAGTTGTTGCGCGGTGACAGATCGCAGCAAAGATCGCAACGGTTCCCGAGCCTTTGGGCAAAGCACACACATTGACATTTTTTATAAAGAAACTACGAAACAACTGAACTTTTTACATTCGAGTTTTGTACAGATATTTGTTGCTGTTTCAGTAGTTACCGATTTTTATAATAAGAAATAATAAACATTAACGACAATATGAAAAAGGATCGAACGCTGGCTCTTAAATAAGTTTTTATATAGGTTAATTCTGTTTATTCTACACATGAAGTCATGTTCGATTTTCAACATTGAAACGTGATCAATATTTTTGAGTGATCGAAACAAACTATTATAATGAGCCAATTGACATAATTCTTTTTGTGCTATGAAGGTACTATAGTTTATAGAATAGAAAACAGAAATAAAAATACAAAATTAT
Source organism: Perdita meconis (assembly GCA_030770465.2). Lineage (NCBI taxonomy): Eukaryota > Metazoa > Arthropoda > Insecta > Hymenoptera > Andrenidae > Perdita > Perdita meconis. The sequence continues at coordinate 31,576,198 of JASKOS020000001.1, read as the reverse complement.
TAAAAAGAAGTCAGGTGTATATATGTAATTTTGTAAATGGTTTTTAATAACAATTTAATCGAACAAGCAATCTAAAATTAGGATAACTGTTTCTGATCTGCTGTTTCATCTTAAGATTATAAATGGTTACACTAAATGTTCTTAACATTTTGAATATGTTAATTTTTATGCACCTGTGAGATTTCTTAGATACTCTCAGACTGTTCTTCCTCTATGCTATTCCTCTAAATATTGGCACTTTGATTCAATTAACCGTCTATGGGAAAAAATACCCTTGGCGATGATTTGAATGTATTCTATGGCTCTGTTACGAGCCAAGGGCAGTGCGAAATGTCCGAGGATTCAAAATGGGAAAAGTCGCGGACGAACCGACGTATGGCTAACGCCGGGAGCTGCTAAGGATGTGGACGAACCAATGCCTAGCGCCTTTAGCTAGCACTGGGAGCCACCTGGATTCAAAGGGATGGAAAGGGTTTCGTGGACGAACATATGGCTAATACTGGGAGCCACTAGAGGGAGTGGACGAACCAATGCCTAGCGCCTTTAGCTATCATCGGGAGCCACTATAGGTTATTAGGAAACGATGATGATACTGTCATCGGGGAATCACCGAATTTCGTTGTGCCTCGTAACTTTATAATTAAAATATATCTCAAGCGGTAAAGATATATCGTTGTGGGTTCGTCTTCTTATAGGATTGTGGATGTGAAGGACTCTAATTGACTTTGACTATGATTTTTCAAACACAAATGATCCAGATATATTATTACAAACTTTGGATATTCAATGGATACAAATGGTTAAAGTGTACTTTGTCGCGTACTCTAAAATCTCTCTAAGTTAACGCACAGAGATGTGCGGGGGTCTCGAAGAATAACGTTACCGTAAGTTAAGTTACGTACTGCATTCTGTTTTCACTCGAAAGAGAACTATTGCTCGATCTTGTTGACTAGCTTGAGCCGCGTACTAAACTCTGACTAGTCTTCAAATGAGCCCACGAGGATGAAAATCCGTCTCTTTATATACCGAAAAATCAGTGAAAATTAGGTGGTGGGAGACGCATCGTCATACTTGGTTTTCCTGGGAAAATGCAGCGGCGACGCTGTGTCGCGTGGGGGCGAAGTCCTTATCTAAACTTTTAAACTAGGGGAATCTAGACTCTAAGAAATAGAGGGTAGTCGGTATCCTTAAGGGATACTTGAAATATACCAGACTGTGGGAACACGGAGCACTAATATGTAACGGAAAAATCTAACGTCGCCGTGAGAGCGACGGCTGCCCCCGTCTCGCTGGCGCCAGGCGCTTCAAATGTTTAAAAAAAACGCGTACTGGAAGGCTGCGTATGTAACGGCTCTATCAATTCTTTTAGAACGCAAATGTATAAAATTACTTACATTTTCCTGTGTCGCTTTAACTTTTAAGTCCTCTATGTAGGGTAATGGTCCCTATTAAAGAACCTGTACCTATTAGTGTGCCTCTACACTTAAATAAATTGTAAAGAAGAATATCTCTAAGAAATGAAAGAAAAACATTTTTTTTTATTAAGTCTAATGCTTTGACTTTATTTAAAAAAATGTTTTTCTTTCATTTCTAAAGGGATTCCTTTTTTATGACTTATTTAAATACAAGGGCACGCTGATAGGTTCAGGCTCACTAATAGGGACCAGTACCCAATCCTTCATACCTCTTTTCATTTTATACACTAATGGAAATTCTTTGCCGTAAAATAAATAAATAAAATAAAAATTTTCGATTTTTTAGCATTTTCAGTATCGTCGCTTTCGACTCATGGGGGGTTTTTCTAAAAAACTAAAAATTGCGGCAAAATGATCAAAATGGGAACAGAAGAGGTCACAGAAAAGATCAAAAAGATTTTCATTTCATTTAAAAACTCGTAAATTTGTTACTGTTACTTTAAAAAGTTTCAATTAAGTTTGAGACTGTTTAAACATTTAACGCAAACATCAACTTTTTAAATCCTGTTTTCTATTGTATAAAGTCAACTAGAATTAGGTATCTAAACTTGCTTCTCTGTTTGTTTTCGGATTTTTGTGCAAAATAAAATTTTATAAGCACAAATAATAGTATTTTTAATGTTCTAAATATTTTAACTTGAATAATATTCTTTATATTTTGTATATTTTGGCATATCTCAATAGTCTTGTCGATTTTTTGCATACTTAGTATTGCCATAACTACATAAAATCCGCAGTCTATTCATAACTACTAACACTGACTTCTTACGAATTCGACTAAGGCAAATAGTGGAATAGAAGACCAAACGCAAAAGTGAGTTTATTTGTGATACCTCAATTAAAACCGCGCCCCCAAAAAGCGGTTTCATCAAAAGCGCGGTACCCTGGCTCGGTTTTTCTAGGAAAAGCAGAAAACGCGAGATAGCCGATGAGTTTGCTCGCACGGCAAGCGTGAAAGGACCTCATCGATTTTACAATCTCCGCGCTCCCCTTCCCTCTCACTCTTACAGACTATTACCCCTTTCACGCTCCCCCACCCTCAGCCTGATAACTTCGTATCCCGAAAATTTCTCTCCCCTTCCTTCCCGTGGAACTCCTTTTTCCGTTTCCCCCCTCCTTTCTGTCTCGGGCTCGTCCCGCCTCTTCCTTTTTCCAGCATTCACGCTCTTCCTCATTTTTTTTCGGCACCATATTATGTTCTGCTGATTCACAGTTAATGAGGCGAAAGCAGACCCGCGAGATTACCGCGCATATAACGAGGGTATTCGCGAATTATGAAAAAATTTCGTTCTTTCCGCGGATATATGGGATTATTGAGTTCTCTTACGCGTAAAAGTGCGTTCCGAGGTCGAAAATTGGGAATTCGAACGATTGTTGGAGATAAAATTTTGTTTTGAATTATCTTGCGTTTTTTGAGAATTTAATATTAGCATGACTTTTTGTTGTTTTAATCTTGGAATTACTGTGTTTCACTTGAAAATTTTATACGTAATCATTTTTCTTTTCTTTGTGTCATTGCAAGAAGTAGTGACGAATTTTTAATGTAATGTTAAAGAACAAGAAATGCAAAATTTAGTAATCACTTTTATTGGTAAGAATAAAATGAACGGCTTGATGAAGAAAAGAAAAGAAAGAAGGGATTAGGATTGATGATGGATTGGCATGTCAGTAGCGTTGTCTTTGCTGACTCATTTCTTTATTAATGAAAATCGTTTATGAGAAATTAAAATTATTAAGAAATAATTGTTCTTTTTATTATAATCATCTTTTTAAAGATGAACTTCAGTAACATTGAAAATAGGCGAAAATCTTTGAAAATTAGTAGAATCAAACTTTGTGCAATAATAAAATCGTTTAGAAAATTTTAGAGCAATTGATTCGGTAGTTTTTAAATTATTTAACTTTCAATTCAACATGTCTTCTTATGAGAAGACACAATAGATAGAAATTAATTTTTCCTATGGAGAAATATACAAAATTAAAAGTGAAATAATAAGCCAAAGTTCTTGAAATCTTATGCCTACAGAAAGATCAAACAAACACTGAACAAAATTGTCACAATAATTCCGGACAATTAATACAATGGTTTATGGTTTTTTGGTAAGCAAAAAGGCAAATTATATTTTGATTATTGTATTTCTAGCAGTTGCATTCCAATTACGTTTCAACAAACAAGTTTATGATAAAAGATGAAATATTCGTTACATGTACAAAATAAAATAATAAGTAACAGCGATTTGATCTAAGCTTGTGATAAAAATACACCATTATTATTTCTGACAGGTTTTCATCACAGGAAAAAGCTTTATTAAAATGTTTTGGAAATTAATTAGCTTTTGGCTAAGATTGTTATTGAAATTCTTTTAAGCGACATGTTAATTATTCAGGCTTTTTCAAACATGAATTAAAAAATGTTGATAATTAACAAATGTAGGTACTTTCTTGACTTTTGATTTGTAGGTTTTCGTTTCTTAGAAAGTGAGTTCAGTTTGAAGTGACGTATACAACTCATTTGTAAATATTAAAAAGTTAATATTGAACTGAGAGAAGTAAGGTTGCCAGAAGGTTTTTTACCTCTTTAACTTTAACGTTTATTTTATCATTTTTACCGTTTTACTTTTACTTTATCATTGAAGTGCATCCAACTGTTTTGCCTTCGGAAACCTTGCCTGAGCTCTAGAATAATTACAAATCTCATATTTCTCCGCAGCACCAATACCTATGTCAATTATTCAGGTTTCTTCATAAATGACTGAGAAACTTAAATGAAGAAATATACTTTTAAATGAACCAATAATTTGTTTAATTGTTCTATATTTCTATATTCTTTTTTAAAATAATTTGTCTGGTCGACCACAACACGTATTTTTTTCTATTTTGAAAATTTAATTTTCAAATTTAAGTAACTTTCTTTATTCCCTGTGCTTTCCTTGACACTTCTTGATTGATATTTTAAAATATACTAGCACAATTTAGTTTTAGATAATCATATCTAATTATTATACATATATTCTTCATTGGATTATCGATATTCTTAAAACTCGATTTTCCTTTACTTCGTTACAAATACTTGAAAATCATTTCAACTTTTCTATACCGCGTTAACAATTATAATATCTTTTATTCCATTTTCTCGTTTTCTCTATGTTCTGCAATTTACTTTAATTACTATGTTCAGTGATACAATTAATTAAATTCACAATATATTTACAGAATTTTATGTTGACTGTAATAAATCTTACCAGGCAGTTTTATTCGCGTCGACGAATGCGAGAAAGACGTGTAATGTACTGTTAGAATTAATTATCCCCACCGTCGCAATTTAATTCAATTAAACAGAAATAAAATGTATACGTGTACGGTCCTCGTGGAAATATTTAAAATTATTCGCGGCAGAAAAGGCGCGTCGATTCGCTCGGGGAATATTTCAACTCTCAGAAGAGTACTTTAGCGGTTGAAATCGACGATGCGGCTGCATCTCGGAAAACAGACAGCGTTTAATATTTATGCCGTTTTCTGAGAGCTCGCGGAAATTCGATGGACTCCTACGTTCCCGTCAACGAGATCGGGCATCTGTCTGTGTATTTGTATGCGCACCCGACTATTTATTCATCAGTCTACATTCCCTTACCCCTTTGCGTGTTTAATCCTCGTTAATGTTTCACACTCGAACCTCCTATCTTATTTGACTTTACTGCTTGCTCGTATTTCAGACCGGATCTTGCGAAATCGTCGCGCTCTGCGCTCTCCGATTATTTGGTATCCTCGAGCGTGTGGTAGAGTGTACGTTGCATCGAATTGAATAAACAAGATGATCTTATGAGTTGCTCAGTAGCTTATGATATATTTGCGCATGCTGCTCAGTAAAATAATTGTAGCAATTGCAACTAAGAAATATCTAAAATTATTATAGACTCAAGTTATGAGCAGAAAGAAATATTTATTACTCGTAATCACTAATCTAGACCAAAATTTAGTTAGTTGATGATAAAAACAAGCGTAAAACAAACTGTTTCTAAGTTCAACGCCATTTTTTCTAGATAAGCAGATAAAATACATTTAACATTTTTTGACAAATAATATATGCTTCTTCTTTCTGGCCTATTCTAAGTTTTTTTTCATGAGTCTTTGTTGAATAATGCAATTGGTGTACTTGTAAGTCAAAAATCGAGGTTATTGGATTTATCATTCACCTTATTTCATATCAGCTTAGAGTGTCATTATGGGAAGCTAATTCTTTTTAAAAACTTGAGTCAATTATTTAATAACATTTATAGAAGTCTCGTTAAACAAACTCGAATAGAATCAGTTAATATTTACTCATAGAATTCAATTATTCTTTTTGTTGTATGCAAACATAGTGCTGCATGCAAAAACCAGTGACGTTGGTGAAATACGAGCATATAATGGATTTGTTAAACCACGTCCCGTCGAGCTTTCACGGATATGCATACATATTTTAAAGCTTTCAAAATATCAAATAATGCATTGAAAACGCTATTTCTACAGAAAAAATTTTAAATATTGATAGAGATGAATATAATATAGTTATAATTAGACTGCGGATTTTTATGCATTTATGAAAATTTCAAATATGCAGAAATTTGAGGATATCAAAATGTACAAAATATAAAAAATATAGGAGTTACAACGTTTATAAAATAAAACGTACTGTTATTCAAGTTTCAGTTTTTTTATTTGTGTGAGTAAAAATTTGATTCCTCATAAAAATCCACGATCTACCATAGTATTAGTGTACAAATGGGCACACATACATCTTTAACTTAATATTTCTCCATTACAATAAATTATTTCCATATTTATTATGAATAGCCTGCGGATTTATTATAAATTGCATAAATGTTGATGCATTTTTTAGCAATTTTTAAAGTGCTAAAATGCATAAAGATGTTTACAGATGCAAAAATACACCAAATATCGAAAATAAAATACATTTTACGTTATTTAGAAGGTATAAGATACTTTTAAGTTGGTTTTTTTTCTTTGCACCTGTAAATATGAATTTGCATAAACATCCGCAGTCTAATTATGAATTTTGGGAATAGTTAGGTAAAATATCTACGGTATAAAACAAATAGAACTGTTAAAAAATTGTTGTCCCACAACTAAGAAACTCAGTTTAAATTTGGATAAACACTATTTATTTCATTCGTGTTTCCAACATATATTTATTTCAGCACTGTGTAAAAATTCCGTAACACGAATTATTATATTAAAAATTTTTCTTCTGTATAAAAGTTGAAAGCTTATGTTGCAAAAAAAACAGTTAATGTTTTTAACATAATACTCGAAACTTTACTTAAAGACTGCCGCAATTATTCAACTTTGGTTTAAATTATATCTAGTCTAGTAATTAATGGTAATTAAGCTAAACTATTTTACAATTTGATCTAACTTTCCTTAATGATACTTAAGAAATACCTCGAGCATGAAACTAGTGTTACAGAAGCTCCACGGTCAACGGAACACTTCCAGTAATAACATATTCGATCCCGTCGCAGTACAAAGAAGAATCAAACACGCGAAATCCCTTTCGCTAGAGCAAATATTCGATCCGATCAAGGGTAACGCTTCTGGGGCAACTCTGCGAAAAGGGAATCGAGAAAATACCGATACTCGTCGCAGCATTCAACATTAACGGAGGAGCAAGCTCTTCAAGCCAAGTTCCGCCAATCTGGCATCAAAGGGACCGACAGCCCTTTCAGGAGCAACGTTTGGAAAAGGCGCAACGCCACCGGGAACACCGAAAGAGTAGTACGGTAAACGATTCCGTGTAGGCTGCCAGGGGCTAGCCAATTTTTGTGAGTGCACCTCCAAATAATCGTAGCCTTCTGCCTTAAGTGCCGTCTCCGATGTGTACAGGATCTAACTGAAGTGTTTGGTTGAACTTTAAGGGCGTAGCTTGCCCAAGTTAGAAATGAAGAAGAATATTATGTATGTACACTGTTGTCTATAAATTGAAACTTGGCTGTTTTAATAAACAAATTAACGGACAATAGATTATTACTATGAAATGTGTATGTTGTTAGATGCCATTTGAATACGTTTGTAATGGTTGAAACACTAACAGCACAGTTACTTCAATCTAAAAATTATTCTGTGAAAACATGATGTATACTGACTCATTTAGAACTATGCAATTTTACATAAATAATTCCTTTGTATCTCGAATGCGTTAAGAAATAATGCACTGTTTCCTGTTTTAAAAAGTTCAGGAATTGCAAGAAACTGCAACATTTTTGTTACACCCTGTAGAAACTGGAGTTTCCGTCGCTATGTATGTGGTTGCGTTGTTCTGCACTCGAATATTTTGTGGTCAGTTGCTAATGTTCTGTTTTGGCATAGGTCGTAGTGGGGTGCAATTTTTTCAATTAGGTGTTCCTGAGTTATTCTTGTGTATGCAGTTCCACGGTGTATTACACAGGTGTTGCAAGTTCCCTCAGAAATGTGTGATCGTTAGATGGAAGATCTTCTAGCGACTGCTAGAGTGCGTCTGAGTAGAAACATCCGTGGAGAACGCTCGTATTGGTACAGCGAACTCAAGTGGTGAGGAGACCGAGGGCGAGTAAAGCTCTGTGACCATCTGTGACGCACTTCATTCGCACACATACATACCACACGAAGAGTTTAGTGACCCTCAAGGGAGTGATGAGAAAATGCACAGCCATATTGTTTTAAACGGATTTAATCCGGAAATTACAAATCACAATAACACCTTTGAATGTAACCAAAAGTTACAAGTTACGTAACCTAAATGTCACATGCCATGGACGATAATATTAGCTCTCTCTTTTTCTATTTATCTACTTTCTCTCTCTACTTCCGGTTTTACTCCGCATTGTAATGACCAATAGGAAACACAGATGTCGTTTCTCATCACTCCCTTGAGGGTCACTAGCGGAGTTCTGACTATGACGCTCCTAGCGGCGACCAGAGGAACCTCCATCTATTGATCGCAAAAAATCAACCAGGCAGAGGTGCTTTGTCGGAACACTTCTATAATACACAGTGTTCAGTTCTTAATCCATTCATTGCAGACGACGCCAATTGACAAAATATTTGCATTACAACGAAGGCATTTAATTTTCAATGGGCAGCAGAGTTAATCTGGTTTTCTCTTCTCTGATCATATTGTTGCATAACAATTCTTGATAGAAGTGCTGCACTACATTATCGATTTTTGCTGTTTTATAGTTGTATTACCAATCTTTATAGTTGTTTTTATATCATTTATTTCATCTTAGTATTGGAGCTACTGGTTCAGTCGCTGGATGAGTTGCTATTCTAGTAATTTCTTCCTTAAATTATTCTCACAATACTATCCACCAAAGAAAAAATATTTACAGTCGGAAAAGGAAGAAAACTGTTTTGGTACTGGTACGATATCTCTTCATCCCTAAAGTCTGGATATCTATCTCACGTACACCCTGCAAAGGCTTAAGTTCCATGCGTACGTTTACATAGAAGAGCTTCTTCTAGACTCGGAAACACGCATGTGTGGTCATGGAAAGTTAGTACACTGACACTGCGACGACAAGGTGGCTGTAACGACGCGAGTATCTGGCAGGTGGTGGTCGTGTGGATGCTATATAATATTCATGCAGCGATATTGCATCTAGAGTGGTGCCATTAGAGCGGAGCGTCAGCCATCGCAGCCTCGTGGCGGTTTGTTGTTCTCCTGGCGCCTTATTCTCTGTTCAATCGACCCCCTCACTGTCTTCGCTCTTCAACCCGTCAACAGCAGTTCCTCGAGACTTTGACATTCAACGGGTTCACAAAGCCATTCATGAAATTAAAGTCTTTGCGGGAAAAAAGGTTTCGCATTGTCTTTGAGAAATTAGACTCTTAGCGAGATTTAACTGCAGTGAATGCTTGAGGTTTTAATTCATATTTGAGACTTTGATGGTTAAAGTGTCATTCCGACCTTCTAAAACTCTATTACCCGAAAATAATGATTTTCGAATATTAGACAGGATTTTATATTACTGTAATAATACTTATTATACAGGGTGCGGCACTTAAAACCGGCCACCTGAATAACTTGGCTGCTATTGGTGATAGGAAAAATGCATCAAGCCAAAATTATTTGGTATCGATAGGTGGAGGCGTCAAGGAGATATGAAAGTCATCTCTGTTTTTTTAAATGGAACGGTATGTTTTTTTACTTACATTCTGATAGAGTATTTCAAGACGAACACAATGACCTATTGCGAAGGTCACCCAGACCACGAATACCGTTCCATTAGAAACAGAGATGACCTTCATATCTCCTTGACGCCTCCACCTATCAAAAAACTAGTAACATCGGATGATCGGCCCCTCGATACCAAATAATTTTGGCCTGATGCATTTTTTCCTATCACCAATAGCAGCCAAGTAATTCATTCAGGTGGCCGGTTTTAAGTACCTCACCCTGTATAGTTACTGTAATGTATTTGTCTCACGTAAATCAATTAATGAGGGAGAAGGAAGAAATAGAAAAAGGAAAGTAAAAGAACTATTGTTTCCGTCGCTCCGTGGGATACAGGGAAATGAGGAAATGTATCGTTTAGCGAAATTTTCGACGATAGCATCAGAAACTATTGTTCTAACAGTTGCATATTCTGATCTATCCGAGGCATTCCGCGACAAGGCTAGTTCGGAAACGAAACATTCCATAAAACAGCTAAGCCTTACTAAAGGAAAGCAATATTTTCAAAACTACTACAATTAAAAAATGACCTCAATGAGCTCCCAGATGAGTTTGTCGTTACGATTAACCGGTGTAGAGCTAATCATTACAATTTAGCTATGTCCCTTTCACATGTAAATATTGTCAGCGATTCACAATGCCAATGTGGATACACGAATCAGGACATTAATCATATTGTCTGGCAATGCGATTTACATAACGAGCAACGTATCACTTTGATAAAGGAATTATAAAAAAGCAATCTACATCTACCTTGGAAATGATAATCGCTAAACCAAACATTGTAGTTTAAATATACACAGGTTCTTAAAAACTGCAATCTCAAAATTTAGCATTAAGTAATCTATGTACCTAATAAGTATAAATATCGTAAATAATTGTACAGCAAAACCGGGAATCCACCAGAAAGCTATGCTATGTTTAAAAAAAATTAGCTTCAATACACATTTTTATGGATCCGTTTACCATAGCATAGCATAGCTTAGCTTAACTTTCTGGTGGATTCCCGGCTTAATGCAAAGGTACGATGTAATGATTGTTATGAAATCTACTGAATAATTTCTACCCTTTATCTCTTTACTGATTCACTCTTTGCTGTATAATAAATAATAACGTGTGACAGTCGTGATACAAATTTTTTTTCCAAATACTGAAATGAACGTTGTTATATCATTATAAGACTATAAGTTAAGAAAAAGAACCGTGGAAGGAGTTTTCGATAAATACAAATTTACTACATTTTTTTATCTTATGCAATTACATAAATACTAGATATTTTATGTTTTTATTTATAATTTAAAATAATTTATATATTTGTAACCTAGGGAAAATTGCAAGGCATGCCATATACAAATATTTACTAGTTCAGATTAGCTTCAAATCCATGTCCCGATCATTTCGTATTGCAAAATAATTTCCTCTGCATACAAAACAAGTTCGAAACAAGAGAATATTTCAAAGTGTAATTTTTTAGCAGCGTGGGTTAAGTTCTGCAGGAAAATATAAAAGAATGACAAAATATTTTCCCAAAAGTAAAATCAACTCTTTCCGGAGTTACCATTATCTTTACCAACGTGGAACAATCTGGACTCAACTTTCTAAAGACTTTAAATAAGTTTGGTATAACATCCTGTGTCATAAACATCTTGTAACCGCGAGTGGGTTGTCAGCCGCACTATAAACCCTCTTGCAGTGAAGGTCAATGTTGACCAGATTTCGACACCTGCGGTGTCAATTTTGGTTACTGGAAAACCAGCTATGGAAATATATCACGATATAATTACCTAAACTATCATGAAAGCTTACTCAGTTCAGCTTGGTCAGTTTATGCATTTAAAAATTTTAGCTCGTATAAAACGGAAAAAAGTACAACTGGGATATAAAAAGTGCTATTTAATGTATTATTTTTTAATACAATGAATAGTTTTTAAGATACAATTCGATATGTTTTAAATATTATTTATTTGAATCATATTTCATTAGAAACATATTTATCTTACCTTTAATGATTTTTAGGGTTTAAACCTTTCTTTTAACCCTTTGACGCGAATGTAGGCTGCTAAAAAAATAATATCAAATATGTTTCCGAAAACCGCACCTATGTAAGTTTCATTAAAATCGAAATTAAGATTTCAGAATTTTCCTCTAAAAAAATCTTGGAAAAAATATAAAGATTCAGAAATTCTTTAAGAAAATCATAGATGTGGTATAATTTTTGAACTCAAAGCTCCTTATCTGAGAAGTGAATTAAATCCCTTTTCTTAGTGTTCAGAAAATTGTAATTTGGCGCAACACTTTATAACAAATTAAAAATAGAAGGTAGCTTCGTAAAGTAAAAGAATAGTAATTGTAATATCATAATTTAAATGAAAAACTATTATTGTTTCAACTGAAAATTAATTCACATTATTAATACTAAGTTTGAGTCACTATTCCAGATTTCTCTTTAATCATTTTACTTATTGTCTAAATTTAATACTTGTAAAAGAAAATATCTGTGGCTGTAAGGCGAAACAATTTGATTTTATGCGATAACTGAGATCTAGAAAGTAGAATTCATGTTTTTATCAAAGAAAAAATCTATTAAAAGAATATTTTCCACAGATATAGGCAAGTGAAATGGATAAATATTCTTAATAGTATTTATTTCTATAATAAACTCATTTTTCAAAATTTTTGACTTGTGCCATTTAACAATTAAGAAGCTACATAATCATACAGTAGATTGTTAGGCAATTAAATTAATAGAAAACTACCATTACATCAAAAGACTTTAAACTTTAAGAAAATGATGTCTTCCCAATCTATTACAAACATATAAATTAAAGTACAAACTTGTCCTTTAACACAATGTTTATGTACATTATAAGCTTTAAAAACATGTACTTGTTTATAAATGTATGAAGATGCTTTTCTAAAGTACTTCGTTTCATTTTGCAGTATTTTGAATAAACGAAACTAAATCCTGCAACTTTCTCGTAGATTCTTCTTTAAAATGCCTCTGATTCTGCATTGAAGCTGTAAAAGAAGCAAAATACTGAAAATCATAGCTCCTAAATGAAGTTTTTTCAAAACGTTTTTCGTTAAAAAATATATTTATATTTTTTTTCATAAAAAATAAGAGTTTTCATTGACTTTAATTTAGATTTAGATCAGAATGACACATTCTGTGAATATGTTCGAATTTATTTGGAATTGATTGGAACCTCCGTTTTTGAGTTTTTATTGCAAAACGAAAGGAAGTCCTTTAGAAAAGTATCTTCAATGATTCATCTGTAACGCCATCTGTAATGCATAAATTTATAAACAAGCATATTTTTTTAAAGCTTATAATGTAAATAAACATTGTGTTAAAGGACAAGTTTGTATTTTAACTTATATCTTTGTAATTAAATCAGAAAGGAATGCATCATTTTCGATGAAAACCACTGCCTAGTAGTTTTAAAGACAGGAGCAAAAGTATCCAGTTCATCATCATCTTCCTAAAATCCAAAATTGGAAAGTGGCCAAATTGCCGACTACCTAACTACGTCCATCCTTCGCTTACCAATGTATGGACTCGAGTCTAACATGAGTAAAATATTACCCCTGACGGAATATTCCAAGACCCCCATTCAGCACCATCAATCCAGCCATTTACTACCTTAATCTCAAAGCTATTACTCAACGTTTCATTAAACTCGCAAGCTTATGGTCCGATATGAGCGTAGCGCATAGCAAAACGATATCCGAGGGTTAACGAGGAAAAATGGTCGCTTAGTTTTCAACGGGAGGCGAGGAAGGAACTCCAGAGAAGATCCGCCAGAGATCAAAAGCGTTTCGCCACGCAGTTCTTCAGGGACGTTCGCGTCCGGGACGTTAAGTATTCATCGGACGTTTTCGCGTCTTCATGCCTTCTCGTCACTCTGCGTGGCGCGTATCCGAAAGTGGGGTCTCAGAGCCGTCCCGCTCCCATAACCGCTATTATCGTTCACCCTCCACCCACGATCTCGGCCTTCCGCCGTCCGACTTAATGCCCCGTCCGCTTTCAGCGCCGTTTTTACCTTGAAACTACATACAAGGGGGACTCGGAAAATATTAATTCCGAACAGTTCGTCGTGTCCTGGGAGACTTCAAAGAAGGCGTTCCGCGATGCGGAAATTTTTACCGAAGCTTTAGCAGGTAATGTTCAAAGAACGATCCATCTCGAGCGACGACATCATTAAGGATCGGAGTGTCTCGCAGAGAGAGGAAGCGATTCACAGTCCGTTTGCTTGAAATTTTGCTTTTCGTGCGAAGAGATTTGAACGGAGGAATTTCTTTGAGAGGAAATGCGCTGATGTGCTGATAATGTTTTTTCTTCGAGAGATTTATGACGATGTTTCTCCTTTGTGCGTGCATTCGCGTCGCGTTTACTGTCTATCATGTAGTTGTTAGCGATAAATTAGGACAAGTATAGAAGGAAATTAATGGAGGATGGCAGAAAACAGCCAAATTTATAACTCTTCAAGCATCTAAACCTTTGGCAAGACATCATTCTATAGATGTCAAGGAGTAAGTACAGTTACACTGAGAAAAATCGCGGAGGCAAAATTGCTACATTACGTAGTAAAGAAGCAGGATAGAGTGAAATGCGTTCCTTTTTACCACATTAAAAGGAAAAAATAGCACATATGTTTTAAAACTTAATAGACCAGTGTATACTCAAAGCCATTTCAAGAGGCCTTTCAGGGTCACCAGCCCCTCGCGCGCTTTTCGGCGGAGTCTTTCCCACCGCGGTAGTTCTCCGTGCGCGCGAACGCATCTGTACACGGGAAGTCGAAATACATGAGCGACTCCCCAACGTCCCTATCGCCGCTTCCCGCTTCTCGCTTCTTCACGCGTACGCGGCACATGCATAGCGCGGCGTCTGGTTTCCTTGCGTCGAAACTACGCATGAACAGATGCGTAGCGTGCACGGGGAACTACCGTGGTGGGAGAGGCTCCGCCGAAAAGCGCGTGAGGGGCTGGTGGCCTTGAAAGGCCTCTTGAAATGGCTTTGGGTATAGTAAAATTTACGGAAAGCTGTGATACGTAGCGACATCTTCTCTTCGGAAAGAAGTGGCGTCTCGTGACATAACCTCAATTTGCTTGGCTTTCAGCATTGTCTTTTCAATGCTTTTCAATGAATATCGCATAAACGTCCAAAAAAAAGGTATAGTTAACATTGGAAAAACTTATTTCTTGACATAGATATTTGTTACGGGCCGTTAGCAGTTACTGAGTACATATAGGAATAGCCAGTAGTGTCACTCCGGCCAAAATCGCGTAAGACGTTAATGGCAGGTTAATGGCGACGATTGTAGTACAATTACCCACCGTATGAGGTCTCTAGAAACGATATTTAATAAAAACGATTCTAAAACAGTAGAAATAAATAAAATAAAGGGAAAATAATGTTTTCCACGTTGTATTGTCTGTAGGAGAATTAATTGGAACTCATTTGCATTTTGCACGTATTTTTGTGTTTCAGGTGCATGCCATGGGGACAATTTCCTTGTGCTAAGTGAAAGTAATTGTACAAAGGGTAAATATCAATGCTTTTCAACTTGCATTGT
The DNA here is from genome assembly GCA_030770465.2 of Perdita meconis. Lineage (NCBI taxonomy): Eukaryota > Metazoa > Arthropoda > Insecta > Hymenoptera > Andrenidae > Perdita > Perdita meconis. The sequence continues at coordinate 31,560,935 of JASKOS020000001.1, read as the reverse complement.
CTGTAGGAGAATTAATTGGAACTCATTTGCATTTTGCACGTATTTTTGTGTTTCAGGTGCATGCCATGGGAACATCGAGGGGAAAATTGTTCGCATGAAGCAAAGAAGAGAAACAAGAATTTGTGTAATAAACAGCTAGTAAATAGGAATATTATGTAAATCCTTAAAGGTACATAAAAAAGAAATTGTTTTCTATTATTTTCGTATGAGTAATAAAAAATGCATTGTTTCCTGCATAAAAGGCTACTTTATTTCCCTTATCCTATTTCATATTTTTATCACTCATGAAATATATTTTTATATTTTATATTTTCCGGTATGTAGTATATGAATTTTTAAAGTTTTTGTGAAGTTTGGTTAAATATATTTCCATATTTGCGTATATTACCTTTAAATGAGATTTCATTTTGCAATAATTATTGTGTAATGGTATGGTTTTAATATTCTATTTACAATTTTATAATCTTTTACTAAAAAAGTGTGATACTTTACACAACATAAAAATAATTCTTATAGTTGTCTCGTTGTCTGCTTTTTCGCTATTCAAAATTACCGCCGCTGTACTATCGGGTTAATGGCGGCGCATCACGTGACCACTTACGCCGACAACAATGGGATTGGTATGGAGTGACGCTACTGGTTATTCCTATACTGTGACCCCGTCTTCCCCGTCACCAAGCATACCACAGTATTTGCATAAAGAAAAACTCTTTTTAGTTTGAGCGAAGTTCCAACTTTGCTACATTCGTGCAGTAAAAATCAGCACACGAGGTTGTAGCTTTTACCAAGTCTTCAGAACTAAATATTACTACACTGGCGTGGTAAAAACATAACCATTTTCACCAATCCTACCGTTTTAGTAGAAAATGTAGTAAAATTTCGCACAATGTATACTATAAATTAAAACATTTTTTCTCTCACTGTATTTATGGCAAATGTGCTGGAAAATTGGTAAAAAAACATGAAATTGGCGGTGCACCGAGAGACAAATTGGAACGCGCTGACTTCAAATAGTTATAACTAGATAAATAAACAACACAATGAAAGAAAGAGAAAAAATTCACGTGTAAAGAAAAAAGATGCTAAAGTGCAAAGATAAATTTCAGTCAAATAACTGTTTTGCAATCGAATTTTTATCTTTTCTTAGTGATCACTACGAAAAAATGGTTTTACGGATTTACAAAATTCTACAAGTTGAACAACTCATTTCTGTTTACTTGTACTAAAAACAGAAGAGTAAGAGTAATTTATGCTCTCATTCGTCTAATCAAAATACTCTTTGCTTGCACTGCACTGACAGAACCATCAACCGTGTTATTTTAAAGTAACTACGATTTTCTCAATACAACCAGGGCAGAACCTCTCGGTCGAACTTCGAAGGACGAGCATCCCAACAAATAATTACGTTTCGCCTGATTGCAGGCCCCTCTTAAATTGTCGGACTCCATTTTATCGTCCGGCAGGAAACGCTAGATTCTAACGGATACCGACATGATAAGAGCTTTCGTCCTAGCGACTTTTTCAAGCTTTATGGGATTCCGTGGCTTTTTACGTTAGCTCGCGAGCAGAGGAAGGAAAAGAGATGTAGTGTTGTAGGAGGTGACACTGGAAAGCTCCTACAATGAAATGGACTTTTGGGACGAAAACGCGAATCTGACAAGTACCGCTAGAGGAAGCCGCGTGCAAGACCATATTCAGCTCCAAAAATGGCACGTTTGAAACACGATGTTCGCGGAAATTTGAAGATTGCAATGAATTTAAGAAAAAAATGAATGGGTACTGAAGTTCTTTTTTTTTGGTGTTAATTTCAACCTTTTTTGTTATATTTCATGTTGTTTATGTTTTATAAAAAATATTTGTTATCTGGTTTGTAACTATTAATAATATCTACTATTCATTAAGTATGTAACGTAGTTACATACTTCATTAAGTATGTAACAGTAAAGAAAATTCTCCAAATAAAGTATTTAATCAATTCTCATATCACGTATTTTGGTCTGATCATATTCTAAATCCCAATAACTTATTAACATAGTAATTTCATGCTTCAGTAATAAGTAAACAATCTAATCTAAACGAAGCCAAAAATATAAAAAATGTAATCCAGTTTTTCAAAGAAATTAACATCTCGAATCTCTATAAATTCTCAGTTACCAGCAATGTATAACAAATATTATAAACACCAAGTAATGCAACCCCAAAATATGCAAACTCAATCCAGTTGTAGCTAATGACTCCTTTGATAATGCAACCACTCTAAAACAAACATGTGTAAAAAAAACAAGAAGAACACAGTAATTTTACGAAATATCTTTCTACAAAGTGAGTAAAGTACATCTCCATATAAGTAAAATATACATTTGTACAATGTTAGAAAGAGACAGTTCTGAAACAAACGTTTTGTTATATCTTTATTTTAAATATAGTATTTAGTAACAAAAAATGATTAAAACTATACAAAAGATATTGAGGAATAAAACTTGACTAATTTCCTTTTAATTTATTCTTTCAGAAGAATTTTAGTATTTTAAATTTACAAAATTGACCACAATGTGGTTTTTAACTTTTTAGTTACTAATTACGAATCACACGAGTCTTTTTCTTTTAACTAACCCAATACATATTGTACATTTTTTTATTGTCTAAAGTTAAATTACAAAATAGATATTCGACTGAACTTCACATAGTTCCTTTTCTTTCTTTGACATCCGCTGATTCATGTACAATAAATACACATGATAACAATAATAGTATTTTACCTGTTACAGTTGATTTCTTTCTATATTTAATATCTCCGTACTCAGTTCCAGTAACCACTTTGCGCTGTTGATACGATACCAAACGACCATTAAAGAAGAAAATTCAATTACGATTCCATTTCGGAATCGGACAATAAAATCTTCCGCCCGCGTTCCCGACTTGATCTTTTTACACGTCGGCAAACAAAACAGCTCGTCCCTGTTGCTTCTCGTTTGCACGTGGAAAGTAATCCTCTATCCATGTCTGCGAAATTATACCGGAAAGCAAACCTTTATCTACCCAGGAGCAGTCTGTAAATTGTTCCACGAGGACCCGCCAGTCGACTATTTGCCAGCCCCGTACCGCGAATATTCTTTTTGCGATGGTGGAAGAATTCTCTGCTATAAATCAGCTCTGTGATTTCGCAACTGCAACTCTTGGCCCTCGCAACCGTGGCGCGGCGACGGTCGATTTTATTAACGAAATTCTTCGTGCTGTTCGAAACTCATTATTTCGGAATGCAATCTCAAAGAACTTGATTAACAACGTTGAGCAATATCCAACGTGGTTTGAGTTTCCCAAATTTCTTTATGGTGCAGCGTAGAAACATTTTTTTATGGCAATATAAATTCAGTGGCGAAAATGAAGTAATGTTTATTCATAGAATGTGAAATGAAATTTGTAATATTAGATGATTGCAAAAGCTCGTGCCCGATTTTTAGTTGAGTTTCAATTAAAAATCGGGCACGAACTTTTGCAATCATCTAATTCTTAATACTTCTAATGATATGAAGAGGAGTTCTGATATTATAATATTTTGTTACCAGCTGTGTTATATTAGGCGTTGAAATATGAAATCTACTAATTCCATGTGAAAAAGTAATTTAACATTGATATCGAATTAAAATGTATAACTTGCTGTGAAACTGAGAATTTTTATATTTGCGTGTGCGAAATGAAACAAATAAACCACAAACATTGAAACAAGTAAAATACAAACATTGCTATGCGTTTGCAACAATTATTTATTTGTGTATCTACTAAACAAAAAATACAAAATTTAAATTCGACATGAAAAGGAAATCAATTTGTTCTTATTACTAATAAGAAAAATAAATAAAATGCGAAGGGTATTTGCAGAATATAGTAACAAAGTTTAATTACAAAAACTCAGTACACACTATAATAAAATATTTTAAGACCAAAGAATTTTAAAGAATCTTGACAAGTAAATAAAGTTGTATTTCAGTTTCTAAATTTTCTTTTTTCTTTCGTTCATTTGTAAGTCAATAATGTTTTAATATTAGGTACTCATACTGCAAAGCTATTAATGTTTCATGTTAGGACGTGCTTACACCTTGAGAAAGAGCATGAACAAACACGGGCGGACGAACGCAAATGAACGCTACAAATGCGAACGAATATCAAGCAACTGCGATTGCCACTCCTCCGTAAAACACTTGCTTTCAGAGATTTTTAATTACGCATTAAAAATGAAAAGTTGTAGATTAATTAATGACATTGAGTTATCCCTTCATCTACGCAGCATACCTGCGTCAGATTCTTCAAGCCATGGATAAGGGGGTAATTTCAATTTACCCACTTTTTCCCTTCATTCCCACGACGACAAGGATGTCGAGGACGACGCCCCGTGAGACATTTATTGCCGCAATGAAGCATCGTTTGGGATTATTATGCGCCAGGCTGCATTCTTATGCAACGCTTAATCGCCTCTGTTCAACACTCCCCTTGCCATTAATTCTTTGGAGGGTGGTACGGTGTTTCGAAAAATTGCGTCGGCGGGATAAAATTGAACGTCGAGAAGAACTATCACCTGAAGTACTATCACAGATTTGTGACTTCTTCCGACAAGTAGGTGAGCAACTGAAAGCATGTCATCTTCCTTGTGGTTGTTTTAGATCGAGAAACCACCTGCATTACTTGAGCTTTCATAAAAGTTTCAAATTGCTTTCGAATAAACTAATACTTTCAGGTTCCAATTAGAGTTCAGAGTTCTCTTGTCTAGATAGGAATATAAATTTCTTACTCCCAATTTATAGAGTTCACTGAGTTTTATTCACTTTGTGGGATTGAAACCGATAGATGTGCCACTTGGGAGTTACGTGTCTGTGTTTCTGCATTTTTCATTCTTCTTTATGATAATAACACTAATTCTTAAACACTCATCCCTTAAGGAGTTACATCCACCTAAAGCAAAGCTGGGCAAAATTAAGAAGCAAAATATTGGAAATACATTTTAAATATAGCGATTTTTATGTGAATTGAATAAAATAGTATTTCAAATGGAATATGAGATTTTTATAAATCAAATATTTAAACTTTGTGTTACTATCAGTATTTAGATTACTTTTCTCAAGTAAGGAGTTAATATTAGATTGTAAGAGTTCAAAATACATATGTTGGATAAGTTTTGTTCCACGAAGTTGAACAATTTAACGCAGTATTTATTTAAATAATAATATTTGATTTTTAGAATCAAGAATAATTCAATCAAATATTGCTTGTGACATATAAGTCTTAGTATTTCGAATAGACTTAAAATAAAATACTAATTTAAATACTATTTTAAAACATTTTTCTTACAAATAAAATATTTTGTTTTCAAAAATACATGTTTTATATACATTATATACTATTTTAAATTTGCATGTCATAATATTATGAACTAATTACTAAATATCTTGGAAACGAGTCGTGTCTTTTTTTGCATTTGAAAATAAAAAGTCGAAAGATTTTAAATATAAATGTTATTCAAGAGTACTTGACGTTCTCGGAATTTTTATATTGTGTTTTTTTGAAAAATGGCGAGCATTTGAAGTAGAAATATCGAATTTCGGTAGAAAAAGTTTTCCTTTTTTTATAATTATTGTAAAATTCAAGAATGTAAAAAGGTTAGAGGCAACATAAGGTTTTTAAGATTACTTTATATAAATTTGAAATGAATCGATCGAGTGGTTCGTAAAATATTATGTTCATCGCATTTGAAAGTCGTCTTTTGAGAAAAACACGATTGAAGTTTCAAGTATAGTTTTCTTATATGAAAACTAAAGTCGCAGTCGTTTTAAAAATAAATTTTGTACTAAACGGAGTACTAAAAATCAACACAACTTTTATGTTATGAATAGTTATGAACAAGTTATGAATAGACTGCGGATTTTTATGTAATATAACATTTTTACAAGCACAAATAAACAATCAGAACTTGAATAACAGTCTCTTTAATTTTCTAAACATTCTAACATGAATTGTATTTTTTATATTTTGTATATTTCGCCATATGTTAACAGGTTCGTACATTTTTACATACTTAATATTACCATAAATGCATACAATCCGCAGTCTAGATGTGAACGATGTACATAGATGCTCTTTGTTAGATTAACAACTAAATTTTCTGAATACAACGATTTCCCTAAAATATCAGTTAGCAGATATTCCCAAAGAAATTTCGGATCTTCGGTAAAGTATGGAGAATTAAAATTAGAGTTTTTTATAAAACCGAGCTTTGAACAAAGCAGGGAAAGTCGCTGTTCAGATATCTCGAAACTGAACGGGCATAAATTAAGCGTCGCGTGTTCGGAACGTTCGTGTTCGTTTATATCGGTGAATTATGCCGTGCCCAATATTTCCGGGAATGTTTTAATGTCCCCTATTAATCCTTAAGTTCTACAATTCGTTCGCAACAACCTTATGAATACGAAAGCGACTACTATGCAGGACAGTGGGTGAATTTTTATGCAGCATTTAAATGCCGCGGCTCACTACCGCGCCATTAATTTCCGCAATCGTTTTACTTCGGGTGACGTTAAAAGGAAAGCCAGCGAAGGAATGCAACGTTGGAATTAAATACGGCGGAACATCTGCTGTAAAACTTAGCAGGAAATGACGGGGGATATGAATCTGATGCGTCAAATTACTCTCCGCTAGGCAGTGGCGGATCCAGGAGCCTTCCTTGGGGGGGGCGAAATGTATAAAAGTAAAAAAGTCTATTTTTTAACCGTCTTTTCAACCTTGATAAGCAATTAGAATAATTACGTGTTATATAATTGTGATTAGACTTTATTTTATCAGAAAAACAGATATAAAAGATATTACAATTAATGCGATTACGGTACTTCATAATACAAATTCTGCTCTACGTTGGCGAATTTTTACCAGGCAATATTCTGAAAATATTTTAAAAACTTCTATGCACTAGCGCATTAGTGAGCACGCTAAGCAGAAAAATCTCGAATACAAATCATGTAACACATTCAGTATATACGTAATAAGTTTTTCGGAATGTGAGGAAATATTTTTATATTTTATTACTCTTGGGGGGGGCGATCGCCCCTATCGCCCCCCCCCCTGGATCCGCCACTGCCGCTAGGTTTCAATAAACGCGAATGATGAAATCAGACAATGCATCGTGCTGCTCGGTTTTAACGAAGCACAGTCGATTCTGTGATGAGTAGTGCATCATTGTAGTTTAATACCACGCTGTCAATGCGTGGATTGTTTTCGAATTCATTTCTATTAAAAACATTTCAACAAATCACATTTGAATTTAGTCTTTTTACTTTAGTCATAAAGTAAATATATCTGTGGATCTATTGTTAAAGAAGAATTACGATTCTGATAAATACAGAATAAATTAATGTATTGTACAATGATTTAGTAAAGATTCGATGCTTTTAAATAAATAAAGTGAGGAAAATATGTTTGGTTAAAATGTTCGCATATCTTTAGTTAGGTGTAAATGGATCATAATCATTTTCTTCGAACTGAAATTAATAATAGAAAGAAATGGAAATAATTTACAACAGTTACTTGCGACTAAAAAAAATTAAAAACTATTAAGTCATCCCATAAGTCTTTGCAGAATATTTTATTCTTCAACTAAAATTAATTGTAGACATATTTAACAACTAATTTACAAATTGCTGTTTTCTGTTCCTAATTTCTACACTTCAGATGATTTTTGAGATTCTTATCTAAAAATGTTCAGCATTTCATAAACAACATTAAAAGAAAAACTAGCTAGTCCGTGTTGCTCGCTCGCTTCGCGAGCTCGCGGGTGGAGTCCGTGTTGCTCGCTCGCTTCGCGAGCTCGCGAGTGGAGTTATTGTAGCTCGCTCGCTACACTCGCTCACGAGTAGTGATGCCTGTAGCTATTCATGTTTATTTTGTGTGTGACCCTTTACGGGCCACGCAAAGAACTTCCCGATTTGCGAGTTGTAATTTATTATTACCATTATTAATTGTCACTAATTAGAAAATTATTCGTATTCGGAGAAATTTAATAGTTTTCTACTTATCAACATTGTTGCTATATGACGTCGCATTAAACGAACATCTATATATATAGGGAGAGTGTCCCATTTTAATCCACCACTACGGACAACTTAAGAAATATGCATTGGATCAAAAAACATCCTGAATAAAAGTTTGATGGTTTGGAGGGGGACATCTGACCCTGTTAAAAAATTTCATCCCTACCCCCTGGGGTATATATGTATGTATGTGTGTGCTGTGTATATGGATATTATGTATATTCATTTGTTTTCAATATGTAGTTATTAAGTATATATATATTTATACGTGTATAAATATACTCATATATATGTATTTATCACAATTATATCATTATAATTATATATTGTAATATATATATAGGCGAAAAATCGAGATAGGCGAAAAATCGAAATTTCGCGATTACAGCGCCACCTATCGCGAATGAAAAAAAATGTTTGAAATAAAACCTACATATTTTGTGGCCTGGAATCCGAATCTGCAATAAAAAGTAGGTGGTCCTATTTAAAATTTTAAAGTATCCCCCCCTCCCCCCAGGGGGGTAGGGGTGAAATTTTTTTGACAGGATCAGATGTCCCCCTCCAAACCATCAAACTTTTGTTCGGGATGTTTTTTGATCCGATGCATATTTCTTAAGTTAGCCGTGGTGGCGGATTAAAATGGGACACCCTGTATATATACATATATATATATATGTGTTTGTGTGTGTGTGTTATATAAATATAATAATAGTAATAATATATGTATATATATTATTTCAGTTTAGTTATTCTCTCATAAATTTATATTCTCCCATTTAGATTGCGTTATTCTGTTAAGTTTTCTTAAAAAAACTAAAAAACTACTGGACCGAATTAGAAAAAAATCTATTCAGCTCTAAGTTACATTGATACACATCGATTGCATCATCAACCATTTTGATCTGACTATTAGTTTTTTAGAAAACGTTAACGAAAAATTTGATCACATACGTACGTACGTACGTACGAACGTACGTACGTACGCACACACACACACACACACACACGAACAATTTGTTAAAAATAGTCTAAAATTACTCCAATGACCTTGAAACATGGAGATCTGTTAAAAAATCGATTTTTCATTTTAGGGGCAAATACAATAACTTCCCTATAAATCGGGAAGTTAATTAATATTATTTACGGAACGACCTAATAATATTGTTATTATAAGAACTTTCTGAAATATTTCTTAAAAAATTCTCAATTAATAAGATCAACTCAAGCCACAATTGACTTGCTATAATGACACCCTCCTACAGTAAAAATATTGAATGTAATTGTTATTTTCAGTCTTCAGTTTCAAACGCATACAAAGCACCAAGTTCAGTTAATTATTTTTACGTTTATTTCCCAGTTCTTCAAGACTGAAACACGGCTCGGATTTCCAATACGCGTTTGACGTGACGGCTAAAGGCAGTATCAAACGCGCACATCGCATAAACGAAGGAAAACAAATGCAGTAGATCACATGCATGTTAAAGACGTTGCGTAAATTTGAGCATTGCGTCTATGTAGCTATGTATAGCGCCAGACACGTATAGGAAATCTCACTGTAACGCGAAAGCTCCGAAAATGAAGAAGATGGAGCTGCGATGTTGAGAAAGACGCAACGTTTAAACGCACTGGCGCATCGACTCGCTACTGCTCCAGTTTTTAACTTGCCTGGATTTTAGTCGGTCCTTTATGCTACAGACCGACAGCGGCAAAGATAGATCTAGACACCGTGTTGACACAAGAGGACGGTAACGAAGAACACGTCATCGCATATGCGAGTCGTATGCTAAACAGGGAACAGAAAAAATACTCAAGGATGGAAAAGGTATACCTTTCCGTGGTTTCGGGCATATTGAAATGAGGCCGTACCTGGAGGGTTTGCGGTGCTCAAGACCTAAAACGACTGCGATGCTTGGACAGTACAACGAGATGGTTGGCTCGCTAGAGTTTAAAGCTTTAACAATGCAACTGTAAAAAAAAAAAAAAGGGTGAGCAACCTCATTGCTGACAGCTTTACAGCGTGGAAAAATTTGATAAATATTTATTGCTCGAATACGCATTTTTAAAAGAAAAAATAGAGTATCTGTTTCCAGAAATTGTAAAATATAATTGTTAATAGATTTTGCCATCTGAAGAGAAGAAAAAAACGAAATGTGTCCTTCGCCGAAAATTCCTCATCGTTTAAATTTAGATCATCAAAATTAGAAATGCTCTTATCTGGAATCTCATAATTATGATTAGTGAATTGGTTGTCTGATGTTAGCGGGATTCTTCTACTTCAGTAATTCAACATGAAGATGCGAATTCGGTCAGTGTAAAACTGTAAGGCGTTCTAAAATATTCAACTTCTTGAAATAAAATATTCAGATTAAATAATATTCAGAATTGCTGAATATTTTATACTGAAATATTCAGATTTACTTCAACATAAATATAAGCTAAAATTCTAATAATGGTTCTACATTGCGGCGAACATGAACAAGAACAGTGCCTTTTGAGTTCTATTTATAATATACAATCACGTAATGTTTATACCTCAAGTATCTTTGTTGTTTTTAAAGATGCGTTAAATTTCTTAAGCCATACATGCCATACAAATGATTGTTTTTATGTTATTTTTCTTAGAGACGGGAAAGTCGCCTTAATTTTTTTTAATTCGACCACCTTTTTTGAAGACCTACAATGATAGTCCTTGTCAGTCATTAGGAATTCAGTGACTATAATTACTTACTACAAAAGATGTTTTGTATGTTATGTACCTATGCAAGACATCTGTAACTTATAAGATCATACGCGAATATTTAAACAGCAAGTATATAAATAATTGTATAAATAATTCCAAAAACATTATGAATGTGGAGAAAAAGAGGTTTCAGTCAAAAAGTACAAGAGAAGAAACTCTCAAGTAAATTTTCAGGTAACACTGAATAAAGTACTGAATCTACTGCACACATCAAATGAACGCGTATTACATTGGAAACATTCGTAGTTCTCAAAATCTGACCTGCCCTTGAATTGAGAGTCCCTAGTAGAACTTGTTTCACACAGGGACTTATAGCGAAACCGAAATAATCGATATAATAGCGGTATTTTTCGGTTGTTTTGGATATATCTCTCAAATATCTCCCAAATATCTCCAAAATAACCGAAAAATACTGATATTATACCGGTTATTTCGGTTTCGGTATAAGTCCCTGGTTTCACATTCGTGTTAAAATTGAAGCTGCGCTCTAGAAGCCATCCGAAAACGGAGGTTTCAGTTATGCGTGGAATTTACAGTAATTTCATGCGGACAATGAATAATCCTCTAATCATTCACTCATCGAACGCATCGCTTCTTATAATAAAAAGTAGTCAAAATTTGGTTCCTATAGCTGCATGCTTTTCTACAATCGTGCACATGTGGAATTAGAAAAAAATGATACATATAGTATATTATATGTTATTTTTAATTCAAACCTTAAGACTTGGACTTAGAAAGTATTAAGAATTCTATTTTATTAGCTGAATAATGAAGGTGATTCTTTATTATATTTACCATTACGGAGAATATTATTTTTAGTACTTTCATAATAAATATAGCTTCTTTTAAATATAAGTACTATTTTTCTAATCGCTGTAATATTTTACAATGGGCAATAGAGGAATGCGAAAATGTCACTATGATAAATATGAATGCTATCGCTCTTATTTTTTCATGAAAACTATTGTTGCTTATATTTCTTAATGTTATGCACTTGTTATGAAGATTATTAAAATAAATGTACTATAATAAATGTTATTTTCATAGCTGCATTGTGAACAGAATTATATTGAATATGTTTTTTATTAGTACCACAGTATCATCTGTGTTTATTACAAATAAAATATTAAGACAGAAATCATTCTAAATGATATTTTCATAAGCATTATATCACAGATATTAACTTCTTAAATACTGTTATAATTATTGTATAATAGATTTTAGTGTGATTTCTGAAATTGCTTCTCTTTTTCAAACAATTTAAGCATAGGAGATGCATTAAATTGAAATTCAAAAGTTTCAGTAATTTACTAGTTTTAATTAATTACTATCTTGTGTAACAATATACTGGTTCAATTCTCCAATCTGCCAGTTCAGTTAAATGATAATGATTCAGAGAAATAATATTAAAACGATTTGAATACTTCATCGTGGAAAGTAATTTTTATCATGCGATAAATTACCACTTTGTGCTAGATATAATATAATCGAAATGATATTAAAATTCACAGTCACTGCCGTTTGGTAAAGGTGAAGTTAATTTTCTATCGATTTCATACAAGGAATATAGAATGTAATATTATAATGTAATGAAGGTACACACTATACGTATGATACATAAATAAAATGCACGATTCATTAAAATTCATTAAATTCATTAAACTTTATTTAATGTATCTACATATTTCGAAAATTTAGTTAGTAAAGACAGTTCAAAGTTCCCTAAGTATGGAAGTGCTTGATATATTTATTATTTTACAATGAAGATCTATTTAAAATTAATTATAGTCTAATTTCATCCAACCAAAGCTGACACGTTGGCATCAAGAAGGGACAATCACAAATTAGAACAGCTATTATTATTACAACGGTTTATTAATATAGTTGTAACCCAGCTTGTCAAAAGCCCCTGTAACACCATAATTATAGATAGGAGGAATTAATCTTCCATTGAACCAGCAGTCATTATCCATTGTTCTCATTTTCCCATACTGTGCGCTGGCAGCCTTTATTCGAAGCCTACTTGTTGCAAATTAATTAATAATATATATAGAATACTAAGGGGAAGGTGTTTAATTAATTCAATAAATTTCATTTCAATGCTTCTGCTTAATAGATTATAATGGACCATAGAAATTGCTTTATGATGCATTCGAGTAGACGTTCAGTTATTTTGTTCATAAGAATGAATACCTCATTGTGAAACACTGTTACAAACATTTCTACCTTCGTTTTCCGTAGCATCATAAACTAAATTAATTAATAATATCTAATTAATTTTCTTCACTGCATTCGACAATCGCTCTGATATATATTTTGTAAAATATGTTACAGATTGTTAATATGAATTTCATTAATGCTTGTTGTCCCATTGGTGGTTCTTGGATATGTGATAAGGTGTGATTTCAATGCATTTATTTTTTTTCTAATTTTATTGATGTTGCAACCTTAATTTTTTCAAGTTTCACAAGTTCACTCTATTATGAAACCTTGCAGCACCAAATCAATTTGCTCAACGATCGAAAACATCGATTTGCAGCCACGGCTACGGTATCATTTTCCCATGGTAAACTCGTTACTCGAGCAGAACGTAATTTAAACCGAAAGAATGCCTAGACGTATCTCGAACAAATCCCCACCTGAGCTCTCGGCGTGAAGCACGTTTCAGCTGACGGAAGTATCAAGCACAGAAATAAATATACACCAGGAAACGTGACGTGATGAGGATGACGTCACATTTAAATTGAAGCCCCCGACACGCGTGTCTGTATGTGGTCGCCGTCAGCCCACGTTCCTCGGATCAAACGACAGATTCAGCGGCGCACGGTTCGCCGTCGTGTAATTCGGTCGTCGCGCACGTAATTGGTCCCCGCAACATTTTCGAAAATCGTTGCCGCCGCATCGAATATGTTGCGCTAAGGCCGATGCACTTTTTGAGCGCCGACCCTTGACACGAATGACCCGATTCGGGAAAGTCAATAACTCAATAACCGGACGGGTCTGGCAAACAACTAGCGGATCGATGTGTTTGTTCGTCATCCGCGTGATTGATGATGACTAGTATGAAACGATGGAGACACCGAATCTGCTGGGTCACACGTGACAGACCAATAAATCTGACCCTCCTGCTAATTCGACTTTGCCCGCGACGCTGTCCACCGTTTTCACCGTGAAATTGGCGAGCATCGATTCATCGGTCGGTATTAGAGGACAAAAATTCGCGATCCTGAAAAGCTTTTTGAACCGCGATAGATGTATGACAGATTCGTGGGTGTACGGATGCTGCGATCCCGGTAAACCCGGTAAACGATACTGCAACTTATTTTTTCTTTGGACCTAGAACCTTTCCAGGTTGGAGGCTCCAACAACCGTTAGTTTTGTGAACGTTTTGAGAAATATAGACGCGGAGTAGCATTCCCTTCAATTTCATTTTCATGAATAGATGCAGAATGAGTCATCTAACAATAACACAAATGACCTCAATAAGTTACACAATTATGAAGATAGGAAGAAATGTTTCACGGTGTTCACGGTGGAGGTACTTAGGAGATTTAACGGTCATCTTGACTTTTCTTAAATGCAACGATGTGTTTTTTGTCACTTAAGATTGTAGCCCAGTGTTGGGAAAAAGTACGAATAAAAATTAATGAATAAATTCAGTTTAACTAATTTCACGAATAACGAATGAATCGATATTTAATCATTCTGATTTACTAATGATCTAAATTATTCCGAAAACCTCTATGAAACTATGTTCAGTGTCATGACTGTCATGATTATCAAGTTGATACTGTCACCTATTGGTATTTACTAATTGCCGCTACGCGATCTAATTGCGAAAAGAAGAAACAGTTATATCGGGTTATTCAGGATTATTCCGAACGTTTGATGTTGAATATCTAAATTCTCATATATTATTTAACAACAGAAACATTGTTGCACTTTTTTTGAAAACTCGTTTGCACCAGTATGCAACATAGTCACTGAAATACTGTCACTTAAATAAGATAATATTTCAAACTGTATTTTACGTCTCAGTTCACATTGGAGGATATTTGAAAATACTTATTTATTTATATATGGATTGGAATTATTAATTGAATTAATATTTTTGTAGGATACATTAGAACTACTTATTTGAAATTATATTTCGTTTCGAATGTATTAGAAACAATTATCTGAAATAATATTCTTTAGATTCAAATAATTATTAAGCTTAAACGTTAGACAGCTAAGACTTGGAAGCCTGAAACTTGAACAGTTTTTATTTGGAGCTTGATATGAAACCAAAAATTTAGAAGCCTGAAACATAAAAAGATGATAATAAATACTTAAAAGTTTGTAACTTGCACATTTGAAATTCCAAAATCTTGAAGTCTTGAAATTTAGAAGCCTGAAATTCTGAAAATTTTAAGCTTGAAATTCTAATAATTTGAAGTTTGAGATTCCGAAACGTTGAAAACTTGATATCCTAAAAATGTGCAAATTTAAAGCTTGAAATTTAGAAAATTTGCAAATATTAAGTTTGAAATTCTGAAAATTTGCAATTTTGTAGCTCTAAATTCCCAAAATGTGCAAATATATTGAGCTTGAAATTCCTAAAAGTTGCAAATATTTGACTAAAAATTCTGAAAATTCGAAAACTTAAAAATTTTAAGCTTGGAATTTTGAAAATTCGAAATTTAAAGCTTGAAATTCTGAAAATTTGAAATTTGAAGCTTGAATTTCAGTCTTATTCTAACCTGTTTTAACCCAATTACAGAGCTTTTTGAGTTGCGGTGGTGCTCTCACAGTATTTACCAATAGAACCTTGTTATAGGGGGTTATAGATTATATGAATCTGTCAAAAGAAACACAAACGTCGGTCGTTATCGTCTGGTCGTCTGATTTTTGCTTTTGCGCCTACATTACATCAACCATTAAGAAATAACAAATCACGTAAACGAATAACGATTAAATGATTTAGAAGTTGCAGTCGACTAAGGGTAGGCTTATCTTGGAGCTGGGATAAACGATAAGAGCGACGAAACAGTAGGAAAACAAAAGAGAAAACATCTCTCTCTCTTTTACTACCTTATTCACATCGTCGCTCTTATCGTTTATCGCAGCTTCAACATAAAACTAGTAAACTACCCTAATGAGTAAATGAAATGAATAACGAATACAATTTCATTCGTCAGTCATTATTCGAATGATGCACAACACTGCATAGCCATCCTCAAGACAATTTCAATGTCCATAGTCACTTAAGGTCATTCGAAGTCATAAATATAAAAAAGGGGTAAAGTTAAAATTTATTGTGAACGCCCTGCACATAGAGTACAGAAAATTTTGTGCAGAACATTTCAAGATTGTTGGATTTAACACCGATTGATTTTTTTATTGGGAAAGTAAAAAGAAGGCGTTTAACAAGAAATACCTAAATTCCTATAAATACCTAAATACCTATCCTCTGAGGCGCAGCGAAAAAAAGGAACAATTTCCTTATGAACAACATGTATAATAAAAAGATTTTTGAGAAAATTTGGAAGTATGAAAAATCTATGAGCAAATGTATTCTCCGATTGTCCTGAGGCAGATGTTAGGTTTTTCTTTTCGCCCTTCATATTAGAATCGTTTCTTTTTCACCACAGGCGGATTTACATATACGCTAAGTAGGTTGTAGCCTAGGGCGGCAAATTTTTTAGGGAGAAGCGGCAAATTTTGAGCGAAAGAAATTTAAAAAAGTAGCAAAATGTTTTTGTTTGTAAAATCCTATTTTTTCGTAGACAATGATAACATTGTAACATAAAGTGTCTCGGATAAATGGAGATGTGATACGCAATCTGTATCCATGTTTGCTTAATATATGAATAAAATATTTCGGAGAAAAGGCGGCAAATGTTCGCTAGCCTAAGGGCACAAACTCCCTAAATTCGTCCCTGTTTTTCACTCCTTATTTGGATCCTTCAAAAACAATATTCTTATCCTTTAAGCAGTACAATGTTGGATCCTTCACTGTCTCCAATCATTCCCATGCTTGCAAGCTATGGCTCAACAGGCACTCCACTGCTACCTGACTTCAAGTGGCTGGCCATCATCAGACACACAGCCCTTAAAGATCACGAGAACACCGTGAGGGTCCTCTTTCACTTAATGTTCTTATCCTAAACGCGACGAGAGCAAAGTAGCGTGAAGCTATCTGCTTTCGACTTCAATAAAGCTACGATGTCACTAACGTTCTCTTGAGAGTTGGTAAGTTGGCTATTGGAACGATACAGGGACAAGAGGAGTGTTGTGTCTACTTTTATTGATCCTATGTAAGTTTGTGATGTGCCTGCTTCCACCGATAATACGATGCAGTCGAAAATGCATGTACATATGTGTAGACGTTCTGTTCAACTGTTATATTACAGCACAATCATAGGATAAATTGACACTTGACACTTCAGATGGGGACAATGGGAGAAATACGGAAACCGGGTAATTCCGGACATAGTGATAGACATTAGACATTAGCTTCGTACCCTTCCTTTCACATGATTGTTTCTTAGTATTCTTATAAAAGGTAAGAACACACTATTATCACGTCACGTGAAATCACGTAAAATTATGCAATATTGCCCTGTATGTGAGAGCACTTTAATATGTATATTGGTGTCACTTGGAATGAGCAGTACGTGTATAAGCAGCCGTGCAGATAGAGAGGATAAAACGTGGTATCTCTGTCTCTTTCTTATACACGTCGCGCAGTCATTTAATTACGCGCAGTTAGTCATTTGTTATATTTGCAACAGGGTATTAGAAAAGGATGAAGGTACCCTGTATAGCCTCTCTGTCCGCACGGTTTCTCGTATCCTGATCCACTGAACTGCTCATTCCATGATTGGTGTATACATATGTATGTGCTCTCATATACAGGGTAATATCACGTGATTACCTATCACGGAGTATTATACAGGTGTTGCAAGTTCCCTCAGAAATGTGTGATTATTAGATGGAAGATCTTTTAGCGACCGCTAGAATGTGTCTGAGTAGAAACAGAGAGCTCTTCTATTGGTTCAGCGAGCTCAAATGGTGAAGAGAACGAGTGCGACTAAAAGGTAGGGACACACTATTGTCACGTCACGTGTAATCACGTGCTATCACGTGATTTCGTGTGCCATGCGTAATGTGTGAGCCGCTGTATTTCCAAAGCTTTAAATCTATCGGAATCAAATTGCTATCACGTCAAGCTGCTCACGGTATTACGTCATTATCACGTGTAAAAGGACGCCACGATTTCACGTCGTTTCAGAATTTTATTTCACGTGAGCTTCAATATGGAAGAGTTATTACTAGAAAGTGTAAGAAAACATGCAGTTTTGTTTAATATAAAATCATCAAATTACATGGATCCCAAATTGCGACAAGAGGCTTGGGAAGAAGCCTTGTTTTTTTTATATCATTCTCAATTAAACTATGTAAATATTCAAACTCATCTTTACTCATTCTAAACTACATGTGGTATTCGCTAGGATGTTCTATTAATTCTTTTACTAAATGGCTATATTCTCCTAAATATTCTCGTTTTGTGTTTATTTCATGCACCCATTTTGATCTCTGCCTTTTATTTACAATTAGAAATCCTACTAAATTTTCTATATCTTCCTCCCAATCGGAAGAACTACTACTTGACGTCTCACACTCCATTGCTGACAATGCCGACACGAAACTAAATGCTTAAACGTGATACAAATATGGTTCCTAGCCATGATGGCACGTGATCTCATGTGCTGCGTGATAGCACGTGATTTCACGTGACGTGACAATAGTGTGTCCCTACCTTTAAGAATACTAAGAAACAATCACGTGAAACGAAGGGTGCGAAGGTAATGTCTAATGTCTATCACTGTGTGCGGAATTACCCGGTGTCCGTATTTCCCCTATTGTCCCCATCTGAGGTGTCAAGTGTCAATTTATTCTATGATTGTGCTATAATATAACAGTCATGATTTTCGATGTTATGACAATGTGACATTGAATATTTATAATATGAAATTCATTGCCATAACAACCGCGTGTTTGCGATGACAAAAGTCATGACTAGACTGCGGAAAATGCAAGTCATGTTTTTATAGACATACAACAGCAACTGAATCTTAAATAAATGTGTTTTATTTTTTAAATATTATAAAATTTATTGTATTTTATACATGTATTTTTATATCTGTAGGAATTCTTATATTTATTTCAAACATTTTTCGGAACATTAAAATATTCAATTAACCCTGATGAATTCCTCTTGAAAATCCAGAATTGAACAGCTTTTATTGTGATCATCTTGTTAAAAATGTAAATAATGGTTTTTTTTATATGTACAGGGTGTTTCGCAATTTGTGGAAAATCTCCGAGATACTAGACACGAAAGTAATAAGAAAAGTTCCTATGCAATATACTCGGAAATGGTTAGTTTATTAGTTACACGCGGTTTTATATTTCGTAAAGGCACATAACAAAGGCTCATCCCCTGTAAGGTCAATGACCGCGATTTGGGCACCTGCATCGTGGAAAAGTATCAGTTGTGTCGTCATTTCAATTTTTAATTACAAAATATGTGATTTTTCATTCGAAGAAACATGTCATCCCAATATATGTTACGAGTTACCGGAGCCCACTTAGGCCCAGAGATGCCTGGACCTTTATGCGCGGTCACTGGCTTTAAAGGGGATGAAGCAGTGTTACGTCGGCATTTTACGAAATGTAAAACCGCGTGTAACTAATAAACTAACCATTTCTGAATATATTGAATAAGAACTTTTCTTATTATTTTCGTGTCTAGTACCTGTATCTCGGAGATTTCCCACGAATTGCGAAACAGCTTGTATAGTATTAGGAAATTAGAGACCTAAATATTAAGACTAAATTTCTCACATTTTCCTCAAAAATAATACTCTAATGGCTCAAACAAGATCCAGAGTTAAGTATTTACATTATTGTACATCTACACATGTGTATATTTCGTCAGCCAATTCATCAGTCCTTAACAGTCTTTCAATGCTAAGAATCTGACCGTCAACTGATATTGAATCCACGGAACAGAAGTCAAGATCTGCACCTGTTCGTTGCACTGCAGAAATTAATTGACCGTGCCTCAACAAGGACCGTTTAGGAATCGGGTTAAGCTTCAAACGGACATCGGCATTGCCTCTTAATCGTGGCAGGACTGTCATCAAGCCATAAATCCTTCACGGAACATTCGCAGGCGTGGACCGAGTGGTCAGCGAAGAGCAGTTAAGGGTGTTATCCAATCGAACAGCACGCGCGTCTTGAGGCTATCACGATCACGCCTCGGGAACAGCTTGCTTCGTCCGTAAAAGTCTATGTTCGGAGGCAGCAGTAAATTCAAACTACGCGTCGATCGGAGAAAGATTGCTGAGTTGACTGAATCGGAAGAGAAACGTCTGGCGTCGGCGGCCGGAGAATGGAAGGGGATTTACTTGTCTGCCTTCAGCTATCTACCTTCAGCCATTACCAGGGCATCGTGGCTTGGCTTAATCTGACGCTGACACTGATTCGTTTTGGATTAACTCTTCTTTGGTCGGTGTCAGATCCCGGGATGTCGTTTTACCTTGTTGCCGCTCTGATCGGAATGCCTTATATTTCGGTAAATCCAGTTAATATCTGTCTTGATATTTACTTTGCCGTGGCAGACAGCATTTGGAAATTATATTCCTGTCTCAGTCTTCTGAAGTAATAATGAACCAGTTTTTCGCAGAATATTTTATTGAGTAGAGATATTAATTAGTAGACTGCGACATTTTTATGCAGTCAAAACATGTCTAAATATACAGGAAATATGCAGATTAATATGGTAACATTATGCAGAATGTACAAATATATTAGATTTAGATTTATAAAGTGCAATATTTATTACTTATTCTATTGTCGATTTACCTATCGTAATTTGCGTTACAACATTGTATAATAATTAGACTGTGGCTGTTTATACATTTGTGAGAAATTTAAGTATTCGAAAATATAGGAGAATGTGTATATGCAGAAATGCATGCAATATAAAAAATAGAACGTATTTTCCACCATTTATAAAGGAAGATGCACTTTAATTCAAACTGCAATCATTGATCTGTGCCTACAAAAATGTCAGTTTATACGTATATATAAACAATAAATAAATAAATAAAAAATATACATCCGCAGTTTAATAATAATCATTTTTTCAACATTTTCTACTATGAAATGGTATCGCTTGTTCAAAAAAAATTAATTTATAAGCAGAAAATGATCTTTCCACATCACAAAATATGATTGAAACATATTTAACTTTACTCTCTGTTCATTTTGTGTAAACAAAATCAGATATAATTTTCATTAAAATCTCTGACGTTAACATGAACATGTGATAAATTTTGAGACAGAATGATCCCACTATATCATTCGTGACTCGATATCGTCGTATTAACAAACAACGATTCAACCGGAGAAGCCTATTAAAGTAAAACACGGGAACACTGGAGAATCAGGGAGTTACACGAGGATTTCACGAAGCGATGATTCGCAAGGGCAACCAACCGGAAACGCTGGATGAGCGCCAAAGATCGAATGCGCGTGTCTCGGCAGGGTTGTTGATGCTTCCTACTGCCCGACGAAAGGATTACAAGCGAGTTATCGCGAAAAGAAGCCATCGAAGTGATGTTTGCAATTTATTCTCTCCATTCGTGCCGCGTTTTACGGAGATTCGAACAAATGGTCGCTCGATCATAAAATCGAACCTCGTTGATGCGCTAGATTTTCTGCAGATTTAGCGGATAAGTCCTTACGTGATTCGCACGAAAGCAGAAACCATTACATTCTCTTGAGTATTTAAAATCTTGTTTCATCGATTATATCCAATCAAATACCAAAGATAAATATTATTAAATATGTTATAATTAAATTGCTGTTTAAGAATTTGATTTTACATTAAAATAGAAATTGCATTATAAAGATTATGAGAGAAACTTTGGGAAAGTACTTCTGAAAATTTGCAGGACTAACTATTTATGTTTTCAGTAGATTTTATAATTTTATTAACATTAAAGACAACTATATCAGTTCGTAATATTAATGGTACGTGTCTTAACATTAGATATTGAACGTTTATCCAGGAAATATTAACGTCGAAGACGAAATCATTTAATTAATTAAGGGGTAAATCAAAAGATCGTTTTTCTACTTTCAAGTTAAATGATACTTATTTCATCTTCAAAGCCGGGAATCCACCAGAAAGCTAAGCTAAGCTATGCTATGCTAAGTTTGAAAAAATTTAGCTTCAATACATTTCTATGGATCTAATAAAAATGTACTGTTTAAATTTAGCATAGCATAGCTTAGCTTAGCTTTCTGGTGGATTCCCGACTTTAATATAAAAAAGTTTGGATTATTGTATAATTATATAATATTATGTAAAGAATATTTATAAAGAAAAACTGCAAGTTTCAGATATAAATAGTACACAATATATACAAGATATTCACCTAATTTCAAATCTTGAAGTTACTTTAGAACTACTTGCCACACAAAAAAATGTGTGAAGTAAAAAGTTGTATGATTTCAAAAAATATTGATCTAGACGCATTATTTTCTGAACTAAATATTTATAAAAGATTTCGAAAATTATTTTAATTTGTTGATCTTATGTCATAACTCATAAACTACGACGTTCTTCTTTCTTAAACTGCATATTACATGGATATCAAATTTTGTTAAACTAGAAAAGTACATTTCTGAATTTTTGCGAAAGTGGAATACAATAAATTTCACCATTCATCCACATCATTAATAACAGAAAATATCAAGAACTTATTAAAACTGCAAACAACAAAACCAGATTTATAAGTAATATTCTTAATAATCCTCTTATAGTTTATATCCTTAAAGAAGAAATCGCCTTACAAGGGGACGGCACGGGTCATGAAATCGCTTTTGGAACAACACTATATGGAAGTTGAAGTACACATGTAGTATAACAAAACCCTAATAGGTTTCTTCAGAATGGGCCTTGGTTTTTGAGATATTTTGATTTAAAGTTTGATACGCATCTAGTAATTAAATTTCGTGAGACACTATCCCAAGAGTAATAGGTGGCTGTAGCGATAGAGTATAGGTACTATCCTTTTAAAACTACAGAGAAAATTGTTTACAATAATAATAATTTATTCGAATTTTTAATGTTAAATGTTTGTCACCTTTGAGAAGACTTTAAAAAAAACACCAAAAAATACCTCCGTAATTTTTTTCTATTAATTTAGGAATCATTAAACTTTATATTAGCGTTAACTTTAGCTGCCCGAATTTGCCCGAAACGAAGAAAATAATTAAAATCATTATCAAGGCGCTCACCGTTCAGGCCTGTAGCGATTAGCATTTAAGATTGTTTCGACTAACGTTCAGCTTTTCTTTTCTTTTCTTTTTCTTTTTGTTGTATTTTGAAATTTTAATAAAAAAATGTAGGTCTTAAAATTTTATAGTTTGTAATGATTTGTAAATAAATATAATGTTCTACGTAGTACGGTACCGTATAATCCTCCCCACAATTTTTCATGCTTTTCCGTCAATTTTATGAAAACATGTTTTAAACAAAAGTTAGACAGTTCTTAATTGATTAAAAAAGTTTTTATTTAATTAAAAATCAATATCTCTTCAATCATTTTTTATATAATTGTATATTTGTCATGCATTAATCGATGTATTCTTGCATTTTCTTTAAAAAATTATTAAGATACATGGGTAAAAAATTAAATAGTTTAGAAATTATGACTTTCGCCCCGAACGCCCATATACGCGACACACTGTGCGCCGGCCAGAGTTCAAATCCCTTCGTACCTCGTGATAAATTTTTTTTTTTCCTCTTCTTCTATTTTTCACTAATTTTTAATCGTGAAATAACATTTTTGTTGCTTTACGTATATAAGTTACATATTACTTTGTGCGCATTATTATAAAACTTATATATCACTATTATATACCGACGATTGTTTTTACATTTTTGTACTGCGAAATAATTTTTCTTTTAATTAATATACTATACTAATTAATATACATTGTACACGTATGTATATACTATATTATATAGATAAGCTATGCTATATTTACTTTTTATGATATGTACATTTAAAATTTTGTAAGTATCTTAAATATTCTACACAATATTTCAGATGGTACGCATCGTAAAAACATACGAAACATAAAGCATTCTCACATCATGCACATTTTAATAAATCACGAGAAAAGCAAACCTTGTTCACATTTTTAAATTCTCTTTTTTCTTCAGTGGTCACTAACCCCGCAGCATACCAGGCATAAAGCAACATATTTTTTAATGCAGGTGCACTTGATTGATTAAAAATTAGTGAAAAATGAAAGAAGAGAAAAAAACATTTTATTACGAAGTACGAGGGGATTCGAACTCTGGCCAGCGGCTTAACAATCCTATACTCTACCGCTACAGCCACCGATCACTCTTTGAGAAGTTTCACGAAATTTAATTGCTAGATGCGTATCAAACTTTAAATGACAATATCCCAAAAACTAAGGCCCATTCTGAAGTAACCTACTAGGGTTTTGTTATACTACATATGTACTACAACTTCCATATAGTGTTGTTCCAAAAGCGATTTCATGACCCGTGCCGTCCCCTTGTTAGTTACAGTGAGTTACACAATAAGAATAAGAAATTGCAAAGCTCAAGCACTCCCGAAGACATTATTAGATAATAAAAAGGATAAAGCATTCGCTTATCAACATAATAGACAGATTAAGAATTACCTGAGAATATCATGAATAAGAGCCCTCAGCAAATATTTGCCCAGTCGATCAATCATCTAGCAGAACTTAAACGTATTATCGAGCTTTGTCGTTCGATTTTATCCGAAACGAATTGACAGTCTCGAGAAGGACGTGATGGATATCTCCATTAAGCGCACAGAAAAAACAACCTGCATAAAATTGAGGCTGCCTTTGATTTCTTCTTAGCATGCAGTAAGCGCATATTACTCTTGCGTTGCTCGCGATACTTTGAGGACACCGAGTGTTGTGCATATTTTAAAACATAAAGAGATTTCAGACTTGGCTTCTTTAAAGGATTAACATTTTTATAATATCCAAGTTTATTCGGTGCGAATTTTTCCTATTAATTTGTGCAACGAAAGGGTCGGAGATAAAGTTCTACGGTAAAATTTCCGACACGTGAAATTGCTGTTCCTTTCTGGGTTAAAGATACTTCCTTCATCATTTTTCAGTGTAAACAAGGTGATGGAGAAAGGTGATTTAGAATTTCCAAAGCTTGCAGTATTTACTGCAATAAGAATAAGACTGCTTGGTCAGCGCAGCTGCCAAGGTTTTCGAAGTAGAACTTTGAAATCAGTTTTTGTTTCAGTAATATAAATTACTCGCAATTGATCATTCTATAATAATGGATTACCAAAGAATTTTTTTTTGTTTTTTTTTTAGTAAAAATGCTTTTTATGTAAACTATAGTGATCATCAAGGAAATGATAAGAAACGATGTCTGCGTTTTCTGTTGGTCTTGGATCAAAACTGGAGACAGAAAGAGAAAGTAGACAAGTCAAAACAAGAAAAATCGAAGAAGAAAAAGATACTAGACAAAGGAATGCGGGTCAATATGGCTGCACATTTTCTCATCACTCTCTTGAGGAATACTAATGCAAATTAGTGAAACTGGTTTTTTCAGAAGATAAAGTAAAAGTTAGACGCTTCAGAAGGTTAAGTTTTTGGTAAATTGAAATAATAATAATAGTCTGGTTATAAAATAATATTTTTGAAAATTATAGGGAATGTAAAAAAGGGAAAAAGAGCACATAAGTATAATTCATTCTTTAAAACTTATAAACAAAAACAAAATATCATTTTTAAATCACTACTTTTATTATCAGAATGTTTAAGGGCACTGTGACTACGTCCTTAAAAAATTTGATGTAAGTGTATTATTTTTTATTAAATAATGTACTACTGTAATGAAAATTTCGAAGTCGACTTCTTCGAAATGGCATTTTTCCATTCAATGCCTCAATTTGGGAAACAGGTGCAAAGAACATGGTAAAGAACTCATTAAAATCGTATCTAAGAAAAAACTGATGTATTGTCTATTGCTGATTGTTTTCACTTCTTGATAAACAGATGTTGAAGAACATCTAATTAAACCGATACCGATAGAAATTGACGATACTGAAGCCCTTTGATTTTAAAGTACAGGGGTGAAAGTGTCGATTTTGTGCACTTTGTATCAGTTTTCGATATCAATACTTATCATAGCGATATGAAACCAATAGATATGTGCTATAGCGAATTAATACCCCTTTTGTACCTACATCTCTACATCTCTTCTATGTAATCGATAAAATTGCAACACCTTCTACTCAGTAGCAAACAAATATCATTACACTTGTCAAATATCGGATACTCATACTTTTGAAGGGCTATCAAACGGGTATCAATTATGTCTGATACCTACATGCTTGATACTATTCGATACGGTATCATAATTTTGGCGCTGGGAATCAATAGAATGGATTCGATATCGTTCCGATGTCTACTCGCAGAGTAAGGAAACACCGACACATGGTATCACTTATATCTAGATCCAAGGCACATCTGTACAAGGTTTCGCCATTTATCGAAGTCTTATTTGAAGTCTAAAACTATACTATTCTTCGCCAAAAAATACCTTCAATATAAAGATTCATAAACGTGCCCTCTTTTCTGCTTGGCAATTTTTAATATAAATTTATTTCGAAGTGAATAAGCTTGTTACGGAGAAATATAATTTTGTACTTTTAATTTATTTTTCGATTTAGAATCCTCTTCTTTATGGTCGTATTACTATAAAATAAACAATCTTATAAGAAGAATATTTAGATTTTCTCGAACAACTTTTACCAAACTTTACAGATTTTTAGGGTGACGTTAAATATTCAATGAGAATGTTGAGACTTCAAAGTTTATTTTAGTCAATGAAACTTAAACACATTTTTTTATGTTTAAAATGCAAAGAAAATAATTCTGCAAATAAATCTTTTCAAGTTTTAATAAAAAAGTTATTAATTAAGACTATTTTCTAGTTTTTCTTTTAACAAATACATGATAGAACCAGGTAAAATGTGATTCTATATGAAATAACTAAGAAAAGAATTTAGTACAAATTTTTTTTTCGTTCGAAACGTTTTTTATGTGGAAGTTGGTGTTAAATAATGATCAATTTCGCAAGTGGTCAAATGCGATTTGGTTGTTATGTATAGATGCGTTCCTGATTAAAGGGGAAAAAAGTCCTCAAAGTTTGGGATCTAAAACGTGTCTTCTAGAATATCTCGGAATCAAAACATTTTTATCTGAATTGTGTATTTTCTAAAGACATATTCAGTTAGTTCGACAGTTTTTGGAAAAATTCTTTTGTTTCGCATACGTGGCTGCTGACGCTACTGTTGCGGTTTGGTCTTTTCATTTTTCATCAATTTTCGATATCACGGCATTGTTATAGTTGACAGCTGTTACTTGCTGAAATTCGAAGAGAACGGAGAAATGAAAAAAAATACGATTACAAAAAAGGGGTTCACTTTTAATACAGCAAAAAGGTTGCTTTTAGAAAAATAGTATCTACTCGCTTCTGTGCGTTTGAGTTCGATGTCTTCCCTTGTAAATAATTCTTTCAATTATGTAACGCTGATTTCGCGAAGAGTAATAACTAGACTGTTTATGCATTTCTAAAAATTTTAGAATGTACACGAAGGTAAAAATATACAAAATAGCACAAATAAAATACATTTTATCATATTTAGGAGATAAGACGCATTTATATGCAACTTCCGCTTCTTTTTCTGTATGTATAAAACTAAACTTAATTTGCGTTATAAATATTTGCAATTCCGTAATAATTCTTTTAATTTGTAATTTTTCACTATTCAAACTGCAGGTTTCCTTTCATTCACCATTCTGTATTATGAACAATATACTCCCATATCAGTAACAAATATCTCAAATTCTCAAACGCTTGAATTACACGTGGCGCACCTAAATATCGATCACCGCGTTTAGTTTTCGTTTGCAGACTACAAACATGGTTAATATACTCGAGTTGTGAAATACTAGCGCATATTTGTGAATAGCGCTGCGAATCCCTTACACGCGCCAGGGACAGGATAAGCCATCAAAGACCACCTTCATCCCGTTTCAGTAGTCACCGACGTACGCCAAACTTGTCATCGCAGTTCGGCAGACTAGACGGAGCAGCCGGAAGCGGAAGGAGACAGCGAAGACGCGGATAATGATCAGAAGGTTCATTAAGAGTAGATCGATGGATGGACGAGTAGACATTAGCCACCGGGTACGGAGTATCGCAGTGAGAACACACTGGCTCGTCGGCTCCATCGATTTCCGGATTTGCCAGCGGTAACGAATCACCATCCGCCTTTGCTTCATCTCTGTCGTTCATAAATTCTTGCGCAGCGTGCTGACTCGCGTTCGCTATTACCCAACATATACAGCTAGTTCTGCTGTAAGCTCGCTTATAAATGTATTGAACCGATTGTGAAAACATGAAAAGTACTACGAGTACTACTATTAATCAGAATTTATTAATATGTAAAGTAACGAAATAAATTCTGGGTCTGTTCAGAATTACCCTTTGTTAGGGTATACACAGTATGTCTGAAAAGCTTCAAGACTGATTTATTTGTGGACAAACAAGTAGCGCTTTCTTTGGTAGCCAATGGGGCTACACAGGGTGCGTCAGTAAAATCCAGAACTAAAAATTAGAAAGAAGCAGATATAATCAAAAGGAGCTTGTTCTAATAAAAAATAAACTTATTCAGAGTATTACAATATAAATGCAACTTTTTTAATAATTTTATGTCTTATCGCATGATGTATTAATTTTTCATATTACAGTAGTAGTCTCCGGTTAAGGCTAGCAGTCGTCGGGTCCGGAACGCTAGCCTTAACCGGAGTAGGAATCGAATCTCACACCTCCGATTTCATGCTTAACTGGTTTTAATGGACTCGACGCACGAGATCACAAGAGACCGCTCAAAAGAAGGACAAAACTAGCCATGCTAGGTTTTCGGTGCAGAGCGAACGCAATTTTCATCGGATCTTAACGAACGTGACATAAATTGATTCCTTATGCTCTCCCGATGAAAAAAAGACCAAATACGACGTAAATCGACCTATTTTTAACGAACGCATTTGTATACGTAAATCAGATCCCAGATAGCACACGGCGTCTTAAAGGTGTCCATTTTATGCCTGAACGCCTGACGACCTTATTTGGACGCATTAAAGATGCCTGTAACGGGACATCT
Source organism: Perdita meconis (assembly GCA_030770465.2). Classification (NCBI taxonomy): domain Eukaryota; kingdom Metazoa; phylum Arthropoda; class Insecta; order Hymenoptera; family Andrenidae; genus Perdita; species Perdita meconis. The sequence continues at coordinate 31,531,791 of JASKOS020000001.1, read as the reverse complement.
TAAAGATGCCTGTAATTTACGTCGTAAAGGCGCCTTTCCAACATTCATTCTGGACGTCTTAAAGGCGCTTGAAAAATACGACTTAAAGGTGCCTGAAAATCGTGGATCACACAGCTCAGTTTTTTGAAAATTACTTGTTGCAGAATGTGTTATGCATTGAAAAGGTGTTTCTAAGCAAATATAATATTATAAAGTAAGTATAATATTATAAAGTTAAGCAGCATTGTCCGGAATCCTGAAATGGGATGGGTGCCTCGGGGTTGTGGTGCGAAGAGAAAAGAAGGAAGGAATAAGAAAGGAAAAGCCATGGACAAAGAAAAAATACACTACTCTCTCTATCACCACAACACACATCGTCCTTCAACCCCCTTCGTCATAACGAAATAAAAGTTATAATTACTTAATATGATGTTAAATTTTATTATATTGTACAGTAATTAATATAATTTTGTATAATATAATAAATATCATTGTATAATTTTGTTGATACAATATAGTTGTATCAATATGACAAACATATAATACAAACGTCTTAAACATGCCTCAAAAGCATCTGAAAGGTACCTTAAAAATGTCTAAAGCACGATTAAAGAGGGTCTTGAAAACGCCTGAAAAGCATCTGAAAGGTGTCTTAAAAGCGTCTTATACATGTTAAAAAAGAGTCTTAAAGATGCCTGAATGGTGCCTTCAGAAGGTTTTTTAGACACCTGAAAGGCGCCTTATGGACATCTTGAAAACGCCGGATAGGCGCCTTCTGAACGTTTAAAAGGCATCTTAAAGGCAGACAGATTTGTAACGTTAGGTGTTCAAAAGGCGTGTATCAGGCGTTCCTACGACGTTCCCGACATCTTTAAGGCATCTTGAATGTCTGGACACATGCACCTTTAAGGCGCCTTTAAGATGCCTCTGTGTTATCTGGGATTTTTCCGTAATTTCGTTAATTATAGTCCGCACCTAGCATGGCTAGTTCTGTCCCTGTCTTCAGCGGTCAAGGAGGTTCCCGCGATAGGAACGAGGGTATGAGTTGCTCAGTGTTTACCTTAACCGGCTGAAAAACGCTAGCCTTAGCCGGAGACTACTGTAAATGTATTTATACGTTCTTTCACTTTCATTTTCTTTCAATGCTCGTTATTTTTATGTGCGAATATAATAATATTACCCAAACATTGGCACTAATGCAGAAAATAAAATTGATTTACACTGTGAACCCTCATAATGACTTTAAACTCTGATATTTACCTTTGCGTAATTTAGACTTGTAGTATTGCATGGAAAATAAAGTTAGATTTACTTCCCAATTCGCACAATTGTATGATTGTTTTGAAACAATTTCTGTCCGACATGATCATACCTTTTACTTCTGTCAGAGAGGGCTCAATACCTTGAAATGGAATTTGTAGCAGGGCCACGCAATATGATAGTAGAATATTGATGTAGAACCACCGATACCAGAGCTAATGGAGAGATATGTGTTTGTATATAGGAAATTTCGAACAACAGAACACTTTTCTGATACTGGACTTTAGTTATCAATCATTCATTTTCTTCTCGACTATTAAGGGGTTATTCTGGTTTAGAACTTTAAAAAAATTTATTTCTTTTTTGTATTTTTTTAAAGTTTATATCTTCGAAAATACGAGGAAGAGGGGGGTCCTCTGCATGGATTTAGATTGGCTGAATAATTATAAGTATACATATTTCCATATAACTGATAGCCAAAACTTTAAACGCAATTTTCTCTAAACGTCATTTTCTGAAATGGCTGACGCGATATCTCAAGTTCTACTTGACCGATCGATTTCAAATTTGGAGAAAATCTTCAACAGATAATTCGCTATCGTATGAACTACCGTTTTAAATAAAGATTATCTTTTTGCTTAACTTTTTAGCATGATAAAGACGAAAAATAACGAAAACATAACAATAAAATAATACAATGCCAAAAAATGGTTTTGTTATAAAATATTAACGCAGCATGTAGGCAAGCGTATTTTTCTATGATGTGTAGGCAACCTAAATCGAAGTTTTATTTTTTATTGTTATAAATTTTCAAGAAATTTAAACAAAAAAACGCGTACAATCAGTCGCAGAATCCGTTGGTGGCAATATCTTTGTAGTAGGACGCTGAATATTTTTTGGTCGAGTGTTCGACGCATAAGGTAAATGTACCAATAACTGGACGTCTAAGAACAAGGAGAACAAATATCTTCAATTTAAGGCATAAAATTAACTTTAAAGTAAAAAAAAACTGTTGAATTTTGAAGAGTATTACATTTTACATTAAATAAGTGCAAAAGAAACGATTCTTTTCAACGATATTAAATATAAATTAATTAAAAACGTAAGGAGACGTGGTGTACCAATACCTGGCCAGTCAAACGCGATTGTCCCAGTGTCCAAATTTCGAGGTCCGAATAAGTGGCCATGACTTTGATAGAGTATTAAAAATAATGTTAGCAAACGAAATTTTATTTTGTAAAGTGAAAATAAGAAATAAACTAACTCAGAAGCATTAGAAAAGTTAAAAAGTATGAATATACTTAATAAAGAGGCTATTAAAAAGTTAAAAAGTAAAGTCGTGAAACAAGGTTTTACTGTGTAATAAATGATATATTCTTATTATTAATCAATTTTTTTTTTGTAATGCTTTTTTCATAGTTGTCAGTCGTTTGATCTCTTCGTCCAACTCTTTCCTTTCTTCAGCTATTGCCTTTGTATTTTCTTTCTCTTGTGCTTTTCTCTATACTTGCCCATTGTATGTTGTATAATTTGAGGTTAAGTGTAGCATGTATAAGTAAAAATAAATAAACAAATGTAAAACAACAAAAAACCTATAAAATCTAACTTCATTCTTTATAATAAATATTAACTTATCTAAATTAACTTTATGCAGAAACTAAAAAATAAGAAAAATGTGAAACACGTGTCGCGGTTAGTTATTGGGCAAATAAGATTATTACGTACTAGTAGATAACCACATAAATTTTTGACTTAAAAACTATTTGCATGCGTAATTCTTTGTTTTCTATTTATTATAAATATTCTTAAGATTTTATAACTGCTTTTTTATATAGAAAAATGTAGTATAATGATATTTATCACCTTAGTAAGTACAGTAAAATCTGCTTAAACCTAGGCAGTTTTCTTTCTATACGCCTAGCTTAATGCCTCCAACCACTATTTTTTGTCGACTTGGACCGTGGGAACTTTCTCGGCCGCGAGCTCGACTCCCGAAACAATGGGCTATAAAAGACAAGGATAGCACTAGGCATTTAAAAATGCTCGTGACTGATTTTCACCTTTTTCCATCGAATTTTCACGAGAGTGACGCCAATAGATTCCTTATCCTCGACCGATTAAAAAAATACCAAACACGACATAATTCGGTCCATAATTAACGAAATAACGAAACAAATTAATTTTCACGCTTCAATTCTAACTTCGCTAAAAATAGTCCGATTTACATGAAATTTGGTGTTATTTTAATCGGGAGAACGTTTAGAATCCAATGAAATTTAGTCGAAATACGACATAAATCGGACTATTTTTAGCGAAGTTAGAATTGAAGCGTGAAAATTAATTTGTTTCGTTATTTCGTTAATTATGGACCGAATTATGTCGTATTTGGTATTTTTTTTAATCGGTCGAGTGTAAGGAATCGATTGGCGTCACTCTCGTGAAAATTCGATGGAAAAAGGTGAAAATCAGTCACGAGCATTTTTAAATGCCTTGTCTATTATGGCCCCACTGTTTCGGGAGTCGAGCGTCCAAACACATGGAAACCAGTCAAGCGAGAAATCGGAGGTGCGAGATTCACTTCCCACTTCGTTTAAGTCTTGAAAAAGGGACCCGATTGTCTGAAGCTTATGCGGAATGTACTGTACTACACATTTCTTAACCATATCTTAAGGAATCCGTGAAGATTCATGGCGCATTTGACTACGATATTTCAAACAATATTTTTAATATTTTAAACAAAAAGTTTAGGGATATAATTTTTAATTTAGAAGGCTGAATGTTTAAATAATAAATTGATACAAATATTATTTTTATTTCATGTTAGTTTAGCTTATTAAAAAATAAAATGTCATCAGCCGCCAGGTAATGGGACGTGGCTAGTCATTACCTTATGCGTCGAACACTCGACCAAAAAATATTCAGCGTCCTACTACGAAGATATTGCCACCAACGGATCCTGCGACTGATTGTACGCGTTTTTTTGTTCAGGCTGGCCCATCGATCGGATCGGATGCATTTATGTTCGCGAGCAAGGTATTTTTCAGCCGAGCGAACAGACGACGTGTACAGGCGTTGAATAACAAAACTAGCAGAGTTACGCTCGTCATCGCGTGTTACGCCTGTATTTATGGGACAAAGGGTCAGCGAGGTAATTGACTGCGTCCAGAATACGAACAATAAAGTCGCGAAATGCCGGGTAGTTCCTGTTGATGCCGGGATAAGCCGGACCAGCGCGACGCCCGGGAGTTTGTTGGGTATTTAGATGGAAATGAAGGAACTTCCCAGCGGGACGACTTGGAAACTATATTAATTTCGCCGTTACGCTGTTACGAGATTTTTGAGCCGCTGTCACGAGTTATTGACTTTCCCGGAACTGTTTATATCTCGACGACAGTACGACTGTTAGTTGCTAAGTGGTGAAATAAGTAATTTGCTATTCTGTTATCCAAAATAGGACGGGGATGAACTTTTTACATTGTACGATGTATTAACAATTTTAGAAAACTAGAAACATTCGTAATGTTATGGATCATGGATTTCGTAGATCTTTTCAAAACTTGGTAATTTTGGAGGTTGAAGAATTTTAAGTTCTTTTTAAATTTGATGTATTAAATAGAGTTCACAGTTATATGGAAAACGAAGTTTTATTATTTTCATTGCCACGTTATCTATTTAATATTAATTTGTAGGATTATAAATAATAGTCACAGGAATCTTCGACGGAAACTATCTACTAGAAGATGGAGGATACTATAAGTGAAATATAGTTAAACTCAAAAATATTTTTATGTAACTAGAAATACGCTAGGAAAGAACCAATAACTATTGATCAAAGTGTTTATAATTAATAATAGTTAGTGTTTACGCAATTGAAATGTCTGATTCATTTTTAGAGACTGTTTCTTTCAAATTGATTTTCCAGCGGTTACATACATGTTATATGAAAATACTTCAAGCGTTCGCTTGTTAAAATCCGAACAAAGTTCAAATCTGCACCAGACAGCTCTTGAAATTTATATGCTTCTGTTAATAATATAAGCTTTCACGTGAAAAAGTGCGACATTTATCACTTCTAGTTGCTTTTTTTAAATAGGTATTTTTAATGTTTAAAATGTCAGAAAGAGAAGTAACATGTTTACATTTTGCAGTTTTAAGTGCTTATCAGTTCATGGAGAAAAATGTAGCCACTCAAATTACCGTTTCCCATCTACTGGTTATTAAACTGAAATTTTTTCAAACTCAGAGAAGATTTTCAAATATCGTAGCAGTCATTTTAACGAATAGATCATTGTAGAAAGTGATAATAATGAATACTAAAATTAAACTAATATTCTAATAATGCTAATTAAATGTCATTCCATTTGTCATTCTGGGAAACATTATTTTAGTAAATCCCTCTGTTTATTTTTAATTAAATTAATACTTACTTCTGGTCGTTACCATATTTTTCTTTGAAATCGGACATGTGAAATTTTCACTCCGAAATGAAAATGAAAAGTAAAGGAAAATAAAATATGAAAATAATTATTTTGCAGTGGTCCTGTTTAATTCGTAGATTTTTATTTCAATAACTACTATGCGATGTAAATATTCAATAGGAAAAAAATACTGTATTTTAAACGAAAACACGTTTCACCTATTAATTCGTGAATTCAATGAGAGCGAAGCAAACGTTTGATTTATATTTTACCTCCACTGGAAGCTCCTTCGTTATGGTTGAAAATACGCCCGATAATTCAACAAAGGGAGATGCAGAGAGCGAAAAATACTTTCTTTTCCGGGACTATCCATTATTTCGACACAGCACGCGCTATCCATTAGTCTGAAAAGGGATTTTACAAAATGCTTTTATGTCATCAACTCAGCGATAGTAATGGAATTGATGTCCAGACATGAACTAATGGAAACTCAAATTTAACTAGAGTCCTATCATGCGCTCTGAGGTTCTGAAATACATAAAATTAGTACAATGCTATTTCGCTTGTTTTAGTTTCCTGATGGAGTTGACACACACTGTCTAACAAATTGCATTGATGTCTGTGCGAACATTTAAGTTGCCATGAAAGCTAATGAAAGTTATGATATTTGGAGTCGTTAAATTTGTATTAACGTTAGTCAAAACATCGTGTTATTTAAATTGATAACATCCGAATATAGGAGAGAGTTATTTATTTTGGACCGTTTTTTTATTTTTCTATTTCGCACAAGCATGAAAGGAGAAAACAAAGAAAAGTAGGAAAATGTTCAGAATTGTATACTGACTTAAAAAAATACTTTCAAATGACCTTCAAAATTATTTTAGAGCCTTTTTCGTTGCCACTAATTCTTAAGCCATCTCCTGAACTTGTTCTTAAGTCATGCAAGTTTCTCTCACTGTTGGTTATTCTTTTTTCAGATACTCAGATTTTCAGAAATTCAGATACTTAATAAACGGAACGCCCTATATGTACATGATACGATGGAGGATCAAAGGAGCTATCATAGAAGGGAACCGTGTCCCTTCGAAGAGGACCCTTTGATGAGGCTTGTCCTCTTGACGAAAGGTGGGACCAGATCCTCACCAATATCCTTGTGTTTGCATCAAACTGGATCGTCTCTTGAGGTGGTAGCACTTCTCGGAGTTTCACCAGTTTCTCGGATGCATTGTTCTCAAGAAGAAGGACAACATTTGGAAAGACTATTTGTTATCATTAATTTCGTAAACAATTATGCTTCACAGGTCTAGTTTTAATATATTACAGGGTGAGCCAAAAATTACAAGGTGATTTCAATATTTAATAATTAAATATTTCATGTCGTAACATCATATACAGTATCCGTATGCAATTAAGTTATACTATGTGTGAAAAATTAAATCGTGCAAATGACGTCCATTTTCCGCTAACCGCAAATGTGTCTGTTTTAAGCTGTTTTTCATTTCTCTTACAAGGGGAAGGCACGGATGTGGAAGTAGCTTTTGGAACGGCACTACATACATATATGGAAGTTGTAGTGTATACATAGTACATATAAAGAAACCGAGTATAGTATAACGAAACTTCAGAATAGGCCTTAGTTTTTGAGATATTTTAATTTAAAGTTTTTTATGTATCTACTAGTACAATTTTATTAATGGTACAACCAAGAGCGCTTCGTAGATGTGGCGCTACGGTATAAGTTTACCACGCAGAGAAATTTTCCGTCCGGAAATTGTGCATGAAAATTATTATACGATGTCGAAACTTTCGATAGTATAATGATATAAAATATACTTTCCCAGTATAATAATATAAAGACGTTCGTAGAAGAAATGATTAGAAAAAGTTGTTACAGTATGTAACATGCGCAATACAATAAAATACATTAATATATATAAGAAATAACATTTCTATTACAAAAATTAATGTATAATATATATAAAGAATGAATAAAAGGAATAAAAGAATAAAGAAAAGAAAAAAAACAGTTTTCACGCACATTGCGGATTGAACCCTAGTCCAATGCGTGGTAAAGTTATACCGTAGCGCCACAGCTAGGAGCGCTCTTGGTTGAAGTATTATAGTCACCTTCAAGGGAGTGATGAGAAAATGCACAGCTATATTGTTTTAAACTTTAAACGGATTTAAACCGAAATTTACGAATCACAATAACACCTCTGAATGTAACCAAAAGTCACAAATTACGTAACCTAAATGTCACATGTCATGTCACTCTCTCTTTTTTCTATTTATCTACTTTCTCTCTCTACTTCCGTTTCACTCCGCATTGTAATAACCACTAGGAAACGCAGAGATCGTTTCTCATCACTCCCTTGAGGGTCACTAAAGTATTAATAAAATTGTACTAGTAGATACATAAGAAACTTGAAATTAAAATATCTCAAAAACTAAGGCCCATTCTGAAGAAAGCCGAAACGGTTTTGCTATACTATGTTTACACTACATCTTCTATATAGTGCCATTCCAAAAGCCACTTCCACATCCGCGCCTTCCCCTTGTTATTGTTTCTGATTCGACGGTTCCGATTTCGGCTTAAATATTGTCCTGTAACTTTTGGAGCGCTTGGAGCTCTTTAACGTACTCCTTTCGTTTGACATAGTCTCAAGAAGAAGGTTAGTCCATGTCACAACATTGCAAATTATCATTACTATCATTATCATTATCATTATCATTATCATTATCATTATTAACATCACAAATTACATAATTTAATTTCAAATTATATAAAAATTATAAAATTTCACACTTTGTGTTTGTTGTTCCGCTGTTAATATTTCCATAATTGTTCTCCATAATCTTCTTTATAATATCTGATGTAAAAGAATTAAGAAAAATTAATTTAAGAAAAGTTATTAAGATCTCCTCGAGACTTTTGGCCCACACTGTATAACCTTACTTACAGGTAGTAATGGGCATTTGAATTTAAACTTCAAAAAAGGTTTGAAATTTAAAAAATCTTGGAAGTCTTCGAAGCCTTAAACGATGTTGATAGTCTTGAAACTCCAGATAGACTAGAAAATCGTATATCATGCGAGATCCGATGTATATTGAAAGCTTGATGACTATTTGATATCTGACATGCTCTATTTATCATATTACGCAGTGTACAATATTGTAATAAATGCGATTTATCTATAAAAAGTCATTATTACTATTTAATCAATAAGATTTTTTAGTATAATAGATAGTATATACTTTCCATACATCTATTATATTATATTATGTACATATAATATTACATGTATGAAATTTCAATATGATTATGTTGTTCGTAAAGTAATATAAACAACTAATTCAGTTATTTTTTCATAATCATTGGCACAATCAATGGAAAATATTTTTCATTCTACTTCGTATTCTTTTTTCATTACCTAAATATTATTCGTAACATGTATGCATTGCAAGTTATAAACACGAATAATATAAAATAATGTTTTTACGATGAATCGAATTTACCGAACATCCTCAAGTATTTTATATTTATGATCCTGTCTCCACACATTCGGCATTCGTACAAATATTCGTTGTATACGTTCAGTGTATAGTCATTCATTTGTATATTCATGTACACATGTTTTAATCTGTGTAGCGAATAATCGTACGAATGCCGAAGTACGGAGCCGGCGTTGAAAACATTCAAGAAGCGTGTAAGATATCAAATATTCATCAGCCTTTCAATATCTATCGGAACTCTCACGATCTACGATTTTCTAATCTATCTAAAGTTTCAAGACTTCCAATACTTCCAAGACCATTCAAGGCTACCAAGATTTTCAAGACTATCAAGACTGTTCAGAACTTCCAAGACTTTCAAGAGTTCTAATGCTTCGAATCGTGTTCGAAACGAATCGAATGTTTCGCCATATGTTTGGATTCGAAGCGATTCGAAGTGATTGAAATCCCATCACAGGTATTGCACGAGATGTAAATTGATGAGTCTCACTTATGACAGATTTACGATTTCGTATGTTTTGTATGCATTTACATTGAAACTACAAATTACATGCGTATAATCTGTGGTTGTGAGGTAAAACGACGTATGTCACATAGGGTGCGTTCCAATACACGCATTGAGTTGCATTGAGTGCACAGATCACATCCAATGCACTGCGACCTCTTCTTCTACCAATAAGGTCAATATTTCGTTATTTACAATTACTGGTAATTCGATTGGACCATTTTATTGTTATTGTCTTACATATTTTATTAGTAAAAATATTGGAAAAATAATTAGCTTTTTTAATTTGAAAATTCAATGATGGCGTCTGATGAGCCTGCGGAAAGAAATAAATACACACCGCGCATTAATTGCTTATACTTCGAGTTGTAGTAACTCATGCATGTTTCATGCGCTACAAATGGAAATATTCTAGGGAATTTTCCTCTGCACCACCATGCGCATATGGAATTAATGCATGCCTTATACGTTAATTATTTTTCCAATATTTTTATTAATAAAATAAGTAAGACAATAACAATAAAATGGTCCAAATCGAATTACAAGTAATTGTAAATAACGAAGTATTGACCTTATTGGTAGAAAAAGAGGTCGCAGTGCATTGGCTGTGATCTGTGCACTCAATGCAACTCAATGCATGTATTGGAACGCACCCATGTTTTCATTTTCTTTGAACACTCTTATGTACTCAAATTTTCTTATAGAGGGTGAGGCACTTAAAACAGGCCACCTGAATAACTTGGCTGCTATTGGTGATAGGAAAAATGCATCAGGCCAAAATTATTTGGTATCGAGGGGCTGATCATCCGATGTTACTAGTTTCTTGATAGGTGGAGGCGTCAAAGAGATATAAAGGTCATCTCTGTTTTTTTAAATGGAACGGTATGTTTTTTTACTCACATTCTGATAGAGTATTTCAAGACGAATACAATGACCTATTGGAAAGGTCGACCAAACCACGAATACCGTTCTATTTAAAACAGAGATGACCTTCATATTTCCTTGACGCCTCCACCTATCAAAAACCTAGTAACATCGGATGATCAGCCCCTCGATACCAAATAATTTTGTCCTGATGCATTTTTTCCTATCACCAATAGCAGCCAAGTTATTCATTCAGGTGGCCGGTTTTAAGTGCCTCATCCTGTATACCTATTTTTTATGGAAAATATTCTTTTACTGTATTTTTCTCTGATAAAAAAAAGGAATTTCCTTTCTGGATCTCAATCAAAGTATAAACACAAATTTTTTGAAAATGTCACATACGTCGCTATAGTGAGTCACAAATTTGATGTTGAAGGATATGGATTCCTAATTTTAAAAATGTTTTCATTTTTACATTAAAAATAAAGAAAACTGAATAAAAACTAGCTAGTCCGTGTTGCTCGCTCGCTTCGCGAGCTCGCGAGTGGAGTTATTGTAGCTCGCTCGCTACACTCGCTCACGAGTAGTGATGCCTGTAGCTATTCATGTTTATTTTGTGTGTGACCCTTTACGGGCCACGCAAAGAACTTCCCGATTTGCGAGTTGTAATTTATTATTACCATTATTAATTGTCACTAATTAGAAAATTATTCGTATTCGGAGAAATTTAATAGTTTTCTACTTATCAACATTGTTGCTATATGACGTCGCATTAAACGAACATCTATATATATAGGGAGAGTGTCCCATTTTAATCCGCCACTACGGACAACTTAAGAAATATGCATTGGATCAAAAAACATCCCGAATAAAAGTTTGATGGTTTGGAGGGGGACATCTGACCCTGTTAAAAAATTTCATCCCTACCCCCCAGGGGTATATATGTATGTATGTGTGTGCTGTGTATATGGATATTATGTATATTCATTTGTTTTCAATATGTAGTTATTGAGTATATATATATTTATACGTGTATAAATATACTCATATATATGTATTTATCACAATTATATCATTATAATTATATATTGTAATATATATATAGGCGAAAAATCGAGATAGGCGAAAAATCGAAATTTCGCGATTACAGCGCCACCTATCGCGAATGAAAAAAAATGTTTGAAATAAAACCTACATATTTTGTGGCGTGGAATCCGAATCTGCAATAAAAAGTAGGTGGTCCTATTTAAAATTTTAAAGTAACCCCCCCCCAGGGGGGTAGGGGTGAAATTTTTTTCACAGGATCAGATGTCCCCCTCCAAACCATCAAACTTTTGTTCGGGATGTTTTTTGATCCGATGCATATTTCTTAAGTTAGCCGTGGTGGCGGATTAAAATGGGACACCCTGTATATATACATATATATATATATATATGTGTGTGTTTGTGTGTGTGTGTTATATAAATATAAGAATAGTAATAATATATGTATATATATTATTTCAGTTTAGTTATTCTCTCATAAATTTATATTCTCCCATTTAGATTGCGTTATTCTGTTAAGTTTTCTTAAAAAAACTAAAAAACTACTGGACCGAATTAGAACAAAATCTATTCAGCTCTAAGTTACATTGATACACATCGATTGCATCATCGACCATTTTGATCTGACCATTAGTTTTTTAGAAAACGTTAACGAAAAATTTGATCACATACGTACGTACGTACGTACGTACGCACACACACACACACACACACACGAACAATTTGTTAAAAATAGCCTAAAATTACTCCAATGACCTTGAAACATGGAGATCTGCTAAAAAATCGATTTTCCATTTTAGGGGCAAATACAATAACTTCCCTATAAATCGGGAAGTTAATTAAATATGAAATTTAGAAACGTCACAGATGAAGAAAAAAGTACGGTATAATGAAACTGTCAGAATTTATAGGTCACTATATTTATTTTGAAACTTCTTTACTATAGTGCACAAAACTAGTCACATTATAAAAAAAATTTAGAACATTCTACTCAAAATTCATATTTTTAAATGCCTACAATTTTTCTTAATGTCTTATTTGCAGGAAACAAATTTTGAACACCTGCATACATGTCAAGTATTTATTATTCTGTCCTATGTATATTTCTTTTCATGTTTTAAACATAGTTTCAATGCGTTATCATGCATAAACCATGTGGAACTAAACGACTTTTATATTCGCAGTTCTATTTTATCTTGTATCGTTGAAACGTTATATTTAGAAAGAAGAACGCATTTACAATTTCGGAAGTCGATTTCATCCCTTCGCAGTGTTAAAAAAATAGTTAAAGATATGTAGATGATGCTCTATACCAGCAGGATTTCAGTCGAATCATGATCACTAATACTTTCTTTCTCAGCCATTTTCAAGTAATTGTAATAATGCTGGAATCATTTCACGGTTCGACACCACAGAGATGGTAATACTCGACCAATCTTCGATCAAAGGAAACGTCTCTTCCGGGGATAAAATCGGCTCGCTAGCGAACGAGGCGGTTATATCACAGAGCGGCTAATCCAGTTAGACGTTCCCTGTTAATGCTAATCATTTCGGCATTTGACTCGGAAATCTCGCTTAATGTAATCTCTGTATTAGCCTCCGATTTTACCCCTTTCCGGTGTCCTCGACCCTCGGCCAACCCTACCGCGTAGACAGCCTCTGAAGTCTTCCTGCGTTCGAGGACAAAGATTCTTTAGTGGAACACCTCTGAACTCTTATTTCGTTTCCTCTGTGAATATAAGTACTTCTCCGCCACTGGGAGAATTAGAACTGCTAACATTGCTCTAACGAAGCATCGATAGTGCAACGATTCATACGCAAGAATGAGTTTTAATGGATCTTAGTCTCTCGAAATGTCAGTAGAGCGCATTCCGAGTATTCGATGTCGTAAATTTCATGAGCGGTTCCAGGTAAATTGCGGTCAAAGCAATTACTTTTGAAAGGATAAGCTTGAAAGCATGTTGGGCACCAAAGGAATATTGTTGGTTGGTGTGCAGCTAGTTTCGCGTGCAGACAAGTACATATTGATTAAAGGTATTTAATTCTGGGACTATCAAAGTCTTCGAACTGATTAGTACGGTTATTCGATATGTTTGATTTACGGTGAGGAATTATGAAATTGTGTTTAGTTTGAATTAATAGTAAAGGAAATAAATAAGCAGGAAATATAAATAATTACTCTTTCAAATTATGGGTATTTTTTAAGAATCAATGAATATTGTTTTAGAGGAAATTTATGCGGTTCATGTGAAAGGTTGGAATCACTTTATCAGTTAAAGATAAATATAACTTTTTCGTTGAGTTAACAAAATGGAATTGATACCGGCTTTTCGGGTAAAATAAAATTCGAAAACCGGTTTTAAATTTAAAACCCGGTTTCAAAAACCTACCAGTATTAATGCTGGAAAAATAATTAGTTATTTAATTAAAAACGTTAACATTCTTTGATTTGGACTAGCTCTGGACACAATCATATTAGAGTAAAACTAATTCTCATGAATCGAAAGAATGTTTTACATTCAAATCCTCAAAACAGATAAACGAATTCATCGAAAAGACAATTTCTAGCTTTTATTTGAAGATATAATTTTATTTAGAGCTGAAGAAATAATATGGATAGTTTGCTTTATTTATGAATTTTTTTTAAATATAAATGAAAAGAGCTTCATTTGCAATAGAGTGAATATTTATGTGTTTGCTTTAAAATTAAGAACACTTAAAACCTTGAGAAAATAAGGAAACATTATTGCTTTTCCATTAAAACTACTGAAAAGTCTGCAGAAAAAGTATTGAACGTATTACAAGACATATTCAGGAAACTATAACGTTTTAAAAAAATTTTAAGTGATTTTTAAAAGTTTCAACATTTTTGTTATACATTACCAAAAACATAGTATAAGGAAAAACTTCAATTTTATGTGTTTTGAACCAATACTAAAAATGATTATATCATTAATTCCATTTTTGTTCAAACTTCAATAACTTTGCAGTATTCATAATAATCTGATTATTCATTGTACACAAGTTGCAAAAGTGTAAGAATTTTAGCTACTTCAGTATTTTAAAGTACATTTCATTTTATTATACTTTTATAGTTCCACAAGTTTTCGGAAATATTGAAATTTGAAAACTGGTTTTCTCAAAAGTTGGTTTTTGTACAAACCCTAGTACAAAGAAGTAATTTTGCCATAGATTCTAATGTGTAGTATTAAGGTTTAGAATTATAATTGTAATAACTGTAAGTTTATTTTCTAAATATTATTTATTTAAAAATCTAAACTTTTGTTAATTTCTGCCATGATTTATGAGTGTATAATATATTGTTATTAGAGGCTAATAAATATACTTTCTATTAATGGATTTACGTTTTAAATATCCATAATGATATTATCAGAAATGAACGCTGAAACAGTTGTCCTTTTCATAGCACCTTTCCCATACTCAAAACAAATCATAGAAGTAATCACAGAAGAAAAAGATTTGCATTCCTCCCAAGCTGGAAAGGACATGTAATCTTTACGAGGGGATACGATTTAAGTTCAAAACGATAAAGCTGATCCTAACACCACTGCTCTTAAGGTCGACTTTATCACGTGGTAGGCCTTATCGAAGTTTACGGGTCGACGAATACGAGGTCCACGTAGCCAGTCATTTCCACGCGATTAGAAATATTTCAGCTTTTTTTGATACTTCGAAGTAGGTTATACGCGGGAAACGGAGTTCGAGCAGGAAATCGTAAGTTTTTCGTCGGATTACTTGCAGCTGATATTACGAGGCACCGGTGGACTTCGATTGCTTTTATCAATGTGCTTGCAATTTTCGACTTCAAACTTCAAGAGCTCAGGTGAAATGAGAAACGTGAAATATTGTAACTTGAAAATGTCTTGAACTTTCTTGTGGAATACCATAATCACGACTTCAAGAAAAAGTTGAGTTTCCAAGTAAATTTCTAAACTTTTATATTGAGTTTTTTAATCTATCAGTTGTGAAAGTTAAATTCAGATTAATAGTTTTTAAAAAGGAAACACATGGATCTAGTGAACATATTATTTCAAATTCCTGTTCTGGGTGATATGAAATAATTGTTGTCTTAATAATCATGAGACACTTTTGATATTAACAGAAAAGAAAAAATGATTACTTCTATTGATTATATTAGCTATAAAGTAATGTGTATACTTTTTCGAATTAATAATAATTGCGAAGGGAAGGAATCTAATCTCAATAATTCCAATCAAATACTTTATATCATCATATAATAGTTCAAGTTTTATATTAAACGTATTACAGAAGATAATAAATGTTTATTACTGTATTGCCTGAAATTATTATTGCTATTCGGTCATATAGCAATCAACTGCTCAGAACTACTGTGAAATGTGAAATTGCTTCCAAAGTGGTTGCAAATTTAACAAAACTAATTTGAAAATTTCATAATTACCTATATGCAGAAGTTAGATTACATCCACAGGAATTTCCCTATTTCTTCATTATTAACAACTTATATAATAAAAAGTACAGAGTATCAGAAATTAATTCAAAGTAATCCAAGTATAAAGGTTCTACTTTTACAGTGAAGAAACTTATTAATTATTAAATTAATAAAGGTATATGATGGAAAATTGAACTGATCTTAACTTTTTCAGATTATTATATATTTTGAAATTAGACAAGCAATGAGCAATTCATTTGTAGTTCTAATAGTACAATAGGTAAATACATGTATCAGACGTGGAAATATTTTAAGTAGAACTACCCAATACATAGGTAGACCTACATACTCCTGGTGGAGTTCAAGATATTGAATATGCAGAATTGATTCCACCTGAAAGTATGATCATTCTAAAATATTTTTCTTCAATTAGGTGTCAAAAATTCTTAAAATGATGTCATAATAGAATTTTAACTATATTCTAGGTCGGTTAATACGTCAAATCAGAACATTTTTTACAGGTATTGTAAATACTATATTTACTAACGTTTACTATGAACATATTCTAATACTAACTTAATTGATCGAATTCATAAATAAGATAATTGGGTGGATTACAGTGTCAATTACTATATGTCAGGTAAAATAGTACTGGAAAATATCTAATATCGTTAGAAGAATTTTATCAATAGTAAACTTCCGCAAATTATTGTTTGAGATTTCTTGGTCTTCGAACATTGTTCAGTAATTATTACTAAATTGAGCCCTAGATGAAGAAGTAGACAAGTGCAAGTGTGAAATGTAAAACATTGAACAACATTTCCAGAATCGGTAACAGAATTATTTTTTTTAATTTATTTCAGTAATTTGGACATAAAAATAGATAGCTACAATGTCATTGCATTTTAAAATTTCTAATCATCATTACTGAATTATAATCTTACATTTCATTAAGCTCCCATTTTTTAAGGAAAATATTCGTTTAATGCAATTTTTCTCTGTTAAATAACATAAATTCTACTATCTAGGTTTGAATTAAGGGGGTTAGGCAGTCGTTTTTCGAAAAAAAGGAGCTTCCTTTTCCATTTGTTTGTGAAAAATCTATACGTTTCTTTATACTCAGAGTTTATTACTACCATACAGATTGAAAAAACTCGGTACAAAATATATAGGGTGTAACAAAAATGTTGCAGTTCTTTGAAGAGGGTGATTCCTGAGGTGATTTTGAACAACTTTTTCCTTAGCAAAAATGTTAGGTGGGGCTTTGTTAACGAGTTATTAACGAAAAACACCGACCAATAGAAGCACGAATACAGTGGATGAATTTCAGCGTGCGCCCCAGTTTCGAGTAGTATTGGCCTACCATCGTCCGCGTCATCATTAATCCGCTGTACTCGCTCACCGATTGGCTAGTGTTCTTCGTTAATAACTCGTTAACAAAGCCTTACCTAACATTTTCGCTAAGGAAAAAGTTGTTTAAAATCATCTCGGCAATCACCCCTTTCAAGGAACTGCAACATTTTTGTTACACCCTGTATACATATGTGCTTTAAAAATAGCGGTGCAAACTAGTAACATTTAAACGTTTTCCTATGCTTTGCCCTAATATCGGTTTTATAAAGTGAGGTAATCCAATTTCACGGTGTTATTCTTATTTATTAGGTACACAGTCACGGATTGAACCTATAAAAACAAGAATTAAAACAAAATTGATAATTTTATGGCCGAAAAACGGCGATGTTATCGGAAAAAATTGATTCCAGTTTTTGCGCTACTAAAAAACCGTCAGTTTTTAATCTTTATTACGGACTATGTCAGAGGTTCAGACCAAAATGGTATATGTTCTACAAATTCTGTGATTTTGTTTAAATCGATTTCAACCTCCGTTCGTTCACAATGAGGAAAAGTCAGGAGAAAAAAGGTCTTCGAGAACGTTTCAAAGTACTTTTACTTATTTATACCTTGCTTAACGAGCTCCAGCGCAGTAGAATAATATTTCTTGTTAGTTCTGTTTCTTCAGAAACAATAGTACTATCTAAAAATCCAACAAAAAAAAAATTGTTTTCGATTCTTCGACTGATTAATCCCCTTAAAGCATGAACTCAAATTTTCCGAAAATGTCATTTACGTCGTTTTGCAGCCGCAGATTTGTAACCGGAACTTCGACATCCGCCTCGAACTAAAATTTTAACTTCGATGAAGTGACTTATGTCACATTGCTTATTTGTGCGCAAGCTGATTCGCGCGAATAGTGCGAACGTCTAAACCACGATTCAATGGGCAAGCTCCTTTGCGCAAATTGACGTGCAGAAGCCTGTTTCCGCGAGTGGCGCGGTCGTGTGTGAACCTACCCATAAATGACATAAAATACGAGCGCCAGTAGCCAAGGGTGTCGCAGCAGCGGTAGAAAATAAATCAATTAAGGGGGAAAAGGAAACGTTGGTCCTGAGGTGGCTGTGTTTTATGGCCGATAACTGAATTGGCCGACGCAGCTGGTAGCGTTGCGTTTATCAGGAATATTCGGAAGTTTTCGGCAACTTCTGGCGTTTGCCGCGCTCACGGGCCGTCCTCGATAGGCTATGAAATGCGGCCGCCGGTTTGTTGCTGCAAAATCAATATTACCAGCCCAACCCTTCTTGATTCCCTCTTTCTCCTCTGCATCACCTTCCCTATTACAGACCCTCCTCCGTTCCGCCTTGTCGCGGCTGTCCCCTGCACTTCTTTCCGGAACACTCTTATCAAAATAGCGGAGATGCGCGATGCAATTATACCTTAACGGGTTCGTGCCATAGAAAGCGGAAGTGCCTCTGAAATTAATGTAATAAGAAGTGGCGAGCGAACCCCGCTTCTTCTCTCTATCTTCCGCCTCTTCCTTTTGTTTCTTGTCTAATTCCCTTTTGAAACACAGAGACACGTTAGAACGGCGTAGCAATCCTTGCGACTCAAATTCAGATACTCCAATTTTAATATTCATCAGAAATTTAAGTCACGGAATGAGTATTTTCTTTGTGGAAAATTTTTTACGACTGTGTAATTGATTACAGTGAATTGCGTTACTCTAAGTATGCCTAGTTTCCACCAGTTTCTAAGAAGATAATACAATAGATTGAAGTGTAGTTGGAGGAACAGTATAATTATTAGAAATATTAAGTCATAAATAAGTTTCTATAATAAATACTGCAATTGATCGTGATGTAAATTATGTAAACACTCAGGCAATTTTCTAATTACGATTAATAAAAAGTTTTCAAAAATACAGTTCTTTAAATTGACGGTTTAATTTAATAACACTTTGTGCTGATCGAAATATTTGATGAAAACTTGTTGGCTGCGATACTTGCACCTGAGACCAACTAAAGCGTTCTCGTTTCGAACATCCACTTTGTAAACATGTTGCATGCACTGCGACTAAAAATAAAGCTGTCACATAATTTTTATTTTTAATTAAAACGAATATTCCTAGGTAAATCCATATTATTAAAGTCTCCGTTTTATTTAAACCTACATAAAAATTATGAATAAAGTAGGTAAGTTTCTAATCTGTAACAATAGAACATAAAAAAGGGAAATTAAGAAAAGTTATGTCGAAATAAAAAAAAATTACTAATAAAGTTAGAAGCAATAAATAAACGAGAAATCATAAAGTAGATTGACTTCTTTTCAATATTATTCTTATAAGAAGGAATATCTTAATGTATTTAGATAAAGAATGTTGCTAAAATATAGATTCCACTTTCAATTACTTTTTTCAAGAATCTGCCACTCTTATCATTCTTTTTTGCACGAAACAAATCATAAGTACCAGCACCACTTCCCCTCTGGGGCTCCAGATTCCTAAAAGCTTCATTTTTTGTTCCCCTATCTGATTTTCTTAGTGACTGCTGTCATCAATCAACGAAGGAAAAAAGTTACTGGAAAAAAGCTATTCTACCTGCTTTCACGGAGATATTGATATTTTTGATTTGCAAATTCTATTAAATTTCTTGCTTTAATCTGTTTCTTCTCTACTCTGTGATGATATCAATTTGCCCGTTCATAATGCAAGATTAAATCTTCACGCATTTCATTTTCCTGCTTCTCGTTTAATTCATATTAGTGTAATGAGATTTTCCCAGCAGTTTGTACATTTTCAAATTATTGATCGACATTATTCCTTATTATGTTTGCATTTGTCGTAAGTGAAACATTAAAATTAAATTTAAATTAAATATTATTGATATGCAATAGTATACTATAATTTAATATTTTTAAAATTACATACAAATTGTTCTTTAAGGAAGTAAAAATTCTTTTAGCGACTTTACTTAAGTACGTTGCATTTTTTAAATATTCCTCATGAATTAAATTATTTATATTTATTAATAAATTTCGCAGAAGCTTCTATTTGAATGCTTCAAATTCATGTATTTTATTTAGACTTTTATAATTAATGTCACATTTAGAAAATTAAGCAAAATGTATAAATATTATCTCATTCTTAGAGAGTTTTTGTAAAATGAAGAACAATTCTATACATTATAAGGTTCTATAAATTATGAAATATGTATGCAGTAGTATAAACTATTAAGTTATCTCATAAATAGACTGTGGATGTTTATGCATTGTGGCAATTTAAAAATTTTTTAAATCTACAAAGATGCACACAAATATAAAAGTACAATAAAATATCATAAATATAATACGATTTATAATATTTAGAAAATAAAACACACGCTTATTTATGATTCAGTTGCGTATCTATAAAAATATGAATTTGCATAAACATCCGCAGTCTACAATTAAATAACATCATTCTGAATATTTAGGTACTTGATTTAAACAATGGGCATTTAAAAAAAATATTAAAGACTCCAAATTTAAAGATGGAGATTGTTAGTAGCAATTAATGAGCAGCATTGATTAAATATAACAATGTTTTACAAATAAAATAGTTTTTAAATGTTAGTCTCTATTTGGTGGTTTACCAATGAAAATACATTTGAATATCCTCACAGAAAAGTGTTCATCCAGGACCCTTCAACGCATCTTCCCCGCCTAACAGCACCGTTCCCAAAGACCCAGGCAGAAAAATTCCAGTCCAAAGCAGTTTACAGTCTGGCTAGAATAAACAACGGATCCAGAAACCCCGGGAATCAAGCAACCGTCCCGAAAAAGACGCCGATCTCCTTTGTAAACTTTTCGAACCGCTGCGAGCCCGCAGACAAGTTCTGGAACCGTCCTAGAATATGGGCGCAGAACTTTTCGCAGTTTCCCGGAGTCGTCGATGCGAGGGGAGAAAAAATCAAGCGTAACCATCGGCCCCTCGTTGACAAGGAAACTGCATTAGGAGATGCTCAAAGTGGCTGCTATCAGTCCCGTAAAAAAGTTTGAGTTGGACATCGGTTCAGGGTACGGGGAAAAGCGTTCTGCGCGGCCAATTCGGCGCGGGTTGTTCGTCATCCCCTGCTCCTTGTCCCTCTTTTCTCGTTCTCCCACCTTCGCTACGACCCTTTGTCCTCCTTCTCGACCGGTACACCCGATTAGATTTCACGGATAAAACAAATTACTGATAAACTTCCGACCGTCGAGTCTATCAGCCGCTGCGCTGGTCACTCCGTATATACGTGGATCAGATAAATCCAACGTACCAGCGAAAAAGAATCCACTTTTCTCTTGTACAATGGATTCCTTTTTTTTTTTCCTATCGATCGACAAAACAATCAAACAGTTGCTTTTGCTTCGCGTGGTCGGTGATTCGAGTCCCTTTATCGTACCACTTACCGATCGGTTCGATTCGCGGATTGGGAGTCCTTCCCTGCGCCACAAATAACCAAATATGCCATAGCGAGATCTAAAAGAGTGTTGCAGAATTTATGGAAGCATTACGCACACCTTTATCAGACATACAAAAAAAGTCTTAACTTCTTGAATGATACAGTCCCGCATTTATTTTTACGATGCTTTCAGTGCCGACGTGAAATATTATTTTTTCAACGAACTATTGAAGTTACGTGAGAAACGTTGGATGTTCGTAATATCCCAGGTTTTACTGTCAAAGTGCAAAGGTCTATTTTTGATATTAATTTTTCAATGGTATGAAACATTTCTGACGACCGAAGTAGAATTGGGTTGTTTAAATACAGAACTGGTGTAAGTACAAAAAGTCGAATAGTGCACAATAAGGGATGAAGTAAAAGTTTTGCAAAGCGTTGCAAAGTTACTTTTAGAATTCTTAATATCGTCTTCCCTTCAAAATCCAAATACAGAATCATTTTATTAAATATTTTTCTGCGTTACAGTATTTTCAAACCAAAATTTGTTATGGGTAATTTTAACTTGTTCTATCATCTATCGGAAACTAATATACTTAAAACTTACAATTACTTTTATACAAAACAGTCTGAAAGTTAAGTTTTCGAAATGTGGTAATAAACCAAATTTGCAAAAAAGTAACTTATACCAGTTTTGCATTAAACGACTCTATTGTAATTTTGTCACAAGTTCTTTAACACGATTAAAAGTAATTTAAATAAAACACTGCTGTTTGATTTACTAATTTACTATTTTAATTTAGTTTACAGGATTTCTAAGATTCGCAGCTCTAACATGTTTTTTCTCAATTTTTTAGCAAATTTAGAATGTCCTGCAGGCTTTATATATTTTAAAAACAGTAATTAATTTCTCTTTACTGTTTTTAAATAGGTTTTTCCATACTGAATAATATTAGTAGGATAATTAAGTTACGAAAAACAGTACACAAAAATATAAACTAAATAATTATAAAAGAATTTGTATTAGTTACAATAAATATTCAAACCTATTTTTTGACATTAATTCTTCCTATTATTAATTATAATAACTATATTAATATTTTGAAACAGATTTCTTCACACACTTCGAAAAATTGTCTGAAAAAAACACTAGCAGATATAAAAAGTGTTATCAGAACGGAAATAATAAATAATTACTTCATTGAATGTGTACAAAAAAGCAATCCAATCGAGGGTCAGAATTATAAAAATATCAATTTCTTTAATGTAATTAATTAATTTCTTGGAGCGTAATTATCACTATCTTCGATGGTATTTCTCCAATGTTCTGACAAGCTGCAAATTCGATCTCAATAAAAAATCGATCTTTGCGTTTTTGTATTCCAATATTATGTTGCCCCTAAAAATGTTACAAAAGTTGTAATGTCACATGAATGATGTGGAATCAGAAAATCAGTAAACATCACCCTATCTGTTCTATTATTGCGACAAAGTTTGAAACAAAAGTTATTGAACATGAAATCAGTTGCAACATAAATTCAGTGAATTATTGGCACCACTGAAAAATTTTGTATTGTCTTCAATTTTTGCTCATTGAACGATTTCAATTAGGAGCTCATTAGTAGGCTGATCGGAAGAAGCGATGGAAATTTTTTTAATGGAACCCGACGAAATGAGAACGCAACACACCCCCGTTGATACCGTCGGTAGACGCATTTATCGTTGAAGGGGAAAATCAAGTATCGAACTTAATGCGGCTTCGTGCGTTCCGTTAATTAACACGAGCTTATAAGTGAAACTGCAATCCTTTCTGCGGTGCAGCCAGTCATTTCGCATTCGGATACGAAAAATGGGAACCTTAATGGAATCCTTCTGTCGCGCAAACCTTCGGATTTTATATTGCGAATGCAAAAGATTTTTGCATTATGAAATATTCTATAAAACAGAGAATCGATTCGAATAAGAAAAGCATCTCTGTGGAATGCCTCAGGCAAATGGAATTACGACGGATGTTTTATATGAGCAAACGAGTTTACTGCATCACTTCGTATTTTAATTTATTCTTTGACAGTGTTTATTCCTGTGAGTTCAATGTTTGCATAAGAACAGGGAAAAGTTGTTAATCTTTTATACAGTTTTTTAATATTTTAAGGTTGAAGAAGGAGAGAAAAGATTTTAAATAGGAACTTCTCTACAATATTCCAAGATTTCAAAACGATTTTAATAATTAAACTAAATTGTATTAACTATCATTTAAGATAATGTTATTAAAGTTTATCTACGATGTTAGTGCGATTAAATAAATTCTTATTACGATGTTAGTGCGATTCAATACATTTTTCTTTAGACTTAGCAATCTGATTCAAAGAAATTTTAAATTTTTAGGAAAAATCAACCCTTTTATTCACCAACTCTAAAAACATTTTAACGCTTTTTTCGAAGTGAGTTTATACAGTAGAATTTCAACTTCAAAAGAAGCAATTAACAATGGTTAATGAAATGGTTTTCAGATTTCTGTTTCCAGTTTCTTTGGTTTTCACGTACTTTTTAGAAGTTCGAAAAATAAGAAGTACGTGGTTTTTTTTAATTTAGGAAGTGAAATCACTACCTCAATTTTCATAAGAATAGGTATATTATTTAACGAATATTATAACATTCCATTAAAGCAAACTTCATGTGGATTTAATAAGAAGGTAAACTACCCTAAATATGAATAAATATTTCTTAGGTTCTTAACTGAAAGTGTTAATCCGAATTTTGCAAAATGTAAGTTTACTTATAAGGGAACATCGGGGACTGATAGACGCCGATTTTAATGAAACTCTGTACACATGTTCAAGAGATTTATCTATGATTTTACTCATAATTAGAGTTAATTTAGGATTTACATGTATTATGAGTTCTTACTTTATATTTTTCTTTTCTTTTGTCATTTTTGTACCAAAGGGTTTTGCCCGTAAATAAATAAATAAATAAATAAATAATTCGTTCGTGCCCGTTTTTTATTTTAAGGGAGAAATTAACCCCTTTATCCGACCCACCCCTGATATGTAAGTGCTCATAAATCTTAAACGATAAAAGATATAAAAAAATAGTGTAAACAAAAATTATACCATTTATTGGCGCCTATAAATTTGTGAAAACAATTTAAAGAAAAAAAATTTTTATACGAATTTCATTTTCGGCCCCCCCTTTTTCGAAAATTTGTTTATTTTTTTTCTGATAATTAAAGACGCTTATTTTTTATCAATACAACCATGTATTACAATCTATAATTATCGCAGTTATTTCATATAGTATCGTTTTGTATATTTCTTATCTCAACTGATAAATCAGTTCAAGAATCGCTATAGATAAAATTTTCATAACAGTAACATTAATCTTATCATAATACAATAAAATTGGTTTATTTTGTACTATTTCTAAACAATTACATTGTGTACAATAATAAGAAACACAGTTGAGATGTTATAGTACATTACAATTTGCAATAATAATTGAAGAAACTTCATTCAATATAGTTATTACAATAGTGAAATTTCACAAAGAAGTGCTTGAAACATAAATATTTTTTACACCAAGCACAACGGAGTACAGGTAATTCTACGCATACATCGCACCTCTTAATTTTGTTAGCTTGTTTTACAAAGCAATAATCTACTGAATTTTCGTATCGAGATGGAAGTTCTTCTATTTATCCACTTTTATACCATGAATATTTAAACAAATTCTGGAATCTAGGCGAGGATAACTGATTATGTACAAAAGATTGTAATTGTATAATAGAGGGTGTAACAAAAATGTTAGCTTGTGATTTTAAATAACTTTTTCCTTAACGAAAATGTTAGGTGGGGCTTCATTAACGAGTTATTAACGAAACACACCGACCAATCGGGGATCGAGTCCAGCGGATTAATGATGGTGCGAATGATAGCGGGCCAATACTACTCACAGCTGTAGCCCGCGCTGACATTCATCCCAGTGGCGGATCCAGGAGCCTTTCTTGGGGGGGGCGAAATGTATAAAAGTAAAAAAGTCTATTTTTTAACCGTCTTTTCAACCTTGATAAGCAATTAGAATAATTACATGTTATATAATTGTGATTAAAGACTTTATTTTATCAGAAAAACAGATATAAAAGATATTACAATTAATGCGATTACGATACTTCATAATACAAATTCTGCTCTACGTTAGCGAATTTTTACCAGGCAATATTCTGAAAATATTTTAATAACTTCTATGCACTAGCGCACTAGTGAGCACGCTAAGCAGAAAAATCTCGAATAGAAATCATGTAACACGTTCAGTATATACGTAATAAGTTTTTCGGAATGTGAGGAAATATTTTTATATTTTATTACTCTTGGGGGGGGGGGGGGGCGATCGCCCCTATCGCCCCCCCTGGATCCGCCACTGATTCATCCAGTGTACTCGCTCCCTGATTGGTCGGTGTTTTTCGTTAATAACTCGTTAACAAAGCCCCACCTAACATTTTCGCTAAAGAAAAGATTGTTTAAAATCACCTCAGGAATCATCCCTTTCAAGGAACTGCAACATTTTTGTTACACCCTGTATTGTTCTAACCTTATTATCTTGATTTTAATCTTATGATAAGAATAATGTTACTGTTATGAAAATTTTATCTAAAGCTATTCTTAAACTGATTTATCAGTTGATATAAGAGATACACAAAACATTGAATGACGATACTATATAAAATAACTAAGATAATTATAGATTGTAATACATGGTTGTATTGATAAAAAATAAGCGTCTTTAATTATCAGAAAAAAATAAAAAATTTTCAAAAAAAGGGGGGGCCGAAAATGAAATTCGTTTAAAAATTTTTTGTTCTTTAAATTGTTTTCACAAATTTATAGGCGCCAAGAAATGGTATAATTTTTGTTTACACTATTTTTTTATATCTTTTATCGTTTAAGATTTATGAGCACTTACATATCAGGGGTGGGTCGGATAAAGGGGTTAATTTCTCCCTTAAAATAAAAAATGGGCACGAACGAATTATGGGTAAATTCATAGATAAGTATCATGACCATGTGTACAGAGTTTCATTAAAATCGGCGTGTATCAGTCCCCGATGTCCCTTGTCAGTGAATTAAAATAATCATTATTGGATACTTAATGATTCGTATTTCTAGCAAAGTGTTAGAGCAAAAGTTACACCAAAAATACCTATCTATTTGTGTTCTAATAGAGATTAATACTGTCTTTATATTTTGAATTATACAGTATACAGAAAACGATCGTCACGATTTCATCACAATTCATTCATAATTATTAGGAACATAACTAGCAGCTTGAAGGGGTCAGTTCTCATTGAGAGTTGTTGTTACTGGGGAGAGGATTTACAACTCAATATTTGTAAAGATATTCAAATGAATCTTTGTATTTATTAAAAGTCTATACGACCTTTAAATTTTTTATTATAAACCAGACACAGTTGTCAAGTTAGATGTGATAATTTGTCTTATAGCAAGAGTAGATAAAGACAAGAATATCACCCGTACAGTAAATTGCAATTCAAATTAAATGTGTATTTAGTTTTATTCTATGCTACGTTATAATTAGATTGCAGATTTTTATGCACTTATTTGTAAATGTAATTTTAAATATGCAAAAATATCTACGAAAGTTTATAGACGCAAAAATATACAAATAATCAAAAATATAATTTTATTATACTTAAGATCTGAAACACGCTTGTATACAGTTTACAATTTTTCTTTCATTTCTATGAAAATATGAATTTTATCTTGTTTCTTTGTCTAATTATAACATTCTTTAAATAATACGGAATGATGTAACCCCTGAATATAAAAATAACAAAAACTCGTATTTCCCATATTTTTGGCCTTCTAAAACCCAAACTAAAGCAAAGGTGAACATCTAAAAACAATTATTTGTGAGTTCGAAAGTCAAAAGCCGTTCAACATGCTAGAGCGAACGCGTTAGAATCTTCCCGTGGTGGCAAGAGGTCAAGAGGATGGAAATCTAAAACCATTCATCGGTTTTCACAAGCAACAGCTTCTCGCGATCACCCCCGTTGATCGATCCAAGACAGAGAAGCACGCCGCGGCGCGGCGCGGCGGCGTGTAATTTGCAAAACAGATTCTGCAACCGACAAAAGGTTCATTGTCAGCCACGCAGGCGAGACTCGAGTTCGCTTGTATAGTCAGGATCACTTAACCCAGTTCCTCAAAACGGCAGACATTGCCTCTTAACCCCGTGGCCGGATTAATGGTCCAGTTCTTCCAAAGGACCGCCGCGCCGCGTCGTAGTACATGGAGCGCATTGAATCGCAGAAGTGCGCGACTCGATGAAATTTTGCTACGCGTTTGTGACGTTTCGCGACCAATTGAAATAATCCGTGTACAAGAACGATCGTTAATCCAGGCTCGCTCGCCACTCGGACGCTTTATTGGCTATTCATTGTTCGAGCATCCGCGTTATTCATTGCGAAGTCCCAATAATCGTCAAAATAATGAACGCGTTTCGTTTATGGTTGTAGATGCCATTCTTTCATCGCATCGCGAGCTTTTCCAGTATTGCGATTACATTTAATCCGTTTCGACTCGTCGTTTGAATCTGCTCACGGATATTGACTTTGTAAAGTCGATTAATGGGGAGTTTGAATCTTGGCGATGATGGCAAAACGCATGACCATTTCCATGCCTGATTTAAATATAATATGAGATAATGCGATCGTTTGTGCGAATACTTTTCGCATGGTCATGTAATCGACACTTCACGGTTTTAACGAGTTTCACGCGGTATATTCTTCACTTGTTTATTCGTGATTATTAGTTTTGCTTATGCATTGGAGAGAATTATGTACATGAGAACATGTGCAGAATGTACGAATGTATGGTGTTTGAAAACAGATGTCAACAGAAATCAACATAAATTTAAAACTTTTGAAATTCTTGAATGATTAGGATTTAAGGATTTTGTGCAATTAGTTTTTGTGAGAACCAGTGAAACAAATTTCTATGTGAAACTATCTCTATTCTTAAATTTATTTCTTGCTTTTACACTAATGATTAATGCACTACATTTTTTTGTTTGTAACAAGTAATTTAACCGGAGCAGCAAAGAAAACTCGTAAGAGAAAAGACAATGATAAAACCGATACAGCTAAAGACAGAAGGAAGAAAAAGAAAGTTAATGAAACTGAAAATTGCTTCGATAAGATGTGCAAACAGAATAAACAGAAAAGTATGATAGAATGCACACAGTGTAAAATGTTGCTATATAGACATACTTTTAAATACTTACATGATAATTGTGGTGATTAAATCTCAAAGTACGAATTAGGATAAGTGTGGTACGATTTAGACACATTAATCCTAAATCGTACTTTTTCCATATTAAAAATAAATCGTTTTTATGAAAAAAAGTTGATTATTTTCTATTGTTTACTGTGTTAATAAAGAGTTGATTACTACTCATTTTGTTTCATTGTCTCTGCTATATTTTATCTACTGATCATATTTTCTTAATGAGTAGGATTTAGGCAACTTTCTTGTGGCACAAAACATTTCTAAAATTTGTCATTGCAGTAGCATTGTACATAATCATGTCAGTGGCACATAATGTTGCACATATTTGATAATAGTATTCTATCAATCTTAAAATTACTATAAGTATACGATGATTACGACGATGCCTTGAAGCAGAACACAAATATTAAAAGTAGAGAAATTATGTGCTGCCTTATTTTGGTCAATTTTCGAGAAAACACGGCATAGTCTTGTCCTTAACAGCTCATTTCAATGCTAATTTCAAAGGTAGGATCCCGGAAAGAAGTTTACTTTGTCTTGAATGCTTATAGCCCTTCATTTTTCGGGTTTAATAACAAAGAATATTCTTGGTGAAATTCGCAAGATAAAAATTTGTTTATAATTTTTAATTTCATGTACAAACATTATTTTTCAATTTGAAATATATTGTTCACATGAATTGATGATTTCTTTGCTGATCTTCGTCGGTTTCCTTCCAAGTTTAACATTTTGAATACTTATAAAGTATAAAGTGATTCGTAGTTATATGATTTTCCTCTAATTCTGCGATAGTTTATACTTTGTTAATCGTTTTTAAACAATTTTCTATATTAACAATCAGTAGTTTGTGGCCGAATATGTTTACACTGTTCAAAAGTAGAATAAGACACCAAGTTTTACATATAAACAAATGGGATAACAGTTCAGATTTCTTCTAGAGATTGTTAGTGACCACCAACCACTATTGCAATATGAATAAGAATAAAACATAAATTCAGTATGACAAAAGTGGCTTACACTATAAATATTCTTAAAAAGTTATGAAAACTGAACTTTACTTCTGGCAGAGTTATTTCCAGTGATCGGGCAAGGGACGATACCCCTCGGGTTTGTGACTCATTCGAAATTAGGTTTGCATCCGTGCCATCGCGACTTCAAAGATTCCTTTGACTTTTTCAAAGATCTGGTCCTTCGGATGACACGAAAGCATAACAGAACGGCGGCTACCTGATCGGAATCTTCTCGAATCCCGTGAGAGATTTTCCCCGTTTCCTATATTCCCTTATCGCCTTCGGCCTCGCTATTTGCTGAACTTTCTTAGAGCTACGTAGAAGGCGAAAGTAAAATCGAAACGTTCGAACGTGGATAGGAAAAAGCGTCGCGTGGTAGATGGAATAAAATAGTAGCGCAATCTTGACGCCAGGAGCACTGAAATTACATGTCGTGTTCGTATATAAAATACATTTTCAGAACTGATCATCTAAAGTTCAATAAGTGTTGCAAATTCCATTTTAGCTGGAAGGATTTCATGAAATATCCAAGCTTCTTTTCTTATTATTTAAATAATTTCGTATTTATTTTCCACAATGTTTGAACCGAGACTTTTTAACGCCTTTTTTATTGCAAAATTTTCTAAAATGTTTTCGTGGACTAATGTTTGAATACAGTGCCTTTTTGTTGGAGAAGCGAAATAGAATTATGAACTGCAGCAGTCTATTCTCCATATAAATTAATTATGAAGAAGTTAAGAAGTTTATTAGTGTAGTAATTTGATTTATTAAAAATTGGAAAAGCTCCATAATTTGTTGTAGTATTTGTAATATTATACTACAAGGTAATATAATTATAGCAGTATTGGTGGTATTATTATTAGACTGCGAATTTTATGTATTTATGGCAATACTAAATATGCAAAAAATCGACGAGACTGTAAAGATATGCCAAAATATACAAAATATCATATATATAATTTAAGTTACAATATTTAGAAGATTAAGAATAATATTATTTAAGTTCCAATTCTTAATTTATGCTTTGAAAAAATTTTATTTTGCATAAAAATCCGTAGTCTAATTATTATAGTAGTACTACTGTTACGCGCTGAGCGCGTTAAATTGCTCGAACGTAACAGCCAAGACAAAACTACGTTTTCTAAATACACAACCGAAATATGAAATGATAATTTACCATAAAATTTATTAATTATTTTAAATTATAGGGATCGGTGGTACTCAGTCCCATACGGGTCCTTGATCAGATGGATTTGAATTTATGTAGGTTGAGGACGAAAGAAATTATGAAAAGTATATATAAGTTAAATTTATTGTATTAAGAATCAATAATATATAAAATATATAAAAATAGAAAAGATAATATACAGATATATAATGATATAAGATATGAAGATATATAAAATATAAAAATATATAAGAATATTTAAAAATTTATAATGAAATAAAATTTTAGAATTCCAATTGAAATCGTTCATTCAAACATACGAACAATAGCAACGGTATTATTTACAAGGAAACATTTATTCACCAATTCTATTTGAACGAGTGACATAATTCAGACTAGGGAAATTCCCACAGTCTCTTATACTGTCCAAATTATTGCCACCAACTTACATTGTGCATCTCAGAAGGAAAGAACACAATCTTAAAAGACTCACCAATAAAATTTAAATTCTATTGAAATTCAAAGGCTAGGCTTTGTAGTATATCGCAGATCTCTCTCTCTCTCTCTCTCTCTCTCTCTCTCTCTCTCTCTCTCTCTCTCTATGTTTCACACAAGTGTCTTTCACCAGATGGCCAAATTCCTGTTTAAAGAAAAGAATTAGACACTTTCACATACTTTTGTTTCATAGAGGTAAATAATATAAAAGTAAGAAGAAATTTAAAATAATATAAGAAGTAATGATGGTTTCGCGCAATTTCTAAGTCCTTTTCTTCCTACTCAAAAACATCAAGCAAGAGAAGAAAACTATGTTTTTAAAAGAACGCGGACCTTACGACACGCACCTCGCGATTGTACGTCGAAAAGTGTCGCAGCTTCACGCCTTCGGAAGGATCTAGAGTCAATCCGTTCCGATTATGGAAGAGTTAAGCTGCCGCCTCATTAGCTAATGAGAGCGTGATTTTGATATTCGCGAGTCCATGATTGGTCAAGAAGTCTGAATGACAAGTGTGTGTGAACTGTCTAAATCCCCTTTTTTACATGACGAATTTTTTCACGTAACGTACCATTCGATTCACGGTAATCTCTTATTTACATCCGGTGCGTCGAATGTGTTGCTTTACAATGCCTGATTAACCAAAAGAATTTTGAAACATCGCTCGCAGAGATTCGAGGAAGAGTGACACGTTCAGTGTGCTAACGGGTGTTCTTTGAATTAAGAATTTAAATATGCACTTGGCAAGGTCTCCCACAATGCTTATGCGTTGCCAAGTTTCAATTAACAAGGAATTATCAAGAATCGTTAACCTAACTAAGAGTGTCACAATTTCGAATTTAATTCATACTCATTCGAATAAGTCATAATGCTCATAAAATACATTCACAATGGTCACCGCGTATATGTATAAATAATTTTGATCGTGTACGACGCAGATGCGAGATCATACGATGGTGAAACTATACGCTGCGCTATAGGACCACGTTGATTTCAAGGAAGGAATGTATTATATTAAGGGGGGAGCCCGGTTTGGAACACTAAAAGTAAGCCAATTTTCGGGAATTTTTTTTTACGAAATTATTGAGCGAATTTTTTCGAGACATTCAGGGTATATTCTTCTATGTTTCAACAATAAAAATTAATTTTTTCATTACAAAATAATTCGTAGAAATAGTTTTATATAAACAAGTTCGTAAGACTTCACCGCCGGAGTCTTCGATTTGCGGGAATTCTGGAGGCTATAATTTTTTACTAAAACAAAAAACACAAAGATTTTCTTGTTTTTCATGTAATTACATTGTCGATGAACCTAAAAGTCTAAAGAAAAGTACATAATTAGTCAATTAATGGGACTTCAAAGGAAAACTTATGATTTTGGCTAAAAATTTTCATATTGTTTATGTTAAGAAAATTGTTTAAATTAATTTTTTTATAAAAGTTTTAGGTTCATCGACGATGGTTGATCATTGTTTAGTTGTATGTACAAGGACAAGTCGATTGAATTAATAGTTTTTTTTCTATTTGTCCCGCAAGTTTTAAAGAAGTGGTTTCGAGAAAAACGCGGATACATATTCGTGTTGGGAAATGTCTTTACAGGCCGAAATTCGGAGTTTGACTGACCGTTGACAGTAACTGCCTAAAAAAACGCAGTACTGGCGGAAAGTCATAAATGTGGACTCACAAAATTCAGGTAAACAGTTACCAAGCTCGGAAACTTTATGCGACGGACCCAGAACCGCAGTTCGCTGCGCGCCTGCAGGTATACCTGCTTGACGCGCTGTAGTTTCATGATCCGTATCTACATAGTTCCATCGAATTTCGGTCTGTAACTTTGGGAACATAATTTTAACATGTATTACTATTGATTAAAGCAAAAAAAAAAAAATCGATTTTTTGAAGTTGACAAACCGGGCTCCCCCCTTAACAAGTTGATCGCGTCACTGAAAGAGATTTTTGATTTTGTAAACTCAAAGGCTGGGATTGCGCTCGATTAGGGACGTTCCCACAATGCTTATGCATTACCAAGACGCAATTCAACCGAGTTATATTTTGCATATAAAAAAAATTTAATTTTATGTTCGGAACGTAAGACTACCATAAAAATGTGAACTTTCATTTTCGGTAAACATGAAAAAATGTATTTAATTTGCTTCTTCCTTTGAATTCTCATAATGATGTGTCTATTTAGAATCTTCAAAGGTATAAATTCATCCCTCCAAACAATAAGCAATGGGTTTCATGAAAGCCTTTTTATATAAAAATTGTAAAACACTTCGCTTGCCTCTGCACGACTCTCAAGTTCCGACTCATTTTTTACCAATCCCAACATTCGATGCACACGGCGTTACGGGGTAACGAGCACCCTATGTGTCCTCCTATATTCATAACTTTCGAGTACTTACGAGATGATCGACTAGTCTCAACCGTTCTTACAGAGGCTAGCGAGGGAGGGTGCCGTGTCCGCGATTAATTTAAATCGAACTGTTGCAAGCACGTTCTAGGAGCGGTCCGCCGCAACTCGCAGCTAACTTAACGAGTATAATACGTGTCAAAGTTCTCTCAAAGCGGTCGCACCTGCAGCACCGTCCTGGTACACGAAGTGGGATTCGAGCACGCTCCAACTCAGCTTCAACTTCCTTATAACTTGGTGGCAAAGTGCGTGATCCAAAGACGGTTTCGAGCTGCACGACGAAAGGAGGCTATTCTCGCCCTCCTTCGCTCTGTTCGCTTCTGCGTTTCCCTTCGAAGGCCGATCATTTATTAAACAGAGGTACGTGGCGCAGTGACACGGATTTTTCGTATTTCTTATGAATTTCTAAACGGCTCGCTTCCTCCACGCTATAAATTATTGAAGTTTCGTTGCTGACTTTGCGAAAAACTCAGCTTTCATCGTCGTGTTTTATTTAGCTTCTTATATGCCTTAGAATTGGAATAGAAAAGGAGAACAAGAGGATGTTAGCGGAAAATATTATTGCAAGTGGAAAATTTCTGCATCGATTGGATTGTTAAGATGCGAAGTCAATTGTTTTGTTTTCAATATTCAAATTTTTTAATATTCCGCAAGCATTAGGGTGGGAATAATAATCCGACGTGGCGGGTAAAAAATCGCACACGCAATATTTCCGTTGATAAGCAATCGACTGATTAAATCATACTGTTTCAATTGCGAAGGGAAACTGGGGAATCCCTAAAGATCCCTTGTAGTTTAATGAACTACAAGATTCTTTTGCTTTTTTTTAGATCAAAAATTAAAAAAAATAAGTCATCTTTTTGTGGTTTGAAGTAAATTACAATTAAATAATGACATTGTTTCATTCTGAATAATAACATTTTTCAGTGTTTGCATCAGCAAAAATGTAGGGATACCGTTGAGGCAAAAAATTCTCTGTAAGATTTGTTACTCCGCACTGAATTTATTGCTCCTTCACCTCAAATCGGATTTTTTAAACTATCTTAAGAGTTTTTATTAACTTTTAAACTGAAAAATTGGTTTTCATCAATTGAGTAAGAAAAAGTAAATTGGTTAGTAATTATAGAAAATGATTCTTATTATTTCTAAAAAACCTTTCTTATAAGATTCCAGATAATTCGGTGGACAATTCTTCTTTTTGTTTAACTATGATTCTACTGAAATTATTTGTTTATTATTCGAAATTAGATTGTTTATTCTTTTTAATATCAGGATAATTTGAGATTTATGAGATTATTGTACAATGTTTTGTTTAAGTTGCATCTTTGGGCTGCAATTTTATTGTTTCAATGCCATCGCATTTCCTTCCAATACTGTATAAATATTTGTTAAAAAATGATGAAATAGAAATATGAAATATGAAGAGTTTTTTACTTTATTTATCTTTATATCATAAGTGATATCATTTTCAATCCCTGCTTTTAACTCTTTAGACTCAAAAAGTTTCGAATTCGCCTTAATTTTATCGCTCGAGCATTGCCACTCGAGTGCATTTAATGATTTCCAAATAAAAAAGGTATCCTCTTCATTTTAACAATCCTCATAATTCTAGTTAAGGAAAGACATATTTTCTCTCCACTAAATCAAGGATTACTGTTCTGTACAAATTGTTTAACTTGTTACGATGTCTCTGGTCTCTCCCATGTTTTAATGATTCACGTAGGGTAGATGGTAGAAGATACTCTCGTCTAAATGAGAAAATGGAGGGCTTTAGCATTTTCTAGCATCTCTAGTTAATCCTGACTGTCTCGATAAGTCTCGGAGGCTCGTCGAGGTTCGATTTATCGTGGCACAATACGTCGTCGTAGTTGCGAGATTCGTGAGTGCTTACATTCCTACAGGGGAGCAGG
The DNA here is from genome assembly GCA_030770465.2 of Perdita meconis. Taxonomy (NCBI): domain Eukaryota; kingdom Metazoa; phylum Arthropoda; class Insecta; order Hymenoptera; family Andrenidae; genus Perdita; species Perdita meconis. Next base: position 31,495,728 of record JASKOS020000001.1, on the reverse strand, counting down.
AAGATCGATTACCAGGAAAAACCGGGGAAATTTGTTGGCATAATACAGCCTAGTAGGTCTACTTTCCGTTATGAATACACGTCATTTTCAGGATAATGCCCTATAACGATACCAATTAGCTTAAATACGATACCTTCAAGACGCTAATTTTCCATCGCAATTTAACTTGGGACGATCTTCGCGGGGAATCTCAAACCATCGTTGGGAACATTCCAGAGCATTGTCTACTGTATAGTGCACCAGGAATTAATAGTAGTTACATCGTAAATGAAAATTGAACTTCTTGCAGAATTGCGTAATTGTAACCACTGATGGGTCAGTTTTTAATGAAAATCGTTGGTACGCGAAAGGACAATAAGTTTCCTTCATGTAAAGTATTCTACTGTATACATGCTGCCCAATTTGTTTTCATACTCTGATTGTTCTCCATTATTATTTGAAGCCTGTAGCTATATTATCTGATTTTTATACTATTTTAAAAAAATGTAGAGCATGTTTCGCGATACGAAAAGATTTGTTTGACAATAATCAGAATCCTCAAAAGAAAAGTTTATTTTTGATTATAAGGTCTAATTTTGATATGTATATGTAAATTGCAATCACGTAGTAAATTTTTAAAAAGGATACTGCATTACTATTGGTACTAACAAGTAATTGGTAAAATCGTTTATGTCAATAAAAATCTAATTTATATTTAGTGACACACTTGTGCACTAATTTTATACTGAACGATTTTGTATTTAGACTTTATTTCGTAATATGGATTTTTCTAAGCAAATTGTTTACGCAAATACTGCGCAATTTTTTCGTAATAAGTTTTAAAATACAAGAAGGAAAGATAACCTATTGAAAAACGTATTGAAAGCAACAGCAAAAACACGTCTCATTCTATTTTCGTTAGTGACAAAACGGTTGTTCCTATCACAGAGAAACTAGTAGAGATTTATTAGCTTTTTTAGTAACTATATTTAAGGTACGTGTGTTCAATTATACAAATATTTCTATTTAGTGTTCTTTACTATCTAATTGTAATTAGACTGCGGATTTTTATGCATTTATAGCAATTTTAAATACGCGAAAACGTGTAAGAATTAGAATGTAGACAGATGCAGAAATGCATTTCATAATATTTAGAAGACAAAAGACACACTTGTTCAGTCACTTTAAGTTGTTCTTCTATGTCAGTAAAAATATGAATTTGTATAAATATTCGCAGTTTAGTAATTATAATCGTATTCGATTCTTTAAAATGTAAGTTACAAAATGAATTAAGAATGGGAAAGAATATAAATAATTACATCATTTGCTTGTTGTTTCTCGTTCAAGCGTTCATAATTTGATTTGCATCGACTGTAAATAACAATCAGAAGGTATTATATAATATAATATTATATTACATGATAATTATATTATATTATATTATATTATATTATATTATATTATATTATATTATACAATAATATAATACAATAATATTATATAATACCTTCTGATTCTGAAGAAGGTATAATTATAATAAATACTTATATAAAAAAACAAGATTTTTCAATGAAATCCACTTCGATCCACGTGTTATCATCACATTGTTCTCCTTCTAAATGAAAATATTGTATCTGTGAAGAAAGGCTACTTCTCAGATCCATTAACTGAATCTAACACTTTCCTTCGCAGACAATTATGGCTACGATAAGTAAAGATTGTCAGACAATTGAACGTAGCTGTCCCGAACGAGCTGAGTCTTGTCACGCGGATGTACCTCTTCAGAAGTGATTCAGACAGGGCACCACGGCAAATGCCTGACAATAGCAAAGACCCCAAATGTCTTACAATTAGCGTATACAATGAAACTAAGTCCATTCACACAGAAACAACGAGACAGCCACTGTTCTCTGTTTAACCAATTCACTGCAACAAGCTGCCAAAGACTACATTTTTTTTCCTCTCAACGTCAAGAGGCAAGTAAAAACAATTCATTAGATCCTTTAATTTCTTCTTTCAAATTTTTTTACCGTTACTTCACAAGAATATTGACTATAGCATTTACTATTGTTGAAATAACGTTATGAAAATCAAATTCACTTTTTGTGAAGATGTAAACAAATTTATTAAGTATACAATTAAGGATGAATTTCGGTAATAATCTTAGTCAAAAGTTAATCAATTTTCAAGATATCAATAAGATTTCTTCTTGTGATGACAATAACTCAGAAATTTTCATCCTTTATCATAAATTTGTTTGTTGCAATGTAACTTGAAATGCAACTGTTAGCAACTTTACTCTTAATTTTGTAATATATTTATCAATATTGCGTTTTCTCATAAAAATACATGTTAAAAACTACCAAATCACTTTTTTCATTTTACCTGGGGTTTTACTATAGCATAAAAATTCTTTCTTCCAATTTTCAAAGATTTTCGCTTATTTTTAATGTTACTGAAGTTCATCCTTAAAACGAGATGTGCGAGAGAAGTGTAATGACTCCTGGACACATTGTATATAATTCCTTTTTATGAATACCATTTTGATTTCATTTATTAAAATATATGTACCTTTTAATTAGTATGGCGAGGTTACAATATTTATCTAATTTAATTTCTCATGCCTGATACGAAGAATATTTCTAAAAGTTGTGCAGAAATCAGTTTTTTAAAGTTACTTTCATTACTCATACCTATTCATAATACTAGGTAATCAATTTATCAAGTAGCCCTCGATACAAGACTCTGTCGAATGCTTTTTCGATATCAAGAAAAAATGTCGAACAGTTTTTTCCTTCTTGGCTGGAGAATTCTACCACCAACAGATTTACCCAACGGCATTAAAATAACTAAAATAGTATGACTTTTCTGCATTTCGCGCCGTTCTCCATAACGAACTCACTGTAATTAACTCTCTTCTAAAACTGTGCATTCGCTGGCCGAGCGAAATTCTTGTGGTATGCGGCTTAAGAGCGACTGAGAAGTACTGACGCGTGAAAAAACTTGGGTGTAGACACTGCGGTTTGCGTTGTCGACTATTTACATGAAAGATTAAAATTGCAGACCGTGAGAACAGCGGCGAGAATTTTTGCAAAGATTGGAAAGACTTTTAGCAGTTAAATGTAACGATGATCAGAACCAATAAAATCCGTTATCCATATTCCAAGCTGGCAATCAGATTTTCGCATCAATCTTCGAAAAGTCTTCGTTAATCATCTTCAACGAGAAATACCAGTAACTAGAACAATTTTTCAAAAGTTTGTCCGAGATATGAATTATTCATTTCATGCAGCGACTATGATAACAGCATCCCGAGAAACGAGTTGACTCAGTTACAGCTCGCTGTTTCGAAATGCGCCATAATTAACTGCCATATAGATTACCCGAGTTTCTCATACAAAGTTCGAGAATGAAACAGTCTTAATTGCATCCGCGAACAGAAGGCGTCCGCGATTTCATTAGCGCAATTTCGCGACATCAAACCATTAATTAATCTTCGTTTCTTTCCTGTCGTCGTTGATCCTTAAAGTAAGATTTACACGCTGCAGCTTCAGCGTTTTAATACAACGATTAATGTCCTCCGCGAGTCTCGAACGCCGCGGGAACCTTTAACTAACGTTCTCGATCGACAGGACGCGACGCGATATCTTAGGTCCGTGACAAATCGATATCGGCACCATTGAACTTCTGAAAGCTGTACTTCCAATGATTTTTGCAGACGTATTCTCTATCGCGAGACAATAGAAAAGCGGCGGAAGCGCGGCGGGAGGGATGCGAAGGGTACAGCGAGTTCTTCAGCGCAGGGTAAAATGCATGGGGCTAGGGGAAGGTGGATTCTGTCGTAAATTGCGCCGTTATCGAAGCTTCGTAACCCTCCGGTAACGAGGCCAGATACGCAGCGTTCTCCCGACTCTAAAACATGGTCGGGAAGAAGATGGAAACTACTGAGAGAAGCGTCGACTGATGAAAACCGTGGAACAAAGTGAGAGCGGCGGAAGGAAAACTATCTTTATGGTCCTTCTTCCCCAGGGGATTCCACTCGGCCGCGAATGTATAGGGTTTCAGGTGTAAACTAGGAACGAGTGGAAATACGCGGAAAGTTTTCAAACCACCTTCATTCTGATCCCATGTTTGAGCCTCTTACAGTTACCCGACGCAACTTTTGCGAAAGTTCAACTTTAAGCTTCATTTTTTAGCAAGTACGCAAGTCTATTGAACATAAGGTTGCGGGGGAAAGATTTACAAGGGAAGATCGATAAATAGTACATCTTGACTTAAATGAATGTTTGTTTTATAACATTACAGTCTTCTCTCGCTATAAGCTCGCCGTTTCCGTCGCTTTATCGAGCCACTCTTCAATTTCACTGTATTCATTGACGACATACAAAAAGCTATCGATTCCATTATTCCATAACTTCACGAACATGTGCCTTACATGTTCTACAACGTGAAATTTGTTGCTAACTCACGAACCTGTAACGAGAGTACACTGCATTCTTTAATAGAACGTAAAAATGATTAGGTTGCTGTTTAAGATTTCCGGTACTAAGACCAATGTGCGATACGGACGTGATTCCTTGAGGTTAGTGATGGGATCTGAAGCACTTCGGTTGGAAGCAATTGGTTGGAATCAGTGTAAGGTAAACTCAATGTACTTGGAGATTTAACGTGCGGAAGTAACATTGGAGAATTTTCATTTGTAATAGAATAGTTCTTTTAATATGTACATGTTATTACATACAGTTGCGGACAAAAGTTTCCGAACGATATCGATTTTCATATTTCATGCAGTTCTGTGATTTCATTAGTGGAGTAATAGAAAAATTCGATTATGTACATCGAAAAAAAATTGGTAATTATTTACATTAGGGGCTTCCTCAGCGATTTTGATGACCTTGAAATATGTTGTCAAGGTTATCATTCTGAACAACTTTTTCCTATACATGTTACCGCCGCTCGGCCTTCGTTTCCGAGATATTCGCAAAAAAAGTTTCAATAGTCAAAAGACTGCTTGGAATAGGTCAGGGTTAGAATTTGAAAAACCGGCAAACCGGGTGCAGGGCCCCCGGTGGGGGGTTGGGAGGGCGGAGCCCCCCCCCCTAACACCTGGAAAGCAAGGGTTTAACTCTGAAAATACTGTCTACGCTCGATGGTCTGCCATGGAAAAGGGGGATGTTATATTTTTTGCGCGCGAAGCGCGCTACGGTAAAACGACTGATTTAAGCATATTGAAAGTATAATACGTCACTCACTTCTTATTATTAATCTTATATAACAGGAAATATTTCGTCCATTATTTCAAAAAATGCTATTATTCTATTGTCGAAATTATGGCATCGACGAAATAAAAATTCTGTAATATATCCAACATAATATTGTTTCTGTGTTCCATAACGGGGAATATTAGCCCTGGTTTCTCGCCAAATACGCTCTGTATTTTGCGTATGAGCACCGCTGTCAGGATCAACAAAGTTCATTTTGTGATTTACTGCTAAATTCGTTCGCGTTCGACACGATCCATTTCACGTTTGAGTTTGTAAACATAAACAGACAGGACAGGGGATCTCAACTGATTGAAGTAGTTTTAAAGTGTGACCGTGGCCGCCTTATCGGCGGTCACAATTTTAAATCTAACCCCGACCTATGCCGATCAGTCTTTTAAATATTGAAACTTTTTTTGCGAATATCTCGGAAACTAAAGCCGAGCGGCGGTAACATGTATAGGAAAAAGTTGTTCAGAATGATGACCTTGACAACATATTTCAAGATCATCAAAATCGGTGAGGAAGCCCTTAATGTAAATAATTACTAGAAAATTTAATGATCCACAAGAATTCACTGAAATCATCTGTATAGAAAATATTTTTATTTTCATACTTCAATTTTACATATTTTCCTGAAATAAGGTAAATGTCCCAATTTCTGCGCATGTTCCGCTTTCTAATCACTTCGTATTTTTCTTATTATTATAAATGTTACGTTTGTACTATGTATAATTGTAAAAAAATAATTATAGGTTCTTTGATCATACGTGCGAGTGATGCACAAGTTTGTTAGAAAGAAAGTGCTACGTAAGCAACGAAAAAAATTTTAGAACAAGGAACTTACTCGTTCTGATCGTATTCTTACTGGTTAGACTAAAGAACAGCAATTTCATTTTGACTCGATAATCGGACCGAATGTAGTGTGTGCAGAAATAAATCGTATTTAATACTAAAAACGTTTACTGTATTTTACTCTGGATTTTTACTGGATTTTTTGTGAGTTATTTGTCGTGAGCAGAAATACGGACATTTAGAGTACTGCATTGAATTAGCCATTATTAATAATTAAACGTCATATAACATCTTTTTAAAATATTTTTGAATTAATTGATTCATTATCGAGGTATTAATCAATTACTTTGCAAATTTTTACTGCAAACAAATTTTTTATATCCTTTTCATAACGGTTGAACGCTTAAATGAGCAGAAATCGGGACATTCACCTTATAGACTAATAGAAATTTCCAAACGATTTATTATTTGGTGGCACGTCTTTTAATTTGAATAGCAATTTTAATATATCATTGACATACTTGTAACTAGTCTTTACAAATAGAATTCGAATAAGGAACTACTACAGTTTCTCCTTATTTTTGAAAATAAATCATAACTCTTCTACGGTCTTCACCAAATTTTGTGACATTGATCTTCTTCGTTTGAGAGTTGGCGGTTCTTCACACGCTTTAAAACTTCGAAAACTATTGATTTCAATATTTGCAAACGTTTTGAAATTGCTCCAATCAACAGTTTATTCTTCTTACAAAGGTTTGTGAATCGTTTTGAAAAAAAATGTGGTTAAGAAATTAGTATTATTTATTAGAAGTCAGCTTCAGTGTCAACGGAATAATTTGTTAAGTAGATTTTTGAAAATCTAAGAATACATTAGAAGCACATAAAATTCACAAAGAAATCGGAATAATCAAATATTAATAAATTGTTTGAAAATTTTTGTCGGTCTATATGTCATAGAAATATGTAAAATTTAAATATAAAAACATAAATATATTTTTTATAAATACGATTTCGATGAATTTTTGTAGATCAGTAAATACTTTATCGGTATACATAATTAGATTTTGCTGTTGTTCCGAATACAATTTATGAACCGCATGAAATTCTGAAAACGATATCCTTCGGAAACTTTTGTCCGCAATTGTAGCTGTCAATAATGAAATCAATGTGTATAAACAAGATATACTTAGAAAAAAATTCGACAAATTTTAAAAACTAATCTCATCATGTAAGTGTGAATATCATCTCAAAAAACTGGTTTCTTGTAGAACTTAATGCATCACAAAGCTGCACAAAGTTTAATTGAAATGAAAATTTTCAGAATCATAGCTAATAATCTCTACGTTTTACTTATTAAGAAATTCAAAGAGGATCAAAACACGGTTAGAAACACAATGGGCCATTTTTCAATCATATTAAACACAGATGAACACTACGCTGCTTCCAATTATTTACTTAAGACGACCGCTACTATTGGCTTACCCCTCGCGTTTGACGGATATTGTCTGATCATGGACCACGTCTTACTGCTGACTGTCGACGTCCAAGTCTATCAGACATATTCGCGCAGGACGTGCAGCTATTTAGCAAGGGTTAACCGCAGTTCTATTTGCCTCTACTGTCTGCAGTGCTCCGTTGGCTCTTACTTTGTGTATCCTCCCGATTGCACATTGGACATAGCTGACCCACAAACCGTGGACCGCATACGAACTTCTGGAATGTGTAATGCGGATTCCATGCGATTTTCGCATAGGAAAAACCAGGGGTAGAACGCACGGAACGAAGTTCCGCAGGGAGATAGCGGAGAAGCTTGTATTCGTTGAATGGCTGGACGGAAAATGCATGCAACGTTCTCTCCCATGTAGTTATTTTTGTTGGACTGGTGCAAGGATACAGTTCAAGTATATATAAACTGTTCGAATAGTTACAGAAGTAATTTTAAAAAACTCTTCGATTTGGGGCGAAAGTTCAACAGGTAAAGGAGTAGGTGTCTAATGATTCTCCAGGGCATTGTGCCACAGTAGGCTCAAAGTGTTTCACTTCGTCTTACTGACTTGTAATTGAAATTCATTAGTACATATTTCCTTTCTATCGTTGTTTTGTTATTAAATATAGAGCCTTAGTGAATAGTACTGGATTTCCAGAGATAAAATGCAAAGTTGTGAAGTAACAAGGATGCGTAAAAACGTCAGAATTATTGGAAAGTTAAGTGTTAATTAATTTATTTGCAGCCTGAAACAAATTTTAGGACAAGAAGTTAATAAACAGTTGGTAACTGGATGATCGAAAAAATCTTGAAAGCAGTAGATATTAACACACAAATGTCAACCATAATCGACAAAACACAGCCACATAGTAATTTACTGCAAATTACGACATACGCATTTGAATTGGATGTGAAATTTGTCATACAATTTGTCACCCTTCTGCAATAATAATAATGCTTCAAAATTAACATTATACATATATATTGGTTTGATTAATAATTAAAGGATTTTATATTGCAGATGCATCGAATGTAACTTTTACGAAATTGTAAAGTTCTAAGATATAATATCTGCATATAAAAGAAAGCCTTATCAGTGTGTTCAAAGACTTTAACTTGCTACTGTACAATAATAGATAATATTATTAAGTAAAATAGAAAGTTCGTGTGTTTATGTTATGTATTTATAGAAACTGATTTATTCAACCAATTTTCATTAACTTCTATTAAGTACATTTTCTCACAGTTCCACGAACATTTCAATTTCATTTTTGCAAACTTTCCATGGTCTGGATAAGAAATAGTTTTGAAAAGTGTTAACGATAACATCCACATAGAAACGTATGTTTAATGTTCGATGAAATATAGGGAAAGAAGCTGAGTGGTAACTATTAGAAAAAGTAAACAAATGTTTCATTAAAAATCGCTGTATTAAAATAATGTTCGATTGCCTGTAAGGCTCTGATTCCCTAAATAATTAAGGACTTAATGTGGGAGATTATAGAATATCTAGATTTATCACTAACTACCATTATTCAGATCTTTGTAAATTTATTTCAATCAGGAAATGTTTCAAAACTATGGGATTAATTACGTTCTTGAAAACTTCATAGAAATTCCATAAATATGAGATCGTGAAACTCATGGAAAGTTGTGAACAAGTACCGAATACAGACGAATAGAAGTTATATTATTTATTAAACAAAGCGGTTACTACAAAACACAATTCAGGTATTAATTGTAAGATCTGGGAATAGAAACATATAAACTTTCAGCACGAATGCACTTTGTATGAATATATGTATTATAATGCTAAGAATTAAAAAATTGTACAGTTAGTCTGCCTTCGCACATTTTGCAAATTGTAATTTATGTTTCCGGAAAAATGAAACTTTCAATAACAGTAGAATCGTTGAATTGTTTATAATGAGAAATAAGTAAATCGTCTAAATAACAATATGAGTTAAACTTGCATATGAAGAAGCAGTATCATGAAATCATAGAAATCTACATAAGGCTTACAAATTCGTATTATTGTAAAAACATTTACAGTTTCGAAAATCCTGAAAATATTGAGTTACCTAATAATTAAGGTTATAAATTCTTGGCGAAAATAATGACGTTATTAAAACCAATAATGGTAACACAATTCTTGTCGAAAATAATGACGTTATTAAAACCAATAATGATAGCACATGGATAAACAAAATAAAATATTGCAAACACATATCTATATTTCTCAAAATATCACAGATTCACGCGAAATACAGCCTTTTGTGACTGATTCTACGTCAACGAGAAAAAGATGCTCCGCAATTTCAATGCTCGAGCAACGGCTCCGAGATCGTTCTCAAATCAAAACTGTCACCCTTATCATCATCTGATATCCAACTGTGATTCCACCTACATTCGAACCGTTCACCCCTCGCGCACAGAAACAAACACACCGACCAGATAGAAAGAACCGAGCAAGCAATAAAAACTCTCCGCGAAAGCCATCATCCGCGAAGCACAACAGAAGAAACCAACCAGAACGATTTTCCTTCAGAGGCAGAACGTGTACCGCGTATACGACGAATGTCTGGCCCGATTTCCATTTACTTCTTACTTTTTCACTTTCTCGTCGCGCGACATGTGGAACTTTCACAGATTCTCCCTCGTAAAGTTAAAATTCGCCGGAGGGAGGGAAGAGGCAGGGTAAAAAGCGGCGCGTGAGAAGCCGAAAAGGTGACGAAAGATAAAGAACGAGAATGGAAGTCGATTCGCCAGGGTTGGGACAAAAGTTTCCCCCTCCTCTGTGCTTCTCGTAAACGGGAAAGAAGTGGTTAGATTCCCCGCGACGGGGGCGGCAGGAGATGAACGAGTCGACGAAAGAGGGATGAAGAGAGGAGATTTTCCTCTCGGCGTCGCGTCGCAATGAGTAGCGATCCGCGCCGGTAACGTGAGAACAGGCCCTCGGTCTTCTTCTCGTTGCGAGGATTCTGGACTGCTCGACGCGAAGCGACGCACAAATATTAATATTTGTTTTAAGGAAATAATATAGCAGCGTTCTGAATTCTTCGCGGATTCGGAGTTTTATAGCCCCTGCTGGAAATATTTTTCCAGATACCAAAGTGGATTTTCTGCGTTTTAGGATAAAACAGTGTCTCTCGGTGAGTTTGAGTTTGCTTCTGCACATAATGTTTATTTCGATTTTAGCAGAGGTTATTTAATGCTGTGGATTTCAAATAATTTACTGACGTTGGGCATTGGTAAATTTCAGATAAATTATTAATTTTAATGCGAATAAATGAGCTTAAATGTAAACGTGATAGCCTCTCATTAACTATTTGTGATTTCAATGTTTCGGAGTTCAAAGAGTTTCAGATATTGAAACAGATATTGCGGAGCGATATAATTATTAGATGGTTGATTTATGAATTTTAAATACATACAGGCAAGATAATATAATATTTACGCATGAATACTCAAATCTACAAATTCGTTGTACTTTATTTTAAAATGCAATGGATGTTGATGCTGATACTAAGTTTATGAAACAATTACTCGAAGATTCCTTGAAGTTGAAGAAATGATTGAAGAAATAATTCTGAAACATTTTTATCTCAACAAATACTACATTTATACTAAAATATATAGTTTACACTTATTGCATAGCTTTACTGCATAGTTTACACTTGTAACAGCCTTTTGTAACAAAAGGTTGTTACAAATGTATGTTACAGGATATCAAATACTATGCATTGCACACGATTCTGTAGTGTAATGGTTTCACAGAACAACCGCATTACGTTTTTAAAAATTTTATAACATGGGAATTCGGATAAACGACCGAAAACCTTTTAACAAGTAACGCCGCTTAATTAAATGCCTGCTTCGTTATGCGCGTTTTCGATGTATTGGGACAGCCTATTAGTACGTGAATTCCCGGCAATGTACAAGTATTGCATACAATTAAACAGCGATTTAAATGCGTAACGAGGTACCCCAATACACGACCGATGTACTTGTCTCCAAATTTACATTCAACAGGGTTCACGCACCAGGAAAGTATTAATTGCTATTCAAATCTGCTGTATATGATAATAATCTTAATACAACAAGAAAAGAAATATGAAACTTACAATAATGTCGAGTGAACAATGTTCAATAATCGACAACTTGATTGTCTTCACAAAACTGATGACTGCAGAGGATTAGAAAAGAAATTGAAGTTTAATGATTTTGTAAATTTGTTAAAAAAGAATTTGTAACTAAAAAGGAATGTTCGTGGATGAAAATTGTTTCACAATAAAACAAAGGAAGTGTTATAACACCTTTAAACAGAATTAAGTTGTGAGTTTAAATATCAAAATTATTCGCATAAAATTTACGCATGTGTAATGTGTAATTGTATATGTATAACCATGTAAGATTAATTCTGAAAATGTATAACCATGTAAGATTAATTTTGAAAATTCTTTCTCCCACGGCATTATGCAAAAATATGAAGCCTGTGAATGCAGCTTGGTACCTCTCAATTTAATCGATCACAACTTCCGTTTAAATTCCGATATAGTTTCCTATTTTGTGGAACCTTAATGTGACAGCTTGAAGCTTTTAGAAAAATCGTTACAGGTATAGACACACGCATAAATCGGATACATGTATTGTTAAATAATGGAATATAAAGAATTAAAATTAAAAATTTGAAGATTCCAAGTTGAATATTGGAAGATCCTTAAAATTGAAATTAGAGATGTGGTCGTTTGAAGTTAGAATTTTAAAAAGTTGAAGTCATGATATTGAAGATGTGTCTACGCTTAGCGAACGAGCGCGAACGAACGCTGGCAATGACAACGCATGTCACGCAACTGTGATCGCCATTTCTTCGTATGTCAAAGAAACCAATTAAGTTCGGAAAATAGGGGCTGCGTCGTTAGTGCTTGTTCGCAGGCGTTCGCTTTTGTTGCTGTATCTTCATGTTCGTTCGCGTAGATTCGCTAGGTGTAGACACGCCTTAAATAGATGTGAACACAGTCATGACTACTCATGACACTCAGGACTCAGGACTGTAAAGCCGGGGTCCCACTAGAGAAAAGCGCGGCGCGCACGGCTCTGACAATTACCTGAAAAAGTCGATTTTTACGAGCAGACTCATCCTGAAGTACCAAGCGCGCCTTGACAGAGTACTTGAAGTACTTCAGGACCAATCTGTTCGTGAAAATCAACTTTTTCAGCTGGTTTTCAGGACCGTACGCGCCGCGCTTTTCTCTAGTGGGACCCCGGCTTAAGGCGCAAAGTGGGAGACGGTGGGACGTCACAGTGGGGATAGCCGTTACTCCAATGTCCCACGATTCTGATATCACTGATTCACAGAAGAGATTACGAATTGTGACGGACAAACTGCACTTCTTCCACAGTTTCAGTACCGTTCTAGTCTAGATACGTCAAAAGTGGAATACCATTAGCATATTACACTTATTGTCAGGATACTTATTCGTGTCCTTTGCGTGGTGTGTTAGTAATAAGTGTAAGCTTAGTGTACTGTAGAAACCATGAGCACCAGTGGCAAAAGGATGTTAAGTGCGCAAACTAACTTCGGAGAGAGTGCACCAGGAACACCTTCGCAGTCTTCGGCGAAAACTGTAGATCTTCCTATCAATTTAAAAAAATACTTCACTATATTATATGACAAATGCGATAAATTCTATCTATCTGTGCTATGCAATCTATGTTCGCCTGGCCGTGAATTTCGCGTAGAGCGAAATACGTACACTGCTTTCTACGGTCACTTGGATATAGTACACCCACACGAATACAAAGAATACATAGCAAAACGGAGAAAAGTCGCAGAAAGTGTGATGTCTCAAGATATATTTGAGACGGGTGTGGCGAAATTCGTGGTGATCGCCATGATACCTCTGAAAACTGTGGAAGATTCGTACTTCAGACAATTATTTAATAATTCGACTGCGGACGATGGAATCAACATCAGCCGACGAGCAATAGGACGCCGTATTAACGAATTGTACGTGGAAATGCTGGGAAAGATAACGTCGGACTTGTTACAAGTTCCATTCGTTTCTATTAGGGCAGACATCTGGAATACTTACAAAAAATTTTTGATTGTGACTGCTTATTGGATCACGGAAAATTATGAGAGAAGATCTGCTGTTTTAGGTTTCCAACGATTTGATTATGACCTCTCTGACAAGCAATTGCAACATTTGATAGATTTCAGGTGTGCAGAGTACAGTTTAAATATAAGTAGATACGCGTTGATTGTCAGGGAATATGATAGCGAAAGGTTTAATTTCTTTCGTACATTCGAAGTTTCACCCTTCAATGTCGATATGAAAATTGCAAATATCAAAGGCGAGGAAGAAGAAGAAGAAGCAGAGGAGGAGGATAACGAAGAAATAGCAGAGGAAGGAACCGAAGAAATTGTAACAAACGTTCGTCGTGAATTCGATCATCCCTTCCTCCTTAACGTTCCATGTCCTGTACGTACATTGCAGTTCTGTATAACAACGTACGTAATAGCGGAAATAAAAAAGACGCAAGTAATATTAAAATTGCTTAATACAGCAATAAAAAAGTGTTTTGTGTTGTGGAACGCGTGTAAAACGCCGAAGTTCTCAAAAATATTTAAAACGATTACCGGCCACAATTTAAACATTCCGGCAATCAATTGCTTCAACTCTTTCTACGATTGGCTGAAGCAGATAGTGGAATTAAAGTCGAAGCTCACTGAACTAGAAAAGGCCTTGGGTATAAACAATATATTACATACTGATGAAATAACATGCATTGAGGAATATTTGCAGTGCACGACGCCAATTGTGGACGCAATTAAAGAGTTACAAAGTGAGGAAGATAGTTTCTATGGAAACCTTGTTCCATGTTTATTATCATTAAAAACAAAGCTACGTCAGTTGAATAGTAAGGAATGGAGATTCTGTAGCCCACTAATTTCCACATTATGTTCTGGAATTGATGAGAAATTAAAGGACATACTTAGTTTTGGGTCGGAAGGATCGATGAATGCAGCAATGGCTACCTGGAGCCACCCGAAACATAAATCACGCTTTATGAGAGAGTCAATTCCTAGGAAAAACAAAATTCGACGTATGTTCAAGGACTGCGTAACAGAGGAAATGGAGAATGACCCTCTTTTGGACGAAATCACGTTAATGTCAATCTACGATTCTGATGATTTCGAGGAGAACAATTATTCGTCGAAAGCGATTGCAGAGGTTCATTCCTTTTTTCCTAATAAATTCAAGATTTGAGGGTATTTATAGGGACCCTTTAATAAGGGATCGGACAATGCGTCGCCATTAATGGGACTCCGGAAATAAATTCTTCCAGCGCGGAATCGTTTAAATACAACCCTATTCATTCGTTTGTTTGGATTAGACGATCTATATACAATTATAAAACTTAATTGAAAGTTTTATACATGACGTTTTATAACAATCTGTAAACAAATTTACTTTCAAGCCATAAAGCCTTAAAATTAAAATATTTTCATATAATTTTTTATATTTCTAATAAGAATATTATGGATTTTGTTCATTATTGTGTCCAAAATCCTGGAATAATTATCCCATAAGAAAATGCATTGCGAACCTCTAATTCACTTTTCATGATACCCAGATAGCACCATACGTTCCAAGGACGTTCGTTTCATGTTCAGTTTATGTCCGAATGTCCTACGTCCATTTTGGACATTCCTAGGACATTCCTAAAACTTAAATTTCGGATGTTTCAGAAACGTCCGTTTTAAAAGTTCTGTGGATATTCGGAAGACTTAAATTTCGGATGTTTCAAGAGCGTCCGTCTTAAAAGTTCTATGGATGTTCGGAAGATTTAAATTTCGGATGTTTTAGAAACGTTCCTCTAAAGAGTGTTATGGATATGCATAAGAAATACACAATATAACCTCAACGTTGCAATGAAATTTTGGTGTCTTATTTATTTCTCGTATAGGGTGAAGGCATTAAAGGTCGACAATCCTTTAGTAGTCGGCTACTCTTATATTTGTTCAGCTTGAAAAAACGAACATTTAAATAGAAAGTTTGTTAAACAATAATTTTAAATTGAATTTTAAATCTCTGAACTTTAAAATATGTACATACAACAAAACGAGGTTTTCAAAACTAAAAGAAAAGAAATGCTTCTGAATTCTGAAATGATTCGTAAATAATTGTAAACAATTACTTTATTCAAAACGACGCGTATATTATAAAAACTTGCTTTGATATATCATACAAAGGTAGCCAAATAAAAATTTTCTTTATCTAATCATTTGACTTTGCAGTTTGAGGTTATAAATAGGATCATCGAAGTTAATAAGTAAAGATGCTCGATCGAGACTCCAAAGAAGGATGAGTGACCGCGAATATTCCGATAACAACATAACCTGCAAGGTTTTTAGAGTAAAAATATTCCTTGCTGTCCGGATTGTGAAAGATAATAAGATCTATATATTTATATTTTGTGACATCCAAGAATGCGAATTTAAGAAAATGATTCGTTTAGTAATTTTAAGCGTTCAAAAAATTATTTTTGAATGTTCGGAACATGTCCTGATAATGTCGACACAGCACATTCTGAGGACGTCCCACTTTGTAAATGGGACCTTACTGCGACGTTAAGAAAACTTAATGAGGACGTATAGAGGACATATGGACCTTTACGGGACGTCCGGAACGTCCAGAACGAATATTCTATGGACATACATACAACGTGTTTGTGCTATCTGGGTAGAAGCTTATTCACCAGCGATAAACATATCTACAGACAAAACGATATCCTAATCTGTCTTTTTTTCGAATTTATTTTCAGATTCGAAAATATTTGAAAGACGGTAAAACGGATCTTCAAGTTCTAGAAAAATATCCACATGTAAAGAATGTGTTTCTTAAATATAATGCACCTTCACCGTCTATAGCACTAGTGGAAAGACTGTTTTCTTTCGTCGCCATAGCGGATGTTAAATGTCCGCCAAAAGGAAATAGAAGTTCAGAACAACTGTTTGAAAAAAGGGTTCTCCTAAAAGCGAATTCTTATTACATGAAAAATTGAAGACTATCATTTAAAATGCATTAGTAAGTAACGAATAAATGGAATTTATCAAGATGTACAATACAAATAATATGTTGTTTATAATATACTGAAATTCGTACAGCAAGAAGAAGACGAAACTGTGGCTTCAGGTGAAGGTGACTGAGAGGGATGATTCTAACCGAGAAATTAAGGCGAAAATGAATCAGCTGTAAATCCGTTAAAATTCGAGTTAAAATAATTCTTTGTTAGAATTTCGCCTTTTCCTTCCCCTGCTGTTTTTTCGTCATCCTCCTTCACCTCTTCTTCTTCTTTTCCCTCGCCGTTGATATTTGCAATTTCGTTACCGAAATCGAAGGACGGAACTTCGAATTTACGATATTCAACATTTCGCTATCATACTCCTTGACAATCAACGCGTATCTACTTGTATTTAAATTGTACTCTGCACACCTGAAATCTATCAAACGCTGCATTGGGTCAGAAACCTAAAACAGCAGATCTTCTCTCATAATTTCCCGCGATTCAGTAGACAGTCAAAAAATATTTTATTTCAAATCATTTTCGCTCAAGATTAGTATGTCAATTCCAAAGTCCATCGCTAAGCTTCCCGTAATAACCGTTTGCCTGTTGACTCAATCGCCGATCGATCCACGACAATAATTACATAGTCTATTTGCCAGGGACTGCGAATCGTAAGTGGCACGTGAATCAAACCGAAGTTTGATAGAATTCGGCGTCGCAGTTGCGAAAGTCCGTGATACAGGGTGAAACCGGCTTTTCATCGAGTTCGCGATCAATCGAGGATCGCGGGCACGCGAACCTCCATAAGCCATTCGTTCTCGCTTAATTGCCGTGAAATATAAATTCTAAGCGGCGCAGGAAAGTGGTTCTGCTACGGTGATTCGCTTCCAGAGCCACATTAACTGAGGCGACTATGACGCGGCTAAACGAGCATAGCCCCATGGACGGTTTGCTAATAGCGAGAATCGGGATGGGCTATTGTTATTGCAGCAAAAAAGCTCCCTTTCGATGCGATTAAAGGCCTCGCTAAGCGGATTAAGAGACGCCATCGTGACGAAACGGTCAACGAGGAGGTAACATATTCGATTTTGATCACTGTCGTTATATCCACGCCGTAGGTTGGCGAGCTTTTTTGAGAATGCAACGGCGTCAGTGCTTTGGGATTATGGCCTTTCAGGTTTCCATTGTGAAAGATGAATATGGAATCTTTTATGAAATTTGAGGCCTAAATCAACTTGTTGATTGTTACCTATGTCTAGCAGTGGTATTATTATAAATAAAGTAATATTTGATTAACATTTATATGTGTTCCCATCACATGATGTAGGCTGAAACGACACTGGAGAAAAAGTTTGAGAGATACATGAAGGAATAGAAAGGAAAAACTGTTTTTTTTATTTCTCGGACTATTTTTAGATACCTTCATACTTTCGATTATTTTTCAGTTCTTTTTTATTAACTCCTTTATCAACGAAGTAGAAGATACATGTTTTTAGAGACACAAGTTGTTTTATCGAAAACTTTGAACTAGATATTTTGTTTGAATAATTCTTGTGTTGTGTTATGATCGATTAAATTTAGAGGCACTTAATTAATTTATGCCCCTAATATATCTGTAAGAAATCAATGAATTCTAACATTAAGAAAGTATATAAAAATAAATAGACGAATCTAAAATTTACTACCTCTATATAACATATATATTCCATTTCACATCTCTTTCATGTAGTAAACTTCTACATTCTACGTTCTACATTCTACATTCTGTAAGCATTTAAAGAATTTTCTAAGCAAAGTTGAAAACAATAAATAATTTAATAATTATAGTTGTATAAATACATAGTATAGTGAGGTTAATAAGTTAATACAGCTAGTAGTAGTATAAAAATAAATGTATACAGGGTGTTGGGGATAGTATTGCAAAGATTTGGAGGGGTAATGGATCACGCGAAAAACAACAAAAAAATTCTCTGACTTCTATATTTAAGCTTTCAACCCCTATAATTCAAAATAGGAACGCTTTTCCTAAGCAATTTCTTCGCTAAAATAAAGATTGCAATCTTATTAATCCAATGAGTACAGTAATTATGATATTGTTACCTTGTATCGTGACAAAATAGTATTTTTCCCGATATAAGATAACAATATCATAATTCCTTCGCTAAGATAAAGAGTGCAATTTTATCAATCCAATAAGTCGCAAAAAATCGCAATCTTTATCTGAGCGAAGAAATTATGATATTGTTATCTTGTATCGGGAAAAGGTAACAATATCGTAATTACTGTAGTCATTCGGGGTAAAAGCACGCACTTTTGCTGTTTTTGCTTCACTGAGCAGAAAGTACCATGATATTACGAACACTTTTTTTGCGCTATCGGTAGCATATTTAATAGACTCATAAAATGCAACGAGTATTTGTCAATAGGCCAAACGTTTTTTTTTAAATTAAACAAAAGAGTGACTTGGTCAGACTGCGTACCTTTACCTCGACATGTGGGTAAAAATACGCAGTCGTGTGGGTAAAAGTTCGCATGTAGGTTAAAAGTATGCATTCAGGTGTAGTAAAAGAAAATGAACAAATAATACACAGATGGAACATATTTTTATATTATCTTTAATAAATGAATCTAAAGATGACAAAAACAATAGAAATTAGGAACTTCAAATTTAGGAAACTATCATAAAATTATGATTTTTCATAGATTCAACAAAACGAAATTATGCTCAAGCCTTTATCAGAGCAGATATGTTTTTAATCCAAATATTATTAAGACTTCAAAAACAAGTAGACAGTAACCTAAATACTAGTGCATACTATTACTCCCGTCCTTTTACCCCATTTGACCGGTAACCAAAACAATTCGTATTAGTTCAAATTCCAATAAAGTTAGGTTAAAATGTTATTCTGAAAAACATCGTTCAAAAACTATATAAAATAAACAAAAACAACTTACCTCTAAGAATATATAAATAATACTTCCACAAACTTTCCCCTGGTACGAAAAAAAATCGAAATTACACGGCAATTTGAAGTTTTTACTTGTAATTCACAAAGCGCGACTCGCACCGCTCGACAGGTCTTGACACAAAATGGCGGCCCACGCGCACCCAATCCCGACGAGCCCTCAGAGAAAAAGGCATTGTGTACTTTTACCCGCTGCGTGCTTTTACCTCGAATGACTCTACTCATTGGATTAATAAGATCGCAGTCTTTATTTTAGCGAAGAAATTACTTAGGAAAAAGCGTTCCTATTTTGAATTATAGGGATTGGAAGCTTAAATATAGAAGTCATAGAGAATTTTTTTGTTGTTTTTCGCGTGATCCATCACTCCTCCAAATCTTTGCAATTCTATCCCAAACACCCTGCATAGTAGTAAGAGAAAACTGTTTTTACATATTCATGTTCATTAGAATGATATCTTTAATATGCCATACACCTAGCAACTGAAAACTAATTTAAGTTAAATTTTCATATGAACATGGTCTTGTTATTTATAATACTATAACATTATAGTGAGTGTACGGCAATAGATATCAGAAATTTCAATATGTGATTCTACTGAGCAAAATAAGACAAAAATGAAGAATAAGGAAATTGCATTTGAAACTTGATTTCTGAGTTACTAATGATTGCAAATACATATGTCTAAAAGCTGTCTGATGCGAGGGACTTATACTACTTATAGGGTAAAGTATACAGTTATTGACCCCCTTATACAATGATTGACCCTTTCAAGAAAAGTAAAAAATATAGTATAATCCTTTTCTTACATAATAAAAAAAAAGTATATGTGTACACATATTTCAATGATCCAAATATTCTTGTTTCGAATACAATTAATATTTTACTATATCAGAAAAGGATTATACTATATTTTTTACTTGTCTTGAAAGGATCAATCATTGCATAGGGGGGTCAACAACTGTATACGTTACCCTAGCGCTTACGGTACGCTGACAGTATTATGTATACGTCTTTCATGTCAAACCAACAATATAAATATTAGCAACAATTAATAACTCAGAAAGGAAGCCTCAAACGCAATTAGGTTTTAATTGATTTTCATTTGCTTTTGGCGTAAAGAATTATTCCTTAAAACATTTGACACTTGTTGTCGAATAACCTGCCTATCATTAATACAGTAAATATACAAATGATCAAAAATGGTTATTGTAATTATTTATAATGTCATGAATGTATAAATTTGTCATGAACATATAAATTTTATCATGAATATATAAATTTTGCAAACGTCGAAAATCAAAATTACATCTTATTGTAACAGTAAAATATTCATATGATAAATTATTAATGTGAATATCTGTAAATTTATAATAACTATAAATATTCTATAGAATGTGAAAACCAAAATTATACAAAATATTTTACCTATATTCTTTATGCTTACTTCTCTCTTAAATAACGTTATTGCAAATGCAGTCTTTTCTGTATTTCTTAGGCTTTTTCACGTATATTCCAAATGTTAATAAATTTTTCTTTCAGTTTGGGTCGTTTACAACTTCCACGGTTAATTATTTCTCAGTTTCCATGACTTTTATGGTGTAAAGGCAAATATGATTTCTAGAGTCGAAACAAGTTTTAATATAATTTATCTGAATAAATTTGTGCATGGAAGTTAAATTTCAATATTATTTTTACACTAATTAGGATTTATGTTCAGATTATTTGCATTGAAATTGTAACTGTGTCAACATTTATCTTTAAACTTCCATAAAATTACCCAAGCTTTTTATCGATCTTACGCATTTCCCACGCTAGTTATATTAAACTCAGAATACAATACACCACCTACCATTTCATTACAGATTCATATCTCCCTGGTCAGCCAGGCTAAGCAACTTTTATTAGCCATGAATGTTTATAAACCGAATTACCGCGACGTGAATCGCGAAAGCTTTCACGTGGAAAGTTTCCTTACTGTCAAGTTTAACAATACATTGTTACCCATCGTCAAAACTGAATGCCATTATTAAACAGCTTCTATTATCCGACAAAGATACTCTTACAAAAGAAACATCGACCTGCTTTCCTGCACGGTGGATAAAAATGCGAGCAGTATGAAGTTTCAAAGTAGTTTCATGCAACTGAAGTCCTTCATTACGCAGGAAGTGACTTTAAATGAGCAACAACAAGAGTAATGGCAATCCTCCTCCGGGCAATTTACTAAAGTTTCGGGTCCGAAATGTTCTCCAGGCAGGAATCCATCGTGTTATAGGGATTGTAACAATATTTTCGTGACGAATATTATTCTGCATTATTTCCAGAAGTCCGTCAATTAATAAACATTAAACCATTCTATTAAAAATGTTTTTAAATAAAATTTGGAAACGCAATTCTTCACTCTGAAAGTTGAATGTAATGGTTAACTCTAAATAAATAAATAAAGAACATTTTTGAAAGTCTTTAAAATATTTCATTTTCTAGAATATTAATTTGTGTTTTTAATATTTACTAGGCAGTTTATTATTTTTCCAATGATGTTTCTTCCAGATGAATTTTGAATTCTTTCATAAAAAAAAGTTCTGACTGTTTTCGATTAAAATGTAAAATAAATTACAAGGCAGAAGACTAGAATTTATTTGTATTCTATAGGAAATTAATAGATAGCTTTAAGAACATATGATAGCTTTAAAATGATTTTGCACATGCTTTTAAAGCAAGTATGGAGTATATTATAATGCGTAATGAAATATACTAATTAATTATTTCAGTTCATATAGTTTCGCTACTTCCGAATGGAAGCTATAATTTAACCTTATAATTGGAATAGGTTAGGTAAATATCTTTACGATAGAGCATTAAATATTCGTTAAACGTTCAGTCGTATTTGATAAAGGCATGGGAAACGTGTGCAAACCCTTAGGGCACTGAATATCGTAACTTTAGACGTGACTTTTTGGAGGGTTTTCTATCAGATATAATAAAGTCACGTCCCACTCTATGTAAATTTGGCGCCAGGTTTTTAAAAATATTCTAGTAAAAGTGGTCCCTCAAGGAAAATATTTTTTCCAGAAAAGAGGAAAACTACTTAGACAGACTTTCGTCTGACTTCCATCTGACTTCCATCTGACTTCCATCTGACTTTCATCTGACTTTCGTCTGACTTCCGTCTGACTTCCATCTGACTTCCATCTGACTTCCGTCTGACTTTCGTCTGGCTTCCATCTGACTTCCATCTGACTTCCGTCTGAGTTCCGTCTGACTTCCGTCTGACTTCCGTCTGACTTTCATCTGACTTTCGTCTGACTTCCGTCTGACTTTCGTCTCACTTCCATCTGACTTCCGACTGAATTTCTATTCCTGATTTCCCGTTGAATGATTTGAAAATTCAAGTCACAAAGAGGCAGTTCGTTCGCTAACGACGTCTCCGGCCTGCATCTTCCACATTTCCAGCGCGAACACCGCGACGTATCGGTTGCTTTCCGTTCTCCATCGTCACAGGAAATGTCTTTCGCGTCGGCGACGATGCGACCCGGCCGCATTCTCGACGCGTATCTCGAATCGAACTCGATTCGAGGCTGCGGTCGTCTTTCAATGAGGTTAACTAACCGGAAGCGTCGCGCAGATAGGCGCGTACGAACGCGCGCCGCGAATCAAATCGAGAAAGAGCACGCTGTCGACCGTCGAAACCCTCGATTCTTCGATCGCACCTGGACGAACGGAAATGGCGCGACGGTCGGTTTAATCGGTCACGAGACACCTCTTCAGGACACGGGCTGAACGTTCCCGACTTGTCGGAGGCGCGAACCTATTGACCGTTTTAAGGCGGATCGCATGTTCCATCGTGAAAACTGAGGAAATGGAGAATCCTCGCAAGTGTCGTTGCTGTCAATTCGACTTTGGACACCAGGATTCGGCTGATACGGCCCTTCTCGGTGAAATGGTTCCACTTGATTGTTGAATAATTTTTCAACAGTTCTATTTCTTGTGTAGGAAAAAGGTTTTTATGTCGTACCGGCCTCTTAAGCCGGGAATCCACTAGAAAGCTAAGCTAAACTATGCTATGCCATGCTAAGTTTAAACAAAATTAGCTTCAATACATTTTTATGGATCCGTTTCCACCAAGATCTAAAACAATAGTATAGCTCTTGGTGGAAGCAGTTCCATAAAAATGTATTGAAGGTAATTTTTGTGAACTTAGCATAGCATTGCATAAAGCTTAGTTTAGCTTTCTGGTGGATCCCCGGCTTTACCGTTCCTATCCATGGAAACAATTTAGCTTTCGTAATACACTGTGCAAAAATTGAGATGTCACTGAATTTTGTCCTGAAAGTTATTAGTATTTGCTTTATTATAACTTTGTAAAAGAAATTCTAAAGCAAACTACTTGGGACTCATTTTAAAAAGTGAATCTCTCACTCTTACAATTTTTAAGTTTTTTGCTAAGGATAAGAAAAAAGAAATTTAAATTGCTTTTTTCTTTTAAGGGGTTACACCACTTTGAAAATTAAAAAAAAACAGAACAAACTTTTTCTTCTTCAAATAATAGTTTATAGTCTTGATTGATTGTTAAATGTTCAGAGTGACGTCCGTTAGCAGCGATACACTTCCTGAAACGAGTAGATACAGATTGTGTTGCTTGTTTTATTGTTTCCGGTGGGATAGTAGCTCAAGCACTAATTATGCGGTTCATCATATCTTCCCGACCTACCGGTCGATGTTGATAAACTTCTTCCTTTAGTTTCAATCGCAGCAGTTGCATCACATTATTGGTTTTCAAGGTTATTTCATGATTCAGACATACTCAAATGTATTTTTTTATCCGTTACAAGATGTAATTGAAAAGATATGCGGTTTTCAGATAAAAAAAATACCATTGACCTTGAAAAAAACACAGAAAAAATTACCTGACAAAAAATATGTGTTCCATTTCACATTTCACGTTTCATTTCAACATTTTTCATATCATGAAAAACGAAGCAGATATTTGAGTGTCCTCCTTTAGCTAAGACACCCTGTATAGATCTCGTTTTAATGTTAAGTCAAAGCAATAATTTTATAAATACTTTTTCCTAATTTACTTCGTAGTAGACAAAAATGAAGTTGTGTCCCTCTTGCTACCAGGCTTTCAATTACAGTTTTTATAAACAGTTTAGATATTACTTTATAGGAAAATTCAATAATTTTTTAAATTGTCAAAGAGGCGAAAAATTCAAATTATTTTTATGTTTTAATAACATTTTCCGCATTGACGGTTCTTTTAAACAGAGTCCAAAGGTTTCTCATCCCTGGAAAGAAATTCGACAGCGAACATTGTTACCACAGGATCATGTAAATTGTAGAGAAGTGGACGACTGCCAAACTAAAGTGAAAAGGGAACTCGTGCGATGAAAAAAGAAACGTTGGGAACTGCGTCTATAGTAGTCCTCTTATTTGGTTGAGTTCATAAATAAATCAATACTTTCTCTAATGCGAAAGGATTGCTCAGATGTTCTTAATAGCATTCCAGTTTGCAACTCACCCATTAAGCACCGCTTGTCTCTTCATTATAATATTGAAAATAAAGTAAAGAAGCATTGATAAAAACAGAGAGCTTAAATTATAATATTTCATGGTAACAATTCTGTCCTACAGTCGTCGATGCCCAATGCTCATTATTAAAATGATCAAATAATATTGAAATTATACAGGATATCTAGATCAAAAGATTTAATTCACTTCATAATTTTACATTACATTAATTTTAATTGAAATTAAGTCACATTTGAAATGAATTCAGATTTTTTAAGTTTAATAATTCACAAATCTGATTGCATATTGTTCAGATCATGTGCCAAATGACAGTTAGCTAAATAAATTACTTGGAATTATTACATTATTTGCATTTTTCCTTAGTTTCCTCATCATGCTCCCCCTTCCTTAAATATCTAATTGAGATTCAAGAACTTCATTTAAGAAAGCTTCTAATTGCAGTCGACATTCTACCCGCAAGGTCTGCCCACAGACTTCACCGTTCGCCGACAATCGCCCTAATTACGGTCGAAAGGGTTGCAAATCGATCCTTGCGCTCGAATTAACAGCCAATATAGTCGGTGACAAATTACTCCGATGACCGGCATACCAGCAAGAAATTCCAGAAATCAATTTTCCTGACCGGCAACAGAAAAGTGAAAAATTATCGGGCACCACATGGACCGGTTAAGAAAGCAGAAATAAGGGGGTGCAGACACGGTCTAACTCACGTTACCGGAAGGGTGAAAGCAGCGGTGGGGTAATATCAGGGGTTGCTTGGTGTACAGAGGAAAGAACGCGAAATTGATCGCCCTGCTGGTGCCGGTGGTTTGGGGTAGCAAAAGTTTCGAAGCCATGCGTCATCTTAATTGGCTTAATGCCTACAAGTTACAGCGCTACACAGCCACGGTCAGTCTAGCACCTTTGCTCCCTGTTCATCCCTGCTACGGCCGTCCGTGGGAGTCCCCGCTAAACCTTATTCTTCCTCGTTACTTTCTCTAGCCATCTCGTGGGAGAACGAGATCACCTGGAAGTTTTCACGAGGACGTACGTTCGCATCACTCGCGGGAATTTTTACGTCGTCGCTGGTGCTTCTCAGCCACCTTCCGCGCGGCGAAAGCGATCTCTTCTCACGTGTCAAAAAGCCTCTTCGCCTCAGCGCAAATATGAGAGATTGGGAGGCTTCGAGTGACCTGCACTTGTGCAGAATTTGTCTTACAACTATGTAGGATGGTCAGAGATTTAAATTAAAAATACGGTAACAGATCCGTTTACTGTTCTTCTCCTAAATTACGCTCATCATTAGACAGCGGATCTATATGCGAAATAAAGTTTTTTCAAACACAAATAAAGAATTGAAACTTGAAAAACAGTATCAAATATGTAATTTCGGTTTGAACCTAAATTGAAGTTAATAGAAACTCATTTATTATTTAAAAAGAACTAATGTGCCCTCTTTATTAACGAAAACTACACTTTTTTGAAAATTTTCATTTTGTAGCTTTCAATTTTGTAACTTTACTTCTTTTATAGGTTCAATGCAGAAATAGAGATATTTAAAAATAGAACCTGCAAGCGGATCGCTGGGTTTTTTTTTGTCTTGTCAAAATCAGTGCGAAACCAGTGCGAAAGTTCATGATATCTACTGAAGTCATAGATGAAATTGAAAATTTGGAGAATTACAAATAATTTTTGTTTATATTGAATATTGAATAATAACAAAAAAAGTGAAGCATTTGGTCAACTAATGAATAAATTATAAATAACGTCAAAATCAAATTCTGATCAAAGTGCCAGTAATTAGATCTTTTATCCATTTATTTAGTAAAAAATGCAGAACTTTTTTCAGTACTTGAATAATTTCCAAGAAAAAATAACTGTGTTTACAAAAACAATTATCTTCTCCTCGATAACACTAAAATGTATTCAACTGTTTGTTTCATTTAGTTTTAAAAAATTAATGAAGTTACATGACAATTTGAGCTCATTGGTATTTAACTTTAAATGAAACTTTAAACTGAAACTGAAACTTTAAATCTTCGTATATGAAATACGTTTGGGTCATTAAACATTCTAAAACATGATCGAAAGTTTCAAAGATTGTCGTAATCATTTGCATAGGATTTACTAAATCTTTTTTCTACTGGAATGTCTACGAAGTCTTTTTTGCACAGAGTGTCTGTGTGCGTGCAAACGTAGCTGTCATCGTAATTATAGGACACGATCCCGCAAGTAAATTGCATGGTTTCTTTGATCTTCACCCCATGAACTGGCAGAGACGACTTAGCCCACACGAAAGCTTCTGATACCTTTTTCTAGCATCCCAACCGTTCCTCGACTAGAGTTTTACGCGTCACAGGGCGGCACAACCGCTTCTTTCCTGGAGAACATGGAAATCCATTACAAGAGGCTTGGAAGTCGATTTAGTTGATGACCGCAGCGTTAAAGGGAAAAAGGGATGCGAACGATCGTTACTTTCTTTTGAATAATTTCTAATTTCAGAATTTTCAAAATTTTTCGAGTAGATATTATATAGATATAAACAAAAATTTGTAATTTTAGATATTTAGAAAAAATTGGTAAATTGGAACATTGGTGACGAAGTTTATAGGGTGAAGACACTTTGAAGTCGACCACTTTTATTGTTTAAGTTTGTTAAATGATAACTTTATATTGTATTTAAAATGTCTAATTTCAACGTACGACAAAATGCGGTTCTCAAAAGTGAAGAAAATAAATACTTTCGAAATTCTTTATAAAGAAGTTTTGATTCAAAATGTGCAGTTGCCGGTTTTATACACGAGATGCCCAAAAACTAGAGTTGAGAAGAAACAGCTAACATATTCATTGAAAACTTATGCTGTTTGTCATTTAAAAAGTATCAACATTCTTACTCATGAGCTTAACAAATTTTACAAATACGATAGTTAATATACATGGTCGACTATTAAAGTGACTCAGTCACTATTTTTAACGCTAATTGCTTCTTTTCCAGAATTTTTATGTACAAACAAAAAATATTAGTGGTACATTAAATAAATTTGAAATAATTTAATGTCTTTTATATATTTTATAATGTTGACTGTTTATTTTTTTTTTTAATACACTTAATTTAAATTTAGATTTAAGTTATCAACTACTAGTGCTTTCATCCTATTTAAATTAATTTCTTAAGGAAGACAAAACATAATATCGAAATTGTGATAAAAAGAATGGTAATAAGATTTTAGAATAAAGATCGAAGCAGAGACTAATAAGAAGATATGAGAACATTTTTTAAGCCGTTACACACACGCAAGTTTCTTGTTTCCATGACCTCAGACTTTGAGTTATGAAGCTCGTAGAATTTGTAAGTCAAGAGGAGGTTTTACATCGTTTTATATGCTGTGAAATTTCAGGAAAAATTAAACGGAATTTTGGATAACAATGCCTGAGTAATCAATTTTAGGAGAAAATAGATTGCATTTTTAATTAATGAATGAATTTACTTTCAAACCCATTGTCAAACAGAGTTATTTAGTTAACTAAACATCTTGCAACATGTTAGTTCCGGTAATTGAAATTCTATTCGTTCATTGTGGATAGAAACGAATATTTGCTTTAACCCTTTAAGTACGGAGGTAATTGAAACTTGTTAAATTTTTTTTAATTCCGTGGTTTGCAACCGTAAACAGTTTACTTCTGAGTTCTGAGAGTACAAACAGCTTTTTCCCTACGTACTAAAAATTAATACACACAGTAAATCAACAGTAAATAGTAATAAAGATTTGTTAGAATGAATAATGGGACTCTGAAGTTTCACTAGGACTTAAAGAATTAAATAACGTAATATTGATGTAATATTTACCAACATATAAAAATGTTATTTTTTAATAGAAATATTTTTAACTAATTTCTTTTATTTATTTCATAGCATTGTTTCTTTTTTTTGTTGTTTAGTATTTTTAACTTTCCATAACCATGAAAATGGCAGTCAGAATGTTATAATTACCAAACCATTCCTGCATTTTATATCGTTGTTTAAATAACAATTTTATTGCATACCTTCCACTGCTTTAGCAAAATCAATAAAAACGTAATAAAACGTTTGAGTATATTTCGAACAATAAAATACGAAAATAAATAAAGATGACTGTTCAAAGTAAATAAAATAAAAATTATGAACGTTTGTACGTTCAACGTCCACCGGAAAATGCGTCTGTCTCGATAATTAAATTTTTATAGATTATTGATTGCGACAGGAATCGATATGTATGTGTGGATATACGTGAGTGGCTGTTAAAGCAATAACTTTATCAGAGTATAATTCTTTTTCAGGGAAAAACATAAATCTTGCAAGTATATTACGTTGTTTATAACACTTTCCATTATTTGTCTGTGTCTTGGTTTTTAAATGATAAACACCTTTTTTCAACTTTTGTGCAAGACTAAACATTTTTAATAAATGATATTATTGCAGTGCTGAAATAAAAATTGCCAAGCATTCTTGGCGGAATTTAATCGCATCAAAAAGTAGGAACTTCGAAAGTTAATTTAGAATGTTCTTTAACGTATAAGACAGTTTCAAAAAATTTCGAAACTAATAGTTCTTATGGTCTAATTGTTGATACATAACTGATAATGTATGCGACATATTTTTATCATTTACATTCTTATATTTTACCTACAAAAGGAAGAATATGCACATGTAGAATGTGTATATTTAAAAATTCAAAGTTTTAAAGTGTGCTGTAACGAAATATTCATTAATAAGATATAAATTCGAATGACATTTTATATTTCCACGCATTTGCACTGCATTACCCCCCTTTAGACACACATAATGTACCCAGTTAATCATCGTATTTCATTTTGATTCGGACAAATTAATTATGCATGCATGCAATCAGTATTACTGTTACACTGCTTCAGGAACATCAAGAAGATAAACCAATTGCTTAGTCCAAAACGTGATGATGACTAATTGCACTGTAATATACTATGAAAAGATAAAGATACAGAATAATTCAGATTAATTATAATTGCAAGCTGAACTTTCACTACATAATAAATTAATGATAGTCGATGTTCATACATATAAATTGATGCTACAAAAAAATTTTGGATCGTTCTGTTAGTTTTTCAGAAATATAGGAAATAGAGGTAAACGCATTTCAACAATTTAAATACTACAAATGGTTAAAACATGATTATTTATATAATAAATATATTTTAGAATAATTTCCCTGAACCCAACAAAGACTATAAGTAGTTGCTAGAAACTATTTCGATGTAAAAAATGGTTGAACATGGAAATGTTAATGAATAATCTTGATAAATTTTTACATTTATAATTACTCATAATTATTCCTAAAATAACGAAGTTTTAAAACTTTAATGAACACTATTTTCGGATGACTATTTAAACAAAGTAATTAACAAGAAACACTATTTATAGCAATAAAAAATAGCATATAAAATGTTTTTAAAACCCTAAAACATTTAACAAAACGTATACTTATTTACAAGAAAGTTCTATACAAAAGTGTAAAGCTAAAGTAAAACTACAAACAAATGGCTGGAACAAAGTGCGAATCTATTTTTATTCCTAAAGTGCCATTCCAAGTATTTCCATTGTAAAATCGCAGAAAAGTTTGACGTTTTAATGATCAGAGTTATCAAATATTCTATTTCTGTAAAAAAAACGCGTTATTTGAGCGAATATTGAAGCCTCATTAGTGGTTGAAAATGAAGTTAGAAGTTGGTCGGTGAAATGAATGACAGAATGCGGTAGCAAGTATCGTTATCGCGATATGGTTTTCCTAGAGGGACTTCAATGTCGAATTACGGTTGACGAGCTCATTATGCCGCTAACGAAGCCGGAAAATTAATTTATTGGGCGAGTGGAATCGCGGATTGCGTTGTTTAATAGTCGCGATGCAAGGGGAACTAGTAAACCGGAAGCATAACGCGACCGGAAGGTGCAAACTTGATTACCGCTGCAAGCAAAGATACAGTTCTTGATAACGAACAGGCTTTATCACTTTCCGGTTGAATTCATTTCTAGATTGATGGAAAAAAGTAATTTTATTTGGACAATTGCAACAATCGGATTGCAATCTTGCGAACGGAGGAGAAGCTTCGGAGCTGTCGAATGATTTCTGCCACCGCAGAAACTGCAATCAGTTTCTGTAAAGGATTAAGCTCCAAATTAGTGGGACTTTTAATTGTGTGCGATCGGTTGCAACACCAAGGAACCGATTCTACAGGAATTCTTTAATTATGAAACGTACAGGTAAGTAATTCAACGTTATTTTATCAACTTGATTGCTTATTAACAGCACATTTTGTTAAAATGATCAACGTAATTATTCAGAACTTTCTCTTAAATTCTCGATAAGCCAGAAGATGAGGGTATTTAAGAATAAATACATAAAAGATTTCAAATCTTTAATGTCTGGAATTCTCGAATGCTTTATCATTGGATTTTTGTTTGTAACTGAAAATATTTATTAAAAAAAAAAAAAAATACGTACGATAAACTGATGCGAAAGATGCATGATTTATTCGTTGAAATGGTGCGCAATAAATTCAATTTTAAACTGATGCCAGTCTTGTATAAAAACGGTCTGCACTTTTAAATTGAGTGTTAATAATAAATGCTTCCATTAAACAACTCGTTTCTACGTTATATGTATTATGCTATTATAAAAGCGGTAGCAACTGTATCATCGTTTTTATTCGATTCTATAATTCCACACAACTATCCAATAACGGTTTAAATTACTTACATGGTTGTGCATAATGTTACTCTCATATTAATAATCATGAAACTTTATGAAAGAATGAGGATAAAAAGTCCTGAGAGCATTGAACGTAATTATAAATACAATACAATTTATAAATACAATACGCTATAAATATATTATAAAGAAGAGTGAAATTCAATAATATCTTTTCAATATACAGGGTGTAACAAAAATGTTGCAGTTCCTTGAAAGAGGTGATTCCTGGGGTGATTTTAAACAACTTTTTCCTTAGCGAAAATGTTAGGTGGGGTTTTTTTAACGAGTTATTAACGAAAAACACCGACCAATCGGGGAGCGAGTATAGTGGATTAATGATGACGCGGACGATGACGGACCAATACTACTCACAGCTGGAGCCCGCGCTGAAATTCATCCACAGTATTCGCGCTTCTATTGGTCAGTGTTGTTCATTAATAACTCATTAACAATGCCCTACTTAGCATTTTCGCTAAGGAATAAGTTGTTCAAAATCACTTCAGGAATTACCCCTTTCAAGGAACTGCAACATTTTTGTTACACCCTGTATAATTGGAAAATTGAGAGCAACTAACGAATGTCAAATATTATTAATGGTAGTATTATATCAAAAGTTTACTTTCTCGTTCAGTAAGCACATTAAATTCACGGTAATAAATTGATAGTAATGTTAAAATTTTGAGATAGAAATTAATAGATGTACGATGAAAAAGGGTGTTATATATATTTCGTGTCAAATACGCTTTATCTCGTTCCAGTTGATTCACTGTGCAAATCATGATAACTTATCCGTATAAACGCCGTGTGCGAAGTTCGATATCAATAAGCCTGTCAAACCATGATAACTATTCAAGTAACTAAACATAAAACTATTAACAAATCTGAATATATTAATTATCTATTAGAGACGTTGCAAGTAATCCCAAGAAATAAAATGGAAATAGTGAAGATCACTAATCTCTATGCGATGTAACTGCTCGCGAGTTTCTTGTTTCCGGTTTCAACAGCTGTTGGCCGGATTTCATTTGTAAGACCAAATCAAGTTCTCGGTTTCTTGATATATCTGACATGAGCAAGATTAAATAAATGGGAATGGAGTGGACACGACAAACTTCCGTGGAACGTACATTCTAACTTGAGGCGAAACTTTTGAAACGACATAATTTGAGTTCCTCGGGAAAATCGATTTTACTGAGAGCATCAAACTTGCGGTCATATACAGGGTGAACTACGAAACGTGATCAGTTTAGATTACTCTGTTATTAACTGGCCGATCGAAAACTTTTTCATGAAGTATAGCACGGTACAGAGAGCTTCAAGATGATTACAGTAAATTTTTTGTCAACTCTTTTTCGCAAGAATTTTCAACGTCACTATGAATTTTAATAAACAAACCTATAATTTTTACACCTGTCATTCAAAGGATATCAAGACGAATTCGGTAAGAACACGGACCATAAATGGAAATGTGTGTCAGGAAAATCTGTTTGGACAAGAATATTGAAAGAATGGGATAATTTATTCTCAGATATTTGTCGCACACTGCTTAATTCTGTGGTTATAAGACAAAACGCATCATCAATACTGTGCCATGATCTTTTTTGGTACATTTGAATTTTATTAAAACCTCGTTTTCAAAGGAACAATTCATTTCATAGACTTTTTCTGTGATAATAATATATATTGTGCTTTCTAGACTTGAGTTAAAACACAAACTCAATTTTTTTAAAAATGTGACGCGTCGTTTTTCTTTACAGCCACAGAATTAACAATTTGCCCAAAACAGTTGCAGCAGTCGTAAAAGCTAAATGAAGCTAGAAAATACAAACTATACAAATAAATTTACATACTTAATTAAATATGTAAATAGTCTATTATTCATACATGTGCGAATCATTTGAATTGTGCTAATATTAAGGGTGCCTAATACGTTTAATCAAGACTGTACCTTTTTCATAATATGCATGAAACAGATTGCTTAAAAATTCAAGAGATATTTTGCAATCTCCCTTCGTCCAATGAAAATCCACTGTTCCGCTTGAACAATTTAACACAGTTAATTTCAGGCCATCGCGTCGTAGGGACTGCTAGAAAATTGATAGAATATCCGAAAGATCATTTCAGTCTACGATGCAATAATATCGAGAGATCAACGGTTTCTGTGTTCACGGCGAAACAAATGTCTCCGAATCGGCGTGAAATAAAAGTCAGCGATCTTCGCTTCGCGTTGTACCGAGATTCTGAAGCGATACAGGCCCGTAAAAAGAGAGCGTTGTTTTTCGCGTAAACCCCTCCCCCTTCAACCCCCTCCTCGAAACAAATAACTGTCGAGGGTGTCGATGGGCAACTGTCGAACGGTCAAAGCGCAATAAACGCTTGAAACTTTGGCATTCTATGGCTTCGTACCTGCGAAACGACGCGATTCTCTTCGACGAGAAACGCGTTCGTGTCCGTTTATGACCCTGAACATGTGTGCGCGCGTGTCCGTCTGTGTTCGTGCGTATAACGAGGCTGACACGGAAAATCGCCGATAAAGATTGAATTCCGATATCTGGGGGCGTTGATTGGCAACTACAACCTTCACGGGGTCGGAATTAAGCATTCTAATGAAATTCCTCGTATTTTCTCTAATTATCGTTTTTCATTTCCTCACTTCTGTATATGCTAGCGCATCCGATGACCAATTGATAAGCGCATGGAGCGATTCTCCTAAAGCGATGACTATAAATTATTCCATGTACGAAAAACCATGCGCAACAAAAATTTGCATCATTTTAAAGGGGCAATCTGTGTACACATTAAATATTTAATGTAGCTTTGAGCTCTTAAACTGTTGAGTCTTCGAAGGAGTTTTACTACTGTGAAGCTTTGCAAAAAATTGTCCACTTTTGGGAATCTTTTTTTTTTTGTGAACAAAATGTTCAATATAAATAAAATTTTGTCCATTTACTAATATACTTATTGAAAGTACAAAAATATATTTTTTTGTAATTTGTAATAGTTTATTTTAAATATATATGTACATATACGTTGCATTGAAGTAAAAGGCTTTGAGAAAGGGCTGGCCTAGGCGATTGCAAAAAACTATTTGCCTAATCAGTCTGAAATTTTTACACGTTATTAAACAGATTGTAGAAATTATGGCAAGGATAACAACCTTTTTTTCATTAAGAATTTCATACTTTTCACAATGCAAAGAGATTGAATGTTAATCGACTTTCGAAATCATAGATTAATCGAAACTTCCGTCGTTTTGTTAATATTCTATCAATCAAAATAATTATCATTTCAACGATAACGACATCCATAACGACTACAAATCGTTAAAAATTTTTCGTTTTACATACGTTATTCTTCTGAAATCACCTGCGTCACCACTCAACGCTTTTTCAAGACGATCATTTTAGTGCGATATTTATATAAAGAAACTATTACAAATTACAAAAACAATTTTGTTGGACTTTTAATAAGTAATTCGTAAGCAGAAAAGACTATTATTTTGTTTACTAAAAAAACAATCCGTTCAGAGCTTCACAGTGGTAAACTACTCTATATTTTTGTACGTGTTAACCTTGTTATGTCCTTCTTGTAAATTCTAATTAAATTAGTTTTTATTGTTATTACGAAGGTAGATTGCGAATTTTTAAGATATCTAAAGGAATAAGAAATATAGAAATGGACATTCATTGTCCTAATTATTCTCAAAATTAAAATATTCTAATTATTGGAAGAAATAAAGTGCACTAATGACCAACGTCAAAGAAATATTGAATGCTTGATAAATGAGTATAAAATGCCACAAAACTTATATTCAGCTTTTATGTTTTTTTAATAATATTTTCTTCAACTTATGAAAAGATGAAAAGTATTTTTCTACTGAAAGAAACCTTTTTATAATAGCTTTCATTTCGTTCTTTTTTAATAAGAAACAGAAAGACTTTCTACAATTTCATTTGTAGCAAATCTTTTTAATTAATTGGTAAGCATGGCATATGGTAGAAACTATTCCAACATAACGTTTCATCCTAATACACCATAACATTACGTAATTACGTTCACACTATATAATGGTATAAACTAATTACGTTTTGAAACTGCCAAATGCATAATTAGGTATATGTACCTCTGTCCAAAGTCATTTTTAAACGTACAAAATATAGCATAGCTATGTTAAGACACGTATTGCAAATGATTGCAATTGCAGTTCTGAGGTATTTTGTTTTACCAAAAAAAACGTATAAAACAAAATATTTAAACAACGTGTATATAAATGAAATAAGTAAAGACTAAGTACAGTTTTCACTTTTCTTTTAACCTTGAAACAAAGTCTAGGGTTTCGCTAATTGTAAATAATTACTGAAATTCAAGCTGACCATTTATTTATAATATCTATTATTCTGCTTTGCTAAGTTTAACTCATCATAGTAACAAATTGTAATTGTTCCATTTTTAATATCCTAGATTACATAAACTGTACTTTTATTTCACTTTCTAGTATTGTTACTATCGTATATTGTATAATCCCTCGCGTATAAATACATCTACGATGAATGCAACTCATTCGACTGGCAACTAGCCAATCCTCTTCATGAATAGATGAAAGCTCATGATCTCATTACGGTTATGCAGATAGTGCACCGCGCTAATATTTGACCGGAAATACATATTTTCACCGATGGAATTCCGGTCGTTCCTGCCGGTATGGATATCTCGTATCGCGAAAATCCACCCTGCGTGTGTTACTACGTCCGCTTTCCAAACAACAGTCCGAAAATGCTTATGGAAAATCTATACGGCCTGGCGCGCACCTAATCCCCGATCTCTCCCGGCGAAACTGAAACGTGACGTAATTCTTCGATACACGGGTAGAAAATAAAAGTCGTTGACATTTTTTCCAGAATCGATTTTTGACGAAACGAGGAACTAGCTCGTGCTGGATATCCGTTTCAGAACTTGCTTTTTGAATTTCAGTTGTACTGAACTCTCGAAGTACCACGTAGTCGAGTGATTATTATACATGCAATGAATTTAACACATGATTATTATACAATTATTATACATGTAATATATTCTTAGAAGATATTATTTTTGTTTTGGATTGACGTAGTATTAAATGAGATAAAAATTTTGTATAACATTACGTCTCATAAACTTCGGCTTCATTCATTTTTGAAACTAATTATTAAAAAATAGACTGTTAGTATAATACATTTATGCTATAACAAATTTAATGAAGGCGATTTAATAATTCCTTTTTATTCAGACGAATAAATGTGACATAAGTAATGTTTACATGACTTCATAAATATGAACTTTAAATTTCGAAGTGTATTAACTAACTAGCAATAGGTAAATAAAATTCTACAAGAACGAAAAATGTAAGAAAAATTTTTAAAGAAAATATTTGAACGCTAAAATAATATATAAATGCAACTCAACAAGTTAGGTCACGTTTGTTTTAAAGCCTGAAAAAAATACACATTCAGAGCTGTTTTATTTTTAAAAAAGTAGTACCCATGTATGCTTTCTGGTATATTTTTAATGGTTTCTTCAACTCAATCACTGTATTCGAAGTTAACACTGGAGTTGTTGTGAAACATATGAATTAAAAATAGAAGCTATTGATACTTCATTTCTTGAATTTCATTTCTAATTTTTCAGTAATACACTATTTATTATTGGAACAATATGAGCTTAAAACTTTGTGTGTATTTTCAATAATAAGTGCTTTAATTAACAAAAAGATATGATTTTTATTCTAACTATATTACATATTTAAAATGATTATCACGTAAATCAATAAAGAAATAAAAATCAAAGTGTGTCAAACTTCTCAGGCTTTAATTTAATTAAAGAAACAACGATTAAAGAAACACATTTAATAAAAATATCTCTATTACTTATCAATAATTAAATAATTACTAATACAGACCTGGGAAAATTTAATTAATATATTGAAGTATACAGGGTGTCCCAAACTCGACGCGGGAACCGGAAATGGATGATTCCTGGGGTGATTCTAAACAACTTTTTCCTTTGCAAAAATGTTATCCGAAGCTTTGTTAACGAGTTATTAACGAAAAACATCGGCCAATCAGAGAGCGAGTACAGCGGGTTAATGATGGCGCGGACGATGGCGCGGCGGGCCAATACTACTCAAAGCTGGGGCGCGCCCTGAAATTCATCCACTGTATTCGTGCTTCTATTGTTTGGTGTTTTTTGTTAATAACTCATTAACAAAGCTTCGCAGGACATTTTTGCAAAGGAAAAAGTTGTTTAGAATCACCTCAGGAATCTCCCATTTCTGGGTCCCGCGTCGAGTTTGGGACACCCTGTATAGATTCATAGATCCTTGGAATACGGTTTTCATTTGCCCCTTTTTCCCCAGAATAGTCCCGTTTTTTCATAAAATGTCCCAGAGTCCCGAATTTATACCAAATGCCCTGCTTTTTAAGTGTCCTTCTTGAAAAAATTGCAGAATAACGAATTTCACTTTGTTCTTTGCTATAACTCTGTAATATTCCGTGAAATATTGTTGACCAATTTCTACTATAATAGTGATAATAATTATGGCAATACTGTATTGTTTTTCCTCAATGTTTTTGTTAATCTTTAATTACCGTAAATACTTATTTTAAAGACTTCTCTTGTGTTGACTTCTACGTTCAAATACCAAAAGGAAAAAAAATTGAATAGGTCTATAATACAAACATTCTGATGAATCTAAAATATAAATTAGACTTACATATTTTGTATAGGTGTCATTTTTCTACTTAAAGTATGCTTGTAATAATTCCTTTGTTTAGTGAAATGTACATAGTTAATGTATGTATTTGTATATCAATATCTTATTTAAAATGTGGCTTTCAATGTACCATAACAAGTTCCGTTCTTTCGTAGAACGTCCTAGAATTTTAAGCAAAAATTTAGAAATGTCCCAGTTAAAAAATAATAATTTAGGTCACAAATGTTTGGTCGAATTTTAGTCTTTCTTTTGACACTCCAAGTATATGCAACCCTTTAATAATTGATGACGCGAAACAGGATAAACCTTTCACCGCCAAATGAACGACTGAACTTTTGAGTTCGCAATTTTCATAGTGGCAATAAGCAGCGAAATTTATGTTGATCGTGTCTTCCAGCCGAAACTTGCGCGCTGGTCGAGTAATGTTTTACAACGGTTCGCACTTGCCCCTACATTTTACGTCCACTTCGAACTTCGTGTTTTAGCATACCGCGGAGAAATCGCAAGCAAATGCCCCGTTTTCAGGGGATATTGACCGGACGCTGGACTCTCAGTCCCCGAATTCGTTCCCCCGTAGTTACTATGTAAATTAAAGCGACAGGAATGCTGGATAATACGGAGAAAGTCAGAGTTTCTTCCAAGATCCGCGAAGAGACCGAGGCACAGTGGGCCAAACAGCGATTCCAGCTAATAAAAAACCATAATTTCCATAATTTCTTATTACTTTATTTTCCGTTTCTTTAAGTTCCTAAATACCTGTAGATTTGTAAATGGAATATGATTTACTCATGAAAATTTTTTATATAGAATAATTGTCGCCTTTAAGAATACCACTGCGCGGTTAATGTTTCAGTTCCTGGTAAACGGTGATTTTGACTCTAAATTTGTTTGCCTCTCATGGATTTTGTAGACATAAGAACACACTTTCATTTCGTAATAATAGGATTTAATGAATTAGAAAATATTTCGAGATCAACATATTCAAAGATACCTGATTTTTGACTTCAGGCATTTCAGTTTTTCAGTAGAAATACCTAGATCTCCGCATATTTGCGAAATCTTTTATTTCATTACGTAAATTAGGAAACGTCAGCTGTATTTGTTTGTAAACTTTGGTTTAATTGAACTTTAAAGTTCGTGAACACTTATAAACAGGGTTGAACATTTTCGTGGCTTATCGTACTTACCGATAGAGATAAAAAAATGCTTAATCAATTATTATTTTTAGAGTAAAATACAATTTTATTTTTGAAGATTGAAATCTCTCCTTTACAGTGATACCATAAAAACTGAAATCGGTCACTGTTTTAGGTAACTTCGATTTTTTATTAGCTATATTCGCTGTTTGGCGTGGGTTTCACGAAGGATTTGAGAACAAACGAACTTTTAAATATCATATAATACATCTTCGATGATCCGAGAGTAACCGTAATTGCCGAAAACTCGATTATCATTCGACCAAGTGGAAGGATTATTCCTGTTTTCTGCTTCGAATACTGCTCAACGGTAGCCTAATTTCTGAAAACGATAGGGACAAGGGCAGCAAGGGATAGCGGATGCCACGTAACAATGGAACGGATCGGTGGAGCAGATTGAAATTGCCTATTCAGAAAGTAACGTTCTTCAAGGCACACAGCAAATTGCTACTCCAACTGACTCTTCTAGAAGCAGTCGTAGTTGTTTACTTGGTGAGTCATACAATGCCAAGATCGTGGTATTATTTGCTAGCATCATTCAAGGATTTTCTTTCTATTTTTCCGTCCTCCAATCCTTCAATTTCTATGGAGATGAGTGTACGTCTTTCCCATACTCGAACGTTCCTATTACAAGGTTATTTTCTTTCGTACATGCATGCTCTTAATTTTGAATTGTTGTCTTCTATTTCACAAAGCGGAAGAACATAGCAAGTGGTTCACTCTGCACCAGTTCAGCCAGTGCAGGAATAAAGAACAGACCTTATATTAGACGAATGTTTAGTAGTCCAAAGTTAAAGTAGCGTCAACTGTTTATACAAATTGTTAGCGACTCGTGGACGGAATTCACAGTTTGGTGAACTATTTAGTTTGTTTTATGTATAATAATAGGTTATTAGTTGTTTCGTTGATCTTTAGGTTGTCTTCCAGAGTGGCTCTTATTTTGAATTGATTTTTAAGTTCTCAGGAGTGGATTAACCCCTTAAGTGCAACTTAAAGACATATGCAATAAATCAAACAGTAAAATTTGAAATGCGCAAAGGAAACTTTCAAGAACGTGACCCTGGTGGTTGTACCACGCTAAGAGCTCTCCCAAATTGTAAATCAAGTGAAAATAAACGAGATCAGGTGGTAAATCGAAAAAAGTTTTCCCCAGTCCCGAGAGCCTGTCGATTCCAGAATCCATGAGCGCCTAGAACCACGCCGAACATCTGGTACATGGCGCTGGCCCATCAGGTAGTCGATTCGAATTTCTTGCTGCTTACCACACCCTCACCGCCCCTTTGTTACCCTGCGCCACGACGTTCTTTCTCTTTTTGCCTTCCGTCTGCGACAATACCACCAGAAAATCCTGGAGGTTTCCTTAGATTGCTTGAAACCACGAACCAAAATGTCTGGGGAACTTTGAGGGCATCGATCGCGGATCATTGAATTTGCTAAGTGAATCTTCTAATTTAGAACATTAAAAGAGTTCATTCTTAATTATTTTTAATGATGTAAAAATATGTTTATGGTCCGCGGAAGAAAAAATAATTAAAAGCTGAAAGAAATCTATCGAATTTGCAATGATTCGTGTATTTTACTGTGCACTTTAGCGTATAGAGAGATCTCTTTCCAGTTTCGATAATTAATTTTTTAGGATGAAAATAATCATCATATGCCTATTACAACAATAGGAATTCAGAGTTCGAAACGCGCTGTTATTTTATGCTGTCAACGATTATTCAAAAATTATTCTACCGACTTTATTCAAATTTTTCATAGTTATATGGTTCACCGTTCCAAAGTTTTTGATAAAGCGGATTTTTTATTTGATTCAGTTTATTTTTTGATGGGATACAAAAGAAAAATTGCGTAATCCGAAAATTGAAAGTTTCATCGAGAGAGTTGGTATCTTTTAACAAATCCTCTTTTTTAAAATCCTTTGCATTCGAACCTCTGTAATCGATTGAATAGTTTTTCTATAATCATGCATACCACAAATAATGATGCCTATAGAACTAACTTTTACAAAGGAAGTGCGTCATTAATATTTTCATATAAATAATTGAATTATTGAAATGTTAGAACAATGTTTGTTTTTAGATCTCTTCAACTGTATTTCTCTGTTTAGAACTGATCAAGTGTTGAGATTTGTGTCTATATACAATTACATTTCATTTTGTAGTCGAAATAATCTTTCGAATTTTCATCTATGTATTGTTTTAGACATTTATAATAAGTAAAAGTGTAAATAAACGTAACAAATACAAAATCGATCATCGTAGAAGTGAAAGCACTTCAAATAACAACTCAACACAGAGTATTATTTTAATTAAACTATTTTACTAACTAAGAAATAAACTAATCCAGTGGTAAATTGAATTTCAACGAATTCCCTGTGAAGCTGTTGATTATACAAATTAAAGTTTTTCTTAAAAACTGTATTTCTGATAAATATTTTCAGAACTATTTAATTTAGCTTTTGATATTCGTAATTATTAAAGCTCTTTGAATTGTATTTTTTTTAGATTTTCCATTTTTTCACTGCCTCGTGAACTTCATTATTTCACACTGCATTTTACAATAAAGTGCAAACAATACTCGTTCGTTTGATTTCATGAATAAACTGTGGAGAATTTTTGTATTACGAAATATTTGTAAACATATTTTGTAATAACTATGGGTCAACTCTTCTTTTTATATCTTCAAAGAACAATTTTTATATGTTTAAATACAATACATAAGAAAAATAGAAAGAAATGTAGACGTCAAAAGTCCGAAAGTGCTTACAGGGCTACAAATTTAATAATAATTATTGTATTACTGACGGGAAGTGTGCGTGCCATATCGAATTTCCTGGGAAGGTAAAGGTGTTATTTAATTACAGGAAGTTTCGATTTACTGTGTAACTTGGTTTCTCACAGCGAGTGGAATCGCACAGTAAATTAAATAAAAGTAGTTTTTCGAAATAAAGGGCGATCAAATAAAGTTGTTTGTTCCCAGAACTGCGTCAATAACAAAGTGTTCGACGTTAACCACGAGCGAATGCACTTGCTGCCTCACCTTTGCGAATAGTATTTAATGAAACTGAAGGAAGCTTTTAAGAAAGGTCCAAGAATGCTTTTAGTTCTATTGCGACCGGTAATTGCTCTAATTTATCTTCGTAACGTTTTGTAATCTCATAGATGAGAAATACACTAATACTAGCCGTGCAATTTCGTAGATTGCGCTTTCTCCCTTTACCTTAATTCATGACGTTTCGATCGTTCATTTTCCGTGTAACTAAAAACGAAAAACTTGTTTAATATTTAAACGACTCACTGTTAAATTATTTATTTATGTAAGTGAAGTGTTCATTTTTTAAAAATTCCTATTTATTGTCATATAAACTTCTACAGGTTATAAGCGATCTATGGTGTTTGTTCCTTGACAATCTATGAAAATTTCGTTGTTTGTATTTATAATAAAGTGCTTATTAAAATTCCTATAAGTCAGACTTTACGTGAAACGTAGTAAGGTTCATTTATTTATTTATGTTAAGGGGAGAGATCCCTTTAAAAGTTGAATGTTTATTTTTTATGTTGAATGTAATTTTGTGTTACTGAAACATTTCTTTCATAAAAACTCCATAAAGAAATTTAAAAATCTTTCAAAAGTGACACGCCGTTAGCTAAGTGACATTATTATATTTCAGATAAAGCAAATGATTATGTTAAATCAAATATTTCCAAAAAATCGAAAAAATTGTATCTTAAGTGTATCCTATTCATCTTATACAAAGATCTCAGAATGATTATTATAAATGCGTAAATCGTCTATGTATCACTGCAAATACTTTCTGCAATGTGGTGGACTTATTCAGTAACTCTCTCACTATAAGACTTATGCCTGCTTAGCGATACGTAATTAATAAATAATGTATTAGTTTTTATTGATGCATTTAATGATCCATTTACTATGTAATATCATATTGCGTTTTTTTTCTTTTTTCTTCTTTATTGTTATTTGTATTAACACCTTTATTATTCTCTTTGTATCGATATTTTCTTTTCTTTTATCTTCTCTTACTTATATTTTGTGGACTACTTTTTCACTTTGTAACAAAGGGTACATCCCGTAAAATGAATAAATAAATTACAATTATAGAATTAAACTTTAGATGCCAGTTTGTCAGATAA
Source organism: Perdita meconis (assembly GCA_030770465.2). Lineage (NCBI taxonomy): Eukaryota > Metazoa > Arthropoda > Insecta > Hymenoptera > Andrenidae > Perdita > Perdita meconis. The sequence continues at coordinate 31,451,795 of JASKOS020000001.1, read as the reverse complement.
AAGGTTATAATATGTTATTTTTTATCGTTTGTTCTACTAAAAAATGTTTATTTTACGTTGCAAATACAGTTTTCACTTAACTATCCTCAAAATAATGAGCGTTACTTGTTAATTGCTGAATCTCGCCCTTTGCACACTAAAGCGGTATGACAAACTGATATTATAATAAATAATTTCTACTAACATTGTAATAAAACTTAGCGTGCAATAAAGCCGCATTATTATTATTATACGCATGAATCTTCTATCTCAAAAAGATAGGCCAGAAATAATAATAATAGCAGTCCATATAAATACAACGAATATCGAAAAAGAATTGTTAAATTTTCAGTAACGCATATCAATATTTGCCTACGGAGGATTAACGAATATTCCACCGTATTTTATTTTCGCAATCCCTCATTTCCTCCTTCACCTTTCGCAATTGATTATTTCCCACATTCCACTAAAATGCGTCGCTCCCTCACGAGAAAGTCCCCACCTTTTACTTTCTTTTCTCCGGCGTCGTCGACAATCCTCCGGCTGAATTCACCTACTCCGCCTCGATGCGCGCGGTCGTTAATCGACTAAATAATCCAGCAACCGCAATCACGTAATTGCGTGACTAACGGTGGCGCCGGTCTCTGCTCGTGCCAGCCGCGATCGACATCAAATTCCATTGAGCGGCATTTAACGAAGCTTACCGGCGGGATTATTCAAATTTCCGGTTGTCCGAGGAAGTAACTACCGGACGGCTTCGCCGCAAACTCCGGCACAAATAAAAGAAAAGCCCTGGGCGGAGTTCCGTGAGACCGATGGAACAGAGGGGAACGGAACGAAGGGGTGCACGGACTTTGATTAAATTGCATCGGTGCAGGGGCGCGAAGGTGCGAAAGAGGCGGCGTACAGCGCGCGAGGGGCGATCAGGGGCAGAGGTTGAAAATAAGGGGGAAAACTTAGAGAGAGAAACAATAGAGAGGCGCTGCAGAGGTGGGAAACGCCTCTTTCTTAATTTAAGGAGAGTAACAACGGAGTATCGTCTCGTCGGGGAAGGGCCAGCTTCTCCGCGGGAGAGGCGAAACGTTTGCTGGGGCACGAGGCTTTTCCAGGAAGTTCATCATCTGTAAAGCAGTTTAATTTTGCGTGCAACGGAGGAGCCGTTGGCCGAGGGGGATTCCCTTTTTCTTCGAAGGAAAAAGATAAAGGGTTTCTTGAAAATGTAATTGGATCCCCGCGGACCGAGCTTTGCGCGTTCCGCGAGAGCGAACTCACCGAGGCGGAGGAAGTAAACTGTTACGTTACGTTCCGCGATATTTCGAGGTGAGATTTTTGTATTAAACCGTTACCGGACGACGTAGTAAAAAATAAACGTTCATTAATTTAATCGCGGCGTAGTCAGAAGTCCTAGCCTCCCGCCGAGTGTAAAATTACGAGATTATTCCGGTCATAATTTAGTGTCTGTAGCATTTGTCGCACAAAAGGATGGACGTGCCTCGCGTTCCTCGAGAACAATGGCTAAGTTTATATTTTAGTAAATTCGTAATTGTGAATTCCGTGCTGGGAGAAGTTTCAGGTTGAGAAGAAAAGTCTGGCGACAGTTTTCATACAGTTTCTGTGTAGAGTGACGTTTTCGCCGCTCCCTAGAAAAATTGAAGTACCTGCGAAGAAAGGTGTTGGAAACTTCGAAACATTGCACAATGGATGCCGCATGAACTGTTACAAGTTAGTTTCTTTAAAACTACTGCGGATATCGACGTAAACTTTTTTTAAATTAAACAGAAAACAGAGGACAGTCTTTTTCTCTATGGTACATTCATTTATTTGTTATTTAAAAGACTGTCATTGAGTTAATTGACATTTGCTTGAAGAAATTTTACCATAGCTACAGAATATAAACATATTCTTATTATTACAATTATTATTATTTAAGTGATGATCTGAAACTTCAAAAACTTCTTACAATTGTCAGATAAACAACAATGCTGTAGCTACGAATTGAGACTAATGTTACAAAAAAAGAAGACCTTGATATGGTATTTTCATATCTTGAAGAATCTTTACACCGTAACAAAACTGGAACTAATGAAACTGAAAAGCATGTTTCAGCATGTTCGTTTTTGACGGTCTTTAGATTTATAAAAAGTTTTCAGGAATAATGAATTTTCTAAACCATTTCCAAACTATATAATCTATATAATCTATATAATATATAAATTTTACATTGCTTTAGAAGAAATAACTCTTTGCAAAAATTTGGTTAACAGATTTTAGTTCAGTGATTAATTAGAAGCGAATAGATACTTTCAATGTCGTGTATAAATATACATACAAGCTATTTTGCAGTTTGTCACAAGTGTAATGCAAAATGAAAGAAATATGTTTCAAGCAAATGTTATTCAAGTAAAAACAGTGACATGTAATAAAGAAATGTATATTTGAACCTCTGTATTACATTTAATTAAAAAAAAAAATTGATGTCTACATATTTAATAATTAATTAAAAGTGGGCACGATTTATTAAGTTATAATGGTAACATAACTTGAAATTGACAAAATTGTAGCTTTCACATCCTTCAGTTTTTTTGCGATCAGTGTATGCGATTTTATAGGTAATTTTTTTGTGCCTGTCGAAGATCGGAGTTTGCGTTAAATTGCTCTCACGTTTTCCAAATATTCGTTTTGTCTCGTCAAGCACGTTTAAAATTTAATATAACGGTGTACAGCAACGTTGAAAGTTATGTCAAATATGCTGAACTTCGACACGGTGTACAATCTTTGTACGTTGTTGGTCGATAAACAAACAAATTATTGAGCGGACCATCGCAGCGTTTCGCTTGACAAAATAATTCCAGATATCGATCGATCAGTGTTTTACTTCAATTACCAGTGCAAATACAATGAATTATAGTAATATTGCGAAATTCCTCATCGAACATATGCATTATAGTAACTGGTTACTGCCACATTCTCCAATAATAATATGATACAGTAAATAGTTGTTTAATTGCCAGTGGAATTTGAAACTAGTGTCTAGGTTATCCAATAAAATATACATATTGTATTTAGTTCATTTAGTAGATTAATTGATCTGTAATTATTAATCGTGCTAATTGGCTCTTTATAATTTAATAATCTACCGAAACGAAGCTGCGTGCGAGTTTAATATGGTGAATATATGTATGTTATACGCTAATGAATTTCATCTCGCAACTTTGTAACGGTTTCGCAACTGATTTCGTGAGAGGAATATTTGATCCCAAAAAATTAATAAAACATTTAAAACAGGTAAGTTGAAACATAAAGGTGAGCACTGTTATAAAAAAGTAATTACCAGATTTCTGTGCAAGAGGAATCTTTAAGAACTTAGAAATTGTTACATATACTTATTTAATTTCATGGATAGAATAACTTTCTGGTAAACAAGAAGAAGCAGTTTCTTAAATTATAGCATAGACTTACAGTTAAACATGTCTCCTCTACTTTTAAAGTCCAAATACTGAAAATGAAGTAAAAAAGAACTTTTAAACAACTGATTTTTTAACCTAAGTATCTTAATACTTTTTTGTCTTAAGTACAAAATTTTATTTTTAAAAAATAAAGGTGACCTTGAAATCTGTTAAACGCCTCCACTTCCAGTTTATTTTTATAATGAAATTTTGTCTATCTTCTACCGTTTCAATGTTATAGTTTGATCCAGTCGCGTGGGATGCTCTGTATAGTTGTTACAAATTAAGATTTAGTAATCAATATTTGAGACATTTTACATTTTCAAAGCGAAAATGGAAAGAGGTGACCTGAAAAAGTACATAGAATTAAAAAATAAAACGAGAAGTTCAAAAAACGTGGACACTCTTCTTATTCGTGGACAGAATATTCAATAACATGAATGGTATGGAATGATGAAGTGTGTACAGCGATGCATCTAAAATAGAAAGGTTTGAAATATATCGTTGCGACTTTAAATAAAAACAAATTGTTCAAATGTGCAAATTTGTGCAGAAATCGCAGTTAGCAAATGAATTTCCATGTCAAAATTGTTAAATACTCTAATTTGTTCGTGTACAGTAATTTTATTGAAAAAAAAGTATTTTTGGCACTTTTAAATATTTATTTTTCATTTTACAGCTCGTCCTTTCTTAATATAACCTTTTTAATGAATTCTACAATATGTTTCCAACTGAATGTTTCTAAATAGCTGACATGGACTATTTAATTTGAGTAATTTGTAGAAATAAAAGATATATGTGTATGGTACAGAAATTTACTACTTGCATGAAGATTTAATAACTACAAATTTAAATAGTTTGAAACTTTTGAGGTTCAGAATAAAATACCCTTTTCCTTTTTTGAAATTAAAGATAAGGTTGCAAAACTTATTTAGTTACTTTTTGAAATGTCTTGGTATACAGTGATTTGAAAAAATTCCTATACTATACATGGCGTTCCGCATTATGTGCCAAACATTTCAGGCCGTGGTTCTACTCGCCAAAATTAGACAAACATCAAGAATAAAAAAATTGCTTTTGAGGTTTCATTAGTAAGATAGTAATACATACAAAAAGTGTCTGGCGCGAGAGCCTTATTCTACTGTCGACCCGCATAAGCTAGGTCAGACATACCGCTATCAGTGCCGTAGCCACTCAGAGGAACTCACTTACCTCGTAATCGAATTAATGACGTAGAACGCTATGCGCAACTGAAAGAATTTTCTTCAAAATTTAGCAGAATATCATATAACGACCCGTACTAGGTCCGCTACAAAATTGGAAAGAAAATTAGTGTATTTTCCCATAGAGTTCTGCGTCATTAAATTCGACTACGATGTAAGTGGGTTCCATTGAGTTTCTACGGCACTGATAACGTCGTGTCTGACCTAGCTAAGTAGTAGACAGTAGAAAAGGACCTCGCGTCAGACAAGGTTTTACACGTGTTTTCAATTAATAACTTGATAACGAGGCCTCAAATTCAATTTTTTTATTCTTTATTTTTGTTTTGTTTCAGCGTGTAGAACTTTGCCCTTAAATATAAGGGGGAAGCTCATGAAACATAAAACATATCAAAACCTTCTGTTTCCAAGAAATTTCTCAGAAAGCCTCGTAATTGGGTTAGAACAGATTTGAATAATACTGAATTTCAAATTTTCAGAATTTCAAACTTTAAATTTTCAAATTTTCTAGTTTTCAGAATGTCAAGCTTAAAATCTGCAAATTTTAAGATTATACAAGCTTCAAATTGTCAACTTTTCCTATTTCCAGAATTTTAAACTTACGATTAGTATTTGCAATTTTTAGGAATTTTAAGCTCCATATTTGCAAATTTCCAGAATCTCAAGCTTCAAATTTTTAGAATTTCAAGCTTCCAATTTTCAAATTTTCAAGTTTTCAGAATATCAACCTCCAAATCTGCAAATTTTAAGATTATACAAGCTTTAAATTTCCTAATTTTCCAATTTCCAAAATTCTAAGCTTAATATTTGAAACTTTTGGGAATTTAAAGCTCAATATTTGCAAATTTTCACAATTTGGTGCTTCAAAATTGCAATTTTTTTAGAATTCAAAGTTTAATATTTGTAAATTTCCGGAATTTCAAGCTTTGAATTTCCAAATTTTCAGACTGTCAAGCTTCATATTTTCAAGTTTTCAAATTTCCAGATTCTCAACTATTCAGAATTAATAGCTTCAAAGTTTAAAACTTTCAAACTAGAATGTTTTAAGCGTTGAAATGCTCAGGTTTCAAGTCTCAAGTTTTGTTATTTCAAATTTCCAAGTTTCAGTCCTTTAAGTATTCAGTATCAATTTTTTACGCTTCAGATTTCCATATTTTTAGTTTCAACGTTTTAAGCTCGAAATAAAAAATGTTCAAGTTTCAGGTTTCCAAGTCTTAGCTATTTAATTTTTAAGCTTAATAATTATTTGAACCCAAACAAATAATATTTCAGTGATTCAAGTATTATTTCAATATGTTTTTGTCGTTAAATAATGTGTTAGAATTTACAAATTCAACCTCAAATTCAACATCAAACGATAGGAATAACCCGATATAAGTATTTCTTAGGAAGTGGAAAATTATTTGAAACATAATACAGTGGAACCTCGATTAACTGAATTGATACTTATAACATAAAATTATAATAGTTACTAGTACGTTATTACGTTAAAAAATTCGAATATTCGAACACCAGTAAAACTCGAATTTGATATTCGAACAATTTGGATGTTCAAATGTTTTGACTTGTGAATATTCCTAAAGTATTCGAATAATAGGAATAAATTATTCGTATTCGAAATTATTCGAATACTTCGAATAGTTGAATATTTACGGCTCTCAAAAATTGTTCAATGCAAGAATGTGTAGTTAAATAATCAGAATTCTAATGTATTGAAGCAGAAACTTGTTTAGTAGAAAATTTAGTATTTACTTGTCTAGAGAAATGTGCAACCACCGCTGCAACTCGCATCCAAAGCGTGAAACATATTCCCGGATTACAATTCCGTTTCGACGCGTCTCTGTACATTCACAACTCAGCGATATCTCGCAAAGCGTTGATTGGAACTTAATACGGCTCCGTTCCACGCGCGTTTATTTTCAATCTTTATCCCTTAAGCTCTCCCTCTATTTCTTTCACTCGGCAGCGAAGCTTTCCGCAACAAACCCACCCGATCGGGGAAGAGCCGTTTCCGGTGAGCGCGTTCCCCAAGAGAACGCGGACCCAGCCGCGTTCCGCGAGTAGAATTTTAAGCGAGTAGAGATCCAGGAAATTAGGAAGATTTGATCAGTCGGCCCTGGAATTACAAATAACCTCATTATCGTGGCGAAGGCGCGCGCCGTGTCGAGACAGTTGCGATTTATACCGCCGAATTTCCTTTTTACCCGTCCCACACGTACGAGCACGAGAAAGGTCGTTAGGTGACTTAAATTGAGCTCCAACGGCGCTTAAGCAAACCGAACTAACTGGAAATCCTTTCGTTCGACCATTGAAAAATGGAATACCGAGCAGAAGTGACAATGTTGAGGGAGTTGGAAATTGCTTTGAAAGCAATAAAAAAGTGTAATATAACACAGAAGACTCAATTCGGAAGTTTATCGGTGATTTTACGAAACTTTCGTAGGAAACTTTTATATTAAAAGGATTACAGTCCACCAAACAGACATTGTAGTAGAACTCCATTTACCTCAACAAAATTTTCGTAAATGCCTGATTTAGCGAACTGTAGTTGAAATCCTATTATACAGGGTGTAACAAAATTCATGGCACGTCTTGGACGTGTAAATAGCAGTAGACACAAAATAATAGTTCTTACACATAATGCTCGGAAACGCTTAGTTTGTTTGTTATACGCTTTTTTATATTGCGTAAAATGCCGATCAGAGTTGGGCAAAATGTAATCTGATTACAAATCACAAAGCCTGATCAAAGTGTAATTACTCATTCAATTACACATTGTTTTCTGTAATCAATAATCAGTATAGGCTACATAGCCAAGTTGTAGTCAGTAACAACTAACGATTACAGAAAATGACTCATATTTGTGTGAACAATTATATTTTAATTACAATTTGTGACTTCTAATCAGATTACATTTTACCCAACTCTGATGCCGATGCATCACTGGCACATCCTCTATCAGGTGTAAATAGCAAATAAATTTCAATTATGACGTTGTATATGTATTTTTGCATGGATGAAGTCAGCAGCTTGGACAATTTTTTGAATACTTTTAATTGGAAAAATACGTGGAATTTTTCTGTAACAAGAATTTTTTAATATTTTTAAAACTTATAACTAGACTGTGGATGTTTATGCAAATTCATTATTAAATAAAAATGTCTTTTATCTGCTAAATATTATGAAATTGATTTTATTTTCGCTATTTCATGTATTTTTTCATCTATGCACATCTCTATATATACATTTTGACACATTTAAAATCACTATAAATGCATAAACATCCGCAGTCTACTTATAACCTTGATAATTGTTCATTACTTGTACAACTGTGAATAAAAATTTTTGAAGCAAATTTGTTGCTTTGATGAGAAATTGCTGTTATAATGTTTAAAATTTATTATTAGAACATATGAAATATTTTAAAATAGGTGAGAAGATTTTATAAAACTAATTTTATCCTCTTCAAACATTTTTATGTGAACGTTTAATTTTTTGTCTAAATTCAAATATCACTAATAACTGCATCATAGATGTATAATAAATTATGATGTATAAAATATAGAAATAAACATAATCCAAATAAGTTGTTAAATCATTAATAAACACGAATGTAAAAAAGTTAAACTAATCAAGTAGCAAACAAATTTGACGAACTTTTCGTTTAACCTTTATGTTTTTAGGTATATCAATCGATAAACAGATAAGGAACCTGTTATTACAGCCTCTTTCTACAATTTTTCTTAAGTTCTTCATGCCAAAGTTAACTTGGACATAAAGGAAGAACATAAATTAATCGACTACTAACTGTATAACTGTTAAAGGCAAAAATGTATTTTTTTTTTTTCATATTTTACTTTTAATATTAGTTTCTTAATGTTTTTTAAAAACAGAAACACTTTTTAGTATAAAAAGCAAGAATAAAACATCAGTAATTATTATCGATACATTTACTCTAATATTCAAAACATAATCCACACCACGAATATAATTCATTATAATAAAGCACGGAATTAATGCTGAATGGAATGAGTATTCCAAGTTCACAAATTTCTCCGTCATTTGACATAAAGGAAAGATAGAAATAGTCAAAAGGAGTGTTTAAAAAATTTTTCAAAGATTTACTAGAGCTTGAATTTCTATAGTGACTCAGAGTAATGAGATTCCGGTCAATGAAATGCGCATAAAGATCTCGTTGACCTAAAATCCGAAATGAAGCCGGAGAAGTAAGATGAAGATCGAGCAAGGGGGATAGAAACGGATTTAACAACATCGACAGGAATTAACTGAACGAGGTTGCTCATCGAGCTGCGAAAACAATGAATTGAAGACAAAAGGATTCGCCCTATTGTTCACCTCTGCAATTAATGTAATCTTAATTTACGGGACAATTATAGTCTATTAATTTCAGCAGTTCTAACGCAGCGTAATTGTTCATTACGATTAACGAATGATTCACGATATTAAAATTCATACCAAATCAGAAGACAGTCGTGAAAGACGTCTGTTGCGAAAATCGATTCGGGGACCTTGCATTCGATCTCAATGCATTTTTTGCTTTCTATGACAGACCAGAGCTTTACGTTTAAAAAATGCAACTGAACATATGTACGTGCTGAACTTTGAGCTGAAAATTCAAAAAGAATTCCACTCTAATTCACCTTTTGTTTTCTCTCTCTCTTTATACGTTTCGCGTGAAATATTCAAACATTTATAGCGTTAACAGAACGCTGGCTGGCGATCTCTTGGAAGAAGTTGCTGTTATGATACTTCATGAATTTTTAACCACTTCGCTCATTAATGTGGAACATGTTACGTAGAGAAGCAGACCTCGCACCTGATGCTTTCGAGTCAGCAAGAACGCATTCTTTCTGTGTAACTTCGTTTGCGCGCGGAATTACGTTCTTGTTAACGTAGAGGATTACATTTGTGGCGGAGGTCACGGTTAAAAGCGAATTTTTAACTTGAAATCTGCGGGAATTGTGTATCCACGGTTGTTTGTTGTTTCCTTGCTGGCAAATGTACCGTAGCACTCGAGTCTACTGCTTTGTTATCTTTATTGTAAATTTACAGAGATGGCTGGAAAAATACTAAACATGCGAGAGACAGAAAATATGCTGCCGGTTTGTAAAGTAGAATCGTGTTTATCGGATAGGATAATTGTCTAACAGATTTAAAGAAACAATGTTAATTTCTAGCGAAGATGCAATACATTTTTTATAATAAAATGTTATTCTGATCGACGATAAATGTTCTGTGAATCGTCCAGTTATTTTGATAGAATTTTGGGGACATTTCTATGTATGTAATATACAGGTTGTTCGGCAACGTGTGTCAGAAATTTTAAGGGATGGTTCTACACGCTAAAATAAGACGAAAATCAAGAATGGAAAAATTGCGTTTCGGGCTTCGTTACGTAGTTATTAATTGTTGTAAAAATTAAGAAGTAAAGCACGTTCGTATACGATTAATTATTTACAAGGTAAGTGGATACTCTTAAATATACGGCACTGACAGCGGTCTGTCTGACTTGCCTGGCGCGCGTCTACAGTGAAATAACCGTACCGCCTCAGACCGTTTTTCCACGTATTTACAACAATTAATAACTACGTAACGAAGCCCGAAACGCAATTTTTCCATTCTTGATTTTCGTCTTACTTTGGCGTGTAGAACCATCCCTTAAAATTTTTGACACACGTTACCGAACACCCTGTATATCTGAACACTTGAGCAACACCTTAATGCATACGCTATTTGTAGTTTGTCGCATAAGTCACATGAACCTTAAACTTATAATATCTTTTATAATCCGCGACTATTAATAGACACATCTGCTGAATTGTTCATTCATGAAGGATAGAAATTTTTGAGCGAAATAGCAAATTCAAATATAAATTTAGCGAAATATTCATTAATCTAAGGCATCCACCTTATCGAATCTACGAAAAGATATCATAAATTCATTGTAGTTTACATAAATTATTTCTGTAAATATGTAGTCTGCTGCAAGAACTCTTTGACCATTTTTTTTTAAGTCTCTACTGTTTAATATAAGTACAATAAAATAATACAGAATCAGTAATTATAAACCAAAGTGTGGGTAAAAATATTCGCATATACATTTGAAGCTAAGAAAAATGTTGGAATAATAACATGGTCTAAAAATCATTTTAAAAAAACTATTAACAACCTTAAAAGGGATGATATAAAAGACATTCATACATTTTTTTAAATATTGAGATGCTTATAGGACGTTTGTAGATTTTCGTGAATGGATATATGTATTTACAATTAGTTACTGTAAAAGTCTAAACACGTTATTAAACTTATCATCAATTTATAGAGTACGTAGAGTTATACAAAGGATTGCATATTCACTGATTTTGAGGCTAATTTTATAACTTTTAATGCGTCTGTGATATTTATATGGACAATGCAGTTTAATCAAAATACTTTCAAGGTTCAGCTGATAACTAATTTGATATTTATATTAATTCAATATTAAAATGTATCTTTTGAAATTTCACTATTTGTAGAACATATGTATACTTTATACAATTGTGGCTGAACATTGTAATAATTACTTTGGAACTAGTGAGAAGCTATAAGTTCAGAGACTAGAATATTATATGTCTGTATAACACATTATTTACAGTTTTTGTATATTATACCTATCAGCTTTGATTTTGTTTATGAATATTGTATAATTGTAGTACAAATTATGAATATGCAAACATAAAAAGAACATGAAGATTTTTGGAAATGTAATTAACTAGGTTTCGTTTAATATTAGTTGCGAATTACGTTCAGAAAGACTTGATCTGCTCATTTCACTAATTAAATAAATGAGACTACTTTAAAAATCATTAAAAGATTTTATATTCACGTTGCATTGAAAAAAAACTTTGATCTTTAATTTATTATCTTAATTACATGTTTTCAAATGATAACATCTTCTATGTGCACAGTATTCAATACTTTATTGCAGAAAAATAAGACTAAATGAATAGAATATATTATAAATTACGTCATCTGTGTATTTCTAAATAATTTTACATAAATCGTTCAGTTTTCGTAATCATAAGTCGATAATCCCACTTTTTAGAGCTAAATAAAAATTTGGGACTCAAACAGAAATATAGATATTTTATCTCTTAATTATATAAGGTGTTTGGCAATTCGTGGAAAATCTCCAAGATGCAGGTACTAGACACGAATATAATAAGAAAAGTTCCTATGCAATATGCTCGGAAATGGTTAGTTTATTAGTTACACGCGGTTTTATATTTCGTAAAGGCACATAACAAAGGCTCATCCCCCGTAAGGTCAGTGACCGAGATTTGGGCCCCTGCATCGTGGAAAAGTATCAAATGTGTTATATTCGTCATCCTTTCAATTTTTAATTACAAAATATGTGATTTTTCATTCGAAGAAACATCTTATTCCAATACACGTTGCGAGTCACTGGGGCCCACTTAGGCCCAGAGAGACCTGGGCCTTTAAACGCGGTCACTGGCTTTAAAGGGGATGAAGCAGTGTTACGTCGGCATTTTACGAAATGTAAAACTGCGTGTAACTAATAAACTAACCATTTCCAAAAATATTGCATAAGAACTTTTCTTATTATTTTCGTGTCTAGTACCTGTATCTCGGAAATTTCCCACGAATTGCGAAACACCCTGTAGTTAATAATGTTCTAATATTCTATTATATTATACACTCCCGCTAAAAAATTTGCAACACCCTTATCTTTTTGCACGAAATCAAATATTTTGAACATACACGGATGTTGTATTAAAAAATACAATTACATTAACATGTTTTTCTTTCCGAATCGGAAATAAATCACCATATATTGCTATCACTGTAGAAAGAATAGCTACTGTGATTCTGTGATTCAATTCTACAATTGAACTTTTGCAATCAGTTATGTATGTAATTGTTTTGGCTTCCATGACACCTTATAAACAAATATAAATTTTCGTTACTAAGGAATAGTTTACGTCAGCCATATTTTCACTTCAGGATTCTACTGCGAAATGACATTTTTATAAATATACATATGTTTTCTGAAAAAGTAAAAATGCTGTACTAGAACTGGTAATTTTAAATGCAATTGATTCTGGTTTCAACGCTATACAATAACAATCTTAAAAATCAATTTACTTAAGAAAGCTGTTATTTCTTTTCAGATTTTAATATGCTTCAAATGTTTGAGTGTATGAATACATGTATATATATTCTATCTTTATTTGTTATATGTCTCTACACTAATACAAATCCTTGTACTTTTTTTTAATGAATTTACACTCGTAGATGTATAAAACTCTGGAATCTACTTACAATCATTCACAAATGTAACTGTAATAGAATATAAATTCATAATTCTTTCCTTTATTTATACTATTTAAACATTGACAATCAAATCATTTTAACTACTAAAAAATGAATCTGTCTCACGTCCAACGTTTAACAAAATGAGACAGGGCTAAACGTGAATGAAACTAGCACAACCTTAAATCACAGACTCGCAGTCTACGTCGTCCGATAGTACGTCGAGACCGTGTATCGATGTTCGAACGGTAACCAAGAGGCTCGTTACGTCGCCGACAATTAATTACACTTCGTAAAACTGCGGGACACGACGATTTGTCTTCATTGGAGACGCGACTTATCAGACTACTCGCGATACGTGCCGGTGGAAGGAGGACAGTGTCGATAAAGTAAAAGACGACGAAGGAAAATGAAGAGAAAAGACAGGAGAGAAGGAAAGTAAATTAACGTGAACGTGGAAAGGGTGCGCACACCGTTTCTACCCTCCGCGTTATCATCGTCCATCGAATCATCCATCAATTGTTTTATAATATCGCGTCGTCATTTGTCAATCTTTTTGCGCCGCTCGCGTGCTCGATATCCTACATATAGATCTTGAAGCGTGTAGGCGGCGACCGTTCACGGTGTCGGTGGAAACAGCTGCTGAGGAAACCACACGTCCTTCGGGAACTAATCGTTAACCGTTCACGTAGAAAATTGCTCGATTCTTTCCGTTGTTTTTCGGTCGTTTAACGTTCTTACGTGCAATTGCGTTGGTCCGGTAAATCGCGTCGCGTTCTCTACGTCTCTTAAAAATTTAATTTCAACTTTCTGTTACCTCACGTCTGTCCCAATGAATCGAATTTCACAAAAACCCCTTCGAAGCGGCGGATTATTAGTTGTTACCTGTTATCACGGTTTATGCGCTTGTATCAAAATTTTATTTCATTTGTAATGTACAATTCAATTGTGAACTTTCGTTCCGCAAGTGTCTGCTATTATATGGATTAAAATGTAGTGCAAACAATGTTAAAGGAATATATATACAGGGTATCCTGAACAAAGTGTAACAGACGGAAAACACCGACCAATCAGAAAGCGCGTATAGCGAGCGAACGGTCGTTCAGGGGTTTTTCGTTAATAACTCGTTAACAAAGCTTTCGAGGACATTTTTGTAAAGGAAAAAGTTATTTAAAATCACTCCAGGAATCTCCTCTTAACAGTTCTTGCATTTTGTTTGAGACACTCTATACATATATACATATGCTTGAAAAATTTTTAACTTTATTCCTTTAATTGTTGATCCTGCGATACTAACACTGACAAAAATGTTTTCGATTACAATTCATAAAACAAACTAGTACCGACTATAAATTGTAAGGGTTTGAAAATATAAAACGTTATTGTGCAAATATAAAACCCATTGGAATGCTAAAACATGGAAAAATAAAATGAATAAAAAAGAAATTGTATTTATAAAAAAAAAATCGGAGAGATAAAATGTTGCGTGAAAAAATATGTATGATTGACAGAAATATCAAGTGATGAAAATATTGAAATAAAAAAATTGTTTCACCACTTTACAAATTTATCTTGTCGAATATTTTGTCCAGGTTTTTAGTTGATTAACTAGGCACCTTTTTCCATGTAACATTTATTCCTTTATTGTTTCTTTTAATAATAAATAGAAATTTGTACTATTTCTTAAAATTTACTTCATATTACACTAATTTAATTTTTCAATGTGTTTTATTTCACTACAGTTATGTTTTATATTGCAAAGACCTTATAGTTTGTAATTAGTTCTGTGTTATTGCGTCTGATCGAAAACGGTTTGCCAAAAGTTGTAGTAATTGCTGAACCCTTTCATAGCTTTGGACGACATATTTCGCTACCAGGATGTCGATTACATAATAGTATCTTTAAGATATTTCAAGTTGCAATTCCGTTTACGTAAGACTATAACTGAAATATTTAGTGCTTGCCCTTCACTGCTTGTGCTTTCTTAGTTTAATTAAAAGTCAAAATTATGCATTCACAAATAGTTGTTTTAAATGTATTTTAAATAGTAAAATTTAATATTTTTGTAGACAGATTCAAATAAAGATTTACAACAGTTTCAAATTGTATTCATCCTACATGAATAAAAACTCTACATTTAACCATTACTCATTCAGACCGTTAGATAAGATATTCTACGTTTTCCTTGGTTTTTAATTACCTTGACTTCAATAATAAAGTTTTGACGCAGATATTTAGAGCGTTTGTTGATGTTTTAGTTCCAATGTATTTAGAAACCATTTAGATTACGTTAGAAATATTTTTTGTTTTTCCAGAGATAGAGGAGACATTTAGGTGGTCTGTTTTAAGCGAAACACCCTATATATTCCCTCTGTCTACCAAAGATAGAGCTACTTATCTGTACAGAAAAAAACTCGTCGTCTAGACTCTACACAGCGCGGAGTTTCTAAAGGAGAAATTTGGAGCATGATAGAATGTGTATAATGGTTGATCATGACATGTTTCAGTTACCCTAAAGGCTTTTACCATGTTGGTCGACATGAAATTGCGGTAATCTGTCAATTAGTGGTTCCGTCATTTGCAGAGCTGTCATCCGATACACGTAACCGATTAAGATCGATATGCGACGAAATGGAATTTAGTTCAATACAGTTTATCTATTAAACTGTACCACCCTGTGGAACTATGTATTGCAGTTGTATCGATAACAATTTTTTGCTTCGTGAGTAGGAACTCTCATTGGTCAACGAATTTCGATATTGTTTCTAATATTCATGATATTGATTGAACAGATAAACAACGAACTTTCAATATCCTTTATTAAATATCGAACAGATTATATCTGTCAAGTACCTTTTGATCTTGTATACAAGTTACTTAAAAAAGAATTTTTTAGGAGTTTGTAATTGCATCAACTTTGTTGCAACAAGTTAGTAACAATTACTGCTTAATTGATTGTTTTAAAAAATCGGGTGTTTTTAGATATGAATTCTTTGGTGTGTATCATTAATAAAAGAGATAATCGATTTTGAAAAATAATCTACGTAATATAAATTAGACTACGATAGAGATTGCATTGTATTGCAATTTTAGTAATTCTTAGTAAGTATTATTTCTTCAATTTCAACTTTTAAAATCTTCAACTTTCAATCAAACCCTTAAATTTTTAATTTTAACTGTAAAAATCTGTAAATCTGCACCTTGAAATTTTCTAATCTGCAACCTGAAATCTTCAATTTTATTTCTTTTATTAATATTCTCTTCAAACTTTTGAATTTTTAATTTCTTAAGATCTCAAACTTCATTTTTTTCAGATCTTCAACTCGAAATTCTCAAATTTTTTAAATTTAACTCTGAAAATCTTTAAATCTACAAATCGAAATACTGTAATCTGAAATGTTTATATCTTCAACTTGGAATCTCCAAATCTTCAATTCTGATTTTGAAAATCTCTAAATCTGGATCTTGTAATCTTTAAATTGCCAGCATGAAATCTTTAAATCTCCAACGTGAAATGATTAAATTTCAAAATTCAAACCCTCAAATCTTCAACTTGAAAACTTCAATATCTGTAACTTTAAAATTCCAAAAATCTGCGAATCTCTAATTTTTACTCTTGAAATGTTCAACTTCAAATCTTTAAATTTCCAATTCAATTCTGTAATCTGAAATCTTAAAAATTCTTAATATTTTCCGTTTTAACATTACAAATGTCAAACTTCAAGGTTTCGAATCTCCAACTTTAACAATAAGCATTGTATTAATAGTAATTTCAGCAATTCTTCAGTAATTATCAAACTATTCTAGAAAGAAGAAATTTTGTAAAGTCTCCATATGAGGTTCTGATCTTTTGTAGCGAAATGGTTTTAGTAGATTTGGCCATTTAGTTTTAATCGATAGGTTCTTCGATTATTTCGTGTTGTAAGCTGTCAATTATGTTTATCATTTTCAATCATTTGCAGAGCGGATCTTATAGTCTACAGTTTGGCAGAAAAAGATGAAACATGAGTTTTGAAACTGTATTTAACAATAATTTTAACGCAATATATAATTGCATATCCAGTGCCTTATATATTTCGCTGTAATCTGTAAATTCATAAATTTTTTTCCAGAAATACTGATTTATAACTGTAGTCGATTTAGTTGACGATTTTGAACAATTGTAAAAAAATTCAATTATTCTGAGCAGATCTGGCAGTCTTAGTGGATCGTTTGGAAGTTGGTAAATTGTTACGTTCGGACATTTTATTGTTAATCTTTTCAGGTATTGTTTCATTCGAATGTAAAAGGATTTTGAATCCGTAGAAATTTCTATTTATACAAAATACAAAGCTACATTCGTTTAAAATTTAACGATGATTCTTTGGCTTCGCTGTGTGAAAAAAAACAATTCTGTTGTAAACTTATTCTGCTCCATGCTGGAACAGAAATGGAATTGTAAAATGTGTAGCATCTAAAGTTAATTCCAGGAGCAAATAAAAAATACAAATGGAAATAAAATAATCCCATACGTTATCAATATTTACCCACCAACAATACGAAATTACATAATTCCTGATCTCATCGCCACTAAATCACCGAGATGCGCGTACATTCTCGACTATCACGTACGCAATCGCGTCGCCCCAGTTTCATCTGGCAGACTATCAGTGGTAGTAGTCCGAGCATGGTCAGACAGAAAAGTAGTAGTAATATCTCGTGAGGGCGGTGCTCCCTACGGTTCCGAAGTGATCTTGATCGTTTTATTTAATGCTAGTGATTAGTCACCGACAAAAGGAGGGGAGAGGGGCAGTGGAAATCGCACAGGTGTCGTCCTGGATTCCCGCGATGTATCTCCTTCCACCATTCTTGCGCGGATCTCATCGTCCAGTGAGCTGAAAGTCTACCGATGACGAGGATAATAAGGACTCGTTAGCCCCGCAGGATTCCCGCGGAAGACCGAGTTCGCTGTCGAGGCCAAATTCCGCTGGCAACTTTTTCCAGCCCGATTGCGCTAGTTTCCGAGCGCCCTGCGAGATCAGCTATTTAAAATACCGGTAATTTCCATTTTTAACGAGCCACGATGAAATCCCACAGCGCTACGTCAAATTTATCTTGCCCCGGTCTAACGACTCGATCGTACAAACGAAATTAATCGCGTGAAACTGCGGAAAAACCGCCGGCGGATTTTTACCACTTCCTGCGGGGAAAACGATGAATCAGTAGACCAAACATTTTGTTCGAAATTAGTTGGTCCCGAGGATCACTCTTAAAAGTGTTAGTTGCTGTTTGTCGAATCTTAAATTACGATCCTTTGAAAACCGCAAGGAAAGCAAGTGGAAAATAAGTTTATTTTGACGGAAGCTCATTCTCGCTGTATTTTACAGGAATAATTTAACAGTCACGAATAAAGTAGGTAATATCGCAAATTTCATTTTGAGGGAACGAATTACTTAAAAAGAATGAAACTTATTTTTGAAGTACATAAAATCGTTTCTTTTGTAGATTCTTCTGTAGAATGATTTGCAAATAGTATTCTCTATCATGGAACTGGAAAACAAGTATAATAAAGAAACCGACTCTTTGTTTCTGAAATTCTGACACAGTAATATATTAATTTATGTTAAGTATAAAATCTATCTATGAGAAAAAAAGTTTACTGTTTCGGTTCTTCTGTGAAGATATTTCATATAAGCCTCTGTTGGGTATTAAGCAGTGAGTGAATAATGACTTTATAAAATTAAAGGGAATTCAAGAAGTTTGCATATTAAAGTTTTTAATTAAATTATAAACTTCTAAATCAGAGAGTCACGCCTTTTCGTTGCAGTTTCCTCTTAATATCAAAAGTGGAGCAAAAAACGAAAAATAAATGTAATCAAATTTCAAGGATGTGTATCTTAGGAAATAAAAAATTTAACCATTTTTTTATTGGAAACTAATGAATTAGAAACTCGCCTTTGGGAGAGAAAAGTTGTCAAAGAGTTTCTTTCAGAACCAAAATTTTTTCATTAAGTAATCATGGAAGTAAAAATATTCTGAAAATATTTTTCCTATTTCTTACATTCGGCTACATTTTAATCATTAGTTTCTGCTGTTCGAAAGTGTATGAGTTTTAATACTTGTTTTAGTTAGTTTAGTAATTTTGACTTTCTTTACATGTTAGGAACTAAAATTATGAGATGTATTCTTTAAATTTAACAAATAAACTGTATTCGAATAATTTCTGAAAATATTAGGAAACGATTATAATTATCATTTGCAAGGCGTCTACAATTACAAAAACACTTAAAAAGTTATCTATTTAATTATTTATCTCATTTAATATTTAAATTATGAATTGTATATAACTTCTAAATTGAATACATTCTGTTTTGAAGTATATTAATCAAGCTTCGTGGTTATATAAATTTTAATTAGTAACTCTGAGTTCAGTATTAATTAAATATGTAAAATATGTTCTGCGTATGGACTCGATAGATATTTTTGAAATTATATGTGTGTATTTCAATTTATTATTGTACGAATTTTCCTTAACGAAAAAAATTGTTGTTCATTATCTTCAGTATATTCATTATTTTTTGATACTGTATGAGTCGGAGTTGGGCAAAATGTAATCTGACTATAAATCACAAATCGTGATTAAAGTGTAATTACAACTTCAATTACACACTATTTTCTATAATCGTTAATCTTTATTGACTACGCAGTCAAATTATAGTCAGTGACAATTAACGATTACAGAAAATAGTTCGTAACTTGAATGACTCGAATTACTCACCAATTGCAATTTGTGATCTATAATTAGATTACATTTTGCCCAATTTTGGTAGGAGTATGGGAGAGTATATTATTTTTTATAATAGATGGGCTTTATGAAATTAATAATATTAAAAATATTAAAGAAAGGAAAATAATAAATCATTAACTGTAGTTGTTAATGATGTATTATTATGGATTATGATCAAATATAGCGAAGTGTATACCAAAAACTTTGGTCTAACATTAATAATGATAAAGAAATTTCAGAAACTGAAATAACATTTAATAGAAATATCGTGCGATCCATATATCAGCCACTTGAGATCAACACTGAAGCATAAATCACTTCCACTTTTAGTGATGAAGCGAAATTACTATTACAATAATATAATACAATATTTCATATTCTGTTATAATAATCACTCAGTTACAATTATGAAGCACTTGTACACATCAGTATTTATTATATTATTATTGTATGGTATAATTCTATTACTTTCATATGTTCTTACTGGTTTAATTTCTTATTCTGCCATGTTTTACAACGTTTGAGGTTCATCAATTCATTTAACATACATTTTCGTTATTTATTGTTATTTTAATTACAACGAATATCCTAATTTTCTAAACACTGCTGTCGATATAACAGTTCACTATTGCAAAATAATATAAAAAAAGGATTATTAAAAGATATTGAGATACCATGCTCTCCTTATTATTACGTATTTATCCAAACGTTCGACAAAACAGTTACACTTGAAAGTTTTATTGCTCATAGTACCCTTTAGATTAAAATCCCTTTCAGTTTCTTTGTACCCCATACTTCCTCTTCTGCCATAAAATTTCCACCATTTCTTCTTATCATATACTCGTACTTCTCACGTTTAAGCATAAAAGTTTTTTCCACCTTGTGATATTCCTTTCAGTAAGCCAAGTAGTAAAGCCAAGATCCTTCATATTTCAAACAAAGACATTTTTATCGCTCAAAAAGAAATAACAAACATTCTAGGAAATGATGCCAAACTGAGGATGTCATGTTACGTTTTTAAAGTTCGCAAACTGTGACACTTGCGCCTAGCGAGTGCAGTTCGCCATGCCCGAACTTCTTTTCACCGGAACGGTAAAATTGTTTTGGCGAGTATGGCTTATCCACTGGCCAAAAATGGTTAAAATGGAGTATAAAATCGGTAAATAATACTTATGATGAGAGAATCGTACACCAAACGAATTTAATAAATCGTCAGGAATTTTCAGAAGACATTAACACAATTTTAACACGTTTTGTACCACGTCGCTCATCTGAAAAAAATGTTCTTTCACTGCGTACTGCGTTACTTAAATATAAGTGACAATAATCTTTCTTTTTTTGCGTCGCTTATATGCATTTTTTCACATTTTCTCTATTAATTCACTTAACATGTTAATTATGTAATATTATTTCATTATTTCGTCTCCAAATAATTTTTCTATTTCAATAATTTAAGCCTCGTGCAGTATTAAAATAATGAAGTTCATTATTTTTTGTTTTTATTGCATTCATTTTCATGTAGCAAAATGCACCCTTCCAGCATTTGTACTAAACTTTGAATTTATATTTTATACCAACTGAATTTATATTTAAAAAGTAATTAAAAATCACAAGAACGTTTCAAGTCAAATTGATCTGCATGGGGAACAAGAATGAAGTAGCTTCAGAGAGCAAAAGATTGACAATCTATAGGTATTTTGTAAAACCTACGAAACATTCTATCTCCTTCCATTTGGAAGTATGATTTTTCAATAGATAGAACTCCTAGCAGTTTCTTCCAAGTAGATATTTCAAACTATCGAGATGACGGGGAAAAGGGAAAACAGTACTCAGCAGAACAAGATCCATATCTCGAGGGGATACAAGAAGAAGAAATACAGGCATGTTTGATATCTTACTCGCAACTTTCGCGAACTGATTCCCCCTTTATTTTCTTTCTATTCATCGCGACTGAAACCTGGATCTAAAGATGACGGTAAAGATAACAACACAATGAAATACACAGCTCAATCCTTTGCCGGAAAAGTTAACGAAAGTTTTAAGCTGGTCGCAAAAGATTCGAAGCATGTGGACGCAGGAGATATCTCACTATGCCAATTGAGGGGAGCTTCCTTTGCCTGTTGCGAAACGGTTTCCTCAACCTCGCTGAAAAGCGAGTAAATTCAAATGGAATCAGCCTTGAAAACTGTCTTCATCGAAGATTCATTGTTCGAATTTATAGAAGTCTGCAAATGACGAGTGCTGATGTTTCGAAAACGTAGCCTTCAAATGACGAAGGAAAATAAAAAATGACCATTTGTTGTCGTATGTAGAAATGAAAACTAGATGCAGGATATTCAATACTTTCGTTTTGAATGGTACATATACGAGGTGTTTCGTTTAAGAAAACGAAACATGGAATCATGAATAGATAAGCATGAATAAATTTTTCGTGAATAGGTGGGGAAGATATTAAAATAAAGTCAGTTTTTTAAAATGGAACCTTATCTTTTTTTATTCGTAATTTGATAAGGTTGTTAAGACGAATACAATGATGTATCACATGATATCATTTCGTACAGCAGAGTGTCATAGAATTAGATAAGAAAATGTCGATGACTTACGAAGAAAAATCACAGTGTCATGTGGACAAATGACTGACAAAAGGTTAAAACGTGTCAAAAGAGAATTTTTAGAGGAAATACAAATGTATATTCTTGACGATGGAAGACATAGTGAAGGATAAACATAAAAAAATTACTAATTACTTCTATTTCATATACGTTAAAGAGTGGTAAGTAAAAATTAAAATCTTTTCATATTTGTTATAATATTGGCATTGCTTTTATATCAGAAACATTTGACCAAAGATGGAAAAATCAGTTTGATACAAGTGGAAAGCATACTGACATAAGGTTCAGATGATCAACAATACATGTTTCGTGTTTACCCTTCGGATCTAATTTTATGATATTCTACTCCACGAAGTAATATCATATGGTACACCATTGTATTCGTCTAACAATCGCTGTCAAATCATAGGTAAAAAAATATAGGGTTCCATTTAAAAAAAACTAACTTTACTTTAATATCTCTCCCATCATTGCATTTACAGAAAATTTATTTATACCACGTGATGTCATATCAATGCCTCGCCAAATATTCCATCGTTTCCAGTCGAACGAAACACCGTGTAGATACACTTACTGACAAAATTGAAGAAACAAAATAATCATTTGGGAATTACTGTATATTCCTTATCGTCTGAAGTACATAGGCTGGAATTAAAAGCAGCATAAACAGATAACAGTTCATGAAGAAATCGATTAAAAACAACGTTATTAAGTAAATAAGATTAATAATTTCGAGGAGAAACCACATTCTGTCTGAATTGAATAAAATTCAAGATAAACAACAGAACAGAAATTGATTGAATATAAATAATTTTATTTGAAATTAAATATTTCAAATAAATCAGTTTTATTGCATTTAAAACAATTTCGAATGACAAATAAGAACATTGTCTGGGTTCCACATTAATTAATAAAGAATTTGTTTGAACGCATTTTACTCTCCGATTTATTAAAGTGACACAAAAATTGTTTTCGTGAGAACAATTAATTATTGGAAATGAAGTATCAATTATTTTTAAAAATATGGTTTTGATTAAAAACGTTTCATTGGAAATTTTATGCAATTTAGAGATTGTAAAAATATAGGATTTATTAATTTTTATAGAAAGCTCTTTTTCATTCGTTCATTTATAACATTATACTTAAAAATAAACGAAATTAACAAGATATTTTCTTCATTTTCTTTACTAAAAATCTGATTAGCTGAATATTTTGTGTTTCCTTATTAATTCCAGTAACTGAAGTTCTACTGTACACACATACACACACGCTGTATGCAATATGTTAAATTTAACGACCGAATGATATTTACTCAAGAGCAAAGTTTCAATCTCACTTTCGAATAATGTGAGTTAAATTGAGTCATAGAATACTTTGCCTCTTATTGTTTTCATTTACCAATAATCTTACTGTATCAGATTCCAATTTTTTTTTTTATTTGAGCGTTTGAAATCTCTTACAAGATTTATTTTGGTTTACGATTGTTTACAATAATTACACTTACACTATTTTGACGTGCTTATATTTTATAGTATGTCTTGAGTATTTATTAAATTTTAAGATTGCAGTTTTTTAAGAATTTGTAGATATATGAGATTCTAATATTCAATTGATGTTTATAACCATGTTAAATATACTATTCTTCCTATTCTGTTCACCCCTTAGAAGTTCCTTTAAAATATTATACATTACACGAATTTCTCGCATCCACATTTCCAAAACTGTCAATTTTCCGCCATTCCCTTTCTACGAAACTAATAACTAGACTGATGATTATTATGCAAAATCAAATGTTTACAAACACAAATGAAAAATTGAAGCTTGTATAACATGTTTTATTTTCTAAATACCCTAACTCGTATTATATTTTTGACATTTTGGAATCTGTCAACAGATCCATAGATAGTTGCATATTTATAATTGGCGTAAATGCATACAAATCGTCAGTTTACTAATAACCACATAAATATAAGATAAAAATCACAAAAATGTACAATTCTAACGAGGGAAATACCCCAAGTGTAACACTCATATTTTAATGAGCTTTTGCTAGTTTGTAAAACTCATCAAGCCGAGAACGCCAATACCCCCTTTGAGATAAGATATTAATAATTAAAGTCTCATAGTGACTGTTAAGTTGATAAGTAGAATACGCTTGGTCGTCAGCCGCTTTAGCGCAGTCGGTTAAAGCTGAGCGTTAGAATATATTTTGCCGTGAGTGCACGAGTTCAAAGCCCCGCTGGGTGGATTTTTTTTTCATTACATCTTTGCGTTTCTTACATGTTCAACATACCAATTTTCGTACAATATTTATACTAACTTCTATACATTGGTTTTACTGGTATTTTACAATTGATGACACAAATTTCTTTAAAACTAGTCATACTAGCTTGTTTAATATTAATAATAAGAATTGTTTGCAGTAGTTAAGCTAAGCTTTTACAGCGACTACCATTTTTAGAATACGACCGAGCGTATTTTACTTATCAACTGAAGCGTCACTATGAGACTTTAATTATTAATATCTTATAAATTATTGGCCATTTGCACACAAAAGAGGTATTGGCGTTTTCGGCTTGATAAGTTCTACAAACTAGCGAAAGCTCATTAAAATATGAGCGTTACACTTGAGGTGTTCCCCTCGTAAGTCAGAAGCCGACTGATCCTGTACAGATAATCGCGAAATTCACGCAATGGCATACTTCCCAATAACGTAGCAAACGCTTCGCACATAACCGCCTCTTGTCAGACGAAGCTCACTTAATAACCGCAGCACAAAGGGGAACAAATTTTCGTTAGGAAACCATGCAACGTCGCCACGTCCACGAGCGTCTCGGTGTGTACTCGTATGGAGAAATCTTGGAGCGCGCAAGAGAGGCAGGAAAAAGTGGTAAAACGGGCGAAGAAGACGCGAAGGGAGGGCCGGGGAGGAGCGCGGAGGCAGGGGCCAAGAGGAGAAATAAAAGTCGGAGGGCTGGGGCTGGGCGAGCGAGCGAGACGAGACGGCAAGGGAAATAAAAAGAAATTGTCATCGTCCGGGTGGTTGCAAGCACCCTTGTAACAGTGCCCTCCCTCCTACACCCCCCGGGTGCTTTCTTCGACCCCGCTTTACAGCCACTGTCATTTGTTTTTACGTTCGCCCCGTGCCGTTCCTGAAAATCCTTCGCCTGTCGCGAACGCCATTCGCCCCTCCTTGTCCTGCGAGATTTCGTCGTGGAATAGAGAGACAGCACGCTCGTCGAGGGAAGTTCAAACGCGCTGGCAATCTTCACGATCCCTCCTTGCCCCGCCCAACCCTTTTTGCGGAATAGGAGAAGGAGGTGGAGCAGGCGTAGAGGGGGTTGAGAAGGCGGAGGGCGTAAAGCTGACAGAAAATTTGGAAGTCTCTAGATAAAGGTGTTCCCCCGTCTGTTAGAGTTTCTGCGAGAGCCTGCACACTCGCTGAAGAGTGCCAACACACACGCTGTTTTCTGTGTTTGACCGTGTGTTGAACTTACCGAGGAAAGTTTTCAGATGAAGTTCTGTTCGACTGCAAGATCAACCGAGGATCTCGGTGCGGATTAACCCCTCCGGGTATTGACTTTGGGAGAACGTCTGATAGACATCTGTGCGTAGGAGCTTCCGGGTTGAACCGTTGCCGGTGATTTTTTCAACGAGAAGGATTAATACGCTCGTATTTTTTCAAACTTTCACGAAAGCTGCTTCGCTAACCCGTTAAGATTAATGTTGTCACGGTGATCCGGTTCGTTGCGTTGGTCTCAGGCGTCGATTCTGTTCACTTACAATTAGATAGGTAATCCTTGAGCGGGACACACGCTCAAAGACACGTCGAGGGGAGCAGCTGACTTTCATTCGGTTTTTATGTTTTTTTAGCACTGAGTCTCGTGAAATTTGTGAACATATCTTATATCGAGTAGCTCGTTTCATGGTTACACGAGAATTGTTGTGTATACCAATTTTTACATTCATTTGTTTTGTCAGGGTGAATTTTTTAGTGAATGAACACTTAAGGGGTTTTTATAGGCATTCTTTCTGGAGCCTTCTCTGAGATAAAACATTATTAAATTCCTATAGATCCAAGAATTTAATATTTTGCGTATATGTTTAGATATGCAGAGTATGGCAGAGAAATGGGCGATAATAAAAGCTCAATGATTTACTGATATGCTTTAGTTAAGAAATTACAAATATGTATTGTTAAAGTATATCTAACTGTAACTGTTTTAAAGTAAAGAACAAAGCATTTTAGTCTTTAAAATTATTTTTATCTATAAGAATATATTTGTCTTCTGCACTAGAATGAAGGAGAAACTTACATTGACGAAGTGTAGACTATGAAAAGCCGAAAGAAATTTTTTACCATGCGAATTTTAACTTCTATGAGCGTAAAAACAAAGCTATTGCAATTATTGATATAATTCTAGTGCAGAAGATAAAAGTATTTACATGCATTTTATGTGTATGTTTTTGAAAGAGATTTGTTAACACAGTATTTAAAAATCGTGGATATCGTCCATTGAACAAACATTTCACTGTATTTTATTACACTGTATCTAAACATATACATATGCAAATTATACCTTCTGCTGCTCATAAAATCTCTACTTTCCGAACCAAATATTAAACTTTCCACTTTCTCCGAAAATTATTATTTACAACTATATCATAGTAAATTACATATACACTGCGTCTTCTAAGACCTATACAAACTTTATTTATACGAAGTTCCCGTAAACTATTTATATCACTCAATTGAGAATTTCCTCTGGGACAATAAAAGAAAACAACATAAAAAGTATGATTTAGTTCCTTTTCTATTTTCGTGTCAAGACGTAATTTTTATCTACTTCTGCTACAAATTATGATATGAAGCATTAGCTACTCTGACGGAAGTAAACTGTATCAGCATTTCAAATGGCAATTGTTTTAGAACCGCTATACTATTCTGTGAATGATAGAAGTCAGTTTAACTTTGTCTTCCATACAGTCAGCATGAAATGGCGTGTGAACAATTCCATCCCAGCTCACAAAGCAGAAAACACGGAAGAACGGTTATGGAACAACGATTCAGAGTTCATTTCATCTGAAGACTGGCCTTCTGGTAGATAAAATCTTAATCTGGATCACAAATGGTAACCAGTCGACTGCGAATGTTTATGCATTTATCTAAACATGCAAAAATTCGAGAGGATTAGTCTGTGTATAAACATGTATAAAATATAAGAATAAAATATATATCGCAATATTTAGGAAATTAGATATATTATTCCAATTGTATTTATTTATTTATGTCTGCAAAAATACAATCTTGCATAAACATCCGCTGTCTAATGATTAGAGTGAGATGCTTTGCAAAACTCCGGGTAGAGATTTGGATAATTTTGAGAAACTTTTGACAAAATTCACTAACGAAATATTCTTTGAATAAAATCTTTAATTTTTTTATTATTAGAGATATTATTTAGTTTTGATAGAATGTGAAATACTTCCTGGTTTTCTACAATCACTAGGCGAACAATAAGTACGTATAATGGAAATTTGTACTTTTTATACAATAATTATTTTAGGAAATAAAAATGTTTAGCAAGTAGCATTGGTTTCATTTTCGAGATATTAGCGTTTAAAGTTTTAAACATCAACACTGTCTTATACGTATGTACTTAAACCTATTTTTAGTAGAAAATATTCTTTTAATGTATTTTTTTCTGATAAAAACATGAAATTTTCTTTTTGGATCTCAGTTAAAGCATAACTCGAAGTTTTTTAAAAATGTGACATACGTTTTCCCTTACAGCCACAGAAATATATTACACTTACACATAATTTAGGATAACAACCATAAGTTTTGCTACGATAACGTGGACAGCATTTTCAACAATTTTTATAAAATGATTGTTGCAACCAAACGTTCGCGTATGTTAACACTTTGAAATAATGCGTAATAAAATAATCACTTTATATCTTCTCTATTAAAATCATCAGTTATTGAGCTCAATGCATTTAATTGAAACCTGTAATATGTAATTTCACATCTTTTTCAAGAACCTTAATTCTATACGTTTCTAAAGAAATTGTTCAAATAAATTACCTCTTTGGTTTATTACAATTTATGTGACGTTTTGTAGATAACTTTCTTTTATAATGTCGCTAATGAAAGAAGAAAAATTCGAGAAACGCTATAGTACAGTTTTGTAAAACGTGAATTTCATGAAAGAAGATCGACAATCTTCAGGAGTACAGTCTTCTTGTTTGAACTTCGCGAAAAAGTTTGAAAGAAGCCAGAGGAAAATCTTGAAACTTGTTTGAAGGAAGGACCAGCAAGGGAGACAGAAGTTGATGCCGATAAGGATAGTATCGCGTATTAATTTTGCAGGACTATTTAATTAGCAAGGCCTAAGTAGGAGAGATAAGAGTTTAATGAATACAGATAGCCCTGTAATCCTAACACTTTTCTTCTTCCTTCTTATCTGACTCTTTGTTCCTCGACAGAACAATGGAGCGAACTAAGAACTTTGCACCGAAAATGAAACTGCCACTCCACTGACAGGGTATTATAATCCTCATTTTTTTCCTCTTTAATTCGCAGAAAATTGTGTAGATAAATTTTTCGTGATTAATTAGAAAGACTTTTCTCCAACTTATTTCTTGAAACTTTGAAATATTTTGTATCGAAATGCACATTTATCACTGCCAAGGATAAACCCAAGAAAGAAATTTAATTGTTAGTTAGGCACGTCACAAGTACGTTGTGTGATTGGACTTTTATTAAGCATATACTAAGCATAAAACGCTAAATACACATACTAAACACACACATGAGGTACAAAGCCAAAGTCCGTAGGGTGTCTTAAATTATTTTGATTTCAACGCAATTATTCAAAAGTAAAAACGACGACGGAAAAATTAAAAGATCATTGTAGGACGAACACTTCAATTTTCCACCCCATAGTAATTTCAGGCATACGAAATATTCAAAACTTAGTAATGTAGTACGATTTAATGAAACATGATTTTGGCTGGACATCGAAATATTTCAATGTAGCCTTTTGTTCGAGTTTTTGTCTCGGTGTAACATTCCTTTTGAAAACGTCGAGCTTGTGACAGCGTTTGAAAATCTTTGTCGTGTTTGAAATCATCCCGCGTTTTAAGTTTAGAAATTTAAACATCGGGTAGATGTCCCAATTACTTCCAGTATCCCAATTTCTGCCACTTCATTTATTTTACTTAATAAAAACGTAACGGATACAAAATAGTATACAAAAAATTTTTGTAATTAAATTTAAATTTTTATTTACATAAAAACAAAGAGATACATGTACTTTTATGTATACAGTATTTAAAAATTAATATTCAAGAATGAAAGTGCCATTTGAACGTCAAAAACGCGATCACGTAAGTAGAAAGTGGCGCCAGGAGCATGTTGCAGAAAGAGCCATATTTTTATTATTTAACCTATATCTGCTGTATAAAGTGAATCATTAAAGTACGTAAGAATTGCTTTAATGATACGACGAACAAAATAAGTGATATTCATTGTTATACAATAATAATTAACGGTGACAGCATTTGGGACAATATTTTTCGGCTAGTCCCTATCTCTGTCGTCAGGATTCGGGACAAGAGAACGAGACTGTCCATATGACTGTAACCTTTCAAATACTGTCGAAGTCTAACCTCAAAAATGTATGTTCTGAACATGGTGTATCGTGGTCCTGAATCCTCAGTGTATTTATAATTAAATAAAATCATCTGATTTATAATTATGTGTTTTAGTTTGTAATTATTCATTGTTATTCAGTTTTCTATTAGTATTTTATTATTATAGATTTATTATATGTACAGAATAGACAGTTATTGGGACTGACAGTTATTGGATGGCAGTCATACGTACAAGACAATTTCTGAGATGGCAGTTATAGGGACATTAGGATTACTCGCAGATTTTAATTATTTATTAATTAATTGTTCATATTAAATGTATAGAAGTATTTTCTAAAAATTAATGAGATGTTAAATAATATTTTGTTGCAAACTGTGACGATTTTTAGGTTATGCAACAAGTAAAATAATTAAATGAAGTTACGTTATAACCTTAAGGTGGCAGTAATTGGGACATCTACTCTATTATTATTCAAGTTCCAATTCTTACCCTTAGGTTCAATATTTTTCAATTTACATTACAAGCAAGCGAAAGGTAAATCACGGAGCAAACAGCATCATCCAGTAGCCCGCTAGATTATTATTTATGTCGTCAAATCGAAACAGTGTAGTAACAGGAATGCAATACTCACGGATTGTCAAATTGTCAGGTTTCATAATCTTCGGACAGACCCTGAAGAGACCCAGCTTGAAGCGCACAGTGACTACGTTCGCGTAATTACGCGGCAAATAGGGGATATGCAGCCTTTCCTCGGTGTGAAGCCACGCAGGCCCTACAACGGCTGTGCTGAGAGCTGCGAGCGCCGCGATACCACATACGACGCCGCACCTGGTCAATCTGATGCCACCAGGTCCACCCGAGCTACACATCTTCGTCTCAGAGATTCGCCGTTTCCTTCACGATAACATTCTCTTATGGAAAACAGATCACCTTGCCGACTTCCACTGTCCTCTTCTTTCGTTTCGGCTGAGAACCTCCCTTGAACTTCGACGCATTATCACGCGATTCGCTCACCAGTCACGGAATATCCTTTTGCGCGCTGTGCTTCTTTCACTCGAACTTTCCACGATCGAAACTTCCTTCACTGATCTCTAGAAAATATTGAAAAATCGGAAAATGTTAGATATTTATTTTAAAGATCATTTTCCGGATTGCAAATAACATTGTTTTGAGCTTTCCTGCGTGGTTTATATGTATTGGTAAATACTGTGAGAGCGCCACCGCAACTCAGAAAGCTCTGTAATTGGGTTAGAACAAGTTAGAATAAGACTTAATTTCAAGCTTCAAATCTGCAAGTTTTCAAATTTTTGGGGTTTCAGGCTTCAAATTTTCAAGTCCTCGAATTTTCAGAATTTTAAGCTTAATATTTACAACTTTTAGGAGCTCAATATTTGTAAATTTTCGGAATTTGGAGCTCCAAATTGTAAATTTTCAGAATTTCAAGCTTAACATTTGCAAATTTTCTGAATTCCGAGCTTTAAATTTGCAAATTTACAGAATCTCAAGCTTCAAATGTTTAGAATTTCAAGCTTCAGAAATTAAAGTTTCAGCCAGTGTACCGGGCAGTGTACCGGGTGCGCTTAACAATATTTTAAGTTTTCAAGTTTTCAAACTTCAAATTTCCAAATTTTCTAACATTTAAAATGTAAAGCTTCAAAGATTTAAACTTCCATGCTTGAATTTTTCAAGTGTTGGAAATGCTCAGATTTCAAGTCTCAAGTTTTGAAATTCCAAATTTCCAAGTTTCAAGCTTTCAAGTAATCAGTATCCACTTTTCACGCTTTAGGCTTCCAAGTTTTTAGTGTCAACGTTTTAAACTACAAATAAAATTTTTTCAAGTTTCAGACTTTCAAGTCTTAGCTGTTCAATTTCTAAACTTAATAATTATTTAAATCCAAAGAATATTTTATTTCAGACAATTATTTCTAATACATTCGAAACGAAATATAATTTTAAATAAATATTTCTAATGTATCTATAAAAATATTATTTCAATTAATAATTCCAATTCATATATAAATAAATAAGTATTTTCAAATATCTTTCTACGTAAAACTGAAAAGCAAAATACGGTTTGAAATATTATCTTATTTAAATGATACTATTTAAATTACTACTTTCCATACTTTTTATTTGAAATTTGTCGTTAAATAATGTCGTAGAATTTACAAATTCAACATCAAACGGTCGAAATAACCCAATATAATTGTTTCTACTTTTCGCCACTAGATCGCGTAGTGGCAATAAGTAAATACCAATATGACTCACTAGTTTTTGCCTGCGGCTTCGCTCGCATGGATTTTGTTTTGAAAGTTGCCTAATTTTTAAGCCCATTGAACTGAGCCTTTATATTCAAACCAATTTTTGAAAACTCAAGATCGTAGGGTAATATTGGTAATCAAAACTGTAAACGTGAATATATCGAAAATGAAAACATGTGACATGCAGTATTTTGCCACAAGGCTGCAAATATATTCTTATGTGGATTTATTATGAGACTAAACATTATCTTCAGAAAAATGTGATACATTAATATAAAAAGTACTAAATGTGGAAGTGTAGAAATGAATGAATATGAAACGTCTGGATTGTCTTAACGATAGGATTTTAATTCATTTCAAATGTGGTGCAGTTCATCAGGAAGAGCAGGAGAGCAATCCTACAAACTTTTATCGATCTCGTACTATTTTTAAAATTGGTCCCATACCCCTATAGAGGGTGTTCCAAAAACGACGCGGGAGCCGGAAATGGGAGATTCCTGGGGTGATTCTAAACAACTTTGTCCTTTGCAAAAATGTTACCTGAAGCTTTGTTAACGAGTTATTAACGAAAAACATCGGCCAATCAGAGAGCGAGTACAGCGGATTAATGATGGCCCGGACGATGGCGGGCCAAACTACTCAAAGCTGGGGCGCGCGCTGAAATTCATCCACTGTATTCGTGCTTCTATTCGTCGGTGTTTTTTGTTAATAACTCATTGACAAAGCTTCGGAGGATATTTTTGCAAAGGAAAAAGTTGTTTAGAATCACCCCAGGAATCTCCCATTCCCGGCTCCCGTGTCGATATTGGGACACCCTGAATAGTATGTTATGTACATATTTGGAAACAGAAATCAAAGTTACATCAGGTATGAATATTTTTCCCATTCATTGTACATTAGAAGAAAGATCAGCATCACCCATCTAGTACAGGTACTATTTTACCATAAACTAGTCTCACTCATGCAATTGAATACCAGAGGTAGCATATCGATTAATTCACTTTCTCTTGCTTTTCATAAGAAATTTTATTACAACAAAAGCATCGATAAACTATTTTTCTTCTTGATCACTGCACGGTATTCAATATGCACAATGCAAACCAGTGCTCGCGAAAGATCAAAGTTTAAATATTTGAATATTTATTAATGTATTTGAAATCGACTATTTTATGAAATAACTGTGTATTTTGATGCAGGAAAGCCGTGAACAGCAATTCAGCTTGAAGCTGTTTATGCTCCCCCTTTCAACGCCGAATAGATATGTTGCTATATTTGTCACGTCGGAGAACATGGGATTAGTAATTCGCATAAACAAGTGAAAAACAGGCGCCGGCGATCCTATCTATCGCTTCACTCTCAATTTTGACGAGAAATCGAGACGCGTCGCATTCCAGGCCCGCAGCGATTTGTCAATTGACTAGCGATACTGTCGTCCTTGTTCGATGAAAGCGAATAATCCGACTTCGATAAGAGAGTTATCCGGATACGATCGAGTTTGACTTTATCGAGCTCCTCGCTCAGGAGGGAATTTCCCGTGTCCGTCGCGTGCCACGACGGTTTAATTCGCAGCGGAAGTTCTAGACTGCGCAGATTCTCACGGTGAAATAAAAGTTGGAATCGTCGATAAATAATTGATGGGAATCAGACCCGGCGACTCTTATCAAAACTTTTCTACAGACCGTTGAATGGCTTTTTCTTGTACACCAATTAGGCTTAAATTTAGAAAAGGATTACTTTTTAGTTGAATCAGAATCAATACTATTTAAAGAGGTTGTACACTTTTTTCATAGTGAGAAAGGTGAAGAAAAAAATACTGGATTAAGTGAGTTGATTTTTTAGCAGAACAGGAACAAACTCTAGATTGTTAAAAAAATTATCGAGATTCTATATAAATAAAAATGACAGACAAATTAATTTTTGTACGTACATAGAATTCCTAGGAATTTCTACAGTTGCTCGTTTTAAAAAAATATAGTATTGTATTAAATTGTTTAATTTTGATTATGTTATGTCGAATGCTAAATTTTCAATTTTTACATATTGTCAAAATTACACCTATTAACTCTTTTCTGTCGAAGTTCGATACATCGCAAACATTTTGAAACGTGCTTAAAAAATCCGATCGGAAAAAGTTAAAAAGAAAAAATAACGTTTTATACTTCCATTCCAATGAAAAAAGCTAAATTATTCAATATAGTAAGTTTCTTTAATAAATTTGAGAAAAAATCTTATTTGGTCTCACGTCAGTGACAAAGTACATACCTTAATTCACAGAAAATAAACATGTGTTGGAGATACATTACTTTCCATCCTATTCTTCCTGCCTCTTCTATTCATTAGTAAAATTTTATTAATGACAATTATTTACTAGTTCCAATAGTTTTTACTATACTTTAGTAGGTATATACAACTTATTGGCTCTGTTTATTATTATTATTATTATGATTATTTAAGTTTCACAGATTTGTTATCTAATCTTTTAATATACTGAATGTTTCAATCAGTAGTAACATTCAAACACCTTTAAAATTGAATTTTATGATCTTTTACATAAATTACAAATTGCAACGTTATTTAAAACTTTATGACTCAAGAATGTCTGTTACAACGCTCTTAAACGTGAACCTTAATAACAGATTAACAACTGCATTTCCTTCTAAAAGGAATAATAAGTATTGTAATTGTACATTGGAATTCCATTAACGTCCTCATGAAACAAGTATATTGCGCAACCTTATTGGAACAAAATAACCGTTGGAAAAGAATTAACGATGCTAATGAATCTCGCAATTTAAATTAAATTACCAATTCGCATTAGTGAGAGTTGCAGCTAACTTTTTAACGATTTAGCATTAAAGTTGTAAGAAGTAATATTGAAATCGTCAAGTTACTAAAACTCTTCGATCTGTCATTTTCTACGAAGTTGGTAATGAAACTGAAGGTTTTCGACTCGATTTTGAAAAAAAACTGAGTCTAAAACAAAAAATAAAATTTTTTTGTCCGAGACTTCGTTTTTGAGAAAATTGAGTTCAAAGATTTATTTGGATTTACTGCATAAAATAAAAAAATAATAAAAGTAATAATGCTATGTATAACAGAGTTGTAACTGTCAGAATGTAAATTTACAAATATAATTTCGTTATTGAACATGCTGATTTATTCTTGAATGAAGTACAACAACCTACCAAAGGTTTTGCAAAAATTTGGTGTCACTATAGCTTCATGAAAGATAACTTTGTAGTTAAAAAGATGACTTAAACGTAGTTAAACAGTCACTAAATAATAACTAAACAGTAACCATGTTCAAATATCATTTTTCAAGTAATCGCCTTGCCCTGCAGAATGTAAGCTTGAAAACTATCTAACACAAAGCACGACAAATTACAGTTCTGACGGAACTGTTGTTCCCGATTTTACAAGCTGTCATTGTGGTTCAACAAAGAATACTACGACCGGTTGTTTGCCAGATTAGAAAGGTCGCCGAGCTGGTTTTATCGACGTTGGTGTCGGAGCAACGAATGCTCTAACACGAATGCACACGGAGTTTGCTGACTGTGAAACGGCCCACTGTGCGAATTTGTTTAAGGCAACCTGCAGAGCTAACAGTTGCATCCGACATCCAAATTTTGATTCTTGTACAGAATATTCCTAAAATATTCAACGAAAGACCGTCATTTATTTTACCGAAGATATTCATGAAAATACAGATCTAATCAATGAAATCGCATTAATGAACATAGAATACATAATTATATTCTGTTCAGTTAAATTGAAAGGACTTATACCCAACATAATTTTTTATGTCACAGGGCAAAAAACCCAATTGCTATATAACACTTTAAGTAATAAACCTGATATTATTCCACACTTTCTGTATTAAATTATCAAAATCATAAGTTTTTGTTTGTATTTATCATTAGGTAACATGTTTAAGTGAAGAAGAAACTTTTTGTAACACTCTGAACTTATAATTTGGTTCTACAAATTCATTAGTTTCCAAGATATATTTCGAAGTATTCTTGTCATATGTAAAACGTTCTCGATCAAATTGCTGTCTAATTACTGTCATTTAATTACATACTCTCACTTTAAATAAAAGCATATTGTGAATGAGTACTTATCAAAAATGTATGCGAACATAAATTTCTGATTATTTAGGTATCTACCTAATTGTGGAGAACATGGAGATTTTATTAGAAGTAACTTTTGCCCAATTCACTTCGAAAGTTATCACAGTAGTTTCAGTTTTGCCACTTCGAATAATTAAAGTCAAAATATCTTCTAAACTAATGGTTTTTAAATATAAATCATCATCATTTTTCTATACAAAATCACGAGTTGGATCGAGTAATGTAACGAAAAATATATTGTCCATTTAAATAAAGGAACTTGACCTCCTCGAAACTATTTATTAACTTTTATTTGGAACACTTTTCACTAAAAGCATTAGTTATGCAGAAATCTATGTGATTCCAGTTACATGATTTTATATTATATTTGCGTGTGTGATAAGAGAAAATAAAAGGTATGATACCTTTTACTAATTGATTGATGAGACGCTTGGACTAAAATAAAAGCAATTAACCCGAATTATTCTTATTAATAAACAATACACCATACACGTAATTCTCGTCACACTTGTTCACTTTTCTTGTCACATTCTTAAAGCATCAATTCTAGAATAAAATTTCGTACTCATTCATGAGAATCTGATTATGTAGACCCGAACTCATAATTTAACTGAGCAGTAGTTAGTAAAAATAGATTTACACACGCAATAACCCAACAAATCTCTAGTATTGTAGACGTTTAAATCAGAGAATCTGGTGGCATGTTGCTTGGCATGAGAATGTACCTAAATACTTGCAGATACCGCGAGCGTTATTCCTTGCATTGTTACCTGTTAGCTATGATTGCAATGTCTATGAACATAGAATATGAACTATTTAGTAGCATTACCCTTATCGTTGTTACTATTACATGCTCTTATCACATTAGGATATCACATGACGTTTACATGCTTTCAAGCATTTAGCTGATAGCTCATGCAACTATTATAACTTGCAGTGTACGCGAAATCTAAATGTACTCGCGAAAATCTAAATTAAATATAGGGTTAGGACGAAAGCTGACACTAATTATTTGGAAGATAATTAGGTAAAAAGCAATGTAAAATAGAATTTTTTAGTAAAAGAAAAGATAAAAAGAATGAAATAAATGAACACACCAAATCTTTTTCAACTCGTTTTTTTAGTCTTTGTTTATATAACCGATATATCTGATAAACTCGCATCTAAATTTTGTTCAAGATCTTTGTATAAGATAAATGTGATAAAATTAAAATACAATTTCTTTTATTGTGTGGAAATATTTGATTTAACATAATTATTTACTTTATCCTGAATATAACGTCACTTTGATCTGCTATTTTTATCTCCAACCACGTTGATCAAAATACAAATGTTATAAATTACAAAGAACTTATAAAGACATTATCTAAAAATGTTCTAGCAAATAATTGACTCAATATCTGAAGAGTAAATACAAATATTAACAAAAAAAAGATAGAAATTCACTTGAATGATCTAAATACAAATTTAGCTTGATTGCGAATAAACGATGTGTTAATCAAAGTCAATCAGCGAAACAAAAGGAACATTATACAGGGTGTAACAAAACTAGTGCACGTCCTTGAAAGGGGTGATTCCCGGGGTGATTTGAAACAATTTTTTCCTTGGCGAAAATGTTAGATGAGGCTTCATTAAGGAGTTATTAACGAAAAACACCGACCAATAGAAGCACCAATACAGTAGATGAATTTTAGCACGGGCTCCAGCTGTGAGTAGTATTGGTCCGCCATCCTTCGCACCATCATTATTCCGCTCTACTCGCTCTCTGATTGGTCGGTGTTTTTCGTTAATAACTCGTTAACAAAGCCCCACCTAATATTTTCGCTAAGGAAAAAGTTGTTAAAAATCACCTAAGGAATCGCCCCTTTGAAGGAACTGCAACATTTTTGTTACACCCTCTATAGCAAATATAACTACCCAAAGGAAATCTTCTGGAAATCTTTATGGAAGAAGAGATTAGGTAAATTTTGAATATTATTAAAAAACATAGATGTGTTTTTGATAAAATTACAATTTGCACACTTTCTACTATTTTTTACAATTCTGTGGCCTCTATAATATTAAGTTTTATATACGTAAAAATTGCTTTTCAAAGTGTCCAGTTAGTCAAAGCTTTTTGAAGTATGTATATAGTTTTAATCGATAAACAATTCAGTGCACAAACTGTGAATGAATATTCAAGTCTAATGTTCATTCATATTCAAACCTAGGCACGTTGTATTTCTGTATGCTATGTTTTCTAGCTAAACGCATTTCTTGCATATTTTAACAAATTATTAAACCCTTCCTTTGCTCTGCTTTTACAGTCATCGCAGCCAACGATTTGCAAAATTATGTTACCCGAAATTACGCTCCACTTGTCATCATGTTTTACACGATACACGGGTCAGAGCGTTTTCGGCAGTAAACACAAACGTTCGACGGACCGCTTGCGTTTTCCTCGGCTGTCGTAATTTTACGATACAATGAAACCGCAACCCGCACGTGGAAACTGACCCGACGTTTGAGCGACGTATATGCAGCCAAATAAAGCTTTTTCGAAACGACAGCGCGTGGCGTCGTAAACGCGAATTTACTTCAGCGAGAATATTTCCGTCTTCGTAAACGCACACCCGGATTCGACTTCGCCAGCCGTCGCGCGAATTTCCGCCGAGAAGTTTACACCGCTCGCTCGTTCTAGACAGCTGCGCCGCAGGACTCATTGAAATTCGCGAATTTTTGGAAGTCAGGCCTCGCAAATTGTCGCCTTTGCAACCCTCCCCCCCCCTCCCCGTTATTCGTTCCAGCTCCTACCTTCTCCCATTTCGATTGCCCTAATCCACTTGCGCTTTTTGTTTATAAATCGCGGAGTCGTCGCAGACCTCGCAAGTTTTGTTAGCAAGAAGCAGCGTCGACTTTATTGGGAGGAGTTTAATGAAGCCGTCCCGCAGTGAGCAACTTCATTCGTTTAACTAGATCGAAGGGAAACTGAAAGGAATGTTGTCAATAAAACATTTTTGCTTGGTGATTGTAAATATGATGAAAGCACGGAGTATAATTGTAATTTCGGCGATTGAAATTTAAGCGTGTCGTGGAATAAAACAAACTGTGGTCAACAATTTATAGCAAAAATTCAGTTTCTGAATATTATCTTTGTTGAGTTGTTCATTGTATCGCTTCGGCAATAAAGTTCGGTCAGAACGTAGACAGTTAAATTAAGGAAAAATATGTATATAAGATGAAACATTAAAAAATATGCGAAGAATGCAACACCCCAGTCACAGTTAAACATCTTCTATACGATTGTATCACATTTGATAGCCTCAGAAACTCAGATAACACCAATATGACAGACACGTTAATCAAGACTGAACATATGCAGAAATTAATAGACTATCTCAAAGAAAAATCAGTTTATTCAAAAATCTAACCGAGTAAAATATAAAATAATAAAAGTATATCTCATGTTGTATTATGATGTATGTAACCAAAGTTTCCTATATGTACTATTAGTATGTAAGCATTAATTTATGTCGCTAATAACCTTATAGCAGTTGATGCGACAATAAATAAACTTATATAAAAAAAAAGATGAAACATTCAAATTGTTAGCTTCATTGATTTCTCTACTTCATTTTTATAATGATTAAGACACAAATCAATGAATTGTTTAGAAACCAAAGTAATTATCTCCACTCTCTAAACTTTTACGAATTCCATTACTAAAATACCGAATCAAGTGCGCTGATAATAAATTTGAATAAAACTCAAACAATGAACTTGGTCGTACGTGATTGTCAAATTACAGTTATTTATAAAAAGTCATACGCAATTTCCTCAATCTCCAATCTTCTTTTAGCATAAAGAATCATCTCCTAAAATTTCTGACATTGTCGAACGCCCTATACAAGGTGGAATAAAATTGCGTTCAGTCTTGGCTCCGAAGCTAGAACCGATAACCAAAAGCTAGATGCACTCAAGTGATGCAAAGTTGTGCTTGAAATAGAGGGAACGTGCACAGGCGAAGAAATACGAGCAAGCGCGACTGTTCACTACACACTACACGGAGACGCATACCCAGCCA
Organism: Perdita meconis; assembly: GCA_030770465.2. Lineage (NCBI taxonomy): Eukaryota > Metazoa > Arthropoda > Insecta > Hymenoptera > Andrenidae > Perdita > Perdita meconis. The sequence goes on along the minus strand of JASKOS020000001.1, from coordinate 31,411,324 downwards.
CATAAAGATCAAACACAGACACTCTGCTGTGGTCTCTTATACAGGGTGTAACAAAAGTGTTGCAGTTCCTTAAAAGGGGTGATTCATGAGGTGATTTCAAACAACTTTTTCCTTAGCGAAAATGTTAGGTGAGGCTTTGTTAACGAGTCATTAACGAAAAACACCGAGCAATCAGGGAGCGAGTACAGTGGATGAATATCAGCGCGGGTTCCAGCGGTGAGTAGTATTGGCCCGCCATCTCCGCGTCATCATTAATCCGCTTGTCACGCTCCCCGATTGGTCGGTGTTTTTCGTTAATAACTCGTTAACAAAGTCCCACCTAACATTTTCGCTAAGGAAAAAGTTGTTCAAAATCACCTCAGGTATCACCCCTTTCAAGGAACTGCAACATTTTTGTTACACCCTGTATGTGGAAATGGACCCTTGTTCGGTTATTCCGAGTTCGCACGCAAGAATACGAAGCACAGAAAAAAGAATTCGCATGTTCTTTGAGAGGGGGAATCAAACCCACAGCGGGAGATGCGAGCAGCAATAATGGTATCCCACTCCACTTTCGCGTACCGCGATTACCACCGGTGGTAGGCTCCTTTTTCAAATGGCAATCGGAATTAATTTCTTCGAGAGCGAGTAAACGTTTAAATGGCTTTTCCACATAACTAGAAACCCATTAACGGCTTCCATTCACCCATCCTACCGCAGGCTATCGCCTCATCGAAGAATTACGCGTTTTTCAACCCTTCGTCAAAGCGGCCTGCGTTCCCACCCAATGAGAGTTCTATTTCCGTTATACTATTGCTCTTTAGTGCTTTCTATGTTTCTTCCGTACACATCTCACCGCTTTCCTCTTCATTTCGTGCTTTATGGTCATTATCCAGAGTTTAATCATTATTTGTGAGAGAATAGAAGATAGTTAATCTAGATTTTTTCTCGACTATTTAATCTTATAATTTTATTTTAATTATTATTTTATCTATTAATTAATCTACTAAATTCTCGAAAAATTCATGATTGATCTTCAGCAGAAAAATTCAGTTTCATTATTATTCAATTTTGTATTTGCACTTAATTGTGCCATTATTATTTACTTTATAAAATTGAGTTTTTATAATACTATCTTATTATAATATCTGTAAAATAATATTTACAATAGTCAGGCAATATCTGCGATTGTAAGGTAAAACGACATACAGTGTTGACTCGAAGAATGGCTGGGTTTCAAAACCGAGCACACTCCTTTTTCGAGTCGGGTTCGATCTCGGTCACGACGGAACGAGGAGAATCGCACCGGCGAAGGAGTGATGAGGATAGAGAAATCCCTTTTTCGAATCAAACAGACGTCGTTCTTTGAGTCAACACTGTAAGATTGTCCTTATATCGGGACAGTACTGTATGTCACATGTTTTCCTTTTCGAAATGTTAGAGTTAAAATTTTGAAGCATCTCTATTTCTCTTATATCTCTATTTTTAATGGAAAAACATTCTTTTAATCTATTTTTTCTCTAATAAAAATATAAAATTACCTTTCTGGATCTCAGTTATAAACCTCAAGCATAAACTCATATTTTTTCATAATGCGACATCCGTCGTTTTGCCTTACAGCCACATATATAACCATTCACTACGACTTAGACATTAGATACTTCAAAATTACAATTACGCAAGCTGCAACTCATGAAATCTAATACCCTCATTAATCTGAATGCAATGAAGGCAAGTCAATAATTATAAATTATTTGAGTGCCTAAAATACGATCCAGGCTTGAGTATTATCCAAAAAAGTTGTTTGAAAAATAATCATTAAGATAATATATTATTTTATCTGATTACATGTTACTTTACATAATCATGCATTAGTTTATTTAAACAAACTTTGATCAACTATTTATTGAAATCATTTCTCAATTACTCTTGAATTCTATCACGTCAGCATTGATAACTAGTATATAAAAAGCATATTTTTCTCTCCATTCTACGCAAAAACATGACATTTCGTTTTACTTTTTTCAAATCAGACTAAATAACATTTGTTCATGCCTGTTTGGTAAACTTTTTGTATTTTTTGGCAAATGCTAAACGCAAGGATATTTAGGATAATATGCCTTTTTGTTAGTAATGGCTTCTGTATGTTTCTCACGTCTCAAATTACCTCAGAGCTTACATAGTCTATATCAAATTGTTCCAAACTTTTCTGTATCAGAGTACAATTGTCAATTTCTCTCGACCGAGTAGTTTAAAAATTTTTCACTTTACTGTTTCTGCTTCCCTTTGGATTCATATCGATTTTCTGGGACGTAATTATTGTAGGATTTCTTTATTCTACTAGTAATTGTAAGCCAATAGAACAATCGTATTGACGTAGTTAAAATTGTTTAATAAAATACCTTTTTATAAGTATCTTATGACTTTCATTTTTAAATTTAACAATATTGAATTCATCCTACTGCTTCCCGCCTAATAGAGATATTTATTTCATTTCTGTTTTCAATTAAACTGTCCACGGAAACTAGACTTGTAGTATGTAACAAATTTTTTTGTAGCAACTGCTGTGGGAAAAGAAAGCCCCGAACATTTTTTTAAATGGTAGGTAGTATTGATTTTTCGTTATTGCGATAACTGTCAACAAACTGACTAATATTTACTTGAACCCATGGAACAAAAATATGGCATTCCATTTAAAAAATGCAAAATGACCTCCAAATGACTTAACAATTTTTTATCTACATTGTCATAAAACATAATTTGTAAAATATTTTTTAATTGTTTTTATCATCTATTGATTAGCAGTTATTTCAAACGGCAGTTTGTAGACACCCTCAATCGGTACTTGTCCCTCTTGACCCAAAATCTATCTATCAGCCAATCAATGAAACTGAATCAAAGTTACACGATACCCTGAATTATCAGACTTTCAGAATTCTCGCGACATAATTTCCGTTAAAAGGAATCCGGGCGCTAGGTGCCTCGCGTTCTCGCTCGAAAGAAATAAAGTGACACGGCGAGTCGAAATAAAGTAACATGCCGCAGTTGAAAGAAGTAATTAAAGCTATGGCCGCATCCCGCACCTCCTCTATCTTTTTCATCCGAAATTCGTTGGTGGTCGTCGAGGGTGAAGCATCCGTTTAAAAAAAAACGTACGACAGTTTTTCCGGGATCTCGGTGGAGAGAGCATTCGAAGAAGCCGAGAGAACATCAAAGAACGTTGGAACAACCGTTCGGTATTCGCCGAGAAACCGCCGTGGAATTTTTCAACTTCCCTCGGCGGACCTCGTCAAGGCGGTCGCGGTCCGTAGAGGGGCCAAGGAAACTTTTCGACGAAAAACGATTAGAAAAGGAAGACAAGGCGGAAGAAGGAAGTCGAGTCAAGGCGTCATTCGCGAGAGATGAACGAGGACGAGCGAAAGCTTAGTGCTGATCCTTCCAGGCGTGAATCGTGGTTGGTTCGAACTTTTAATTACCTGCTACTTAAGGAACGGGTCTACGGGGAGGCGAACTGGAGCGGGGGCGGGAGTGAGGGCGACGAAAGAAGAAGCGGCGAGAGGAAAAAAAAAAAAGGAAAAGAAACGAACGAAATGGTCTGCGGAACGTGCAAGGATACGGTTTGCGTTTGTGAAACAGACTTGAGCAACCACTCGAAACTGCTTCCTAACAGGAAAGGAAATCTTTCAAGTATCCTTTTTCCAACGAGTCAGCAGCTCCAACTTCCAGCAATGCTAGTTTTTTTCAATTAATTAAACCAGAGCATTCGGGAAGCCCCGTTCCGTCTCATACACACTGACAAGTGGGAAACGATCCTGTAATTGGGATTCATTTTACGCGGCAAAGGGAAAAGTTAGGTTTACGTAAACCAGATGATATTCTATTGGAAAGTTTCCTGTACGCAGAGGGAAACCAATTTCATAACAGTTATGTTATGTTTATAACAGTTGATTTCCATCTTTATGGCTTTTATTGATGTGTATCTAATTGTACAGTGAATTTTCTATTTCATTATCGAGATCATGTTGAGGTCCTTCTAAGTGTGTTTCATAATTATGAATTTGAATTCGAATTCAAATTGTTTCTTCAGGACACAGAAACTGGCGACTATAAGAGTTCAATAATTCGTTGACACTTTTTATTTAAGAAATTACAAATATACTGCTTTGAAGTAGAAGAAAAAGCATTTTATTTTTCGAAAGCAACATCGTAAAGGTGATCTCCATCTCTGCACAGACACTCCTCCGATCTCGAGCGATTCATTACACGGCGCAGCATTATCACTGGGATTTTGTTGATTTCTTCTTGAATTCTGAGTTTAAGATTGACAATATTGTGTGTGCTTTTTTAAATAACCCTACAAATAGAAATTGGATGTCGTCAAATCGGATTCTGTTCAAGAAATGTCCCCATTTATGGACAGTTCATTAGTATTCTTGCCTGCCAAGATCACGTGCTTTGACGGCATGCAATTTTGATTTGTGGGGTTATTTAAAAAACAAAGTCTACATTGACTCGCCACACAATATTACCGAGCTTAAACTCAAAGTTCCGGTGGAAATGCTACGCCGTGTAATGAATATCAAGATTGGAGTATTGGAGAAGTGTCTGCGTGGAGACGGAGATCACCTTTAAAAAGTTGTTTTCAAAAAATAAACTCCTTTTTTTAAATACTTTAAGGCAGTGTATTTGTAATTTCTTAAATAAAGAATGTCAACGCATTATTGAACTTTTATAATCATTTCTTTGTCGCATCCTGTATATGGAAAATTATTCAATCTAATTTTATAAGAATAGTTTAAGATAGATTTCTATTTCATTACCGTTAAAATATTCTTAAGGAGGGAATCTGATATAATCGGCTGAAATTCAAAACATTTTTGAGAATTCTTTTTTAGGAAACTATACATATGTAATTGTTTTCAAACTTCCAAGCTACAATATTACATGCTCAAAAGAGTAAAAAAATATTTTTTTATATAAAAATAGTTCGGTAGTTCAAAATGGCGCAAATGTTTCAAGACGGTCTCACAAAGAAACACAGGGAGAGGTCTTCGGATTTTTTAAAAATTTGATACCGTACGTAAAGATCCCCACTCGAACATCAATTTCTCGAAATAGTAAGATGCGCTTCTCAAAAGAATTTGAGAAAGTTAAATTTTAATATTTCGAGTTGATTAGCTGTGATTAAATACTTGATTATTACTATAGATTTTATCAGAATTGCATATAACACGTGTTAATATTTTAATAAATAAAGAAAAAAGATAATGAAAAAAATCGTCAATCCTGGGATTAAAAGTCTGATGATGCCCTGCACCATGAGTTACGGAACGTTCTACAAAAATGTTACTAATCAATGTATATAAGGCAAATGACCCCATTACTGACCGTACCTCCAATAACCAACAGGTTACAAATTATTTGTTGTTTATAGCAACGAATAAAATATATGGATCTACGTAATTTATTCAAAGTCATGAGAAATATACATAGAATCGTACAATATAAAAACAATTTTTATCTTTTTGTTTATTATAATAGCTAGATGGAAAAATCCGGTCAATAAAGGGGACATCCGGTCCTTTATATAATTTTCATCATAATTTTTGTATAAACAGTTAAATAATATTTTAAAACCGATTTCATTAAGAAACTAGAGACGTTAATAAATACGGTCATTCATACTTTACTCAAATATTGTCATGTATTAGTAAAAAATAATTATTTTTAAATGATTACTTTCTTAACTGTCCCATAATGGGGTCACTTACCTTAAGGGACTCTGAAAATAATTGAATTTGATTTTTCCAAGTTCGTTTGAAAAGCCTATCTTACTATTTGGAGAAATTGTTGTTTGAGTAGGGATCTTTACATAGAGTAAGTATCCAATACGAAAGTCGTTTCACGGCGCGGCGCGGCGTGCAGTTTAGGTTGTGTTGTAGTGTTCTGAAACCTGAAAAGCAGATAGTTCTGTCTTTGTAACAAGATTATGCTGTACGTGAACGTAAATTCGAAGTAATATTATTAAATTTAACTATATTTATAACATAATTAACGTGAAATTCTTTTAGTGAAAATTACAACTATCATTTCGAAAACTCACCATTAAAAACTACAAAATTCTTCTAATCTTTGGAAATTCTATTCAACGTTCCTTTGAAAAAATCTAACTGAAATAACTTGCAAGAAATCCTTTACATAAATCCAACATCTGCTAGTTTGTTTTCACTCTTAGAAATCGATTTAGCTGCACTTTCAAGAACGACTTTTAACTCACTCATATACAGAGACTTGTACATATTTATTACTGATTTCCCTTTAATACAAAATGTGAAATTTTAAAGAAATTTCATGGTAACGATAAAGAAAGCCAATTTGCTTCAGGAGCGTCTTGCAAAGCACCGCATTACGTTGAAAAATTGCCAGTCATACAGAATCAAATAAGCATCAGAAACCGAAGTGCAGAATAACATTTTAAGATTTGAAATTTCTGACCGACCAATATATCACGAAGTTGCCCTAAACCGTGCGATTGCCAAAGTGTTAAGTGAACACACAGCTTCGCCAGAGATCAATTTCACGATCTGCAAGCAGACGCGCCAGCTCGCGGCTGATCCTTCGCCATCCTCTTCACGTATCCCTTCCGTATTTCTCAGTGGACGGGCACCGGTACATTTAATTGAAAAACATGTAATTCGTAATTTCCCGAGGGGGGGAGAGGGGAATGCTCACGCATCTTCGCGATCGTTCAGCTCCACGACAGGAAATCTGCAGGACAATTCCGAAATTGCGTTGCACGTTTCCTCTCCCGGTTTATCGCGCCAATCCCTTATTTTAAATACATCGATCGGTATAAGTTTCGGTTTTAAATAAATTAACTTTCGCCTTAACGGTTTCCTTCCGTTTACCTACGGCTCGCTGGTAATACGACGACCCTCCGAACCAAGTTTACTTAAGGTCGTACAATTAAACTCTTTGAGAGAGCACTTTCCCCAGCTTCCTAACTCATCTATATTTCTTCTTAATACAATAGGACCTTCATTATCGGATCCCTATTGTCCGAATGTCCTATTATTCCAACATTCTTTTATTAGAATCGAAGATACCCCGGCGAAATTATCTTTTTTGTGGAAGCAAGATTTTGCAACTAACGATATCAATTCTTAGAACGGCGAAATAATGTGTGACGTATACGGTGCGTTTAAAAAGTTTCCACACTGACATAGGGTGTAAGAAAAATGTTGCACGTCCTTGAAACGGGTGATTCTTGAGATGATTTTAAACAACTTTTTCCTTAGCGAAAATATTAGGTGGAGCTTCGTTAACGAGTTATTAACGAAAAACACCGACCAATTTAGAGAGCGAGTACAGTGTACGAATTTCGGCGCGGACTACAACTATGCGTGGCATTAGTCATCGCCCGCGCCAAGGTTCGTCTACTGTTTTCGTTCTCCGATTGGTTGGTGTTTTTCGTTACTATTTTACAGACTACAGTGTTGACTCGAAGAATAGCTGGGTTTCAGAACCAAGCGCAGCCCTTTATCGAATCGGTTTCGATCTCGGTCACGACGGAACGAGGAGACTCGCACCGGCGAAGAAGTGGTGATGATAGAAAAATCCCTTTTTCGAATCAAACTCAGGCGTCGTTCTTTGAGTCAACACTGCAAGATTGTCCTTATATCGAAACAGTACTGTATTTCGAAAAAATTTTAGATTACTTTCAGTGTTCTATTGATTCACAAAGAGTGTATTTTGATGTATTTGTCTATATCCTGTTCGAGATTTCAAACAAAACATATTACAACCCTTCTGTCTCTTCATATCAACATAAGTGTGCTGCAATATCATTACGATCCTTTTCAATGGGTTCAAAATGTGAATTGTAGAATTCTCTTACTTTTTTTACATGATGTAACTACAGTTCCAACAGTAAAAAAAAAAAAAAAAGGATTTTTCAATAATACAATAGTATATCTAATATTTTACACTATTTTTTAAACGATCAAATTTTCAAACAATAATACTTCATAAAATGGATTTTCTAAAACCAAAAATGTTTCTGGTTTCACAAAAGAAAGTGCATAGTATGTGTCTGCCATGTCAAGTATAAATACCCTCCTGTGAACTCTCCTTTTTTTCCATGAAAGTACTTCGGTAAATAAAATAGAAATGAATGGCTTTGGCCTAGTGATTCGGTGAAATTCCAAAAGGGGTTTAAATACGACCCACTGTTTCAAGAGCTTTTTTTTCACAGAGCTGGGAATTTTTTAGAAACGTACGTGTATTCAGTTAAATAGCCACTTGCACAGTAGACTCTGAAAAACTCATAACGGTCTCCGATTGATAGACACTTGCTGTATCACGTATGACTATTAATCCTTCAAGCTTCTGTCTCGGGTTTCATATCTCTTATGGAGGTTTTGCGAAACAGATTGTATGGAACTTGTTTTTGGAATAACGACGATTGTTTTATACCTATTATGTCTTGTATTACTTACAAAACAAACAGAATAATTGTAACATAACAAGCGCGCAAGAAGTAACTGTTCATAAAAAAGTAAGGAAAAAGAAATAAAACAAAGCTTTGTCATCTGTGGCTTAGTTTTCGAAACAAGTGGGTTTAAAAATTCATTCCAACTGAGAAGGAAGAAATATTTATTGCGTTACGCTCCATAATGTTTCAAAATGTAAAGAGTGAGAACATTGTGATAACTTTTCTACTCAAAAGTAGGTAAAGACCAACTGTTAACACATTAACATCAATAAACATTCGTAAGATAGTTTTTATACGCTTCTCTATTTATTATAATAACTAATAATACATTTTTGAAAGTTTGATACTTTGTAATAGATAAAGAAAATATCTACATATAAAAGAAAATAGGAGAGAGTTGCTGATATCGTACCAGTCACCTAAATCGATCCTCATCGATTTTTCGATTATTGAAATATAAACGGTTTTTGGCTTTATAAATATAAAATACATGCGTAGTAAGAAGTGAAAATACCAAATATCTCATTGAACTCTTATTTTATGTAAGCTACAAATGTTTAAAAAATGATTAGAGTTGTAAATATTCGACTATTCGAATAGTTCGAAAATTCTAAGATTATTCGAATGATTGAAATTTCACCACGTGTTATAGTGCCGCAAACTTCTCGTCGTTTCAATTCGCAGTTGATATAATATAGGTACGAACTTGGAATATTTGAATAGTCCTAATTATTCGAATAACATTTGAAGACTAAATATAAGTTTTTAGCAATAGTAGAATACAAATTACATTCTACACACGTCAACAATAGGTATTTAAGTTATTTTAGTATCCCTTTCTCTGCTTTAAATCAAACAAAAACAAAAAGGCAAAGTCTAAGTTACGCAACGCACCCTTAAAAATAATAAAACGATACGTTGTCTTGTTCCATCTCCCGTTAAATATACAGAATTTTTTTCGATCTCAATATCAATTTGTTATTCCGAAACGGAACTCTCCAAACGGAACTCTAATTGTTCCAAGCGGTGTAACATCGAACAAGGTGGAATAACAAGCAGCCCCTCCATATTTTCGTGGAAGCCACTCTTGTTCTCATATTATCAGCTACTCTACGGTTAACAGATGTTCTCTCCCAGTCTGTACTGGCAACATCATAGTAAACGGCAACCGTGCACCGCGCCCTCCAGAAATAAAAGACGTAAACAATTTGCGGGGGAAATGTGGCGTGCCTCGGTTGGCGAATACACAAGAGAATATCGAGTCGTTTATTTCCCTGCCCTGCAAATCATCTAGACGGAGATAATAGTTCACCGACCACGAATAACAATTTATCTGAAGTGTTCTTTCAGGATCACAAAATCGGAAGCGACGTCTAGTTGCCCCGTAATTACATCGTTTTCGATACGTACAACCATTACGCCGTTTTCCATCGCGGTTCTTAAGATTTATTTGGAACGATTTCGATCACGAATTTCAGATAATTCGCTGTCATTCTACTGTGGGTTAAAAGATGTGCCTACGCTTTAAATTTGTGTATGAATAAACTACAGGCAAATTTCAAAATAGTTGAAGTAATGTATTAAATAGTTGATGTAATTAATAGACTGCGGAAGTTTATTCAAATTAATATTTTTATATACAGTGAAGTCTGCTTACGACTGGGCAGTTTTATCTTTATACCATTAGGGTAATGCCTCCAACCACTATTTTTTGTCGACTTGAACCGTGGGAACTTTCTCGGCCGCGAGCTCGACTCCCGAAACAATGGGCTATAAAAGACAAGGATAGCACTAGGCATTTAAAAATGCTCGTGACTGATTTTCATATTTTCCCATCGAATTTTTACGAGAGTGACGCTAATCGATTCCTTATACTTGACCGATTAAAAAACTACCAAACACAACATAATTCGGTCCATAATTAACGAAATAACGAAACAAATTAATTTTTACGCTTCAATTCTAATTTCGCTAAAAATAGTCCGATTTATGTCGTATTTCGACTAATTTTCATCGGAAAAATGTAAGAAAGTATACGTGGTATCAGTTTTATAAACATTCGACAATAATTAGTAACCGATGAAAATTCAGGGAGGAAATATTTCACACCTGACTACGCGGTATTCTTTGATATTCGCCAAGCGACGGCATCGGGTTACGCGCGTGGCTAGGGTCGTTCGAGCGCCGAGTCATCAATTTTTCTCAGTTTCCGCGATCTTATCCGTTGTCGTATCGATACAAATGTTTCACCATTGGATTCTAAGCGTTCTCCCGATTAAAATAACAAAATTTCATGTAAATCGGACTATTTTTAGCGAAGTTAGAATTGAAGCGTGAAAATTAATTTGTTTCGTTATTTCGTTAATTATGGACCGAATTATGTCGCGTTTGGTACTTTTTAATCGGTCGAGTATAAGGAATCGATTGGCGTCACTCTCGTGAAAATTCGATGGAAAAAGATGAAAATCAGTCACGAGCATTTTTAAATGCCTAGTGCTATCCGTGCCTATTATGGCCCCATTGTTTCGGGAGTCGAGCGCTCGGGCTCGAGCGTCCAAACACAAAAACCAGTCAAGCGAGAAATCGGAGGTGCGAGATTCACTTCCCACTTCGTTTAAGACTTGAAATGCGGATCTGATTGACCTAGTCTTATCCGGAATGTACTGTACATAGAATAGCAACTGAGTCTTAAATAAATGTGTGTTTTATTTTGTAAATATTATAAAGTGCATTATATTTTTTATATTTGATTGCATTTTCATACCTGCAGGCTTTCTTACAGGTTTTTGCAATTTCAAAATTGCCACAAACACATAAACTTCCGCAGTCTAGTAATTAATCGAATATAATTGTAGTAAAAATTTTTCGTTCATATCATTGAAGTATTACCTTCATACCTGTATAAACAATCATTTGTTTGTTTGTTTTTAGCAAAGGGTTATTATGCAAAATATTAAAATTGCAATTTCGACGCTACTATTGTCGCTATATTGCATATTTTGATCTTCTTCTCTTTATCTGTGAAATATTATGTTATTTTTGTATACATATTTACTTAATATATCACTAAACAATATATATTAAAAGATAAATCCTATTAAACATATTATTCCACTTATTTCATCATTTTCTGTGCTCGAAATTGGACGTTAACTTACTTTTCAACGCAACTATTACTCTTACTTGTTGAGCCATCAATACACAGGGTGTTTGGGATAGTATAGTAAAGCTTTGAAGGGGTGATAGATCACGTAAAAACAAACAAAAAACTTCTATATGACATGGGTCCAAAATTCAACCATTTTTGAAAAAAACTGTCCTGAACATTTAAGCTATAAACCACTATAATTCAAAATAGGCACGTTTTTCGTAAGCAATTTCTTCGCTAAAATAAAGATTACGATCTTGTTAATCCAATAAGTACAGTAACTGTGATATTGTTACCTTGTATCGCGAAAAAATAATATTTTTCTAACCCCCTAAATTATCACGATTTTAAAGGGTAATTTAGGGGGTTAGAAAAATATTATGTTTTCACGATACAAGGTAACAATATCACAGTTACTGTACTTATTGGATTAACAAGATCGTAATCTTTATTTTAGCGAAGAAATTGCTTACGAAAAACGTTCCTATTTTGAATTATAGCGGTTTATAGCTTAAATGTTTATGACAGTTTTTCCAAAAATGGTCGAGTTTTGGACCCGTCATATAGAAGTTTTTTGTTTGTTTTTACGTGATCTATCACCCCTCCAAAGCTTTACTATACTATCCCAATCACCCTGTATATTCTAGCTATATACTCATAGTAATTTAAGTTTTACTGGTTGTTCACGGGAGCGAATGGCGGAAGTAAAATATTTACGTGCATGCGCGGCGATCTTCAAGGGGCGGATATTGCGTTTCAACATTACTGAATTGGTAATTTAACCAAATCAACGGACACATCTGGCCACACATTCTGGTTTCAGAAACGGTAACTATCGATTTCCACAAAATTACATCAAAGATTCCATTAAATACCTAACTGCTGGTTCAAGCAAATTCAATAAAATTCAGATCGGATCAAACATGACGAACCACGTGGCCAAAATAACAAGCCCTCGTGTACGAGACGAAAATTAACTCAACGATGTAGTTAACGCAGATCATTCGCAAGTATTTGCTAACCTGTACATTTTCCTCGTATCGTTATTTTTAGCAAAGTTAGGAATTTCACGTGTTAACTAATTTTTCCCGTATTATCGTTGATTGAAGCTCAATAGTGTTTGGACTTTTTTTCAGCCGGAGAGCACAAGGAATCGATCACCGTTTCGCTCGTTAACATCAGATAACGATTGCATTCATTCCGTAACGAGCACATCGAGCGGCTAATTCTGACCTTGTCTTCGGCGGCCGGCTTGTGATCTAGAGCCTCGAGATCTCGGCTCGGGATTGTTCCGGGAATTGGAACAAAACAAATTGTGGTGGGGATAGCGACCGACCGACTCTCGCGGGCACCACTGTATTATATGCAGATAAAAATAAGGAAAGAAGTTTAGAAGAAAGAAAAAGAAAGTAATTCAAATAAGAAAATTATGAAATACTGTTTTGGGTTGTAGAACTGTTAGTACTTCCCTTAGTAGAGTTAACATTTCTACTTAAACAAGAATCTTTCCTTGAAATGTTAAATTATTAGCTGAATATGAATATTTTATCATCCTTACTTAATACAAATACAACAATTCTACAGCCACAATTCCAGTATTTTTATTTATTTTTTATATATGCATTTAATTAAAACCTTTTATGAGAATTTCTATGAACGAAAATCCTATCAGAACTACTTACACTGAATCAGTTCAAAGTTCCTATCAAAACTACTTACTTTTTAATAAATAACTAATATACATTGTAAATTATTCTTATAAAATGATGTTTGCTATTAAATCTTATTACAAGGTACATACTCAATGTAACAATGAGTTTGATAGCGATCTCAATGTCAATTTGAATTTCACAGAGGAATTATGGAGCGGTTTAAACAGAAAAGCTCAACAACAGAATTTAAACCTAAAGAAATATTCGCAAAAATTTTAACAATCTGTATGTGGAAATATTAGCTACGAAATGATTACAAAATTAATAGCTAGGATGTTGAGACTAATAAAATCAGTTTCAAGAGCAGTTGTGGTGGATATTTTAAGGACATTAAGATTCCATTATTTTTTATTATCATTGATGGGATATTAAATGTATTATTGGTATGATAAAATCCATTAACGATTGTATAATCTCTTTTCTAGTATATTCTCTGTATATTCTCTTTTCTACAAATATTGAATGAGTGGATCAAATAGATTATTGATGACTTTATATATATTTTGAATATAATGCATTTTTAAAAGATTATTAATAAACTGAAAAGAAAATACAAACAAAATTTAGAATAAAAAGAATAATAATGAAGATTAGTGAAGATAAATATATCTTGATATGTGGAACATTGTTTTTCTTGATTACGAAAAAAATAAATATTCAAAGACACAATAACAAAAATATTCTTATAGTTATCCGTAGATACCAAAAATAATCCTAGAAAAGAGCAAGAGTAATATAGTAGTAAGTACCTGAAGAATTTTCCCCTGTATTTTTCGTTTCATATTTTCACTTTAACAAGATGATTAGGTTGAATAAACTAGTTTTGAACTTAACCCTTCGGCAATTATCAGTATTACAAATACAGTTACAATTAGTATTTCGAAAAGCAAAATACAATAAAGTGTATCGCGAGGTACATTCGCTGTATGCTTTTTATCAAATATTGATAACGGTCTTAAAATAATATGTTTCCGTATTAATCGAGCATAACCGAACAAATATCTGTCAACCATGAAGGATTAAATCACGCAATGTTTACGTTTCTCTTTCCACGAGTTTAATATCACACCAACTGCATAGATTATTATCGATTGGTCAACAAATTTCTAAAATAAAACATTGTTAAAATAATATCTAATCTATTCCAGTAATCATAAGGTCCGATGTAACTCTTGGTGATTATTGAGGGTTATTTCAGCGAGTGACATACAATTCATTCAAAAATGTATGTAAACATTAATGCCATAAAATATTCAAGTCACTATTCCAACGCGAAAGCGTAGATTTTTATACGGATATTTATATGGACTCAAAAACTTGATCATTCAAAATTCAATTTTAGTTACTACTGAGAATAGGTAAGCAGTAACTCAATTCTATTAATCACAATACAACGTATGAAATATTATCCAATGATTATACTGTGGATGTTTATGCAAATTAAAATTTCCAAGGGTATAGAAAAAGAAAAGCAATCTAAATAAAAGTGTCTTTTACCTCCTAATATTACAAAATGTATTTGGGCACATTTAAAATCGTCATAAATGCATAAACATCCGCAGTCGGCTAATGACACTTGATTTATGTAGTAGCACAAACACAAATAAGTCAGATAGAAGCATCTTCCATAACAAACTCGAAAGGTATTTTTCTCGTCGTGTGACACTTCGAATTAAGACTCATCTGTTCATAACCGTAACTACGCAAGATACACCTCACAACCTTCCCGCTAAAAACACAATATCCGTCGATTTCCTGGAAGGTTAGATATTGCTTACCGAAATTGTGCATGCATCGAACCCCTCGCACTCAACACCCATCAATATCCCGCCGACAGTCTACTTCACTTCGGCTCGGAATAAAAGCATCAAACAACTATGACACCGACACCTTTCATTCCCCAGTATTCCCCCGGCCTCGTAAATAGTCGTCTAACATAAATCATGCACGGAGCATCGATTCCTGAACGTCGGGAACTCGTAAAGACGCGCGGACCGAGTCCTCGCCGCCCCCATCGCGGTACTCCAACATAATCTCGAATTTCAATTTGAAAACCGCTGAAGTATCAAATTCGACTCGCTGTATTCTACACTCCCGAAGTACGAACCCGTCACATACCTCAGAATCGAGAACGTCCTCGGAAAACGCGGAGCCGGTCGAAGTAAGACGCGTTTCCTCGATGCTTCATCACTCAATCACTGTACACAAGTTACGTGCATGACGAAAATTGCGAACGAACCGATAGCCGGGAGCACGGACGAACACGGTAACATCGTCGAGGGAACATGACACTCGGACGAAACGACGGGGATTGAAAGGAGAGGCGCGGAGACACGTTCGTACTCCACGGCGGCCGGAGGCAAACTGCCCTTCGTGGCGTGCGCGCCACCACCAGGGCTCGATGCTCGCCTCGGAGAAATCACTCTACGTGCAGCCGCGAAATCAGACACAGCTCTCCGAGGAGTCCGCGAACGACAAACGACACGTTAACGAGAAGTCAAGCCGACTTGGCGATCGAGACAAGCTGCCTCCATCGTCCTCGACGCGTGGGTGCCCCAAGCCGGGGAGCCATAGGAACAAGCCGATCCGTGGCACTGTTTCGCGAGATTCTAAAAAGGAATTGTGTGATTTTGAGAGTAGCAAAGCCGTAGTAGTCACCAATCAAATAATTTATTCAAATTTAACTCTTAACATAAAGTAAAAGTACAATCAAAGAAGTCGAGTCATTGTAACAAGAATATCACGTAAATTAATGAACATTCTAACCTATAAATATTTCGAATAACGAATAGAATCATTGAGTGAAATAATCAGTAACCTAAATTGACGCAATCGCACAATTCTTTCGTAATTTCTGATTGACTTGTGGGGCCCACGCGCGGAGGACGTTGCGAGTGCGAACAGCCGAATCGTTCGTCGTTCACGTTGGACAGCTGCAGGTCGCTAACCAAGTATTTTATATAGATATATTAGCTAGAGGACAGAGATATTGCGGTGGCGGGCCCACTACAGTACAGGGTACTTGAACAGAGATCCACCCTCGTGCGTGGCTTTCTCGAGAGTTCGCCTGCGCTCGGTGTTCCCGTTGCGTCGGTAACACTCTGTTTCGTGTAAAGAGAGAAAAACGCTGGTAACTGTGGTCGTTACAGGACGCGGTACTCCGAAGGAGATCCACCCTCGTGCGTGGCTTTCTCACGAGTCCGTTCGTTCCTCGATTACCCAGGGACGTCTGAGCACTCTCTTAGTAAGAGATCATTCTACGTAGCTAATCGATGCAATAATTTAATGATCTTGGTTCTCGGCCTGTCCACTTCGTGCGGTAGTCTAGAAGCGTCTAGAAACGAGAGAGAGAGAGAGAGAGAGAGAGAGAGAGAGAGAGAGAATATTAACTTAGGAGCTCGACCGAGTATAACGCGGAGACGAGAGTCTATACCATCATTGTCCTCAGACCGTTAATTATCCATTGTGTAAACGATCGGATTGAAGAACATAACGTTTGTACGCATCCTCTTTTTTAACAGAATATAGTTAGCTTTGTGTCTCTGTCATCACAGAATTAAAGCAATTATTATTTCTGCACACCATTTCTCCCTTGTGGCTATCCAGTGGCCTGGTGGCCCGAACCTCACGTAATTTAGTATCACTCTCGTAAGATAAATATTCGCATCTCCATGCAAATTTTGTAAATGTGACCGACGGCGCTCCTACATTCACCGTTAGTAGTTGAGTCTCTGCTTCAAGGTCAGCAAATTCACCGTAGGCTATCATCATCACTCCATTCATATTGCGAGCGGATCTCTGTGATGCCGATAAAGATCACCGAGGGTATAGAAGAAATCTGATTAGAATATAGAAGCGTTTTAGGACGGTTACAGTATGTATTTCATTCTTCGATCTTCTGGATTTCGCAATGATGTGGGCCAAGATACCTTTTTCCTCGCAAGAGTTGATGTCAGAGACTGTCAATTCGTCAAATTTCTATTCTTTTACCTAAAGAAATTTTATAGAACTCTTTGAATATATATCTCTGTAACATATAAAAAGCGCGGAGGGTTTACAGTATTCCTTGTACCAAAAAAAAATTCCTAAATATTGCCTATTTTCATAGCGCTCCTATTTCTAAATGAAATAAATAGAATCAGAGACAATCGGTGCCTCGAATGCAGTTCTTTATATTCACTGACTCTGGAAGCTTTCTCAAAACAAGAAGCTATCGAAACTCAAAAGTGTAATAAGTAATAAGCTATAAATGATCGGTTAGGAGAATTAGGAGATTCAGAATATTAGGTATCAATTCTTTTGCTAACTCTAATAATTTGTTTCATATCAAATTTGCAAACATACTGCGTTTATTGAATACATTTGAATACAACGCATTTGTCCAGCATTTCTATTTTCCACAAAGCTTTTAGATGTCGAAGTACAGTCGAATAGTAAATATTCGTTTCCTCTGAGATTCCTTGCACAGTTACACGCGAATCTGTTTTGTCTATGTCTTCTAAAATATCATTTTCAGTGACTATCTATCGACTTATGGCCACGAGACACACATCCCAACATTTTTTGAACCAATAGCTTGGTCAGATCAGATATAGTATCTAGACTGAAAGCCATATTTATGTTTCGTGTTGCTTCAGTGTGTTATATCCAAGTTTGTATTCTTGCGAGTAGGTTGTTCGACTTTTCTTATTTTTTATGATGAATGAATGCTGATTTTCGTCGAATTTATCAACAATGTTTAAGAAGTCAATCCTGGAAAATGGCAAATGATGTTTCATTTGTAAAAATGTATTATAATCGTCATAAACTCTCTACATTAAAAAAAAAAAAAAAAAAAAAAGATGTCTAATAAATATTAAAGTACTTATTATACAGTACAAGTATGTAAACACAGCATTCATTGTAAATATGTCAGGTTATAATAATAGTAAAATATGTGTGAGATTATCATTATAGTCAGGTTATAATAATAGTAAAATATGTGTGAGATTATCATTATAGGGCTGATGGTACTATAATTGTTTCTGAAGAAGGTTTAGCCATGATATATTAAACAATACACGTTGCAAAAGCTGTAGCGATAAGTCTCGGTAATGGTCAATGTTATCGCAGCGGCTCTAGCAGGGGGCTGAAACGTATAACGATAATTAATTACCGAGAAATGTTGAGAATAATTAATTGTTGGGAAATAATTAATCGTGCGGGGCGATAAAATATACTTGATTGAGCTGTAATTTATAATCTGTACGCGGCACAACGGATAATTCTCTAAAGAGTGTTACAAAAACTTCATTTCTTCGTAAAGTTGTTAAGTTAATCGAAAGGGAACATGATGTATGAAGAAAATAACTAATTGCGTTAACAAAAGCTCGTTCAGTAAATAACGTCATTTCTGGGCTAGTTTTACATAGTAAATATATTTATTTTTACGAAGGAAACACCCCAAGTGTAACGCTGACATAAATATTAAAAATTTTACATTGCGATATACATTAATAACAATATCTATCGAATTATTTAACCAGGGAAACATGATAACCATGATATCAAGTGAAACAATCTTTCAAAGACTAATAATTTCAAGCAGCTTTATAATTCGTACATTAACAATAATAATTATTAACAATTTGCACAAGACAAGTTGTTAAATCTTTTTTTTGTAACAATACCTGTGACTTAAATTGTCATTATTGGAAATTTCAATTTTTCTCAATACCATTAATTTCGTGATATTGAATTAACCATAAATCCGTTGATATAAATAAATCCGAACATCGAAAAATTCCTCAGTCTGTGCTGATCCGCTATGAATCTGAGGGTGGTTACTGAGTGATATCCAGTGGACATCCTGGACCTGAGCGGACAAAGGATGGACAAGCAGCTACTAGAGGCCATCGAACGGACATTCTGCCCAGTTCCAATGGTTGCTGAATTGAATTGCAAATCTTGAATTGTTGAATCTTTTTTTTCCCTATTCCCTACAGATTCTAATTTTCCTCTCCCCTCATTTTTAATTGACATCAGATGGTTCGCAATCACTCATGCGATTCCTTCATCGTCGTTTTTCATTCTTTCAAAGATTTTTAATCGAAATCGGGTAGTTTGAATCGCTCGTGCGATTCTTTCAGCATCATTCTTTCTTTCTTTTAAAGATTCTGAATCGACATTGGATGGTTTAAATCGCCCGAGCGATTCCTTCAGCGTCGTCCTTTCTGTCTCTCGACTCTCCATTCTCCTTACCCACCGACCCAAACCCTTAGAGTTCATAATTAGGTAGACTAATCTACTATACAGGGTGTCCCAAACTTGGCGCGGGAGCCGAAAAGGGGAGATACCTGTGGTGATTCTAAACAACCTTTTTGCTTTGCGAAAATTTCCTCCGAAGCTTTGTAAACGAGTTATTAACGAAAACCATCGGCCAATTAGAGCACGCGTATAGCGAGCGTTCGGCCGACGAGTGACGGTGCACAAGCTACGCGTAGCGTTTGCTCTCGTCGCGCTGGAGCCTTGTACAATTAATTGGATAATTAATTTAAAAATCTGAAGAAAATACTCAGTCACTGATTCTTTTCATAATTTAGCATAAAATAGTTCAAGAGAAATTGGACAATAACGTAAAGATCTTGAGTTTCTTGTACATGGCTTCAGCGCGGCGAGAGCAAACGCTATGCATAGCTTGTGCACCGTCACTCGTCGGCCTGATTGGCCGATGTTTTTCGTTAATAACACGTTTACAAAGCTTCGGAGGACATTTTTCCAAAGGAAAAAGTTGTTTAGAATCACCCCAGGAACCTCCCTTTTCCGGCTCCCGCAACGAGTTTGGGACACAATCAGTTTGATTTTTCCCTCTAGGCTTTAGCTACAAAAAGTATTAAAAGAAGACGCCCGCGACCACAGCGAGATTTAATGTAAATTAGGTTAACTTTAGTTTAAGATTTCTAGGTTTACAATTGTAACACTCGATGTACAATTGCCAAGCTACCATGCCTTAGTTTTCTTTGCTCGGAAACTCGCTCCTCATCCCTGAATAAAGAGATCACCTCTGCTTTTGTCGATAGAAGCAAAGGATCGGCTTGTGGGATCGGTACCGATTGGTCAGTCCATCCCTTGGGAGTCCGGTCGAGGGAAAAATGTCTCGGACGTAGAGGGATGTCTTAGGGCTCTTCGTTAGCCATCAGAAACCATGAACCAGGAACCAGGTCCACGCTTTCGTCGCTCCTAGAAGGGTGCAGGAAGTGGGTCTGTTCCTAACGTAGTAGGATCTGCACCATCGAATGCCGATTCTCAGTTGCAATGCCGTAGAGTCCCTATTGCCTTCATTTCCCTCATTTTTAGAACTGAGGTGACGGATGGAATTTTGATTCCACAGAATCCACTTACAGAAGATTAATATTGGAATTAGCTGTTCAGTAACGTCGACTGTGTTGCATGGTACGAACCTTGAGTATATGGTTTCAGTGCAATATGGTAAAAAATTGTGAAAACTCTTATCTAACGTGACACTTGGAGCAAAGGCAGTAGGGTATTCATCATTGTTGGCCTGGAACCTTCAGTGGTCCTTTACAAGACATTTTCTGTCCTTGATTGGTCTAATTGCAACAAATGATTCTCTGAACACGGTCATAGTTGGGTCGTTGAAAGAGAATTCTGGTACTGCACCCAGTTAGAACTCTAGCTACTTAAGTTAAAATTCACTGAAGACGGTCAACAAAATTTACTTTCTGATGTAACTCATACTCTGACGCGGTATATGGATACATTATCGTGTTGAATCATTAATTGGGAGTACTTAGAGTCCACGATTCTTAATTTATAACGAGCGATGTTGCAAGGGCGATGGTTCAAAGGGCGTCTGCCTTGACAGCGAAATTCCTCTATGATTTGGGGATGCTGCGTTTGCGACTTGTCTTTTAGTGTTTTGCGGAAGATTTAAGAGGTTATTGCATCTTCTAACATCTGCAATATCAAGTAATCAAATATTCTCTTGGTTGTGTCTGAAGAATTTTGCATGGTATTACATATTTGAAAGCAGAAGTTTTCAATGTGGGTTGTGCGCACCCCTTGAAAATGATATAATTTTAAGAGATAAATTTGCGAGTTTTAATAATAAATTGCCAGGTTTAATAATAAAGTCGCTAAATAAGAATCAGAAAACGATTGCAGAAATTGAAGACGAAATTGTTAAACAATAAATTGATACAAAGAATTGCAACAGAGAAGAAGATTGGAAATGTAAAAATAAACTCGAAACTTCATAACATTTGATCTAGAAAAAAGTAAACTTCCATTATCTGATAAAGAAAAGCTGAATCATGCTGAAAAGTTTTCACTAGTGTATTTGGAGAAGAAATATTGGGAAAAAATATTCAAAAATTGGGATCCAATATTCATTGCCCTTCACAACATTTTTATATCTTCCTTTCTTTTACATTCTTTTCTTCCTTCATTTAATATCAAAACCATTTTCAATACTTTTTTAAAATGGGTGTTTCGATGGCTGCGTCAAATATGATTATCTAACTTTACTTAACATTATGTCCCTAGTACGTAAAAGAGTTGTCATCGTCCTAGTTTATTTTTATAAAGTATGGATACATTTATTGTTCAAAGATTCTTGAAAGTATTAACTTCCACGTTCCTAATAGAATGATCAGACATTATTTACCATTCGCACTATCATTATATAATTCCCGTGTTGTTCATAGGGACATAATTTCAAGATTATCTCACTTAACAAGCAAATATTCAAAGCAAATTAATTTCTTTCGCCACTCTATTGTAACATTTAAATCTGAACTGCTTTACATTCTCAGAAGCGACTCTGACTTGAAATAGTATTTTTGTAGTAATATATCATTCAATCTAAAAAACTGAATGGCATCTTCGTTTCTCTAAAACTATTGCAAATATAAAAAAATTACATAGACTATCGCGTTGGTAGTAAGATATAGTATAACTTTTCCTCTTCCATTTTTTTAAATACTCACTGTTTATGAGAATCACAAAAACCTTGTATTTATAAAATAATTTATAGTTACATTGTACAGAATTTAACAGAATAATTGAACAGAATTCTTGGACCAGCTCAGTATCAATACACCAATGTTTTGGATGCAACAATGGTTTGGAAATTCGTGCTCCGTTGCATTTGGCTTGCTTTGGTTTGATTTTGGTTTGCCCTAATTACAGGTGTAATCAGTGTACCGGCTTCTGGCAGCCTATAATTGCCTTTGGTGTTTACCGCTTAAATTTTCAGTATGGCTTACGATTTACTTAGTTTTGATCACGTGCCAAACTGTAGCCCCACGGAATATTACATTTCAATTTTAACCCACTGTCTATAAAACAATTATGAAGATCTTTGTTGCTTTAAAAATTTAAGAAAACTTCCCTTTTATAAGGAAAGGACTTTGATTTTAATGTACTTTTGCAGGTTGGTAGTATATATAAGCTTCTAATGTTATACCTAAAATTATACAAAAGTACATTAAAATCCGAGCCGACCAGTTGGAGTCCTTTCCTTGTTAGTATAAAAAGCATTTGAAATATTTGGATCTTAGAATGAACCCTTACAGACTCTGCTACTCAATATTTCGCTCGAATGCTGCCATTAGAATCAAATCGTCTGAAAATTATGTACGAGATGGGAGTAACGTCAATGTACTGTCGTAATGTTCAAAGAATGTTGATGAATTTATACTATTGATCATTTACATCTCGACGAATACCATTCTCTATATTTCCAGACTCCGTTTAAATGGTTCATCCATCTCCTATGAATTTGATTGTGGTCTCTTCAAGCAAGCGTTTCTGCACCCCTTCATTCATCACATTTATCTAACAAAAAGACTTACTCTGCTTTAAAGTAAAACATTCTTATCGAAACTCTGCAGAAATTCGTCATCGGAGTATAAAACGATTCCCTGTAATCATTAATTTTAGAAGACACAATTCTGTGAAGAGAAGATTTCTCACCTAGATGTAATCATAAATCACAAATTGTTTTCTTCGAACTTAATCATGCTTAAGGAAGTATTCTAATGGATACAGGTAAACAATTCAATTTTTCTATTTTTTCAAATTTAGTTAATGTCCCTGAAAAAGTATATCTAAAATATTGTGACAAGCTTTGTATAATTAATTGAGTTCTGCATGTTTAGGGAATGGAACTTTCGGAAAAATGCTGGAGAAAGAAATTTTCGTTACTAAGTATTTTGAATTATTCTATTTGGAATTTTCTTATCGTTTTCTCGGGTATCAGTACATTTATTATACGCAGAAAGTAGTATTACAAGATGTGAATTACAGTGAAACAACTGTTTGTCGATTAGATACTAAAATAACAATGCAGGTGTATTATGGCACATTCAACGAACCAAATCTGTAGTTAATGAATACACGTAATGATCATTTATGACGGACCAGTGATATAAGTCCACCTCTAAATATCACAAGCTGATTAATGTCTAGCAGCTAATAGTTTAAGCTGCTTGCATCTATCATGTGCTCAGCATGCTGATCTTTCGTTTACCTCTACTAGCTTGACTCGATAAATGAACCTTAGTACTAAAGAAACTTCAGTCACGATGTTTTTCAAACTAAATTTTTCCTTCGACGCAATGTACATTTTCAGTCGAAATATTTAAGAATTTAACACTTATACATAATTTTGAACACCAGTTTATTGGAACTTCAAACGTGGCAAAACAAAAAAAAAGTGTTCGCAATAAGGCGAAAAGCGTATTTTATGTTTTGTATAAAGAGTGTCGTTTCTCATTTAAATTCTGATTATAAAGTGTTGATAACTTTTAGATATGGATCTCAAAAATTATTTGAAGGGTAGAAGTTGATCAGAGGAGACAATAATCTGCAAATAAGTGATTGAATACAACTGCAAACAATTTTACTTGAAAAATAAAATATTCTGTGAAGATATTACCCATGGGGTGACCTAATATTTTGCACTTTCAATACAGATTCTGCTCATTCTACCAATTACAAACTTGACATGACACTGAAACACTAGAACTGTATTTAAGGTGCAAAATATTTTATATCTTCAGTGTTATCACGTTGCATAATATCAGATCTATTTTACTCAAACCAAACATCGAACCGATTTTTCGTATACAGGATGTGTCGCTTAAAACAGACTATTTAAAATTGTATGTACGTAACAGAATATGATTAAGCTTGAAAGAAACTTTAAAACATGGCACTTAGAAGGAAACAATTTGTCCCCTGATTCATTTATTGAACCGTTTAATTAACATCGTTAACATTTTTTGGATTTTCAGAGATAGAAAAACTATTTAGGTGACCTGTTTTAAACAAAACATCCTCTATGGGCATAAATTCTTAAACAAATGTAATTCAAAAATATAGATGTATATTTATGTAATTAGTCATTACTATCACATTTATAACAATGTACATACAGCTTTGTATGATAGATACAATTATATAAAATGTAAATCTGTAATAATAGTTATACCTATATTCTGTAAATAGTCACCTACCTATTTAAAATATTATGTAAACTTCATGTACAGTTTTATAACTCTCTACCGAGAGTTTCATACGAGCTTTAAAAAAAAAAAAAAAAAAAAACATTTTAATGGGTTTCCTTTGACAATTAGTCTCAGTTACTTGAAGAAAGACTATGCTATAGGTGACTACAATGTTGACTCGAAGAAGACGCCTGGGTTTGATCTGAAAAAGGGATTCCTCTATCCTCATTACTCCTTTGCTGGTCCGAATCTCTATATTCCACCGTGGCCGCCTTGGGTTATGTGGCCGAGATCGAACCCGACTCGAAGAAAGGCTACGGTCGGTTCTAAAACCCAGCCGTTCTTCGAGTCAACACTGTACATCATTTTTAACAATGTAACGTAGGTACCATTTTTATGTATATTAGTTTAACATCACCGGTAGTAAACTAAATTGATTAATGCAATTTGTATTTTTTTTAGCAACTATATATTGTTTAAATTTTAATACACTAACCGATATACCATCGCAAAGTGTTACGAAAATCTGATTGCAATCGATAAAATTCCGTCTCTGCATGGGTCAAGTAAAATTAGTTCTTTAAAAGTCAGAAAGCTAATTAATTGTCACTTTATCTTAAACGTGGCTTGTTACGTGCATTAGATCTCCAAGGACAGAGGCAAAATTCTCGCAGGAAGTTCATGGCAACGCGAGAACCATAAAACATGTATAAAACCTCCCTGTAAGTTAGATAAGCGACGACTTTGGTTAGACTCAACCACGAATAGTTGATAACCAAACAACAAAACTTACTTTCTTTTCTATTTAGATGCGGAATATCACTAATTAAGGAACTCAAGTAGAGTTTAAACACTACCTCAAATCTACTAACAGTGGATATCTGGACCACAATATGCTCTTCGGTTTCTTATCACTAGACTGCGGACTTTTATGCAAAATAAAATGTTTAGGAACGCATATAATAAATTGAAACTTGAATAACAATATTTCTTATTTTTTAAATATTGCGAATTGAATTATATTCTTGATATTCTGTATATTTTGGCGACTGTCAACAACCTCAAAGACTTTTAGAATATTAAGAATTGTCATAAATGCATAAAATCCGCAGTCTACTTATCACCTTATCGAAGTTCCACGCCCCATCAGATACAGATTACAACAATAGCAATTAACGAGGATTAGCGTGATACCAGCACGTGCTGTTCAACAATCAAACAATATCTACATCGGGTGACGCACGTTAAGTGACCGAGGACGAACGTGTGGGTGCGGAAAATCATGGTGCGTGTGTGTTCCTTGTAAACTTCGCTGTTCATACCAAATGGGTCGAACTACGACGTGAGTGAAGGGTATAGAGAAGCAACAGAGGGATCGAGAGGAGGGGAGAGCACAGAGGAGACTCGAGAGCTGTTTCTAGCCCATCAATCATGGTATTTACGTGCGGAACTAGCCTCCGCGTGGTAGCCGGCACAATGCCGAAAGCTCGCCGAAAGGAAAGCCCTGAGTTTACTGAGAAAGCTTCGAGGACCTCCGTTCGCGGAGCTCGCCCTTTCTATGGCATCGACTATTCTTCGCATAATAATACCTTAGTACGGGGCTGCCGAAGCATGAGCGATGTTAGTCAGTTTGGAACAATGTAATACTCGACCTGCTTAAAGACATTTTTCCATGTCCCATTGGAAGGTAAGAAATGATTAAGATGGTAAATTTGTCTACGCTTTCTATTAACTTCTGCAATTAGTTTTATTACTTGAATGTTCAATGTTGATATATATTATATTTATATTTGGAGTAAGTTGAATGCAGCAATGCCTTCTATTCCTGACTTCGATAATACATTGATATTTTTTTTTCTTTTCAATTATTTGTTTATTGTCGCAGGTTATTAACGACTTACATTAATAATAAATACATACAGGGTGTCCCACTAACTCTATGCGCCGAAATATCTTCGTTACTTCAAACAGTACGAGAAAATGTCACTCGCAAAAATTGTACTGTTTAAAGAAATACATAATATAGTGTGGATGGAATTTTTACAAGTGTATAGGAGATCTAGAGGTCCAGTTTGTTTTTTTTATGTAGAATGTCTAACTTGTTATGCTTTAATCTGATAAAATGACATTTTCTGAGTATAAATTTACGGTACATTTGTGTTAATATTTTCTTTTTAGCATTCTTGGTTCTGTATTGTAGCAATCTTTTACTATGTTGTTTACCATAAATGGAAGTCTATCCTTTCTTTGTATGCTGAACTACTGATGTATAGTTCTGTTTCTACTGACGGAATGTTGAAAGATTTTCTAATATCATCGTTTCTGACATATTCAGATGTATTTCATATCATCCGCGGTACTTTGCATTGAATAGTTTCTATTTTCTTTATGTGTGTGGCAGCAGCTGATGTCCATTGAGCTGCTCTACATATACAGGGTGGCCTATAACTTCCAAAATATACGTTGCACGAAAAAATGTTGTATACAAAAGTTGCATGGTTTAAAGGGGTACATTATGTAGTGCATTTACTTTTTTTATAGGTAGAAGCGTTTCGGAGATTGAAAGGTCAACTTTGTTTTTTTAAATAGACTACATTTTTTATATCAAAATATGAAATAATATCGAATTCTGAGTAAAAAAGTATTGACCTTTATTAGCCCTACACCTTATTAGCTAACGAGTAATTTCACTTTATTTCTTGAAAATTTTCTTCACGTAATATCAAGTTGGAGATTCAACCTTATCACAGATTTCCGCAGGACAGCGATATTTACTTGACAGAAATAAAGTGAAATTACTCGTTAGCTATTAGGTTTAGGGCTAAAAAAGGTCAATACTTTTTTACTCAGAATTCGATATTCTTCCATATTTTGATATAAAAAATATAGTATTCTATTTAAAAAAACAAAGTTGACCTTCAAATCTCCGAAACGCCTTCACCTATAAAAAAAATAAATGCATTACATAATGTACCCCTTTAAACCATGCAACTTTTGCATACAAAATTTTTTCGTGCAACGCATATTTTGGAAGTTATAGAGGTGCACAAGTTGCGTGGACCACCCTGTATATTCAAGTTGGTTTACTTAGTGAGATATACATTTACTTTTTAAGCTCAATTTTCAGTTTTGATTCCTTTCTTAGTAACCAATACAACTGGTTTATTACAAATGTTATTTTTTTCGTTGTTTTTTTTATATGTTCTTTCCAAGGGAGTTTTCTCATCTAGTATTAATTTATAATACGGTTGATGGCTTTATTCAATTTCGCCTTTCTAACAGATGCTTGTGTTTATATAAGAAACTGTCAAAATACCTGGAAATCGTAGAATTGATTTATAAGGTAAGAAATGTAAGACTTTTGTTCATTCATAAAGTATTTCTGTATCAGTTAAGACATATTCAAATGATAAATATAATTTATTAGTGAACCAGTTTGCATCAAGTGTCCATACATTATATCATAGCCTATTTCTAAAACGGTTACGTGAAACATGAGCAATTCCTTGAGATATAAAAGAACCACCTATATTTTAATTCAAAATGATTTAACTTTGGTTAGCAGCAATAATACGAGCTTTTATCTTATGTACGGTCCATATTGTGATTTCTGAGATTTTTGAAACAGAGTCATGACGTGACATATTTGTGTTGCACCAGCGACTTTTCCTGTCTTAAACTGAATGAATGGTCGCGCCGAGTTCAACCCGCAGCTTCACAATTTCTTTCCTGAGCTATTATCAGCTTCTTCAGGTGGTAATAATACACCACCTCTGCATTAACCTACATTCTTATATTTTCCTCTCTCCTTATCGAATTTCTTGAATAATGACTGCAACCTAATTAATCTTGTACTATCTTAATAAAGTATACGGTGTTGCTATGTAGACTCTAAACTCAAGTAATGACATTCCTCGGTGTAATAAAGTGTAAATCACCCTCTTGAGACAACAATGTACTTCGACAAGACGTGAGAGTAAACCCGAGTTTCACCCAAAAGCACTTGGTACTGTGCGAATGCAGTTGTCTCTAACTGTTCCGTGAATTGTACAACCGACAAAATAATCTTAATTATCTGATTGTCAATCAGGATAATCCTTCTCTGAATATGACAAGATTGTTCTTTAAAATATGAACAGGTTAACACACTTAACAGTTTCTTCTCTTAATTGTATTCAAAGAATCACATTTAGTTGACAGTATAATCTGATGGTTATAAGACACAAAGAAAAAGAACTTTCTTTGGCATTCGAAATTATAACAGAAGCGAGCGAATCGATTACGACGGAAAAATCTAAATATGCATGCAATAATACGAACAACGTTTTTATAACGTTTTGTAATATAATTAAATTACAGCGTTACTCTAAGAAAATAAATATCTTGCCTTATTAAATATTTTTCGTAGTTTACTCTAATAAGGTAGTGAGACAATAATGTACTGAACTGAGAAGATTACACTCTTGGTGCATATAACAAATGGAACCTGAGTTTACGAGTAATATTTACGAGTAAAGTGTGCACGTGCTTCTGTGCTTCTTCACTTCTTTTAAAAAAATTGTATTCCCCATTATTACCCCTTTACATTCAATTGTTCAAAAGAAAGTTCAATACTGTAAACGCAAAGGGACATTCTGCGTACATAAGAAATTCCAGGGGATTTTCGTAGGTTTCGAAAAATCGTTTCTCCGATGAAAATCAAAAATGAAAATAAAACCTTCGGATTTTTTCAGCCAATGCGGGTTTACTGATGCTATTAGGACAATATCCATTAAATTGGTTTACCAATGATGAACAAATGTTGCATTGGTAAACAAAATACTTTGTGAAATACGTGACTACTGTTTGATAAGGGTACCACTAGCAAAATGAAATGCGGTTTTTATTTCATTGTATACATAGTTGAACCTTGAACAACGCGGGTTTGAGCAACACGGATCCAGTTATACCAAAATCTATTTTCCCTTTTTTGGAAATTTCCATCTCTTCCTCGACTTCAGTCTACTCAACGTGACGGCAAAGATGAAGAACTGTATGATGATCTATTTTCTAATGAATAAAAAGTATGAGTAGTATAAGTACGAACGAAAAATGTACGAACTTTCTTTTTCCTTCTTCCCAAAATTTTTTGTTTAATTTATTTCATTACACCTAAAAACACAGTAATAAATAGACAACGAATCTTTATGCAAAATACAATTTTTACTGAAGAAGCGGATCTTAAAAAATAGTGTGTTTAACGTTCTAAACATTCTAACTTCAATAATATTGTTGATATTTTGTATATTTTGGCATATAACAGTCTCATAGCTTTTTACATACTTAGCATTGCCATGCATGCATAAAATCCGCTGTCTAGTAATAACCCATACAGCATGCAGACTAAAGCTTCCGGTGAACAATAGGCTATAGTATGGTTAAGCTTTTAAAGTCAAAAATTTTAAGCGGATTTTGGACTACTCGGTGCTTGGCATCCTTAACCACCGTTTTTCAAGGGTCAGCTGCATTGTATCGTATAGTTTTTGAAAATTGTTTCTCAAGAATATCGAGAACAAAATGTTTAAAATGTTACATCGCGGCAAACACTAATAATATCTATCGAATTATTTAACCAGAAGAACGTATAACCATAATATCAAGTGAAAAAACTCTTCAAAGTCTAATAATTTCAAGGAGTTGTGTAACTAATAATTTTCGTAAAACGATTTGCAAAATTGTTGTTAACAAACAACATTTGGCTTAAATTGCCATTACACATTAAATAATCCCGGAGATACAAAAAATTCCTCAGTCTGCGGCGATAAGAAAAAGCAATTAAAAATTGTTCCAAGTAATAGATAATAGTCCATCGTCTAGGAACAAGTATTATATCTACCTTTTAATTCTACATGAAATAAAAAAATGTTGTCTAAAGCTATAGTACGAAAACAAGAGTAAACCATCTCGCGTTTATTTCTGCACTGAAAGTCTCAACATAATTTTTCACCTCTTACAAACGTCAAATGGGTCATAACGCAATTAGCGAACTGGTTTTAGTGACAGTTTCACTCTTAAAAGTACCTTTAGGTGTACTGGATGCCTTCAGGACACGGTAATAGGGACAGAGAAGCCCACGAATGTTTCTCAGTCTAGGATAAAAGCTTGTAGGACAGACGAAGCCAAGCAGTGTCTAATTACTCGTGGAGTGCATTACAGGTGCATCAGCTGCAAAACCAGGCGCATATACAGCCTGCAGGTACGCTCGGCTAATTGAGTGGAGCAGAGACTATCGTGACTGGTGCACCCCTACAAAACAGTCTCTCGGTGTGTGCGAGGGTGAATGTAAATTGTGAGAGGGACGTTCAGGTGCAAACGGGTCCATTCCAATGTGTGAGCTTGGCAAGGACGCTTTTATATGAATAAACCTGTATATCGTTCAACGTGAAATCACCTGTGTGTACGCGTGTTGAGAAAACGTCTGGGATAAAATAGGCCCTTTTAAGTTAAAGCACGCTCGTGTGGACGTGGCAAGGGGAAATGCAAAACACAGAGTGTTTGGTAAATTGCAGTACAACAGACAAACAGAGAATTTCTCATGAAAAAGATAAATAAAAATGTAGAAAAATTTCTTGATTGCTCATCTAATTTTTAAGAAAAATAATTTTTAATATACAGTAGAATCTTCATTATTCGACTCAATATTTCTAACATTAAATGCTAATAATTAATTGCAAATTACTAGAACATGGTTCAAGTTTTTCTACACTCTAAAACTCTGGCTAATAAAAATTGGGTATAATTGAGAATCGGATATTCATGCAGGGTTCTACAGTTAAGAAAAGAATTGATTGTGTTGTATTAGATACGTTCTATGAATGATTTAGGTATTAGTTTAAATTATGCTATATAAAATAATCATGTAATTGTTCAAAAACATCAAGCATTTGTTCAATTGTGCTATCAATTAGTTGAGAAATATTCTCTCAAATTTATTTTAAGTATTTAACAGAAAGTAAACATAGAATATTGTTCACTAAACTTTTAAAATTTGAAATAATAAAAGAGTTAAATACCTGAATTGCATTGTTAAAATTTGTGATTTTTTTGTCTGATAGACATGAAATTTGTAAAACGAAGGATGCAAATAAAAAGTACTTGAAATGCAAGCATCTAGTAAATCTAGTTTTTGTCCATTAAAACCAAAATTAAAGTGTGTCTTAGAATTTTTAGTATTTTACAAAACCCTTTCAATTTTTAGGAATAGCAAATAATGAACAGTTAGGAGAAAACTTATTTTTGTTTTTAAACAACATTAAAGGATTTTATAAATACCTATTTTTAAATCATCGTGACAATATGAATATTTTCAAGAATGTTGTTACTCATCATTCAGTATTCTGTTACGAGCCGAGGGCAGTGCGACATGTCCGAGGATTCAAAATGGGAAAAGTCGCGGACGAACCGACATATGGCTAACGCCGGGAGCCGCTAAAGAGTGGACGAACCAATGCCTAGCGCCTTTAGCTATCACTGGGAGCCACCTGGATTCAAGGGATGGAAAGGGTTTCGTGGACGAACCAGTATATGGCTAATACTGGGAGCCACTAGAGGGAGTGGACGAACCAATGCCTAGCGCCTTTAGCTATCATAGGCTATTTAGGCCTTTAGCTATTAGCTATCAACGATGACGATACTGTCATCGGGGAATCACTGAATTTCGCTGTGCCTCGTAACTTTTATAATTGCGATATATCTCGAGCGGTAAAGATATATCGTTGTGAGTTCGTCTTCTCACAGGATTGTGGATGTAAAAGGACTTTAATTAACTTTGACTATGATTTTTCAAACACAAATGATCCAGATATATTGTTACAAACTTTGGATATTCAATGGATACAAATGGTTAAAGTGTACTTTGTCGCGTACTCTAAAATCTCTCTAAATTAACGCACAGAGATGTGCGGGGGTCTCGAAGAATAACGTTACCGTAAGTTAAGTTACGTACTGCCCTAGTAGCACAAAATATTAAATACATATTCATGTAATATTAAAAAGAGATTGAATCTCTTTTTAATATTTAAATATGCATATAATATTTATTTCATATTTTGAACAAAATATTTTTTCCTGAATATACAGGAAATATTTATTTTATATTACGAAATAAATATTTTCATCCAAATATGAAGTAAATGTTTACTTAATATTAGAAATAAATATTTTTATCCAAATATGAAGTAAATGTTTACTTAATATTAGAAATAAAATATTTTTATCCAAATATGAAGTAAATGTTTATTTAATATTGGAAATAAAATATTTTTTTGCAGACATGTGAGATATATTCATTCCAGATTAAGAAAAAATATTTTTTTATACATGTATTCTGTTTTCACTCGAAAGAGAACTATTGCTCGATCTTGTTGACTAGCTTGAGCCGCGTACTACACTCTGACTAGTCTTCAAATGAACCCCTCGAGGATGAAAATCCGTCTCCTTATATACCCAAAAATCAGTGAAAATTAGGTGGTGGGAGACGCATCGTCATACTCGGTTTTTCCTGGGAAACTGTCTTAGCAGCTGCATCACCGTGGGAGCGAAGCGCTTATCTAAAATTTTTAAGACTAAGACGGTTCAGATTTGAAGTGCAGGGGGTAGTCGGAATCTTTGAAATATACGGAGTAACTGAGGGAACGCGGAGCACTAATATATAAAAAATCTAAAGTCGTCGTGGGAGCGACGGTTACGTCCCGTCTCGCTGTCGCCAGACCTTCCAAATGTTCAGAAAAGTGCACAGAAAAATGCGTGTATGTAACAACTCTTTCGAATCACAAGAGTAAATATTACACATGATACAAAAATTCTCGTTCAAAAACCGGGCTATGAAAAAAGTAATTACTACATTGTATGACCCACTTGATACCAAACAACTTTCGTTTCAATATTTTTTTGATACAACAAATAATTTACGATTAAAAAATTTAGGTGACACAGTTAAATAACTTACCCTGCATAAAATGAACAAATTGCCTGTCCTCCGTTGAAGTTATTGAAATTATCAACAGTTAATGAAATTCAAAACGATAATTGAGTACTCGTGGCTAACAATAAGTGGAACGGAATGTTACCTGATAGGCCATTAGTAGAACGGTGCTATGCTTAATCTGAGCATCATTAAGAAGGATGTACCCATTGTTCTCCCAACATACCAAATGCGTATGAAATTCTGCGGGTAACAGAAAACAAGCAACGAAACGAAAAATAAACTAGCAGGTTTAAGTATATTAAAACGTGAAATTCCTTTAAATTTACGGTAAAATTTTCATTAATTCGCTACCAATAATTCCATATACTAATTTCTATTATACTGAATTTCAATTATTCGATTAATTAATTTTCAAATCCATTTTTCTCGAAAATGAAGCCTCATTTCCTTATTATACCACATCATGAAATAAATGATTAATATTATAATCCTAAATGATTAATATTATAATTCTAAGGAAAAGAAAGAGAAGAAGATTACACTAGTCAAAATAAAGAAAACATAAAGCAACGAATGTGTTACCTACATCTATAAACGTCAGACAAAAAGATCCAAAGACAAACAATACGCATTCGCTACAGTACATGTAATGTACTGCAATTGCTATAAGGAAGGAAAACTATAAAAACTTTAAGTGATTTCGATGGCGCATAGAAGTTTATTTGCTCTAATAGTTGTGGACAACTTATATGATTACAAATCAATTTGTTTAAAAAGAGCAGATGCAGCCGTCGTATGAGATACAAGGCTCTTCAAATTAAGCTTAAGGAGGGAGCCTAGTTTAGGAGGATAAAAATAAAGCGATTTTTGGAATTTTCTTTTTACGAAACTATTAAGCGAATAATTTCGAAATTTACAAGGTATGTTGTTTCATATTTAGACAATACAAGTTCATTTTTTCTGGATCCTTTAATTGTTCTCTAAAACGAGAAAACCAAGGATTTTCTTATTTTTCATAAAATTACATTGCCGATGAACCTCAAAAACTATTAAAAAATCCAAAATTGACTAATTGGTAGGACTTCAAAAGAAAAGTAATGATTTTAATCAAAACTTTTCGTACCGTTTATGCCCCAGAAATTGTCTAATAAAATTTTTCTTATAAAAGTTGGAGGTTCATCGACAATGTAGTAGTATAAGGAATAAGAAAATCCCTGATTTTTTTTGTTTTAGAGAAGAATTAAAGACTCCAGAATTCCCGCAAATTTGATACGCCGACGATACGGACTTATTTTTACGAACAATTCTTTAACGAAAAATTAACTTTTATAGTTTAAATATAAAACAGCACACCCTGAAAATTTCTAAATGATTCGCTTAATAGTTTCATGAAAAAAAAAATCAGAAAGAATCAATTTATTTTTACCGCCCTAAACGAGACTCCCTCCTTAAACATAATAGAACTGTAGTCATGATCAGTATCATAATCTGAGAAAGCTGTATTGAACTCTTTTTTCTGAGGAAAAAAGAATTTCCCGAGACCGCAGCACACAGAAACCTACAACCCCCATAAATAAACAGGCGCAATTCGTTTAAACGTTCCTCCCACCCCCACGGCAGTAGTATAAATCGACCATCGAATCCCGTCGCATAAAGCTACACCTCAATTTATCCCCTGCTTGTAGCCGTTTCCTTTTGAACTGTGGCCAGAACAAAATCTATCGTCGGAAAAGATCAAAGGTCAGCGATCGGGATGGCGCGGCTGTGGATGACGTCGTCTTGGTGCTGTTGCAGCACGAAATTCTGCGCGTGGAAAGCGTCGGGACGCTTCGAAACTGGCGACTGTCTAGGCAGAAGGGAGGGAAAGAGGACTTTTATTCAAAGAGTGTCTGCGAACGCGAGATCAAATTAGTTTGGGGGTGTCGGATAAAAATAAACTCGCTCTTCGTTTTGTTGCGCCGCGAAAAAGAACGAGGGAAAGGGCTAACGGTGGTACGAAGGAACGGGGAAGGAGCGTTCCTTCGCTCTTTTCATTCCCTTCGGCTCGCGTCCTTCCATTTTATTTCGTCGTGGCTGGATGGAAGAGCAAGGATCGGGGCGGCACGAAAGGGAAGAAAAAAGCTCGATGGGGTGGTGGCCCCAACAGGGTCACAATGCTGCCACGTATACAGCGAAGGAATTGCACGTGACGCAGAAATTCGTTTACACGATGTCTGCGCGGATACTGCTGTAATGTGTACTGATGTTCCGCGTTCCATTCTGCTCCAATGACGCGTATTCTGAAACTTTCCGTTCTAAGTACTATCGAGATACATTTTTCTAAACGAACGGGAGGGAGAGACTCGCGGGCGAAATTGTATATCGCTCTCTTGTTGTTACAGCGTCACGCGACGCGAACAAATTACTCGGAAGAAAGCAGCATACGATCTCCTTTCTTTTACTTCCCAAACGGGAAGGTACGTTTTCCCTCTACGATCTTCAGAAGCGAATGGCTTCTCGTGTTTGAATGATTTAAAACCTTTCCCATGACTGATGTTGCTCAAGTGACTCTGTTTTATCCGAAGCATAACCTGCGGTGTACTTCGTGTTTAAGGGTCCAGCCGGATAAGAAGAGCGAAAAGTGCCCCAAATCAAATTAAACTTTATACATATGTACCAGTCGATAGATCTCTCAAAAAAAACCTTTTCTCCCAACTATGAACTCGGTACCCCCACTATTGGGGTAGTTTCGGGGTGAAACGTAATTTACAGTTTATGCTTGATTGCTTCTGTTCCCTGCAATAAAAAATTATGAAAAAAATCAGGAATATTTTACTCTAGTAGACGCATAATGTTTGTGCATTTTTTCAGAGTTTTTCTTGCAAAACCGATTTTTAAAAAATTGAAAAAGTTTAAAAATGCCAATTTCAGCCTGAAGTTATCAAGGTACCACGTTTATATTTTGACAGTTTTAATGCCTTTTTATGGTTATTAATATATATTTTTTGCAGATTTTTTTAAATGGTGCAACGTACTTAAAACAATAAAAAACCGATTTTTCAGTGTATTATCGTATTCATAGAAATGGCATGCTCCTATAATAATCGATACATTCCGCTTGTTAAATAGGTACTATATATAATTATAAATACTTTTATATGTAATATACGAAGCAATGTATTTAATTTGTAAATATCTAATCTTTGGTAAAAACGGATTCTTAAGGGGGGAGCCTCGTTTGGAACGCTAAAATAACGGTGGTTTTTAAGAATTTTTTTCTTTGGGGGTATTTTAAACTACATTCAGACAATAAAAAAATTTTTTGTGTTGACAATTAATTAATTTAATTGTGCTATATTTATGTATATCGGTAACGCCGCGTCGCCGGAGTTGCAAAATCGTGTACAACGTAGCACATTTAATTCTTGCCTGAAACATAAAAACCAATGTTTTTCTTCTAAATCTAACGTAATTACATCGTCGATGAACTAAAAACATTCATAAAAAAATTAAATGGTAAAAGTTTTTCTGGATAAATAAATTGAATTTTTTCGTCAAAAAACCTTTTTTTTAAGTCGAAATTTTTTTTCAATTTTGTACTTTTGTTTAATTTTTTTTTTAGTTTATTGACAATGTAATTACGTTAGATTTAGAAGAAAAACATTGGTTTTTATGTTTCAGGCAAGAATTGAATGTGCTACGTTGTACACAATTTTGCAACTGTGACGACGCGGCGTTAACGATATACATTAATATAGCAACATTAAATTAAGTAATTGTCAACATAAAAATTTTTTTTATTGTCTGAATGTAGAATAAAACACCCCTAAAGTTTTGGAATGATTCGCTCTATCTTTGGTAGGAAAAAAATTCTTAAAAGCTACCGTTATTTTAGCGTTCCAAACGAGGCGCCCCCCTAAGAATCCGTTCTTACCAAAGACTAGATATTTACAAATTAAATACATTGCTTCGTATACTATATATAAAAGTATTTATCATTGTATACATATAATACCTATTTAACAAGCGGAATGTATCGATTATTATAGGAGCATGCCATTTCTATGAATACGATAATACACTGAAAAATCGGTTTTTTATTTTTTTAAGTACGTTGCACCATTTAAAAAAATCTGCAAAAAATATATATTAATAACCATAAAAAGGCATTAAAACTGTCAAAATATAAACATGGTACCCTGATAACTTTAGGCTAAAATCGGCATTTTTAAACTTTCTCAATTTTTTAAAAATCGGTTTTGCAAGAAAAATTCTGAAAAAATTCACAAACATGCGTCTACTAGAGTAAAATATTCCTGAGTTTTTTCATAACATTTTATAGCAGGGAACAGAAGCAATCAAGCATAAACTGTAAATTACGTTTCACTTCGAAACTACCGGTATAGTGGGGGTACCGGATTCATACTTGGCAGAAAGGGTTTTTTTTTTAGAGATCTATCGACTGGTATATATAAAGTTTGATTTGGCTTGGGGGCACTTTTCCCCCTTATTATCCGGCTAGATCCTTTGCAGCTGCTCCTTGGGATTTTTATGCAAGACGAAAACCTCGTTTCTTTTCTATGGGGTTTTAAAAGGTTTTTAAATGAGTTTGCGGTTAATTCTTAGTCCTTCAAAATGGGAATACAGTAGAATTGAGTAGAACATCCATTTAAGCTAGGAACACATTGATATCACGTGAAACCATATGCTTTCACGTGTTATTCGTGAAGTGTGAGCTATTGTTTTAGATTTGTGTATATGAATTTACATATGTATGTGTTCTCATATTCAGAATGATATGCGATTTCAAGTGACGCGATAATAATGTGTTATTTTTGTAATATAAAATGTTAAAAATTGGAGAGCGATTATCGAATTACAGTCCAACTTATACTTGAAGTTCCATTTTACTCTTACACTTACTGCATTAAAGGGTTTACACTGTGGACAATACAATTTTTCTGGATAATCAAGTTTTACTGTAGAGAAGACAAAGGATGGCTGTCACATTTTTCAGTTTTAATTTTTTAACACGTTATTACTGCAGGGAGGCTCATTCAGATGTAGTTTAAATTAAGGTACCGATATCTGAATATACAAAAGAATTGTTCAACCGATATTGTTTATTACGAAAGACATAGGCAGGCTTTAATTGAAGTTCACATACTTAATTCGAATGAACACTTTATTTGATTATGCAATTAAAACTTTTTAATACTGCGCCATATTCTCGAGTGGAGCACATGTATAAGCATATTGCATATTTTGTGCATATGTAACTTATTTATCATATAATATTGGATTCATGTGGCATTAACGATATACACTGGTGCACAAAATTAAGGGTACACTAAAATTTTTCGAAAAATTTGGTCATTTTAAAGTGGCTGTATCTCAGCGCAAAATAGGAATAAAAAATATTGAAGGCAGCCATTTTGTAGCTTGAAGTTTTTAGTTTTTAAATCATGTGTCCAATTAATCTTTTGTACAGTATAGTGCCATTTTTTTCAAGATAAAGCGCATCAAAAAAATATAGCTGCAAGAACAGCTTGCTCAAGATATAACTTTTATCAAAGCACATTTGCAAATTCTGCTCACTCGGTCGGCTTACCATTAGTAGATTCGACAAGCATCTTTATGAATTGCGTAAATCGTTTAAAGAATGTGCCTGGGGATTGAGGCGAAAAAATTCGTAAAAAAGTAGACGCTATTCTAAAGAAACATTCCGGTTTTCAGGACGTTTCACAAATTGCAAGCATTTTAAGTGGCGAACATGTGAAGCGTCCGACAGCTACATTAAAACACCATTGGTGTAAATTTAAGTATGCACCTGTTACATCTTGTGATGTGGAGCGCTCATTTTCAGCGTACAAGTCGTTATTAACGTATAAACGTCAGCAGTTGACTAATGAAAATACAGAAAAACTACTTATTGTTTATTGTAATGCAAATTATAATGCTTCAGTGTAGATTATACTACAGGATAAACATGATAAAATGTGTGTAACATTCTTTACATATTTGCATATGTTCATGCATATATGCATATTTAATGAGCATAAATGGCATATGCTTTTTACATATTTTACGTGCATGAACATCCGAACTGTAATCATCACAAATAAACAAAACTCAAATATCCTTTATAATTACGTCACAAAATTAGTTCAAAGTTGAAATATATGCAATTCTTAAAAATAAAATTTCTCAAAATCCGAAGGTGATAGAAAGAAACGGATTTCAGATTTGTAATCAGCGCACAAAATTCTATAAGAAATATATAATGAATATCGGAATAAATAAAAAAAAGTTTAAATTTTTGTACTGTGTAATCAGTAAGTATTGCAGAGAATTCCTTCGTTACTTGTTTATGGTTTTGTTGTTATACCATTTATGACAACCTACCAGTATGGCAATCAGTTCCGGGCTCCTCTAGCTACTATTTCATACAAATAAAAAATGTCGAGCCTGTTTGTTCGGCAAATATTTCTCCCTTATGACGAGAAATGAAACATTTCTAAAGCCTAGCGGTGCAACGTCCTAAGTATTTCATTCACGGATCGACATTTCACTCCACGGTTCAATTAGTGTCTGTCTTGTTGTCGGTTTTGTATACATTATCTGATTAAATTCTCACCTACTTTTCTCTTTAATGAAAGAACCCTTTCTTAACGACCGTTGAATATGCAATTTCACAAG
Organism: Perdita meconis; assembly: GCA_030770465.2. NCBI lineage: Eukaryota > Metazoa > Arthropoda > Insecta > Hymenoptera > Andrenidae > Perdita > Perdita meconis. The sequence continues at coordinate 31,370,838 of JASKOS020000001.1, read as the reverse complement.
CTCATGAATAATCACCTCATTTTGCATTCCCACGGGAAGGACTGGTTTTTATTATGCCGTGAGTACGTGAGAATTTATTAATCGAATGCTGGCGAGGCTCGTTACCGTCATTTCTCAAACGAAGTAATCGCATGGTGTCAAAATACCATCGATCCTTGGTTCATTAGCATAATACGTGATTCGAAAGCAGGCATAGTCGACTACAGTACATCAAGAATATTAATATCTCTAAGGAAGCGTATGTTACAGTATCCGACGGTGAAAAATATTCAGGAAAATAGTGCAACACTAACCAGGGAAGTAAATTACAAAAATATTGAGCGGTTCGATGTAAAATTACCAACTGCAAAAATTAATCCCCGAAATCGTTTTACAACGCGCCGAAATGGATATTGTTCATATATCTGTAGCGTATACGATGTATCTTGTGCTGGATTATGTTCCATATCCTTGCTCGGTGCCCTCTCAAGTTTTCTAAAGTAACCGTCTTCCCAGCCCCTTCAGATAACGTCTTCCGAAATTGACGTTGAAGGGCAATTTCGAAAATTACTCGTCCCGGTGTACAGACAGACACGAAGAGAACAGAATTCGAATCGCCCCTTCTAAGGCTTTGGAGAGCTGAATTGCTAACCCTACGTCCTGTGAGTGACGTTATCACGGTGCACTTGGTGCAGTTGATGCATTCGGTAGGTTCGTACCTAGGTGCTCGTCTGCCCAGGACAGCCGAGTCACTGCATTCGATATTCCATATTGCGAAACGCCTCTGCTTACCAACAGCTACAACCTGCTGACTCGAAATTTGCATTCGCGTTTAGCAGCGTGATAAATATCTAATCCATGTCTATTACCTTCATGGTTATCCGAACCTATCCTTAATTTCACTTTGATTTTCGTCAAAAAGAACGTCAAAAACTAGAGTGCACTAAAACACAGAATCTTGTTTCGTTTTAAGGTGACCAGAACAGTGATTGAACATCCCTCCCCCCCCCCCCCCCCCCAGTTAATGGACGTTGCTAATATAATACAAAAAATTAACGCCCATCACGCCCTTTTCACGTTGAAAATTTACGCAATAACTTCAGTGGGAACCCACAAATGCATCGCAAACACATTTCCTTTGTTACTTATAACGTATAGTGCATTAAAATTCCTTTATTCAACAGCTGTTCTAATGGTGTTCTACAAGTTCAAGGCAAGTCTTGTCACTCGACATCTACAATTTGCATTTTGAGGTGTTTAATGATCCTATTCTGTTTTTGCCAACTACATTGTTTAGATGTTCTTTAAACTTAAACAAAGAATACTTTAAGATTTGTTGATTTTCTTAGACGTTCATGCATTGGGTGGAAAATACCAGTGAATGCCAATGAACGAAGTGTTTCATTAAAATAAAAAAGAAGAAAAACAGATGATCAAGGTTTAATTAATTCAAATGATGTAGTTCATCTTGTAGCTAAGTAAATTACGGATCTGTTGATATAAGATTTTTAATATCCAGGACAACGATATGTAAAATACAGTATTAAAAATGGAGTAATGTAAAAGATCGTATAAACTATAAACAATATATGAAAAAAGAACACTTCTTCGTCAATTGTACTTACGAAATGACAACTAATTTTCTTATAAATTTACATACACATGTAAATAACGCAGCAGAGTACAGAGATAGAAAAGTAAGCAGTAAGGTCCGTTACAGACGAACGGTTTCACCGCCGTGTATTTCATGTACACATCGCGATTTTCATGTGTACTGTAATGATTGTATGTATTGATAATGAAACAAATTGACGCAGAACATTAGCTACGAAACAGGACCGACGTTTTTTTGCGTTGCATATCTAATGAAAGAGACTATCGTCGTAAGTGCTTAAAAAGCGGTGGTCTCATTTAAAAAAATTAAGGGGGCATTGATATCTGTAAGAAAAATACCATAAAAACAATCGTTTTTATGGCTTCGTGTGAGCCCCATTGAACCATTCAACTTTGGCCTTAAGACATTTAACGCATCTTTAAAAACAAGAAAGATATTTAAGGTATGTACAAGCGTTTGGTGATTCACCCTGTATAATTACTGTTCGGTTTTAGAAGAATAATAGGAGCTCCGATAAAAGGAGCACTCTCCCTATAGTTTAACAAAACATATAAAAGAATCATTGATACTCTATCAGTCTGTTCACACGATACGGTTTTTCGACGGTTTCTCGGTTTTTAAAAATTGTTACACACTATGCCAAATCCATGAATTCATACGTCTGTGAACTAAACGTAGCAATGAAAATACAGAACTTTGTGAACGCCGCATTCGGTTGTAACTGATTCGGTATTTTTATCAAATCGGTCGAAATACCGTATCGTGTGAACGGGTTGTAATAAGACCAGATGCACACGAGCGGCATCAGTGACGTTAGCCGATTAAAGCCCTCTGTCCACGACGCGTCGCGTCGCTCCATAGACGCGTACTAGACGTGACATCACTTGCTGTGCGCTTCCGTGCAGCGTACAATGTAAAACAAATATAAATGCAAAAAGATCCGTCCATGAATCGTCAGCGTCGCGTACATTTTTTTACATTGCTCGCTACATGGAAGCGTACAAGTAGTCCAAATGATTCTTGACAGTTAGTATAAAATCACCATGAGGAAAAGTGCCCATTCCTACTAATTATACATAAAAAATGTACATATACTACATACAGTACAGTATATACTGTATATATTTCATTTTATATTTTTTATATTTTATTTTATATATTTCAGTGGGAAATGGGCATTTTTCCTCATCTCATTTTTCCCTAGGGTCAAGAATCAACTGCACTGAGCATATGTTACATGTACATACAGCAAGCGATGCTGCATCTATGAAACGGAGCTTCGTGGACAAATAATCAAGCGTATACGTCAGTTAGAGCACTGAGTACTTGCAACCGCCATTATGGCTCCAGCAGAGAGATAAGTGGGGATCACGGTGTATTAGAGGTGATACGACAAAGCACCCCTGTCTGGTTGATTTTTTGTGATCAATAGATGGAAGATCCTCTGGTCGCCGCTAGGGCCGTCATGGTCAGAACTCCACGTATGGTATGCATGTGTGCGAATGAAGTGCGTCACACATGATCACAGAGCTTTACCCGCGCTCGGTCTCCTCGCCACTTGAGCTCGCTGAACCAATAGAAGCACTCCCCACAGATGTTTCTGCTCAGACGCACTCTCGCGGTCGCTAGATCTTCCATCGAATCATCACACATTTCTGAGGCCACTTGTAACACCTGTGTATTACACCGTGGTGGGGATACAGCCCGATTTATACTTAACCGGGCCGTGGCAAGGTGGTTTTTCATCATTTGTTTCATTCATGTGTAAACCACTACGCCCCAAAACACGACCACTAATTTAAATTTCTGCCCCGGAACGGATATGGCCCGGTTATGTATAAATAGGCCTTAAGTGAGTGGTGGTGGGGAGTGTAACACTACGTACTGCAGAACCCACTGAAGTTTGAAACATTATAATATTATAATATTGCCATAATGTTTCAGACTTCAGCGGGTTCTACAGTACGCGGCATTACACTCCCCACCATCACTCACTTATCCCCACTTATTCCACTGCTGGAGCCATAATGGCGGTTGCGAGTACTCATCTCTTTAGTGCTCTACGTCAGTACGGTACGTGTACGCATCTATGAAGCGAGGCCTCATGGACGGAGAGCCTCTGTACTTGTGGAAAACATAGTACGAGGGTCATCCGGAAAGTAGTACAGTAAAATCTGCTTGGCACTGGTCAGTTTTCTTTTTATACGCCTAGTCCAATGCCTCCAACCACTATTTTTTGTCGACTTAGACCGTGGGAACTTTCTCGGCCGCGAGAGCTCGACTCCCGAAACAATGGGCTATAAAAGACAAGGATAGCACTAGGCATTTAAAAATGCTCATGACTGATTTTCATCTTTTTCCATCGAATTTTCACGAGAGTGACGCCAATCGATTCCTTATACTCGACCGATTAAAAAACTACCAAACACGACATAATTCGGTCCATAATTAACGAAATAACGAACCAAATTAATTTTCACGCTTCAATTCTAACTTCGCTAAAAATAGTCCGATTTACATGAAATTCGGTGTTATTTTAATCGGGAGAACGCTTAGAATCATTTGTATCGATACAACAACGGATAAGATCGCGGAAACTGAGAAAAATTGACGACTCAGCGCTCGAACGACCCTAGCCACGCGCATAATCCGATGCCGTCGCTTGGCGAATATTAAAAAATATCGCGTAGTCAGGTGTGAAATATTTCCTCCTGAATTTTCATCGGTTACTAATTATTGTCGAAGGTTCATAAAAATGATACCACATGCTTCTTTACATTTTCCCGATGAAAATTAGTCGAAATACGACATAAATCGGACTATTTTTTAGCGAAGTTAGAATTGAAGCGTGAAAATTAATTTGTTTCGTTATTTCGTTAATTATGGACCGAATTATGTCGTGTTTGGTAGTTTTTTAATCGGTCGAGTATAAGGAATCGATTGGCGTCACTCTCATGAAAATTCGATGGAAAAAGATGAAAATCAGTCACGAGCGTTTTTAAATGTCTAGTGGTATCCGTGTCTATTTATGGCCTCATTGTTTCGGGAGTCGAGCGCTCGGGCTCGAGCGTCCAAACACAAAAACCAGTCAAGCGAGAAATCGGAGATGCGACATTCACTTCCCACTTCGTTTAAGTCTTGGAATGCGGACCCGATTGACCTAGGCTTATCCGGAATTTACTGTACCCCTTTTAGAATTAAAAAATAAGTAACAAATATTTTTTGACAAAACTTTTTATTTGTTAACAACAAGTCTTAAACTACTTCTCTACATAGTCACCATGCAAATTTAAGCATTTGTCATAACGTGTGACTAGTTTTTGTATCCCAGCTTCATATGCTTCTACCGCCAGTCCATTGAGAAATGTATTCACCCCTTCTTTCAGTTCTTCATCAGTTTGAAATTTCGTTCCTCCCAAAAAGTCCTTTAGTTTTATAAACAGTTGACAATCTGAAGAAGCCAGATTCGGCTATACGGTGGATGGTTGAAAATTTTCCACCTGAATTGTTGGAGAAGTTGTTGTGTTTTCCCAGCAGTATGACCTGGAGAATGACGCCGCTAGACAACAGACCTCGCCGTCGATTTTGAATTGCCCGCCGTAATTTTTGCAATGTGTCACGATATAAATCAGCATTGATAGTGGTTCCACGGGGCATAAAATCAATGAGCAGTACACGTGGCGGGATTTTCAATTTTTTTAAACATTGTAAACACTTACAGAAACAATAAAAACAATTACAGAGCTACGAAACTTCCCATACAGTGACCAGGCAGTCAATTGAAGTCGTCTAACCTTAAACAGCGGCTACTCGCGTCGCTAGCACTCTGCAGGACGCGAACGGGTACTACTTTCCGGACGACCCTTGTAGTATGCAGAATCGCAGCGACTTTTGTCGCTCGTGTGCATCGACTCTAAATCTATTTACTTTCAATATCACTTTGACTATTAATATGTTTTATATCGCACTACCATAGTGATACTCGATGCCGTTCTAAGCGTCTCGTGTGCAAGTGCTCTTAAGATTGTAATATAAGACGAAATGTAATAAGCGTTCGTAGCAGCTGATGAAATGAGAGCAGAAAGGAAGTACTACCTGCACACACCTTATACACAACAGCGCAAGTTTAACCTTACAACGTATTGCCCAGCTACAGTGCGAAAAGACGTACTATTGAGATATTCAACCTGCAGGAAACTACATCGATAAATTAGTTTGATGCTAGTTAAAGTAACATGTTCCTTAACGCGTCGACTCCGATACCCTAATTAAAATCGAGTAATGCTCTCTTGCTTTGTATCATGAAGAAATGCCGGAAACGAACGATTTTCTGATAACGTTGCAATTCGTACCATCAAAAATCCAATTCCTGATTCAATTCATTTAAGAGTAACTATCATGGTTTTCCTAATGTGTAAATGAGAAAATCACCCCAACCTTCAAATTTGTGTGGTATTTGAGTAAATCTATGTTTCATCTTTAATTTCATATCTAACGAAGTGTAAGAATAACAATAATTAAATTATAATCTCAGTTCTAAAACCAAAAAAGCAAAGGGAGCAATTTTCGATCGCCCAGATTATGACTAATTAACTCTCAAAGACCTTCGCTATTTTCGGGTAACACAAATGGCTTTGTGGAGTAGAATTCTACTGCAGTGAAAATTGAATAGTATTTTTGTAGGTTTAATATTTTTTAAAATCATTTTGTAGAAACAAAATACTATTAACAAAAGACTATTTTTTAACAACAGAAACTTTAGTTGAAAAAGTAAAACCAGTTTTACAGTATTATGGTACTTTTTGTGATAAATCGTCTTTTTATAGGTTTAGAAACAAGGATTTTCTGAACTCTTTATAAAATTTCCTAAAAGCTAACATTAAGAAAAACTAAATGCGGTGCTAGATCGATAAAAGTACAAACTTTATCAAAAACAAAACAAAACTTTTATTAAACTAAGAGAATACATTTTGGCAATGAGTATTTTGACCCCTAATATTAGTACACACTAAACAACAAACTTGTCAGTCTATAAATACAGTAACGCATTGATTTTCAATATTCACAGTCTAGGCAAACTTTTTTTTCTTACTCGCTGCAGCAGTGTAGCCATTACGCAAAATAGGTGGCGCCACAGCGGCAGCCTGGCAACAGAACCGAAATTTTTATAAGAATTTTGGGGTACATGGGGTAGAAATCTACCCCGCAAAGGTCTTTGAGGTTTAACTATCAAATTTTACTTTTAAAATTCAAAACGGTTAATAACTATTTAGTAAGTGTTTGGGATCAATTTTTAGCATAATAGTTTATTGTATAATTCTGGTATACTAAGCTGATCAGGAATTGAGTTCTTGAAGGTATCCCCAATTTCCTCAAAGGCTGCAAGCATCGTCACGGACTGTTCTAATTAGACGTTCCGTTCTTCAACTTTCCATGTAACGTTCCCGGGGGGTGAGCAAAGTTCAACGGTCAATTGAAAGTTTTGTCAAGTTAGCCCGAAACTTGGGCCGAAGTAAATATTCTATATACAGTGACAGGAACAGGGTGAACGACCATGCGCGTCCAACGGCTCCGCGAGAACGAGCTCGTTCCGTGCTTGTGTACTCCGAAGATACAGACTTGCTCTGTATTCTCAGGGATCCAACGACTAATTCCCCACATTCCTGGCCCCGAGTGGAAACGTGAGACGCGGTACTATAGTATCGTCGATGTTGTGTGTCGTAATGACGATAACCTTTATGGCTTCTGAAGCAGAGATATCAACTGCGTCACCTGGGTAGTTGCGCCTCAAAACTGTGGTCGCAACTACGGTCGCTGAGGACTCTACGTGATTTCATCTCGTTCCTATGTTTCTATACTGCGCTGTCGCACAGTCTGAGTCAGCAGCGTTACTTGTAAACAACGAAATTCTGGTCATTTGTTTGATTACACTTTGCGATGATACTGTAAGACATCATATAAAATCATATGAATTCGCGTTACAAGAAATCATTTTACTTTTTACTTTACTTTACTTTTTAATCATTTACTTTTTTTTACTAAAATTATAATATATGATAAAAATTATTGTTCGCATAACGTCAGTCTAATTTTAATAAGTTTCTTGTTATGATCAAACATCGATGGTTAATCAAATTGCTGAAATCAAAAAATTTGCGTTAGATTAAAGTCTCCAGAAAAATAAGGATTGTATGACATAATTTTTGCTATAAATATTATTAACAAAAATTTCACGCATCGTCTTATTCAAATTATTCATGGTCTTCGTTAGATAGAGAAATATAATAAAAATTATGAATGTTTTGATTTCAAATAAGTTTTCTCTCAAAATGAATCCTATTTTGAAAGTTGAAAAAAATATACATCTCCTATTTTTTCGAGAAGACTTGAAAAATTGTTACGATATTTTTTGAAGGAGACTTACATTAATTGACATAGATATTAATTTTCTAACAAAAACAAATGAAATGTATTCGTAATACGTATTTAAAAGGTTAATTTTTTTATTTGAAGCCCTCCAAACAGTTTGCCACGTAGGTTGTGCTGAAACAACGCACTGCAGAAAACATTCATTGCATGCAGCGTTAAAGTGTCGACGAATAAATGCATGAAAATTGGCGCAACGCGTATGGTGCGCCATATAAAATTCAACGCGACCTAGCGAATACTGATCCACCTACAGGCAGCTCTACCATAACTTTATTCAAAAAAAATTCTTTTGTCAAGATCTGAACATTGTTACTTAAAAACAGAATTTTAAGGTACGTAGTCAAACAAAAGCATAAGAAACTTCGAATAACATTGAAGATCAATATTTTTGTCGTCAAAATACTGTTTACATAATTTAACACAGTGAACTGAAATATTCAAACATCAGTTTTTTGTCATCCACATTTACTATGTGCATAGAATTCTCTAAAATTCCTTAAAGGAGATATTCTAGTCTTTTTTAAAAGCGATTTTCGGAATTTTTTATGAAGAACCCATAAACGTTATTGCTATCAGGGTTTTTGGTATCCATTCGAAGATACCAAATTATTATAGAGATTATTAAACAATTGTTTTGGTTTAGAAAAAATGAATGTTATCCGAAATGGACAGCTTTGAAGTCATCAATGTAAATACAAAGGTTCACTTACGATGACCATGATTCGTCTAGTTCTGTTTATCCAAAAAAAAAACTAAAACTGAATCTTTTCTCTAGTTACTTGAAGGTTCAAAATTATTGTATTCATCCTTTTCTTATTTAGATAGGAAGCTTTTTTAGCGAACTATAACGTTGTATCTGGAAAAAATTAATGAATATCTTTGGTTATTATGTTATTTTATTATTCACTTTTTATTTGACTTAATACAAAATAGTCTTATCGCTTTTTTGGTACACTGTGTAATACTTTCTTACTGACAGGTACAATGAAAATCATTATCGGTAAAAGCTTTCCGTCTTGCCTGTCTCAATCTTCGAAAAACATGAAGAATAAGTTATGTTCAGGGCCGTTCCTGAATTATTGGCAGCCCAGGTGCAAAAACTTCTCAGTTTACTTCTTCAATTTCAACTTTTCAAATCTCCATCTTCAGCTATTCAAATTTCCAATTTGAGGTCTTTGAATCTCTAACTTTCAATCTTCAGAGTTTCGACTTCAACTTTTAAAATCTCTAAAACTTCAAATTTTCTAATATCCAGCCTGAAATCTTCGAATGTCCAACTTGAAATTTTTAAATCTTCAATTATACCTCTACAAATTTTTCGTTTTAAACCTTCTAACCTTCATGTTCCATTTTCAACTTAAAATGTTTGAATCTCTGTCTTCTATTCTAAATTTCCAAATGAATGAGATTTACAATATACACATTCTTGTATAGTAATTTTAGCAATTTCTCAGTAATTTATCTGAAAATAATTTCCCTGACAATAACTTTTCGGACGAAAAGATATACAAAATTTTTCCTTAATTTTCACATCGATTCGCATCTTGTCTTGTTGAACCACGATTTTCGCCCCGCGCTCTATTTATGTTTGTTTTATTTAATTTAACAAGTACAGTTAAATGTCACATACTATTAATGGCAAAAGATAGGGATAATTAGACTGCGAATTTTTATACAAAAAAAATCTTCACAAGCAAAAATAGGGAACTGTGTCTCATTCTCTAAATAGTATAACTTATATTGAACAATTAACTTTTACTATATTTTGCTATCTGTTAACAACCTCATGGATTTTTGCATATTTAAAATTATCATAAATGTATAAAAATCCGCAATCTAATAATAATGAAAACAGTTTATTCTTGTATACGAGTAGTATTACAAATCTGGAACTCAAAATTAGTGGGACTAGATTCTATGGGTCTAAAAATTTAATCATTATAAAAAAACTGTTTGCTTATCATTGTTATTAGTCAAAATTTTACGTATAGGGTACGATTTTCAGCCACTTCTAAATTTGACCGCCCAGGTGCAAAGGCACCTTTTGCACCCTCGCCAGGATACGTTATAAAATAACCCCTGTACAAGGGGATGGAGGAAAAGTTTTGTTGGAATATCAGGAATCGAAACGACGCTAGGTGATATATCAAAATTGTCGAATTTGAATTTGGATGAACCCGTCATAAAAGACGAATATATTTTGCTTCGTCGAGCAATCCGCTCGACCATAGACGTTCCAGATACAAGATAAGAGCTATTGGGTGTTAGGTCATGCTGCTGGGTTTGCATCATCCTTCAACCCTCGCTCATCTTTCCATCCATACGGCGCACTATTCCCATCGCTGGCTACCGCATACAAGTTGCAACTGACGCTTACCGCTGTACCGAATTTCCCCGCGATTTTTCGACGATGAAATCCGCAGAGCGTTGCGCCTGTCACAGGTGACGCGCTATGCCTCCATGGACACCAGAAATTTTCAGCCTGACACTCTAATTCTCGGATTATTGCAGAATACGTGCACGGAGGTAAAAGGGCTGTCTCTGACACGCGCGACTCCGAATGTCACAGATTACTAAGCCAAGTGAAAAAACATTTGATATTCCGCTGCTCTATCGCTGCTTGTATGCAGATAGAATTCTATTCCTCGCTTTGGATTATAGAATTTTTATCGACAAATACATGCGTAAAATACATACATGCTGCAGCGTTGCTCGTCACAGATTTTTTTGTCTGTTATTTGTATCATGATCGAAAGCAGTGGAACTTGCAAGCAAACAAAATTGTAATATTGATATGTACTACTAGTATTTAATGGCAATACTCACGGAACCTACCTAGTATGCACAATTTTTATAGGAACGTGATCGATAAAAGTGGTTTTACCACATTTATTTTGAGCCAAGTTCATTGGAATTTTCTACGATTTTTCAGTCACTTTTAGCATGACAGCCGCAATTTTTAATTATTTACATCTCAAAAATGGAGCATCACAGTACAAAATTGTTGTTCCCAGTTTTGTGAGGAATTGGCATCACTTGACATGTCCTATAATTCTCGAATATTCTGTACGAAGCAAATTTTTATCGCCAAAATTCTACGCCAAATAATTAGGAGAGAGCCGTGCAGTACCGACCGCCGATTTTTTGCTATATCTTGGGCTAGAGTTGATAAAAAACAAAATAGAAAATAAGAATTTGTCAATTTTGTGAAATTCAATGATAAAACTTTAATATTTGCAGGAATAAAAAAACTGAAATTTATAAGAAACGAAAATATGTCGTCCAGTACCTTAATAGATTTATTGGTTTCAGTAGATAATAGTAATAAAAAAGACATTTAGATGTTAGAATATGAAGTTTTATTCAAATTATATTTCCAAATGTATCACAGATAAAATAATTCATACATTTTTTATGCGTGCATGCAATGTGTGCTTCTTGTAATGTTTCTTTGCAAATGACACATTGAGTTACGCAATTATATCCTTTCTTATTCTGTTTCCTGTATTTTTTGTGGATTTTATAGGTTGAGCGTACAGATAAAAAAATATTTGTCTGTATTGCCCAACAGTTGAATGGCCGATACTAGACGATATATAATGGGCCAAATAGCGAATCTAACTAATAAAAAATTATAGTTACCTAAAACAGCATCCGATTCCAATACAATTAAATAATTTAAAGAAAAGCATCGATTTTTCGAATCGCATAAACTTATCTACTCGTTTAAGTATTGTTGCAAAAAATGTAAAATTACAATTTACTCCAAAAATATTAATTTTAGAACCTATGTTGATTAAGAATTTTTTTTATTTCTCTCGGTAAGTACTATAAACCTAACAAATTTTCAATCCTATTTATAAATGACCGGAAATTGCTCACGAACTTGAAAGTTTAATTAAAGAAAAGTTTGCTAACAAATACAGCTGATGTTTACAAGAACAAAAGAGCAGAACCTAATTTACATAATGAAATAAAAGAATTGGCAGATCTGCGTTGCTGTTACGTCTACAGCACTCAAGTCGTCACAGTAGAAATGAATGGTTATAGTCAGTCAGAGAAGACCGACGCGACGTTGAATGATAAACTTTCTAGTTTTCAAGCAAGAACTACTGTTCGTTAAAACTGCTTATTCTCAGAAAAATAATGGTGTTAAGAAAATGTAAACTCTAAAAGTAGAATACGGTTAGCTATTCTAAAGAAATGGTAGCAGTTATACATGATATCATAAGTACTGGTCTCCACTACAAATTACTTCTTCCTGTCCCACTTTTTTGTAAGTTAGCACCCACGGAAAGTGTTCGCACACATTACGTTCCAGAATTTCTTCAACTTTAGTCTTATAAAATCAGTATTTCTCTGCTACAAGCGGAATAACAAAAGTCTAATTAATTAATGAATACAGTGAAAAAACATGCAATGAATTTTTGCTGCAAAAATAATTCTGTGATATACTGAAAATAGAAATTAAGATACTCGCTAGAACATCGTATTAAAACGTCGTCATTTCATTAATTTCGGCTACTTTTAATTTATTTCATTTTTGACAAAATTTTATTCTTTCTTTTTTTATGTTATACTATCTCTGGTTATTTGCATAAGCAAACATTTTATTACTTTCCTTAATGCAACTTCATTGCTGATGCTTCTTTTAATGTTCATTGTACTTTACTTATTGTTAATTACTATTACTTAAATTCAGGAAGCTAATAATGAAACAAATGTCAGTACTAAATTGCATAGACACAATTTTATTTGCAGTTAATTAAACTATGTCTAGTGTAAGCAATTCGCCACGACTGACGCCAACTGTAATTTCGTTTCTTTGGTCACAGTACCTCCATTGTGTATACGTGCTTCGTCAGTACAAGGTTCCGCAAGCTCGAAAGCTTGCAGCAGCTACCTGCACGACGTGCTGAGCAACCTAGTTGAACGTGCCTCCCATGAAGTAAAAATTTTGATTCTGCCGCATGTAATGGTACATTAACATAATAAAAAGAGTATAAAATAGTTTTGTTAAAAATTTCCTACGACTGAATACAAAATATCAAGTGACTCCGAAATGAATTTTAATGAATATGTATGAAAATCATTTTTTGCAGGGATGCTTTGCATTTCATCAAAATATAAGGATTTGTGGATTCTTTAAAATAAAAGTGTATAAACTCTTATTTAAATTGCGAAGTGTACATTAATCGTTATAACATGAAGCAAGTTTCATCTTTGTCACGATTAAATCGTATATTTAGGTCAATTAATACTTTCTACATTTTATGCAAATATTGTGCATGTTTAAATACTTTGATGTCTCATTTTGCACGCGAAAGGCTTTGAAAAATATTTGTAAGTTAGAAAGAAAGAAAATATAAACGATGGATATTCATCAATTTATAACTTGATACATAAATAATTTCATGCATGTTTCAAAAGCCTTTATTCGTATTTCGATGCATGAAAATTAAGTTTTTCTTGACTACGAAAATGAATATTCCGATTTTGCGAAAATGCAGCTCCATAAAATACATAATATAATGCAAATTCTACATTCCTTTGCTACTTTATCGTGAAAAATTTGTTGTAGAGACGATTAAAATTATTTGCAAAAGCCAAGAAAAAGATGTACGATAGAAAGTTAGTCTGTAAAATGAAATGTCTTTCATTATCAATTTATGATTTATAATGCCTTTCATTATCAATTTATTATCGGTTTATAATGATTCCAAGAGGACAAAAAACCATATATTAACCCCTTCGTATCCTTGGGCGAGATATCTCACGATCCGATACATCAGAATTTTTTATGAATTTGGATGAGTGATGTCAAATTGAAATTGATAGTGAGAAGAGATTTCCTTATAGTTCCTTCAATTTTCTTGAAATCTTCTTTATTTTATAAAAAGCAATTTCTCTTCGAAATTTCTCAAATTTCTTAATTTTTCTTTTAATTTTCTTGAATTTCCTTGAATCTTCCTTAAATTCATGTTGAAATTCCTCGAATTTTCTTAATTTTTCTTAAATTCTTTTAAAATTTCTCAAATTTTTGTTAAAATGCTTGAATAATCTTGATTTTCTATAAATTTTCTTGAAATTCCTTGAACTATCTTGGTTTACCTTAAATTTTTTTATAATTTCATCATTTTTTATGGATTTGGATGAGTGTTTTTTTCTATATTCTTTATTTCTTTTAAATTTACTTAAATTTTCTTGAAATTCGTGGAATTTTCTTGGTTTTCCTAGATACTTCTTGAATTTCGTTGAAATTTCCGGAAATTTATTGGTTTTCCTTTAGCTTTCTAGATACTTCGCGAATTTTCTTAATTTTCCTTGAATCTTCACTTAATTCTTACTGAAATTCATTGAATTTTCTTAATTTTCCTTAGATTCTCCTCAAATTTATTGAAATTTCCTTAAATTTTCGTGAAATTCTCTGAAATTCCTTTAACTTTCCTGAAATTCCCTGAATTTTCCTCAAATGCGTTTGAAATTCCCCGAGATTCCTTGAATTTCCATTAAATTTTCTTAAAATTTCTTGAAATTTCTAGAATTATCCTTTAATTTTCCTGAAATTTGTTGAATTTTCCTAAAAATTTCTTAAAATTCTTAGAACATATCGGGTCGCAAGATATCTTGTCCAAGGATACGAAAAGACCAAATGTATCCACAGTTCTATTAATTCTAACAACAGATTGTTTCAATATAAATCTCAATTACTAGTTAAAAAATTTCAAAGAACACTGAAAAACAGGGAAGAATATTTTGACTAATATCAAACATATAAATTATTAATTACCAAATAATAAGAAACGAAATAATGAGAAAGGTAATTATTTGTGTGACAACCTAATATCTATACCTTCTCCTTCTCCATGAAACTATAATTCGAAACCACAAGTTACGTGCAAACTGACCACTAAATTTGTAAAAGAATATTCCATCTCCATAACTCATCCTAAGTACATCCAAATACAGGGAGCGAGCGAACACAGCAAGTAGCTCCATCCACGAAGTTTCCGTTTCTAAACTACCGTAAAGACGGAGAAGAAAGGAAAAAAGTATTGTAACATTTGCATAATCTTACGCGCCAATTATCGTTCATCGAGATACCAAAAGTAGCCCCCCTGCTGAATAAGCATTTCATCGATTTGCATAGATACGACGCGATCCCTTAACGAATCCGGTGCAACGGTTATCCGTCAAAGAATTCTAAAGCGTCTGCGTCCTGCGAACGAGGTCACGCAGCTCCCGGCGATAATCCACGTGTTTTTTCTCCGATCGAGCGATCCGCAGGAGGGGCGGAGAAACGTCGCGCCACGGCGCGCCGAAGGGATGAAAAGGACTAACATAAGAAACAGAGGAATAATGTAGGAGACCTAGAGGCAGCGACAGGAGCGGTGGCCGAGGGAGATGCTGGCAACGCAGATAGGGCAACGGTGGGTATAAAAAGTAGTAATTCGCGTGGGGTCCATAAAAATGTTTATCACCGTCAATAAAAAGGCTCTCCGGTCCTGGCGAGCCGGCGCGGCTCTACGCCCTTTCACCTTCGTTGCGCCCGCTGCTTAGCGTGCCGTTAGCGTAAAAAGAAAGCCGAAAAGTAATGGACGACGGGGGCCCACGAGAAACCTTTAATCTTAACAGCGAACCGGCCGATAAAGTCTACCACTCGTTCGTCCGTTGTTTTAGTTTCAGAAAGGATGTTTAATCGCGAGATTTTATCGTGCCTCCGGCCTCTACTCCCTTCCCTCCCTCCACGCTCCCGTCCTCGAAACCCCCGCAGAACGCCCGTGAAATTGTTTCCAGATGCGTGCACCTTGACTTCAAGTTTACGAGCCGGAAATATTCGAAGAAATCTTGCGAAAGCGGCCGGATAAAAAATTGACGAACGAGTTCTGGTCGGTCGGACGTTACGCGGGAAGAGTTTTTGTTTAAAACGTTCATCCTGCCGACCCTGCCCAACTCCTCGAGGGGTTGAACCGACGCTAGACACCGCGCCGGGGTTCCGCAGAGAAAGGGATGCCCTGGAGATGTATGTAAAATGGAAATGGAAGACCTTTGACTGTGGAAAGGTGTTCTGGGCCGTGCCGTTGACGGTACCCTTGCGACTTTGCGACAGCCTTTGTTTGCGCAGGGCGTATCGAAAATCGTGACATAAACGAGAAGAAGACCATTGTCGATGCAAAAGTTAGTTGAAAATGTTGAACGAGGTTTTCCTATAAGAGGATTTTGGTTTTGTGGCGATCGGGTGCAGATATGCGGTTGTATATTACATTTTTGCTTAGTTTGGAGTCGGGAAACGCCCTGCAAAGACAAATGCGGATTGAGGAGCGTATTTCTTCCTTTTATTGGATATTTTTCTTGACTTCTTTTATTGCATCATTTGTTATTATTAAGCCGTGTACGCACACTGCGAGGCTCGGTCTGCTACCTTATTGTAGAGTACAAAAAAGAAGCGAGGCAATGTTCGCAATCATCTACAGTGAGTGTACAAAGTAGTCGTACAGTAGTCAATTTTAACAAAAGCTTTGCAGAACTTTGTTTATTACAAAAATATGTTAACAAAAACAAACATATATATTCTTAGAAATTTTTGGAACAAATGTCATCAATAACAAATTATGTATTTATATTTATTATGAAAATATTAACAAATTTCCAAAAATTGGCGTAAAATATACGTGTAGTAAGTATTCGTACACTTTTAATTTTACATCGAAAACTATAAATTTTAGTACATAAACGTAACAAAAATCAATCTATTTGCTATTTTAGTATCTAGTGGGATTCCCTTTAGAGTGTATAATTGCTTTAAGCCTTTGCGGCATCGAATTTACTAACTTTTGGTTATAGTGCTGGAAATTTTGTTCCATTGTTTGAAAAGTACATTTTTTAAATTTTGTTTCGAAGAAATGTGATAGTCTCGAATTTTTTCTTCAAGATGACTCCATAAGTGCTCTATCATATTAACGTCTGGAGACTGTGGAGGGATTTTTAATTGCTGCAGCACATTATATGTATAGGATCCAGTGGCGTGTATTATAAGCATTATACTTCGGATCATTATCTTACAAAAATGTATAATTGTCCTGAAACTCCATTTTATTTGCACTAGCCTGAAGATGCCCTTTTAGAATATCGATGAACATTTTGTGATCCATGATACTATCGATAAAATGGAGGGATCCAACCCCGCTCGCACTCGTACAGACCCAAACTGTGACCGATCCTCCTCCATGCTTTACGGTCGGCTTCAAATTTCTTTTTTCATGCTCGGTATTTTTTTTCCGCCATACTGTACATCGTCCATCTGACCCAAATATATTAGATTTACTCTCATCAGTAAATATAATACGGTTCCAGTACTCCACAGGAACATTAACGTACTCTTTCGCGAATTGCAATCGTTTCTTTCTATTAATTTCATTTACGAAATATTTCTTACGAGCTACTCTGCCATGATATCCTCTATCCCGTAAAGAATTACGCACTCTACTACTGCATACATTAATGTTCAGCTCATTTTTAAGTTCAGCTGTGACTTTTACCGCGCTTATTTTTGGATTTTGCTTTATTTTTCGATTATCCATCGGCCGGTGTACTTATTTATTATTCGTCTACGTCCGTTTCTTGGATTATTTTTTACAGTTTTTCGATCGCCATATCTGTCAATGATTCCTTGAATCGTGGACCTCGGTCTATTTAAAACTTTCGAAATTTCACACAGTGTTTTACACTTATTATGTAAATTTATAACGATTTTCCTTTCTTCTTTAGAGGTTTCCTTGCATTTTCGTCTCATTTTACAGTTGTTAATGTTTGAATTTAGGATACTACCTATACCGACAGCGTCTCCAGACATACTGATGCTAAGTATGTTTACATATCATAGATTATCTTGTAATTGTTCTATGTAGAATGTTACGAATCAAGGACTGTACGAATACTTATTACGCGTATATTTTACGCCAATATCTGGAAATTTGTTAATATTTTCATAATAAATATAAATACATAATTTGTTATTAATGACATTTGTTCTAGAGATTTCTAAGAATATGTATGTTTGTTTTTGTTAACATATTTTTGTAATAAACAAAGTTCTGCAAAGTTTTTGTTAAAATTGACTACTGTACGAATACTTTGTACACTCACTGTATTTTGTTTTGTTTCACTTTGTTTCGTACACTGAAACAAGGTAGCAATGTGAGGCAGCCTCGCAGTGTTCGTGTGCGGCTTTAGACTGCGGATTTTTATGCAAAATCAATTTATACAAACGTAAATAAAGAATTGAAACTTAAATATGTAACAGTATGTCTTACTTTCTAGACATTGCAACTAGAATTATCTAAGTGCTTGATATTCTGTGTATTTTGGCCTATATTAAAAGTCTTATAGATTTTATGCAGACTTACAATTGCCATAAATGCATAAAATCCACAGTCTAGTTATTATTTTGTGGTAAAAAATTGGACTGTCCTCCTAATATATAGATTATGCAGGATGAGTCATGTAATTACGCTGTTTCCATTACAAATAAAAAAAATTCTACAATAAAGTTTTTTCATTGTTCGATACGTTTTATTACTGTACACTGCAGTTTGTTGACAAAAGTGCATCGAAGCAATTGCAAAGTATCTGTAATTGCTTTTGTTTTTTCTTTCATGTGTACAAACCTACGTTGCTTTTTCATTTATACGCTTATCAATTGTACCTGGCAACGGCAGTAATGTACCTTTGCAGAAAATTATTCTACACGATGATATAATTTGTTCAGTAATGCAAAACTTTTCGATTTTTTTCTATTTGCAAAGAAACTGGAGTTATTGTCTGACTCAGCGACTAGATTCACTACTATATTTATGAAAACATTTTTAATTTGTTATGTAATCGTTTAATACAGTGTGTGATCAAATTACTAAAGTCATAACAGAAAGATATGACAGCGTGTAAAAATGTTTTCTTAGATTGATTTCAAGCTTATATTTTCAATTTATGGAGATTCAAACTTCACAAAAATATAATAAGATTTCAATGTAACCGGGTCCTTGTTAAATAGTAAATTAGCAATGTATGCAATAGGCTTTAATAATTCGTTCACTCACTATAAATAACTAAATCTTTTCAATCGACTAAGTATAATATTAACAATTAGTATAGTATCATGCACAATGACAATGTGTATCCTTGTATATGCTTACATAATCAACCAAAGATTAAGTAGTAGTAGCGTCTGAAACATTCTTAACTTTTTATTATTTATGTAACGAAAATAGTTTATTTCTCTTTATTTGCATCTATAAATACTAAAGTGATTGAAATAACTATAATTGACTTATCCATCTTCTAAATAAATGTTGTATATCAAAGTAACGATATTTATTCTTTTTTTAATATTTTTAACCACTTTGTCATTCTCTGAACTACTTTTTGTAATTTTTCTATAGTTATATTTTTTCAACTGTTTTATAGAAGCTCGCATACATTTTCTTTTGGATTAAGATTAATACTATATGTACAAGATTAAAGTCCATTCCTATTAGATTAAGATTTGGTGACTACGTTACTCAAATCATTATGGTAATTATTTCTTTCAAAAAACACTTTTCCACAAAAAGTGCTAGTTATGGCCGAATATTAAACCCTGTAGATTGTATTTAAGTATAGAATACAGATGCAATAGATTTACCCAAAATTTTCCTTTATAGTAATATGTGACACACAATAAATAATTTTTTCGAAAATAGAAAATAAAGGAAGTTTTTCCTTATAACAACAACTCAAAATTGAAACAAAATTGAGGCATAAAAAAATGAAAATCATAAAACCAGTTGAAATGCTCTCTCAATGATAATGATAGTGATGATAGTTAAAATATTTTATACAAACATTTTTTCTATTTGATTATATTTCCAAAATGACACACACTGAGCTGGTATAAACAATTTCACCTAATTATTAGTAACCAATATTTCATATAAATTTTTGATCGATTCGACGTTTATGATGAAATAGATTAAATTATTCATAGATAAAATTATGCATCTCATGGGGATTTTATGTAATGGCATTCTATTTAATTTCATTTACTCATCTAAATTTTAGGTGAGTTAATTTTAAACAAATTTAACTTTAGTGGATCAATTACCTAGCAATTAAATCGCTTTTAAATTTATGTGTAAGAAAATGTATACATTTTTATATGGCTATCGATATCATCCGTGTTAGTGTCACAGTTAGTGTCTCACTATTTGCAATGGTATCAAGATAATTTGAATCACTATGTGTCATTTCAGGATGAAGATCCACGGCAACAAACCCGTCACCAGATATATGATGTCGTACAGACGGTGTGTCCTATCCTCCTTAATCTATCCCCGTTTTATCACTGACATTTTATTGTTACTGAACCGGGAAGATCGTCAAGATCTCTTTCAGGATTTACTGAGACACCTTGCGCGTGAACGGGGAAGAAATGAGCCGGTTGATAGGCTAGTTTGATACACGCCATTTGTACGTTTCTTTAACTCCAGTGTGTTGTTCGCGTCTGCTTCATCCAATACGTGATTTCTATTTGTCTCAGTCAGTTTCTTTCAATTTTGAGAAAAACGTTACGAAATGATAGATACTTACAGTTTTCTTTCTTAATATTATAAAAGAGTTTACATTCACAGTGATATTATGATAGTGAAGATTATTATACATTAGAATTTTTGAAAGGAACACAGTAGGGTTAAAAGAAAAGTTAATGAAAAAACAGGCAAACTTTTTATACTTTTCTGTGTTTTATAATCATGTATGTTGATAGTTCATTCGTGTCAAGAAATTGACAAGAAATAATTTTGAAAGATGGTAACTGTATAGAGAATTATTGAATTAATAGTGAAATTTTTTACAAACTTCGTGAAATCTATCGGATTCATTTTATTCTGGATTAAATTCTAAAGAATTTTCTTGTGGTCGAGAATTATCAAATGAATACAAAATCCAAATATATAATTACTTTAAGATTGCAGTCAATCAATCTATCAAAATATCTGCGGCGATAAAATCTTTTAAATTATGATATGAGAAAATTAATTTAATTCCATAAATATTTGCATATTTAAAACTTTATATGCTCTTATAAAAATCGACAGAAATTGGAAAATTCAAAATACGCAGTATGCAGTATATTTTTTTAATAAATTAAAAACCAGTAACACGACAACAAAACTTACTTATACATCTTGATTTGAGGTAGAATAATGCCATGAAACATCATCAAACTCAACTTTTAGTACCACTTAATTTTTCAACTTTTTTATGAAGCATTGCGTAGTTTCATCTAGATTTTACATGTAAACAGTATTTATAAATTAGTACCTTTTCCCACACCTGTTTCTAAATAATTAAAACTATTCTTCAATACTAACAATAAGTGAAATAGGTCAACGCATAGTCAGCTACATTAAATGGACATAGCAAGGAGAAATCATCATTTAGACAAGCATTTAAAGGAATATAGAGTAGTCTAAAAACAATTATGGTGCTAATTTACCAAATGTAGTAAAAAAATTCGTTTTAGAAACAAAAATTTCATTTAATAAAAAATCTGACTATTACTATTTAAGTCTTTACTATTTCCTAATGAAACTGTGGCTATACCTGAACAGTGTACTAATATAAAAATCTTAATGTAATTAAATACAAAATAGCTTTGCAATGTGTTTGTCAAAAACTTTCAACCGCATCACTACAATAAAAAATAAAATGTAATATAATTGTCGTCTCTAATGTGAAGCAATCCGTGTAAAGTTGCGCTGCTTATTTATTGTTCCCCAAACACAAACGATAATCGATAGACCAATATTGTCGAGGTTGTCCCAACCTGCGGCAAACATTTTCTAAAATTATCATACCATTCGCTTCATGATTTGCGAGTGGCAATCGTTAGTACAATCTCAAAGCCAGACCCGTTCTATGATCGTCTAAACTAACCACTCAAATAACGCACATTTCATTAGTATACAGGAGTTTCACGATTAACGTTCGCATTGAGGTAACAGTCGATACCCATTAGACGACTGGGCGACATTACAATAACCGGAACCAACGTGTAATTTACCAGTAGTTAACGTTAATGGATAGAGCATTGACGTCGATGCAACATCCATGGACATCAAAACACGATTACCAGAAGATAATCCCACTCTGTTAAGCACTATACGTTCGTTCCACGCAGTTTCGTTATTTAACTCGCTTCGACAAAGCGCTGATAATTTGGGAAACAACGGAATAACGTTAGATGCTAATTTCGTGCTTATTTATATAATGGGTCATAAAATTTCGAATGCTCGATATTTCAAGTTTACATAATAATAGACTTGAGTTATTAGATTTTCACTCTGAAAGTAATGAAACGTATATACAAGCATTGTGATTTATTGAATTAAGGAAGAACTTCAGTAACAATCTTAACCAAAAGTTAATCAATTTCCAAGATATTAATAAGGCTTCTTCTCGTGATGAAAACCAGTCAGAAATATTAAACTTGTTTATTGAAATATACTTTAAATGAAATTGTTAGCAACTTCACTCTTAATTGTATAATATATGTATTTCTCAATATGAACAAATTTTTGTAAAAGCTTTCATGAGGTTTTACTGTTGTCTAGAGATTCATTCTTCCAATTTTCAAAAACCTTTCAGCTTTCCAAGCACTCAGTGCTGCTTTTCTACTACCATGCATTCACAAATTTTAGAAGCTGAATGTGAAAAGTACCTACCATTTTCATAAAACAGCGAATAACGCGGTCAATAAAAATGGTCCAATAAACCCCCCAAAAAAAACGAGCTTTCTCTAAGAGCTTTCCACTGGATTTACCAAAAAAAATTTTTTTGGACCATCCGTCTCTTTAAAATTGACGAAATTTAATCTTGTCATCTTAAACAAAAATAGTACTATACTGCATGAAAAAGTACTTCAAACTGAGTAGAAACTTGAAGCTGGTTTCTAAATTTTAAACTTTTAAAGTCATTTTTAAAATATTTTTTAAAGTCAGTTTCCGCGGAGATATAGTCATTCGAAAATTACCAAAATTTTCGGAAAATTTTAGTGATCCCTTAATTTTGGCGAGCAGTGTATATCATAATCCCATAACGGTCGCCAATCAGTCGAAATGACAATAGATAAATAAAATGGAAGAAGAAGCCCGAACATTTTTCTCAGCTAGAAAATACGAATACGCGCGAAGCGGCGGATTTTCATCGAGAAAGGCGATAAGCAAGGTAACTTTTATCCGAGTGCACCACCGTCCCCTCTTCACCGTCTCGACTCCGTATACCGTATCCGCGTGATTCGCTTTTTAACATAATTTCACGTTTCATTGTCTCCCAGAGTTGCCAGTTCCTGCAGCCAGATCACGAGGAGTACTGAATTTTAATACGCTACATGGCCGCGCCGTCTCTTCCGGCAGGTACGGATAAATTTGCGTACAAATGCGAGCGCAATCTTCATATGCAAGGAAAAGAAATTGCGCTGTACAATAGTGCTTCGCAGGATTCTCTCCGTCCCTCGCACCGTTCGCACGAATCTGACAGGTTCCGTTGCATCGTGAATTTCAAGTTGCATCGATACGTCTCGGTAGCCCGTCTCACAAACACGCTTCGTGGAATCTTATTCATACGAGGGCAGAGGTTTCAGACGATATCGGCAAGGTGATTGTAATTGCAAATATTATTGCGCCTGCAGCGAACCGCGACAATTCACGTTTGTCCCTCTTTTCAAATATATTCGTCCAGGGAATTGATTCTGGGATTGAAACTTGTAATGTGGGAAACATTGCATAAATTAAATGCCACCTCTATTTCTGGAAATGAGACAACATTTTTTACGTAATTCAAATGGTTCTGAAAAATAGATCAGACATAAAATTGCTTTTTTTATAGATTTCTTTTTAAATGTTTTTCTTTTTAGTTCACCCATGTTTTTCATGTATACAATATGAAAATCGTTCCCTATGAAAAAGACACAGAGTGCAACAGAAATAAATATTACAGGTCCTAGAAAGAGGTGATTCCTCGCCTAATTTATTGACTCATTCTACTGGTTTCATTATAACAGTAATATAGAAATTTTTATTTCAGAATTTAAACGAATTTTATACATTTATTTATTACCTATTAGACACGAGTAAGAAAGTTATAAGGGTTGTTCAATAAATAAAAGTCTAACTTTATAGGTATACACAATTGCTATAATAATTTATTAGTTTCTTGTCGCGGAAAACTGCTACGAATATTGACTTATTCTACTTGTTTCATTATGCCAGCAATAGAGAAATCTCTGCCTTAAATTTTCAACCAATTGTAGACATTTATTTATTATTAGATACGGTTAAAAAAGACGTGGAGATCTTTTAGGGAAGAAATAAAAAGCCTAATATTGTAGATTCTTTATAGTTGATTCAATTGTTGTAATAATTTCACTGTCAGTACACATATTAATTCGTTCTACTAGAAGATCCCGAACCCGGAAATTCAAAAGATTATGAAAGTTTGAAAGTGTTGAAATTAAAATCTGAAAATTTAGCTATTTTTTGATTTTATTTTGTAACTTACAAACTATGAGCAATAAGAAAAAAGTTTTTGTAGAAACATTACTGCTTTCAATTATACATATAATAAATAGATCACCCAAATATTAAAGACAGATATCATGCTTTGTGCCATGACTAGACTGCGGATGTTTATGCGAATTCATATGTTTATATACAACAGCAAGTGAATTTTAAAGAAATGTATGATTTATTTTCTAAATATTATAAAATGTATTATATTTTTTATATTTCATTGTATTTTTATACGTATAAACATCCTTATAGGTTTTTGTAATTTTTAAATTGTCATAAATGCATAAACATCCGCAGCCTAGTCATGAATCTGTCTTCTTCTAATATTCGTCGTTAGAAAAAGACAGATTAATGAACCAGTGATGGACCATATAACAGCTATTTTATACTAATTTTTGACACGGTCTGAATACAGGAAACGTTGAGACCGCTATTTATTATATTTTTATGTTCTGTCTATGTTATGTCTATGTCTATTTATTATATGTTTATGTTCTACTGCAGCATCTCTCCCTCAAGTGCCTATGTGTAACACCCTTGTCTATTTTGTGCGCGAAGTTTTGTGAAGCCCAAACGTTGCCACTTTTCTGCAGAGTAAACTTCAGCAAGACTTGCACAAAACGAAGTCTCTTCGGAGCGAACCAGCCGAAATCGAAGACCGGTGTCGGGAAGAATGTTAGGCGAAGTAGTGCCGCCTGACAATAATGCAAGTTAAAGGGGTTCGTTCCGTTGTGAGGAGTTTAACTCGAATTGTATTCGGGAAAGCAGCGCATTCGATATAATTTCATATTTCATTGTCTCCCGAGTGCCGAGCTCCCGCGGCAAGTTTGTATAGAGTTTTGAATTTTAATACACCTGCGTGGAAAGTTTCTATCGTCTTTTCTCAACTCATGGCTTACAAGTTTCCCTGCCGGCGCCACTTTCCCGAACAAACTGATTTTCGACTAACGTTGCCGCCACATTTATTACCAAACTAACGCGTTCTTCAAGGGGAAATAGCATCAATAGTGATATAAGGCGATATGCGAACATAAAATTTGAATATTGATTCTATATTTTGCGTTTTATTTATGAGAGAGATGAAATCGATTATTATTGCAATTCATTTGGCTTTATTTGTAGTTTTCATACCAACTTCGGACAATGTAATATAATTTAAACTCTTTTGCTTTGATAAAAAATGATTTTTAAAATAAATAAGGTAATATTATAAATGCAGTAGAATCTCGATTATTAAAATCATAATTAGTACCAATTTTTATTATTTAGAGTTCAAATTATTTTCAAAATTTGGTCTTCTATTAACATTTTACATTACAAATATCAAGTCATTTAATTGAAATTCTGCTGCAAGAAAAAGTATTTTCTCGAATTGACCTCAACTTTTTGTAATAACATATTTTTTTATTACAATGTATATTATTAAATATTCAAATGTTTTAAAGAACAGGATGCAATTAGAATTGCAATGTTAATTTGAAAAGTCAAATATGAGAATTACTACATAAATTAAATTTAATGGATAAGATAAAAATACATTACAAGTAGAATAAAGTACAAAATATGTGTAATATTCAGTATCTACTAGTCACAAAATTTTCCTCTGTTATTCAACTATAGTTCTATTATTCGCTTAATATTTAATTTCACGAAAGCAGCAATTTCTTTAAACATTTACAAAATTTTTTAAGTAGTCACTTTGTGAAACTGCGAACTCGTGGTATGAATACTAATAATGTACGTATGGTAAAGAAAAGAAAACAGTGGACGAAGCTTTTCATTATTTTTAAAGCTTAATTCCCCATAAGCTCCGCTCCAAGCTTCATAGCACGTTCTTACCACAAGCATTTCTTAGCTATGCCGCAGAATCTCCGCAATGATATCAATAAGTACGTACGACTTTATTCACTCAATGTTTAGACGATCTAACCTTTACTATATTATTTCTTCTGCTAGTGTTGGCATAATTGCTACGATTCTGTATTTAACAAATTAAAACAATTTTTTAAAAGATTTGTTACAAGGGACATTAGGAAAGAATTAAAAATAAATATAATTGCTCTCGAATCTAATCAAGATTTGCAAAAAGTTATTCGCATTCGCGTACGAAACTGTTGAACCATGCTAAAATATACATATAAAATATGGAAACTATAATACAAGGTATAAGATTTTAAAAGGAAGACACACTGTTATTCAAGCTTTAATTCTTTATTTACTTCTGTAAAAATTGGATTTTGCATTCCCAATGTACTCATAACATTCAGATAAAAAATTAAAAATCGAAGCACCATGTTTTGTTGTGTATTTAATCGAAAGCAGTTAGATAATTAAGGAATTCTTCTTCTCAGATCAAAAATTTAAATCTCAATTTTGAGTAAAATATTATACTTGTGATATTTTTTTTAAAGAACAAGAACTTAAAAATCTGCACCTTTCATCTACTTTTCTGAAGGAACACTTGGCTGATCAATATCAGAGCTCGACTACTTGAAAGTTATAATCCATAAGTAAAAGTTAGGATCTATTTAGTCTACATGAATAAAAAATGAAGATTGAAGTTTTATAAAAGAGCGAATCGAATCGAACCTTTAATTTCATTTATGAAGAAAACATACTTGATATTAATATCAAACTTATTTAATTTGAAAAAGAACTTAAAATTACTTATTCAATGCGCTACTTAATGTCGCTTTCAATATTTCACTATACCTACTTATTCGATATTCACAAGAAATATAAATAAAGTTTTTATACGAAATATTTAAAATTACTTTCTACAAATACTCCTTAAGTTTCGCATTAAATTTCTAATATAATAACAGTAATTTTTCAATTCACCAAAGAGCTTCTATTCGAGGACCATGAAGCATTTTCCTTAATGCAGGATCATCATTTTATGCTTCGTTCACTTCACTTTTTCCTTGCAGTTGATTGTCATGCATCTAAAGATAATGTTTTCAAATCTAGACTTAAAATTCTAAAGCGCTACGTTATGCCTATAAAAACCTTTGGTACTTCGTCATTCATCCGAATTTCACTTTATTATTTCAAGAGGATATTTTCAAGATTCCAAAACAGCAAAAAATTCAATGTTTCCGTTTCATCGCGTTGGTTTCCCTCCTTAAATTAAAATAAATGTTTCCAATCTCTGACATCACCATACGTTCTCACAGAAATAACTTTGAAATCACTTTACGGAAACAGACGGCTTTACCTGGAAGGGAATCTATCCGAGGCAATCCAACTTCAGACGTTTCTATCTGTTCCGGGCTCGTTTGTCGTCCAAGCACAGAAGAAAAAGCAGTCCCATCTGTAGTTGGCCATGTGTCGACAACGAAATCAATTCGATCCTCTTAATCACTCCCCTCCAGTGGCCTGCTCCATCGGTGGGTGAAAAACAGCGGTGTACAATGTATCGTGATCACGACCGACGCGGTCGTTTTTCTCCCGATTCATTAGCAATCGTTCTCTGCGGATCGACAAAATGAGAGTTTCTCATCTCGGAGAGCATTTCCCTTGACACATTTGACCGAGTGGCGGTCTGGCGGGAGATCCATAATGAGGGGTTGAGAAGGAGCGAGGAGATGAGGAGACGAGCGTTTATCGCCGTGGGACGACTGTTCGTGTGTAAATACAATTTCTTTTGTTTTTGGCGGCACCCTCATCAAATTTCCTGTCGCAAAGAGGTGCCGACTGTTTAACGAGGAACAACCTATCCTGAGAGATTTCCTTACGCGTCGACGCTATGTGAGATCATTTTGTCACCGGTTCCGTGATTTTTCACGCACGTGCTTCCGCTGCTAATGCATGCTCCGATTCGTTTATCTCATTCTCAGGATCTCGTCGAGGTTTCCGTTGCTACTCTGACACTGGGATCGTTTATATTCATCCTCGTATTGACGATCATATTGGAACCTATTCAATTTTTTGTTTATCTTATTACTTTATTTAGTGTTTAGAATTGCTTCAACTGCAAAGGTTCATTAGCGACTATGTCAATTGTAAAGCAAAACAGAAGCAGGCAGAGTGGGGATCGTAACAGGTTTTTGACAGGACAATCATTTCTCCACTGAATCACTTCATTGCTGAGCGTTGAACCGATCGGACGAATTTTCGATTTTGTTTGCGATATTTAATAGCATTTTCTTTTCTTTCTTATTTCTTGTAGAATTGTCAGTGATACATTTTTTTTTTTTATCTCTGCAGAACTTAATTATTTATTTATTTATTTATTCATTTATTTATTTATTTAATAAACGGCATGAATCCCATTAGTGTACAAAGAGAAGGTAACACATAGTCGGTATACGAAGTCGCTGACAAAAAGAATGACTAATAAGCCCCGATGAACTATATGCGTTCGCTTTTTTCTCTATCAATTTTAGCTCTTGAACTGGCAAACTGATAAAAATGTACTATTGGGTGCTTATATGGGAGACATAGGAGTACCTAAAAAAAATTACTTCAATGGAAAAAAAACTTTCAACCTTTTATTTCGCAATTTTTGATAAGAAATGCGGAGAATTATTTACAAATTCGAAAAAAATGGAGGATATAGCCCTATTTGTTCTCTTTACTTAATTGAAAATTAATTGAATTGAACGCTGCGCGTCGAAGTCCACTGATTCAACCAGACAAGGGCTGCGCATCGAGGTATGGCTGTCCTAGGATCGCGCTAGGACTTCACACATAAAATTAATTCGTATTTTACAAGTACAAGTTTCATTATTATGTATTATTAACCGGGTTGTAAAAATAGTAAATTTACGTTATATAATGAAAGCATTTTCGGACATAAGTTTACATGAATTTCCTTTATCTACTTGATTTCATTCAGACGTTGTATAAATTTTACCCTGATGATTTTTTAGGCATAATGCAAAAAGTATTAATATCGCGATTTTTTTATGGTACAGAGTAAAACAGAAATGAACAAACAAAAAACTATTTATTATTTGTTTTTTGTCTAAATTTTAAATTAGTAAATACGATATTCTTAGTATTATTTAAGCAATTTTTATTTTGCTTGTTATTCACAATTAAAATCATATTTTCATTCATTATTTAGTATTTGTTTATTTGAATAACACTTTTCCCAACTCTGATCACAGATGCATACTAATAACAACACGTAAATGCAGAGCGCTCAAGAAAATTAGAGGAACTTTAAAGAAAATAGTAAACTACAGTACATTCCGCATAAGCCTAGGGCAATCGGGTCCGCATTTCAAGACTTAAACGAAGTGAGAAGTGAATCTCGCACCTCCGATTTCTCGCTTGACTGGTTTTTGTATTTGGACGCTCGAGCCCGAGCGCTCGACTCCCGAAACAATGGGGCCATAAATAGACACGGATAGCACTAGGCATTTAAAAATGCTCGTGACTGATTTTCATCTTTTTCCATCGAATTTTCATGAGAGTGACGCCAATCGATTCCTTATACTCGACCGATTAAAAAACTACCAAACACAACATAATTCGGTCCATAATTCACGAAATAACGAAACAAATTAATTTTCACGCTCCAATCTAACTTCGCTAAAAATAGTCCGATTTATGTCGTATTTCGACTAATTTTCACCGGAAAAATGTAAGGAAGCATGTGGTATCATTTTTATAAACGTTCGACAATAATTAGTAACCGATGAAAATTCAGGAGGAAATATTTCACACCTGACTACGCGGTATTCTTTGATATTCGCCAAGCGACTGCATCGGATTACGCGCGTGGCTAGGGTCGTTTGAGCGATGAGTCGTCAATTTTTCTCAGTTTCCGCGATCTTATTCGTTGTCGTATCGATATAAATGTTTCACCATTGGATTCTAAGCGTTCTCCCGATTAAAATAACACCAAATTTCATGTAAATCGGACTATTTTTAGCGAAGTTAGAATTGAAGCGTGAAAATTAATTTGTTTCGTTATTTCGTTAATTATGGACCGAATTATGTCGTGTTAGGTAATTTTTTAATCGGTCAAGTATAAGGAATCGATTGGCGTCACTCTCGTGAAAATTCGATGGAAAAAGGTGAAAATCAGTCACGAGCATTTTTAAATGCCTAGTGCTATCCTTGTCTTTTATAGCCCATTGTTTCGAGAGTCGAGCTCGCGGCCGAGAAAGTTCCCACGGTCCAAGTCGACAAAAAATAGTGGTTGGAGGCATTAGCCTAGGCGTATAAAAAGAAAACTGCCTAGGTTTAAGCAGATTTTACTGTATATGGTTGTCGCCTTGAGAAGATGGAGCATTCACGTAGTGCTGAATTCGCGGAACGTGTTTATGTCTCAGCTCGCGTATAGAGCGTTCTCGATGATGCAACTTTCTTAGAACTATATATGTCCTGAGCGATGTCACAGTATAACACAATTCCTTCCGTGTCCAAAATTTAAACTTTAATCTAGAGAAATGCCAAATTATTATCATTATTTGCATTGTCGGTATTATTTGCTATATTTTTATTATTTCTAGATTCAATCTTCTCTTTAATTGCCTTATCTTATTTTTTGCTTTGAAGTAACTTTTCCTGTTACTTAATTCTTTTTGTTTATCCCGTAGATAAATAAATAAATTATTATTAAAATAAATTATTATTATTAAACTATAAAACAAAATGCTGTTTTATTATTGATAAACTTATCTTGTCAAATATTTTTTCCTAGCTCTTCAACCGATCGAATACTTTTTTCCACGTCGCATATTTATTCTTTAACTGCTTTCTATTTTACAATAAACGGTAACTTTCATTATTTTATAAATTTGCTTCATATCAGATTAAATTGATCTGCAGATTAATTTAATTGCATATTATGTTTGATTGAAAACTTGTTCACTTTTTGCCTCTGGTAGTATGCTATTTAACCAAAAGATTAGAATTTGATTTATCGATCAATTTACCTCCATAGTTTGAATACTATCGCCATGTTATTTATGAAAACACAGAGAACAAGGGCAGGTACTCACAAGAATAGCCGAAACTATAAACATCAAGCAGATATGCATACCAGATCCTCGTGGAACAGGAAGGAAACGAGATTCTTTACGATCGACTTTTTTGCTTCAACGCGGCTTCCGGATTTCTCCTGCAAAATCCCTCGGCAGTGCTGCTATCCGGAGATTTAAAGTTTTTCAGGGTATGGAAACACACCGTTATCAAAAAAGGTCTTTTTAGAGTGATTGCGCTGCAGCTTAGATAATACAGAAACCAATAAGTACTGAAACATTTTACGAGGCAGAGATTCCTCGTGTTTGATACCGTCGGACATTATCATCCACAAGTCGATCAACCATGAAATGCACTAAAACTGAATTTCATGTACCCAGTGCGCACTTTCTATGTCATTCAAAGCGCACAGATTCATTCATCTGCATAGAAGAGGTTTATAAACAAGTAGAAACAACTTGAAATCAATTTTAAGGTTTAATACTTGAAAACAGCTTATGCTGTGGTAAAAGAATGAATAGAAACGTTAATCAGAATTTTGATCCAAAGTGAAAAATTCTCTCGAAGTGTACACTTTGCCTTAAAGTCTCAGACTGTATCTACGTACTCTGCGGAGGAATGTAAGTAAACGGAAAATAAGCTAGCGCAACGTGCAATTTATATGTGCATTTACTCTTGCTTAAATTGAAGGAGAAATGCAAATTTGTCCAAAGACGATCCTGTCGTTCCTAATTCTGCTCCACATATTTGATAGCTATGGTAATTGATCTAAACAACGGAATGCAGGAACGACAGAGGGAAAATAATGGAAATGAGAGGACGATCCTAAGTGATCCGAATTTCCTTCGTTGAAATGCAAGATAGAGCCGATGCTCAAGGGAACCAGACTGGACTAAAGAGAAAATCGATGTCCTTCGGTGTCTACGGAACAGTTGCAGTCGCAATGGTTACCAGAATTATCCGTAAATATTAGTTATTTAATAACTAACAGTTATTCGCAGTAATTGGCGAACTTTTGTTGAGCTCGTAGGTATGCACTTCATTTTTACGATATCGATCAACTTATCTGATGAAGTAGCGAGTTTTTACGTTGTAACAAATTTTCGATATCGTTGGCGTTGCTGCGGTCTGTAGTTATTGTAGTATATGAAAGTTTTGAAATGAGGAGAAAGTTTATAATAAATATAATTATCCTAGAGAGATCCATTTTCAGTAAAGTAAAGCAACAATTATCTAAAAATATTCGCATTTTTGTAGCAGCGAAAGTCTTGTGTTTTCCATTAATTACAAAAATATTTCTATTGCAAATGCTTTAGGAAGTGTAATTAAATAATTAAGTTAAAAAACGGAAGTATCAGAAAGTTACAACCTGAAGTAAAACAATAGAAGAGCTTACAGCAAGAGGAATGCAACTCCTTTTCTGTCTACTTCGAAGTAAATTAGAAAAAAAGTGTTTGTAAAATTATTGCTTTGACTTAACATTAAATCGAGATCACTAAATAAAATTAGTGTTGAATTTAGAATATGGATAAATGATGTTAAATTTGTTTTACGTCTATTATACATCATAACTAAGAAATTTTCAAAAATGAAGTTGCATCCCTCTCCTTAGTTTTCTATTTTTAAAATAAAATCTCTTCTAAAATAAAACTATAGAAAAATAGATGGAGGGTTAAAAAAATCAATCGGTGTAAATCACTTTTCACTAGAAATAATTTCTTGTAACAATTTTCAATCGACAAAGCAATTTAACTATAATATTAAAATTTCACTAATAGAAAATAGTACTTCTATCGACTACAGAATAACGTAAATTATTTCTCACTTAATTATCTTTGTTAACATAATTTGTAATTACACTGATTGGTTTAGAAGTCTTCCAAATGTAAAGTTAAAATGACACGATATTAAAAATTTTACAAGTACATATTGTATAGTTAAATGAATATAGGAGAAAAAGGTGAAATAGAATTTTACAACGCACGCAGAGCTTCAAAACTTGTAACATGTAATATTTTCTATATGCTCATACTTTCTGTAGCGTTAAAATGTTGAAGTCATTAGTCGCTCCTAAACGCCTCTACGCGCTGTAGTTAGCAAAAATTTAATTCCCGAACTTTCGTCACGTTTGAAATGCAGTTTCAAACTTTCCTCTCATTTTTTATTCAACAACGATCTGAGTGTAACGGACACCGAACAAATTCTAGGGAAAATCCGTTGGCAGGACATTTTTCCACGCGAATTCGTGCCAGTGAAAATGAAACCATCTCGCAAAGACTCGCCTATGGATGAAAATGACGAAATACTATGCAGAATTTTATTATACTGATGGATAGTCATTTTTCGAAAGGTTTATTTCAAGATGTTTTTATGAAAATTATTTCCAAATTACATCGATCGTTTCTAGTACATCTTTGTAATTCAATACGTTAGATTTTGTAACATTTTGTACATCAATATATAATATACAAAATGATTGCAATCTGAAGGGAAGTAAAAAATTAGAACATGATTAATGAAATACTATAGTTAATAGCTAATAAAATCATATAGTTAAAATATGCGTAATGTACTCAGAAACTGTATCACATTTTTTAATTTGCGCAAAAGAAATAATTTTATTGTAAAACTAGATGTTAACTATAAGCATTATTATAAATAATAGATAAAGAAAAAAATGTGTAAAAGATGATCTTATTAATACGTAAAAAAAGTAATTCTATAAGCACTATTAAATAATCTTAGGTCATTAAAATCAAGAGAATAATTATTTATTATAATTGTCATAGATTCTCTAAATCTCACAGTTTTCTTATTATTTTTTGGACAAAATAATACGTAAATGAAGATTTAATTACAAATATTTCGGTGGGAAAATTAATTTATCGCTACAAATATTCTTAAACACTGTATGCACACTTGTAAAGAAGATTGAATGAAACGAATCAACATCACGCAACCAAAGAACCATCATTTTTTCGCGTCAGCCACTTCCACTTTCTTGCAATGCATACGGAGCAAACGAAGCGAAAACGTCAGCAATCGTTACGATGGTATCTCCAAAAACGCTTCAACTCTACACAAAGCATGCCAGAAGAAACTGAACAATCTGTTCGCAAAGAACGAGGAAACCACGTTCCACGAGATATACTGTTTTTCGTGGTACACCGAATACGAGTCGCGGAAGATAATTTTTATCTGCGCGAACAATGAGCTCGGAACCGCAACATGAGTTTTCTAATTCTCGTAGTAAATCATAATAAAGTGTCAGAGCATCCGAATTGCATTCCACGGCGATTCGTAGATGGAAACGCTAGCATCGAAAGGGGGTCGGTTTAAGGGTGGCTCTTGAGGAAATGAATCGTCTATAGAGTTCCTAGGATGGAAGACACCCCAAGGATCTCCCCGGTTAGCAGCTAACACTGTAACAGTGCTTAACAATGAAATATCATTGTCTAAAACGGCCTTAATAGTTGCCGCAGCAGAAATAGAACTAAATGGATGTTAAACCCCTACTCGAACGAGGCATTCGGGAAATAATTTACTGCCTTCCGAGAGGCTGGATGTATTGTGGTTACGGTGACACCGTGATTTTGAAGGTGCTCGTATAGGAAATCAATTAAGCACTGGTGGAATCATTCATTTTAAATGAAAATTATAGGTAGGGTCATTTCGGAAGTGACGCACCCCAATTTGTTTTTGGTTTATGAAATTTTAAATACAAACGGTTCAAAGTTGAGGAAAGTATAATTTAATTACCTATTTATTTAATTCTCTTTAACAAAATATAACATTAATTTTATAAAACTGCTGTTTTTGTATCCTAATATGTTGTTTAGAAAAATTTGAAAAGGCGCATCTGTTCATAAGGCCTGGGGATAGATGTACTTCCTTCACTTTTACCCAGTACCTTCTTCTTCCTGCTTCTATTCTTTTTTTTTCTCTCTACCACACATGTTACACGTCGGAGAATACATGCTTTGTGGAGCTATTTGAGACATTCTAGGCAAGAAATCCAATCTACTCTAGATTTTGGTGGAATAATAATCTTCTAATCATTTAATGCAATGATCATCGGAATATTCGTCATTGTTCATTTTCTTTTTTCTGACCACATTTCTCTAGCAGGAGCACTTGCTTTCCTTTGAAACACCCTGGACATATTGAGAAAAAAAGTTCAATTAATAGTGTCTCCATTCAAGTAATAGTAAAAGTCTCCCTCAATGCAGGGACAGATGCACCTGTACAAGTACAATAACCAATACAAAAAATCTTGTCGAAACACAATGAGAATCTGTGAAGGAGAAACTGATGTTTTATGTAAAGATATGTAATCATACAGTAATAACTAGACTGCGGATTTTTAAGCAACATAAAGTTTTTTACAATCATGAATAAAGAATTAAACCTTGAATAATAGTATTTTCAATCTTCTGAATATTTGAATTTCAATTATATTTTTAATATTTTATATATTTTGGTCTATCTTTACAGTTTCGTTGATTTTTTTCATTCTTAGAACTGCCATAAATGCATAAAATCTGCAGTCTAGTAATAACATTTCTACTTACTGTTAAAAAAAAATTTCTTGTCAGAAATTCAGAGCACTTACAGGTTTCATATTTTTATTGCACGTAAATAATACAATAGACGCATTCTTCGAAATCAGGTTATCTTCGTACTCAGAGCAACATCAAGGGAAGAGCCTGAATTAGACAGCCTAAAATCACCGAATTTTTGGGAATTTATTCTGAGAAAAATCTTAAATCAATCTTTCTGAAATTTTCAAGGAAGTTTATTACACTCTTATACGGAAGAAAAGATCTAGTTTTATTAAAAACGATTTATAAATAACATTGTTACAAATGTATATGTCTCGTTTATCGACGAAAAAGCTGTTTGGCGCTGTGCAAGATACATATGTATAGCCTGTTATATTCATATAAAACAGAAAATCCAACGATATTCCTTTAGTTTGCGAATGCACGCACAACGTGAAGCTATTTTTAAATTAAAAAATACGAAATTTAAAAAATGACGACGTTTTAAAAAAAATAATCATGTTTTGGTAGAAATTTTTTACTAATAAAAGTAAATTGTTTAAATAATTAAATTATAAAAATAGCGTGTACTCACAAACTAAAGGGATATCGTTGGACTTTCCGTTTTATATGAATAAAACAGGCTCTATATTGCACAGCGCGAAACAGCTTTTTCATCGATGAACGGAACATAGACATTTCTAACAACGTTATTTATAAATCATTTTTAATGAAACTAGATTTTTTCTTCCGTCTAAGATTGTAGTAAACTTCCCTGAAAATTTCAGAAAGATTGATTTTATACTTTCCTCAGAATAAATTCCCAAAAATTCGGTGATTTTAAGCTGTCTAATTCAGGCTTCCCCCTTAACAGGGTTTAAAGTCGTCTACTGCTAGTAAAATAAAATATGATAAAAATTTCTCTTGAAATTATCTTAAGTAAATTCGTTAAATGAGGCTTTAAAGTCTCTAAATTTGGTGTAAAGGAAACTTAATTTCATACTGATTAGGAGAGACCAGAATCTTATAATACAGAGGTAGATTAATGCAAGGAAATTATTTGAACGCTGCAGGGTTTTAGACCATTTTTCTCCAAATTTTTAAATGTTAATAACTACAAAACAAAAACGCTTCGTTAATCTTGGTTTCCGTTTTCTTTCAACGTCTAGAATCATCACCCTTTCAATTTAGTCCCAGCTGTTGCCGAACACCCTGTATATTAATTATTAATTAATAAAAGCGGCTAGTAGGCCGTGAAAGCTGTAAGAACATAAATTGATAGAAAGGTATAACACCGAGGATTTCACAAGCAATTAAGATATCGAATATATGCGCACGAACCCGTGAGAACCCAATCTTTTCAACTCTTTCCTTTTACATTTTCCACCGAATGAAAAAAATTCATGTTCGTTGATCCCGTACAGATAAAAATTCCTTATTCCTAATCAATGCTTCGTCAAGTATGTAATTTCGAACCGGAATCGCGATTGCGCGCGGTCGGTACACCACGGGAGGCAGTAGATGCTGCTGGAAATCGATATACCCATATTCCATCAGTATTCGAAAGGAATTCACCGATCGTATCGGCCGAGTCGTACGCGAACCCCTCCCACGCAATACCTCCGGAGGTCGAAACATTCCCGAAGGGGTCCTAACGCGGTATATTCATAGGTACGTATATCAGGGCCATACGTATGCTGGCACGCAAACGCGTGCACACTTAGATAGCTCTGAACCGATGCATTCAGACATGTAATCCACTAGAACTAGAATCCTTCGAATCTACAGTGCTGCGCAAGAATGGTGACTGTGGGAGAATATGTAATAATTAAAAAAGAAAATTTCGAGTCATAGAAAGTTTATCATTAAGGGTGCTAGGCTGTCGTTTTCATCTAAAATGCATTCCTTTCCGATTTAATTACAAAGACGTAAGTCAAAATAGAGACTTGTCCTTTTACACAACGTTTATTTACATTATAAGTGTTACGTCCCGTGACGTAATCGCTCCGACTGTCATGGCTGGCGGTAATTTGGGGATCTGCCGCCTAGGTGTTCGGACACTCCAAGAAATCTTCAAACGTCTCAATATTTCTCGCAAGTGGTAAATCAAGTCTTCGTTTGTACAGATATAAGTTCCGAACATTAGTTCCCATGCGTCTGGGGCAGGGGTCGTCAGTCGTAGCCCTACTGATGAGTCTGACTGGCGATCTTAAGACGAAACGCACATCTCACTCTCGTCGTATCCCAACGATCCCATCAATTTTTCTCTCTCGTTCTCAGTTGCGTATTCCGTGTGGGCCTTATCGGCACCGGGTACGTAACAAAATAAGCTTTAAAAAAATATTCTTGTTTATAAATGTATACATTAGAGATGGATCATTGAAGATTTCCTTACGTTTTTCAGTGATAACTCCGAAACGGAGTTTCCAATCGATTTCTAATAAATTCGATCATATTTACCAAATGTGCCATTCCGGCCTGAGCCTAAATAAAAATCAATAAAAACTTTTATTTTTTATAAAAAAAAATTAAAACGTCACGTTTCTTAACGAAAAACGCAGCTTTTTAAAAAATCTTCATTTGGTAACTATTATTTTCATTGTTTTGTTTCTGCTACAGTTTCAATGCAGAGTCAACTGTATTTTAAAGAAGAGTCTACAAGGAAATCGCTGGATTCAGTTTCGTTTATTCAAAATTACTGTAAAATAAAAGGAAGTATTGGTATAGTAAATCAAATGCTTTTATAAATGTACGACTAAGAACTAAACTACATATGACTCTACATACACTGCAGAAGTATAGAATTCGAAGTTCTTTAAGTCTGAAATACAGAAAATTTGAGAACAATGATCTAGAAATAGATATTAATAGATATTATCATAAATACATACATTTTATAATTAATGAAAATGCTACTGAAGTGAAAAAAATTAAGCATCCAGCACTAAAAAGAAATGCTGCCATACGTAAAACGTGTAAAAAGTGAATATGTAATTACAAATAGTTCTGAATAGTGATTTTAATTTTTTCCGTGGAACCCTACAAAAGTATGAAATCGAAAATCTGGAGCAAGTTATAAAAGACCTATTGTAACCTATTGTAACTCAACAAGAGGTAATACTATGAATATTGAGCGTTGTCAGCGACAACTCCTACTTTTAAATGATACGATCGAACGAAAGAGACCGCATACCAAAAGTAGAACCAGACAAGTGATTTTATTGTACGACAATGCACGACCACATGCCATGAAGATAACTAAAGAAGTCGTATATAGAAATCGTATATTCCTTAGTCCTTAGTCGAGGAAGTTCTACCTCCCACGGAACATTTTCCAGATTTAGCTCTTCCTGACTACCACGAATTCTGGTTCCTTCAAGATCATCTTGTAGTTTTCCACTTCAGAACATGCGAAAAGCTCGAAAAATGCGTTACTGGGTTTATTGACACGAAAATGCCAATTTTTTCGAATGAAATTTATCAGTTACCTAATAAGTTGTAACAAATCTGTACAAAATGATGGGATTTATTTTAATCCTGCTACGTTTCTCTTGAAAATCCAGAATTGAACCACTTCATTATTATGTTGTTAGGAATATAGGTGAATTTTTTTTATATTATACATATTTTAAATATTTCTCTGGATTTTTCAAGAATAAAAGAGTTGTTAAAAGAAACAAAATATTTTAATGGGTCCAAAAAGGCCCGAAAACCGTTGCAGGGTTAAAGATCTAATATACTTTATCTCTTTGTAAACGAATGTTAAGCTTATGTAAAAAACAGATAATTATTTTGTAAATTCAAAAAATATTACCACTAAACCTAACTACGCCAGTCAAAAAACCGTTATGGTTACTTCGTAGCTACAATTTATTCTTACAAAACACTGTATTTATTTTGAAGTAACGTTAAATACAAAGAAAGAAATATGCAAATTAGATTCTCAAATGAAGTACTTTTTCAAAAATCTGATGTACAGATAATCTGTAGAGAAAAGTAGAGTAAACCATGACGAATCAGATCACTTTCTGTTTAATGACAAATAAATGCTAGTCAAACAATAAAAATCTAACTTTCTATTATAAATTCGTAATTAGTATCTAATATCAGCAATACATAATGAATAGAAACTTCAAACTTTTTCTTCAGTTTCAATTTTCCTTTTTTTTTTTTTCAAAAAACGAAAAGAGTGAAATATTACCCGAAAAATAAAAAAAATCACATTCTCAGAACAAAATCTTCGAAAATTACTGGAGAAAGTATAATTCTTCTCCTCCTATATGTGATATCTGCAATACAAGATTATCAGTAAATCATATAATCACAGAATGTCCACAATACAACGAAGAAAGAAGAAAATACGGACTAAACGGCAATTTGAATAACAGTCTCACATCATTTCCATTTCAGCGAAGCATAATCAACTTCTGCAAGAACATCAAAATATTCAACAGAATTTAAATCAGATCCGCCTCTGACAATTGGTATAGTCGTTAATGAACTTTGCAGTCGATGCGACTCTAAATACTAAATAAATAAATAAAAAAGTATAATTCGATGATAATGAAGTTGACTGATACTATTTCGCACATTATTCGCAAGTAGGTATATTGTTATTTTTTGCCGCCTTTATCAGCACAAGTTAAACATTTTCAACAATTTAGAAAAAATTTTCAACTTTCAACAAAAAACGTAAGTCGCTTCTATCTCACTCTAAATGTGTACTGATACTAAACAACGGTTTTAAAGAATTAACGAGCTATTGTAATAACTGCAGGGAAGATACATAAGGTAATGTGAACAATCGCAACGTCCCTTTCTATCGGGATGTAAAAATTACGAACTGAATTGTTATTTTATTTTACCTACATGTTTTCCGTTAGTACAGTACTGTCCCGATATAAGGACAATCTTACAGTGTTGACTCAAAGAACGACATCTGACTTTGATTCAAAAAAGGAATTTCTCTATCCACACCACTTTTTCACCATTGCGAGTCTCCTCGTTCCGTCATGACCGAGATCGAACGCGACTCGAAAAAGGACTGCGCTCGGTTCTGAAACCCAGCCGTTCTTCGAGTCAACACTGTAGTTTTAATGCTAATGATAACTTCTATATTGCTGAAGAATTTAACGAACACAGTGTGATCGAGAAATATACGTGTATCATTCCAAGGGAAAAAGAAAAAACAGAATATATGGAAACTATTGCACTCGAATGTCTCGTCGAAGAACGCCACACTTGTAGAACGCTGTAAACGAAATCTCCAGAGAGGATGGTGTCCTGCCTACAGGTAGATCTTCCATGGCCACTTGCATAATTCACCAGACGACACGCAAGAGATATCGGGGTTGGGCTTCATGCTTAGCTAGAAACGAGAGTTGTTCAGGAATCCTGGGCATTTTTATGGGGCTCCTTTCCTTAGGCGGTCTGCGTAAGGACATGTAGCACGTGTATCGTCAAAAGATGAAAAGCGAAGACGTTGAAAGTATTCCAAAAATTCGGTGAAATTTCCCTTGTACTTCACAACATTTACGAAAAAAGTTTACCTTCATCACCAATTTAACTTTAAACAAAATTCATATATAATAAGTTTACAAAATAGGAAATCTGAAATAATTTGTTTGAAAATTAACATTTTGGAGAAAATTCCAATGTTTTCACCGCGGTAAACTTTTGAAAACTAGAAATCCAAAAATATCAAGCACACATGAACCTAAATTCTGTTCATAAAGGAATCATAAGTTAGAATTTTCAGTAAGAAAAGTCTATAGAATGTTCCATATTCGTAAAAAGGTGGGACTTCATTTTTCCTCGTTCATTCCCTACTTTAGAAGCTTCCTTTGAGTGTGGCCCGTTTAAAAGTGACAAAGTTGCCGAGTTGATACGGTCCATCCGTTAAAAACGGGCAAACTAACGCTTCTCGCAGGAAATCCTCGCAATTTTTACAAGGACCTTTGCGATTCTGCGAGATAGATAACAAGCCGGAAGATACGTCCGCCTCTCACGGCGCTGTCTGCGCTTGCCAGACAATTTCACGTATTCCGGGAGATTTATTCAGCGGGGGCCAGGTACGCCCGATGGACCAGGTGAATATGAAAAATAAGAATAGGAAGAGAGATGCGTTTAAACAAGGATAGACCGGTTCCCTTATGGACACCACCCCCGAACTCCATTGTGCCGGCCAGCTTTGACCAGTGAAAACGGTTTCCATATTATTTCCTCGCGTTCTTCACCTTTTCCCTGGATTTACCTTCACGTCTGCAAACTTTCTGAAGTCATTTTTGTGTCTGTTCGAGGCCGGCTTGGCGAGAATTTTATGCGAAAAGTTTCCCCGTGAAAGTTTCGCCGCTGACCATTGTCAAAAAGAAAGGCGAGTTGACCTTAGCGAAGTGTGAGACGAGTGAAATCGTGATTTATAACTAGACTGCGGATGTTTATGCAAAATTTATATGTCGAAATATGCAAAATATATGCAAAACATATGAAAACTGTATGCAAATTGTTTTATTATTTGTACTATTTACTACTTACTAGTGCTATTACTACTACTACTGTACTTACTACTATTTACCGTAATTTGCATTACAATATGTTACGATTATTTTTTCTATATTCTAGACTGTCAATTGGTGCCTTTTATCCGATACAATTAATTTGTAGGCGGAAAATGTTCGTTAAACATCACAGGATGTGATAGGAGCATACGTATACTTTTTCCAATATTGTGCTTTTACTTCATCTAGAGTTTCAGTAGCTTCACCATTTAAGATGTTATTCAGTTTAGATAGTATTCCAAACCCAGGATTTTTCTGGAGAACATATTTACATTTTTCTCTTACTTTCCCTCCACAGGTAGCAGGAGGAACTTGATCTAGCTTATTAACCAAATTGGAAACTACGTTAATTGAATCACTTAACGATAATGTGTTCGACTCTAATTTCATTATAGCAGCTGGTAAAATGCCGAAATTAGCTTCAATAAAAGCTAAATCATCAGTAAGATTTTCATCCTTTAAAATGTCTTGTGTTGCTTTAATGCAAGCTGCATCTTTTTCGTTAAAGGTTTCGACAACCTAGAAATAAATGAAAAATTGATTATCTTGTATAGAATTAATGATACAATTAATCTTAATTATCTAAAACAATATGAAAGATAATTACTTCTTTAATAGCATGCACATGTCTTGCATAAAAGATTGCCGCCTCTAACCATGTTCCCCAACATGTTCCCCAAAAGCGTTTTCATATCTCAGGACATTCGAATGAATAGTTCTTATGAAGCATTCATATCGTATCACGCGAGAATGGGGAAGTAACATAAGACACAGTAGTACATATTTGTTGTCAATAACAAGGGCGACTGTAATTGATATGATATAATTATGAATACGATATTTCTAACGTTTGATTTTGATCA
Organism: Perdita meconis; assembly: GCA_030770465.2. Lineage (NCBI taxonomy): Eukaryota > Metazoa > Arthropoda > Insecta > Hymenoptera > Andrenidae > Perdita > Perdita meconis. The sequence continues at coordinate 31,327,311 of JASKOS020000001.1, read as the reverse complement.
AGGGAATCTGGTCAATCGAATATATATGAAATATGTAGAAATGAGACAAATATATGCAAAAAATATGCAATATGCAAAACATATACAATATGCAAAACATAAAAAAAATAAATTATATTTTTTAAATCCTCTAATGATAAAACTACTTTCTGTCCAAGTCCCATAACATTATCCTCTTTCCTATAAATATATGCATTTGCATAAACATCCGCAGTCTATTTATAACTATGATTGCGTTGCAGAGATTTTGTCGTATTGTAATTATTAGACTGTGGATGTTTATGCGAATTCGTATTCTCACAACTGCAGAAAGAGAAGTGAAATTTTAATAAAAATTCTTGCCTTCTAAATACTATAAAACGTATAAAAGCTTTGACCCTGTTGTACTCCTCGGATCTATTTGACCCGATTCTGAATTTTATTTTGTTGAATAACTGCTTTAATTTTAAGACAAATATAGCTACGTTTGTTGTTCCTTGACATTCTATAAAAATTTCATTGTCTACATTTATAATGATGAGCTAATAAGCCAAGTTGTAATAAATTTTTAAGAGAAGAACAGCAGGAAATTATTTTATATATTTTTATTATTATAAGCATCTTTTGTTAATACATCTAAATTATATATTTTTTATACCGAGAAGAAAATTTTAACAGAAAGGTAAATTACCCTTAAAGTTCAGTATCATCCAAACCATTAAAATTCCATGTTGAGCTTTTTAAAAGGAAAGAATTCGATATTTCCATAGAAAAATTTAATTATTTCTCTTACACATTAAATTTTTTAGAGCTTCGTCCCTTTACACTGAATTCGCACGGATATTAAAAACACATGTCGCTTAACTTTTCCAATACTACAAGAAATGTGAAAACGAACAAAAATCAAAAACGGACGCCTACCTAGGATTCCGTGTAATTAATAAATAACTTTTAATTTAATCTTTTCATTTCAATGAGTGCTGCATGGCCATAGTTTTTGAAAGCCTTATTTCTCTGATAATTTCACTAAAGAGTAAAAAAAAGCGGACACACAGAAACTGATAAAACAGTTTATTTTTCTAATTAAGATTCATCATCCCTGCAAATAAATATCTACATCAAAAACCAATCGGAAACTTAGTCACACGAAAACACTAATATGCTAAGCAGTGTAAAGTTCTTTGGGAATTTCTTACAAGGATAAGAATAAAAAATGTGACTTGTACTTTTGCAGATTAATTAGTATTAGAAAGCATCAAAAAATTTTGTAGTAATTATCGTACTTATGTAAAACATGTTCAGTTTAGAACTGAGTCTATTCATAAGTTCATAAAAACTCTTACGTTTACAAAAAAAAAATGAAATAACTCTATTTTTTAATGAAAAATCACGTTTTTATCGTTTTCAAGCCGCCATTTTTACAATTTTGATTCTTCTTCTTTTTTAATAGATTCAGTCCAGAATAAAGACCTGTAAGGAGAGAATTTCACAAAGAGTATTTTATAATTCCCGTTCTGAATGCCAGGATTACTGCAAAATCGTAGAGGTTTAAAAAAACGGTCTGTACTTTAGATGACAGTAGCACTGTCATAGATATATTCATCTTATTAAAAGAAAAAAATTTTTTTACGCGTTATAATACTAATTAACATTATTAAAACAAACAAATCACAATTTTTATTTTTATTCTTGTAAAAAATGCCCAAAGAAGTTGCCTAGTTGCCTTAACTGATTCATGAGAGTATTTCGAGAAACAGAAACTCGAGAGTAATGCCCTTACAAGCATCGAAATCTTTATAAAAGTGCCTTTGAAAGGTCGAAATGGTTCTCCGATATCTACTGGCAGGGGTGCGCGCGCGCGCGCATGCACTAGAATTCATCCCCAGGGATTTTCGCGCCTCTCGACGGAGTAATTTTCACGAGACTATTCTTCCGTTGCCGGTGAATTCGAGCACGATGTGCTGCCGTGAAGAAAGGGAAAAAAAAAGGAGAGCGGAGAATTCTACGGTGATTTAAGGGAAGCGGAAACGCGAGCGACCTTTCGCGCCAAAGGGAGAAGCGTAGGTACGTTTTCTTTGTTCGAATCGGTAACTTGAGTAGCAATAAAAGTCGAGGGGAGTTCGGGTCACCGAAAAATCCATCTCAACGATGATATCACATTTCAGTGCTTCTCTGTTATACCATCGATAACGTTTCGAGAGTTTCTGCTGCTTCGTAAATTGAGAAATAACTGGGCCTAGCCGATCATGTTTTCCTTGCTCCTAGATATTTTATTTTCGATATTCGTTTTTAAGCCAAAAGTTAAATTTGAAATGAAGGTTATACAGCAATTATTAAATATATTTAAAAAAAATATTACAATAGTTACAGTACAATATAAGTTTCCTATTATTGAAGTGAAACTTCTTTGCTGAGGGGTAACAATTTTCGAGCGTTATGAAAATTCCGATCGCATGAAATATCCAAATATCTGGATAACTAAACATCGTACAAAAAACGTTCCAAATTAACTTTGAAGGATTTGGAAGGGGCTATTCACCTGTATAGAAAATAGCCCACCCCCGCCGTCCCTGAGGGTGGGTACAGGACAACTTTGAAATATATTGATGTGTACAATTCTTGTTAATTTCATGGATATGTCAATATCATATTTTATATTCAAGCTTCTTATGCTTAATTAAATTTTTTACTATATAGGGTGTTTCATTTAACTTGAGATTTTCAAATACCTGGAAAACTAAACATCGTACAAAAAAATGTTCCAAATTAACTTTCAAGAATTTCGAAGGGACTATTCACCTGTATAGAAAATAGCCGGCCCCGCGGCCCCTGGGGGTGGGGTAGGGGCAACTTTGAAATACATTCATGTGTACAATTCTTATTAATTTCATAAACAGGCCAATATCACATTTTTATATTTTCAAGCTACTTCTGTTTACACTGTTGTTTTTACGTATAGAGGAATGGCGATCACGGTTGCCTGGCGTTTGTTCGCTCGTGTTTGTTTACGCTCGTTCGCTAGGACACACACTTACGAATTGCGAAGAAACGATGGGTATTAAGAAGGTAAATAGAACATCCTCGAAAGATCAATTAACGCGAACGCGTTGAACCGAACCGCGTCATTTCGAGGTTTCTTTTATTTAAAGTATCTACAATTTATTTATTCGCGTGGGAAAGAGTTTTTGTTCTTTCATTTTATTCAGCTGGAGATCGTGATTTAACATCATGCCTAAAAATAATAAAAATAAATTCATTTGAGATCATACCCGCATCTTTACTATTCTCTACTAATAACTTATCTATACTCATAAGCAAGAAGTTTCACTTCTGTCGAGCGTGGACTCCACGCACACAATTTTTTTTTTTGTGTAATACAAAAACTATGGCATCGACATTCACAATAATGTGCTGAAAGTAAAAACTGCGTATTATAAATCGGGATTGAAAGACGTGAAAAATTACTGTGTGCATTTTAAATTTCCAGAAACTGTTAAATATATTCGTCTTAACTAAAAATAACATGAAACTTTATTTTTCTCCTATCAATCTCAAAAATTACCTACATCCATATGTCCTATAAGCTTGTAGTATCGAGTTGCAAGTTTACCAGACAACAACATAATTTAATATAATCCGCTTATGAACTCATAGCTAATATTAACGTCTGATCCACTGTGCAATACACATAATACGGAATAAAATCCCAAATACTTAACAATAAACGCACACAGAAGAACTCGTAAACACATGAAACTCCGGAACAGGCCGCTAAAGCTCGCTTGCAGCTTGTCGAGTAAGCGAAAACAAAAGAGCATATTATTCGGTGCAACACAATTAGCTTATGAAACGTTTGTACCACGCCTATTACCAAGATTAGACTACGCTTATGAAGATTAGCTTATTTCATTACAAACCAATCATACGCTCATACCTTCCAAGAACCAACTTGTCAGCTCTGCATGGTACTATCAGAAATGAAGCAATCCTCGCGTGTTTCGCAACTCGCAATTCGCGTGACCTTGAGGAGTATAATCATGTGTCTATATCAAAGGAAAAACATTAGTTCGACGTGCGTTACGAAAAGTAGCACATTTCAATTTTTTTTACAACACATTTGTGTTCGTTATTAGGAAAAGCAACACGTTTCGTTCTTAATTCAAAGTCCCGAAATATTGAAATTTCCAATAAATTATTGCCTGTTATGACAATTTAAGCTACAGGTATTGTTAACAACAATTTTGCAAATTATCTTGGGCACATTATTTATAATTATTATTGTTAAATTACGAATTTTAAAGCTACTTGAAATTATTAGTGTTTGGAAGGTTTTTTCACTTGATGTCATGGTTATTACTAGGCAGCGGATCTTTATGCAAAATAAAATTTTTACAAGCACAAATAAAGAATTGGAATTTGAGAAACAGTATGTTCAATATTCTAAACATTCTCACTTGAATAATATTGTTGATATTTTGTATGTTTTTGGATATATTAACAGTCTTATAGATTTTTTGCAAGCTCAACATTGCCATAAATGCATAAAATCCGCTGTCTAGTTATTACATTCTTATACTTAAATAATTCGATAAATATTGTTATTAATATCCATTGCAATCTAATATTTATAATATATTTAACATTTTCTTTTGTTAATACTCTTGAGAAATAATTTTCAAAAACTGTGTAATGCAGTAGTTGGAAATCCACGTTGGTGGGAAAAAACTGAAGTACTATTGGAAGTGGAAAGAATTTCAATAGGAAGGAATGCTAAACTACTTTTTTTTCTGTTTCCTCCAACATTCGAATACATTTTCTTTAGAATGTAATCCGGCTTTACCTACAGGGAAATATTCCAAGTAGAGGCTCGCGATACCAAGTTTTTTTTTTTTTTTTTTTATTATCAACCATGAGTAATTACAATTTGTCCATGCTTGGACATTCGGTAAATTGGTTTAGCGGGGTAGTTGTGGAACACGTAACGTCTATCCCACTGGCGAGACGTCAGAAGATTGCAATAAAGCAGTTGTGTATTTGATGGTTGGCGATACCAAGTAGATTTTAATACTGTTAGAAACATTAAACATTGTCAAAATAATCTGTAGAATATTAGCTGCTAATGGCTCATACAACATTAAAAATATTCTATATTAAATACTACAATACCTTTAAAAAAATCTCTGACCTTGATAGTTTGAAGAAGCATAGAAAATCTGAAAAAACAAATATAAAAATTAACTATACTCGAAATCCTTAATCTTTACTTTTTAACTGATAAACTTGAAATTTTCGTATTGTAAGGGCATAACAGAATTTATTTATTTATTACGTAACGTGGTTTTTCCATAGACAGTAACTATAGACTGCTCGTCAGCATGCAGCCGTGGCCCGATGTTGAAGAGAGTTGAATGCTTTAGGAGATACTTAGGAAGAATGAGACAGATAGAAGGTAACAAGAGAATAGAAAGAGATAGCAAGTCCTTCCAAAGCATTTCTAACTCTTTCTAAAGTTGGACCATCCGCTTTCCCCGTGATGCTCTGTCTATTCTTATATGTCTATGGGTTTTTCCAACACTTCGAGATGACCGATTCCCGGAAACATTCATCGCTCGTCGCTAGGCGCACATATCAACAGCGCACACACGCTCACGCTACACGCTACGATCGGCGATCGCATGACCATAAACTAAATATCTCACAGTATGTCCGAAATGAAATATTGAAATCCTCAATTTTAACTATGAAAAATCTTGAAATTACCAAATTTTCTAGCTTCAAACCCTCAAATTTCCAACTTTAAATGCTTAAACTTGTAATTTTACCTTAGAAAAATCCCCAAAACGTAAAATTTTCAAATTTTATACTCGACACGTGCAACTCTCCAATTTTGACTCTGAAAATCTTGAAATCTCTAAATTGTCTCGCTTCAATCCTTCAAATTTTTAATTTTAAATTCTTAAACTTGCAAAATTAACTTTGAGTTGTCCCGAAAACTTGAAATTTTCGAATCTCAAACTTTAAACCATCAAATCTCAATTTTAATTCCAAAATATCTGGAAATTTCCAAATTTCAAATTTTAAATCTGAAAATCTTTAATTTTAGCTATGGAAAATCTTAAAATTTTCAAGCTTCAAACCTTCAAATTTCCAACTGTGAATCCTTAAAAAACCTAAACTTTTCAAATGTCAAACATTAGACTTACCTATAACGACATAAAGAGATACCTATATAAAAGGAACAAGGAATACTGGAACAATAAATGGATCCAATCGAGACCAAATAAAATCACCGAAATTAGGAAAAATATATTTGAAAACCCTCAACCTCATCTCAAAGATGGAAGAAGTCAAGTAATCCTAACCCGTCTACGTATAGGCCACTGCAGATTGACCCATGAATACTTGATGACAAAAAACCAACCTGAGATATATTCGCACTGTAATATTCCCATCACGGTGAAACACCTTTTGATTGACTTTGTTCCGATTGCCTTTCGTTCCAATTAAGCCGAAATAAATTCAATATTCCTGATGACCTATAACTAGCGTTGTGCGACGAACAAAAAGCTAACGGCACAGTTAGTTTCATAACTGATATAAATTTAAGAAACCACATATGATCGGTATAAACTGTCAAATACACATTCAGAATTAAGTAAAGTTAAGCAAACAATGTATACAGGATGGGGCAATAACTATTAGCACCACAGATATCTCGGAAACTATAAGTTTCACAGAAATATTTGCTGAAATAAAATTGCACAGTACGAAAGGGGCCATCCGGTTGCGATAATAGTTTTTTGCAGGTGGAGGTACTTCGGAGATTTGAAGGTCACCTCCATTTTTTTAAATGGATCGGTATGTTTTTGCTTCCGTATCATGATAGAGGATCTTAAAACGAGTTCAACGACCTATTATAGAAGGTCATTGAAGGTCATAGAAAGTAGAGAAAGGCGATAATACTTAAAGTAAATATTTAGACTCCGATTTTGATGACCTTGAAATATGTTGTCATATTTCTAATATGTAAGAGTTGTAAGTAATTAGTGCCATATAGTCATAACTAACCAATCCAAAATTAAGTCCAAAGTTAAGTCACCAAACTTAACACCTCTAGATTTCTTTCTGTGGGGAACACTGATACAGAAAGTGTACAAAGAAGTACCAACTACACCTTACGACATGCAACAGCGAATTATTGCAGCCTGTGCGTTAATAAGTTCTGACACTGTAAGACTTGCAAGTCAATCAATCGTAAAAAGAATCCAATGGTGCATTGACAGTGATGGTCATCATTTCGAACACCTACTATAAGCGTATGTTTCATTTACTACCAAAACCGTCAGTATTATCGCCTTTCTCTACTTTCTATGACCTTCAATGACCTTATGTAATAGGTCGTTGAACTCGTTTTAAGATCCTCTATCATGATACGGAAACAAAAACATACCGATCCATTTAAAAAAATGGGGGTGACCTTCAAATGTCCGAAATACCTCCACCTGCAAAAAAACTATTATCGCCACCGGATGGCTCCCTTCGTACTGTGCAATTTTATTTCAGCAAATATTTCTGTGAAACTTATAGTTTCCGAGATATCTGAGGTGCTAATAGTTATTGCCCCACCCTGTATTTCCCAATTTATGTAATTATAATAAGATACAGAGTTAAGTAGAAATAAGCAAACAATGTAAACTTATATAAATCATAGTGGTCGCTAATAATCTATGATGTTGATGCGACCTAAAATAAACTAATTAAAAAAAAAAAGAAACTTTAGACTTTCAAATCTTCAATTTACAGCATGGAATCTTAAAATCGTCTATTTCAACTCTGGAAATCTCTAAATGCGCCTTGAAGCTCCTTCAATCCCCTACTTTTTAAGCCGGGGTCCCACTAGAGAAAAGCGCGGCGCGCACGGCCCTGAAAAAGTCGACTTTTACGAGCAGACTCATCCTGAAGTACTAAGCGCGCCTGGACAGAGTACTTTAAGTACGTCAGGACGAATCTGCTCGTGAAAATCGACTTTTTCAGCTGGTTTTCAGGACCGTGCGCGCCGCGCTTTTCTCTAGTGGGACCCCGGCTTTAGCCTAAGCAGATTTCCAGTTAGATAATACGATAAAAGAAATGATCTCGTTAAGCGCAGAGGTTCTGATCTTGCAGTGTAGGTAGAATCCTTTTAGCCCATTTTCTTATATTGTATAAGGCGTTGGCAGTTAAAATTCTATAGACTATTTTGACAGTGTTTAAGCTTTGTAACAGTAACAATACCTACTTAATATCGCGACTCCCTACTGAAAATCAGAATGTTTCCTTGTTAGCCAATTTTCTGACATTAAGCGGCTCGCAGTGAACGAGTTACGGTTGCTTCAGCCCGACAGAAACAACAGCCGCGTCTCTATACCCGTGCAGCTTGAAAATCTATTTTTCCTGCGTTTACCCGTCGCGGCGTACAGTGACCGAGCGCGCGGTGGTTTCGCTCGAATTTCCGCGGCTTAGTCAAGATATAATCCGCGGGTACCACGAGCACGATGTCCGGATTTCGGGCTAAACATATTTATGGAGAAGCTGGTTGGGCTGCACCGCGCCCCTTTCGTGTACGAGTATCCGTGCCGCGCGGCTTGATTTACATTTACGATCACTCATCTCGGGCCCCGGGACCTGGGCTCATGCTACAGCTTATTAACTCATTCGTCTCGGTCATGAATAATTTACTACCCTGACACGCCATTGAGTCGACGCCCCCTGTTTAGCCGCCGCTAGTCGGAGAAACGACGTCGAGTGTTTCGCGATAAATGAAGCCGAAGAGTAAACCCTTGTACGTCTTAAGGGTTTCGAGATTCTGAAATATTGGCTCGAAGGGGAGAATCAATAACGGTGGCACGCGCGATGCTGCTGTTGACGGATTGCTAACGCGACGCTGACGATGCTTTCGAGAGGACAACAACGTCGAACGGGCCCGGTTCTAATTACAGTCCTCTGGAAAATTTGGGAACTGGTTGAAGAACGATCACCCGTAAAGAGGCGAGATAATGAGCTCAACGATGCACAGTGGTGCATTTGCACCGAAATGCTGGTTAAAAATTAAAATTTTATTGTGTTCTAAGGAATAATATTTCTTTTCTTATGTTCCTAAGTCTGTGTGCAGACAAATTGCAGACAAATTGCAGCCTCTTTTTGCGGAAGCAGCAATATTTACTAACTTATTGAGCTTTGAAACTCAGCAATTTTTGTGCTCAAAAAGAGTATCGCAAAGGCTATTTCAACAAAGTGATTTTTTACAAGTGTAATGTTTAAGAAATGCAATGAAGACATATGTAGCATTCAGAGGGAGGTATGTGAAGCAATTTAACAGTTCTATTTCCTTATTTCATTTTTTTTTAGAGGTTTATTGTCGCATCGCTCTTTTGATCATTAACGACAGCATGTCTATTCGTTTTGCGTTACATGTTATATTTCTTTGTAGATTTTCGCTTTCTTTAAGAACTTGAGAACTTTTGAACTTGAGAACTTTTATTGTTATTTATTTTTAATATTTAAAGACTGCTTTACATAACTCTTAAAGAATTGGGTACCAAGAAGTGCCTAAACCACATATTTTTAGAATTTTATCGCGAATACTATAAAATTCTTAATGCAGTATGCGGTGTATATAGTTTAAATTGTAGGCACTGTGACTATTGTTTGGTGTGAAATTGGTTGTGTGTGATATCGTTGGTTTTTGTCAGTTGAGCGGATTGATAGTTAAGTTGTAATTTGGAATCTGTACGAAACAGTTGAGCAGTGAAATATATACAGGGTGTTCGGCAACGTGTGTCAGAAATTTTAAGGGATGGTTCTAGACGCTAAAATAAGACGAAAATCAAGAGTAACGAAATGGCGGTAGTTAGTTATTAGCATTTTAAAAAGTGAGTGGAAAGCGCCTAAAACATGGCAATCCGTATCCCTTAAAATTTCTGACACACGTTGCCGAACACCCTGTATGATTGACATATGTAATTGATGAAAGAAAGTAAATGTTTACTTCAAAATATCGAGAAGGGCTCGAACGGTTTCTTTTTACTGCGTGAAGGTTGTGAGCGTCATGGTAATGCAGAATCAAATCTGTAAGTATATGTGAGATTCTTCAGGATACGAAATGATTTGGACAGAATCACTCTGAAACCAAAATCGAAGCCTAAGCAAAGTTTTCACGAGAAGCGTAAAACCAAGACATTTTACATCGACTACTATTAACTCCACTCATATGTAATTAAAGTAAAACCCTTAAAAAACTGAAATGTAACTTTTTGGTTGAAATTCTAAGGAAAATTCTGCTAATGAATCCGTATTAATCAGAAGAATCGATATCATCGGAAGAATCGTTAAACGTTTGGATTTACATTCTAATCTAGAAAAGTATTTTTTAAATATTAAATAATTCAAAAATATTTTGTATTATTATAAAATAATTTTAATAAAAACATTTTTTATAAAATAATTTTAATAAAAACATTTTTTATTAAAATTGTTTTACCAAAGAGGTACTTTTTAGTCTTTCAGTGACATAGAAATCTTTTGTACTAATATATAGGGTGTTCGACAACGTGTGTTGAAGACAAAAATCAACAATGGAACAGGCTTCGTTTGAGGCTTCGTTAGCAAATTATTAATTGTGGCAAATACGTGCAAAATCCTGTCTGACGCGGGGGCCTATTCTACTGTTGACGCGTGCTAGGTCAGACACGTCGTAGTTAGGCCGTTGTCACTCAGAGGAATCCACTTACCTCGTAGTCGAATTAATGACGACATGCGAAACCACAATAATTTTTTCTAAAATTTGGATTAAGGTCATACAGTTACTCGTGTTACATCTTCAATCAAAGTTTGAAGGAAATTATTATAGTTTCGCATGGCATCATTAATTCAACTACGAGGTAAGTGGGTTTCTTTGCATGCGTCGACAGTAGAATAGGCTCCCGCGTCAGACACGTTTTTGCACGTATTTGCAACAGTTAATAACTCTGTAACGAAACCTCAAACGCAATTTTCCTATTCCTAATTTTGGTCTTATTTTAATATGTGGAACCACTCCTTAAAATTTCTGACACCTGTTGTCGAACACCCTGTATAGTAGAACCATGATTAATAGCCTTTTAATTACTCCCAATTTACTGTTACATTGGCTTTCAATTACCTGATACATTAGTTATAGAAATACAGTCACTTTGAATAAACCTGTAACTATCAGTTAACAAGGATTTATTAAAAATAACATTTTCCATCAAGATGATGCCTCAGGTTTGACTTACAGTATCTAACCGGCTAATCGAGAACCTAATGTATCTGGATTTAAGAATTCATTATAATTCTTCATGTAACACTGCCAAGGAATCACTTTGAATCACTCCTTTTGAAGATGCTACCGCTGCTTCCTTTAATGTAGAAACAAGTAACTGACTGTGAAATCAGCGTGTTTAATTATTGATTACTGTCCACTTAAATCGGTCGCCTGGCGAATGTGATTATTTATTTATTTTTTCTATTAATAATTACTTAGTCTATTTAATATCTTTTTGAACCCAGTTAATTAATAAAGAAATGGTACTAAGTACCGTTATAATTTTATTCTTCGTTGTACTGTCAATGTAGGGATTGATAATATAGCAGGAAAACGATTTTCGCAATAGTTTGAGTATTAATTTTCGAGTAAACAAAAATTCTTTTCGCAAATATTGTTTTTTCCAGAAAGTGACATACTTTCCAAATTGCAGCTAAATTATAGCACGAAAATTTTCAAAATTGCAGAGAGTGACACTGAAATGATAACATTTTTAGCAAAAATTTCCATTTTAAATTTCGAGTCGCCGCAAGTTCTTTTCGCAAATATTGTCTATGTCTAAAAGAAGCATAAATTTAGAATTTTTGTCGAATTGTAACATAAAATTTCTTTAAATTACAAGGATTGACCGTAAAATGGTAACAAACTTTTACCGTAATGTGTTACTGTACATTTTAACTTTCGAATCGCCAGAAATCTGTCACGTACATTGTTTTTATGCAAAATGAAACTGCTTGCAAACCTTAAAAAATGCAACAGATTTGTGGCAACATAAAATTTAAGTCTGCAAATGGTATGAAAAACTTTTTACTACGGCGATGTCACTTCCTACATTATTGACGCAAAGAAGAACAAGATTACATCGACACCCTTGAATATTTGCATGAACATTCACCGGGCGTGTTTAATTATTTATTACTTTCAGCATAAAAATAATGCTCAACTTAAGGTGGGCGGTGGCTTTGGGAAATGTTACAACGACTTATTTATTTAATTCATATTTATTTATTCATTTACTCGTTTTTTCATTAATTAGTTTCTTCGTTTTTTTTATTTTGACCATTTTTGCTGTAGTTATGAGCATTTGGCCTCTATTTTTCGGGTCCTTGATTTTTGCTGCGTATAGATGCTCCCAATAATTTATCAGTGATTTTGACAAATTATGAATGATTTGAGAAACTTTTTTGATGATTGACAGTTGGTGAGTCAGTGAGTCTAGCCCTGAAGGTAAATAAAAGTAATCTAAATAATGTTGTAAATAATACATAATTTTATATAACATTTCACATTTCATATACAAGGAGAATCTATATGTCTATTAAAATATTGGAATTCTGGGCTTTACCTTATAAATTTACCTTGTAAAACTTAATATCTAATATTTAAAGTTTATCTCCTACTGGTACCGTTGTGACCCTACTTTATACTCGATCGATAACGTGGAAAGCAAGAGGAAAGTGATAAGAAGGGTACATATTTAGTTCTCTGCGTGAGTGAGAAAAAATTCCAGTAATTATAAATTATAACATCAACAAAGTATTGAATAATCTTTACAATTTCACCGGATTTTTTTTCTCAAATTAAACTGCTATCGACCCAAAATTTGACTGCTGAAATAAGCATTCTCTGTTCATGAACAGTGTTCAACTCTAAAATTACTGCAAAATCTGTTTAAGTAGTTCAAACTATGTTTATGCTTACATACGTACAACTTTTGGAGAATAAAAAGTTTTATGACTTCTTACTGAGTTTTATAATTCGCATTTATTCTTATATCACAGAATATCCAATATGCTGAATCAATTTAAAGTCTCATTTTATTTTTGCATTATTTTCTATTTTGCTTAGGATGAAAAACGAATAATCCTTAATTTTATAATTGGACTGCGGATGTTGATAACGATGGATCCTTATAAGATTTTTAACTTTTCAAATTTCCATAAATGCACAAATATCTGCAGTCTATTTATAATATACATACAGAGGACAAGATAAACTTTTATTCAAAAATCATTTTTATTTCTGTGCCATTATAAATATAAATTCGGTGTCTACATCCACGTTATGATGATAACACTTGATCAATTAACAAATAATGCGTCTTTTTAGTATAAATTTTAAATTGTTCTATTTTCTGTCATTGTTTGCTGTATGAAATCACTTTTAATTACAGTGGAACCTCGATAAACCTACTTAATATTAGAGTCAAAATTGAATTTTTTTATTTTCAGTACATCATCATTAAATCAAAATTCAAGGTTTGCTCCAAATTTCACCCTATCCTTATTGCTATTACATCGTATTATTAAAACCTAAAATAATAGAGATAGCAAATAATTAAGTGCCCGTTAATCCAAGTTCTACTGTAACTGGTATTAAGTATCTCAATATTGCCATCAAACAATATTAGAGCACCTTCAAAATTTTATTGTTTGATATTAAAGAACTTTTTTGTTAATAGTTATTAACACACTACTTAATAAAAAAATAATAAAAATATGTTACATCGAATGTGCAATATCTTAACTCTACAATATTTTCCAATGTAATCTTAACATTCTTTAAATTTTTACATTCTTTAACTGTCTAAATATCACTTAACACTATCAGGGAAATTAAAAAATTCTTTTACCCAAGGGATAGTTAATTATAAAGAAAGCCTGAGAACTTCTTTCTGACTTATTAAATAATAGATCACATTTTACGACAAAATAATCAAATATCACTGTATTCCTTATGCATATCTCCGAAAACCTTTTTTCTTTTCTATTATAACACTAAATGTATTCACAAAATAGCAGGAAACGTAAGAGTCCTCTACATAATTTAATTACACATAATTAAAGAAAGCAGAAAAAATATTGTACGTGGACTCATAAAAATCCGCTGCTTTACGATATTTAATAATTCTTACACAGTGTATGGTTACACGCATGTAAAAGTCACATAAGATTACTAAATAATAAAATACTTTTTAAATTGCTATAACAAAAGGAACTTTCAGTTTCGGCTAATCTCGCTACTTCGAAGTATTCCATATAGTGAAAGAACTTTTTAAAATGCAAAAGTTTAAAATTTATCCAACATTACAGATTAAAAATTTGTTACAATCAAATTGTTACTCATCGCATTAATCTATATTCAAGTGAGAATCAAGACGAAGCAAAGTGCTGCTTAAAGTAATAAACATTATAGGATCACATCATAACATAATCTAACAATAGATACACTATCATAAACTTTAAACATAATTTGTATTAACAATGGTTAACATAAAATACTATAAAATGCGAAGGTGAAGTATATTTCTGAGAAACTTTCAAACGCGAAAAGAAACCTAATTACTATATACGTCGTAAAAAATCTTGTATAATATACAAAATGTTTGTTTCATTAAGATATGAATTATATTATATGCATGTACAGGGTTTAGAAAAAATTTGAAGAAATAGAAATACAAATACAAATTACTTCTGTAGAGGTTCGAAACTCGAAAGCTTCGATTTTTTTTAACATTTCAGCATTGCAGAAAATCTAAGTAAATGTACATGCTACGTAATTGATTTTGCTACTTTCTGATACTCCATGTTAAAAATATAAATTACAAATTAATGTAAACTTTTGTACTTTTTATATATTTTGATAACTCTATTACAAATACTATCACTGGCAAAAACTTTTTGATCAAACGTAACAACACCAAATTAGTTAAGAATATTGTATATTTTTTAGATATAAAATACAGTAGTACAAATATAAAGAAGTATGGAAATGTTAAATTGGTCTAACATGACGTAAATAGAATAACAAAGAAGTCAAACTTTTAGTTATGACTAAGAAAGAAAAACAATAGAAATAATAGATGAAAAAAGTAATTTAGTAATAGAAAGTTCTGGAAAAAGTATTTGTTTTTATAATGTAGTATTCGTTATGTTTAATTGTTTGTACATTTATAATAATGAATTCTTTAATACTACTGGTTATATATTGTTTCCAACTATAATTTTGCTTTTGTACTGTCTTTTTGATGGGAAGCAAAATTTTGATTTATTTTTCTGTCTCGTACTCAGATCAAGTTAGATTGCTTCAATATTTCTATACGTTTTATATTTATACCATTGCATTTTGCATCTAAAAAATTACTTGTAGCGTTTGATCGAAATCTTTTTGCCAGCATTAGTATAAAACAAATATTAACCTTAACGAAAAATATTGTCTACCATAATTCTATTAAAAATTTCATTACACAAATGCATAAAATATGAAAGACACTAAATTTTCCCTCTGGCCATCTTTTTGTATCTACTACAGTAAGATTTTGTATCGTACGCAATTAAGAGTGTAAAAGCTAGAACTCAATAAATAATTTCTTTTTTTTAATGTAACAAAAAATAATATCTATTATTTACAGTAAGAACATAAAATTTTATATACGAACAGTAGCCTAATTTTTAGCTTCCACTGTAGTGTACCTATTATATATTTTTGAAGATACGAGTAAAATAAAAAAAAAGTTTGAATGAATAATTTAGGAATATTTTTATACTGAAAAATCAGAGAGTAGCAAAAATTTGTTTAGTACATTTATAGTAGTAAATTTGTTTAGTCTTTGTAGCAAATCTACAAAGTCTCAAAGAAAATGCCATTGTCAGATATCGAAATCATTGCCCCCATACGTAGGCAAATTCTCAAACGTTCGTGCAGATTCGGTTGCAGCTCCCGATAATCAAAAGTTATAAAGAGAAGAAAAGAAGAAAGTAAATTTAGCTGTGCAATATTTTTTCTATAACTTTTAACTTTCCTGCATGAAAAGTAAAATTTCATAAGTTTGAAAGATTCATCTACATGCAGGGTAGATAAATTGTATTACAAATTACCGTGTCTTAATTACGTGTACAAATCACGTAATTAAATAAACTTCAGATGTTTATGTATTGTCGTAAATAAAAACCTAAAAAAACGAAAGTACACAAATGCGAAAATATAAAAAAATGTCAAAAATAAACTAAATGCTATAATAATATAATATATATGTAATAGATTTTTCTTAAAGTTGCAATTGACTATCTGTATCTATAAAAATGTTAAGCTTCATAAAATTTATAAAGGCAAAGGTAAACCTCGTAGAAGTGTACACATATTGTAATTATAAGGCAGTTCATTGGAAAATATTGATATCAGATTATTAACGTTTTTGTACGTGGATCTTTTTTATTATGGGTTTTATTTGTAAGCTACCTTTTCTATGTGTCTAATACTTTTACTGAAGACTATATGTATACATATACATAAAGTCTGTAATCTGCTCCAAAATATTTCTTCTTTCCTTAAAACTTTTTCCACGCCCTGAATATTATTAAACTTACACATATATTTTCTTCCCCGACGAAAATAAATACTAATTTAGATAAAGAGGCAACAATAATTTTGGTATAAAACGAGATCGTTATAAATCCTACTATTCTTACATATAAAAAATTAGTTTTAACAGTTTATCACCAATTTATAATTAAAGACGTAATATACACTGTACCACTATGGTTTAAATTAAAGCGATTGTCACATTCTACAAATCCTATTTGGTTTACCAAGGTCGCCACATAGGATCTGCCTTATCAACATGTTCCACGTCGATTTCTTCATCGTCTTCGGCTTTGATTTCCACTTTTATTCTTTTCGTAGTTTGAGTTTCTTCGTCGTCTTTCGATCGAGAAACACAACTTGAATTCGATTTCTCTTCATTATTAATAGAAGAGATAGATCTATACTGTGACGAGATGTTGAACACGTTTGGTTCACGGTTTATTTCGCAATTCCTTTTTACATTTTGATGGGAAGACGGCACTCTAGTATCTTGGTCGCTAGAATTTGTCACCGACAGTTCTAACAGAAAAGGGAACACGTTCGTTTTCGACTGAAAAGGAAACAGAGAAATGTATGGTACTTACTCAATATGAATACCGTAAAATGTGTTATTATCATTTTTTAATATATTTGTCTTCTATTCCGCGATACATTTTAACATGGTGTGATAATTATTTATAAAGCGGATGCGTTCTCGATTTTGATGATTTTGAAATATGTTGTAGAAATCAATATTTTGAACAACTTTAACCGCCGGATTCTCTTATTTTTTTAGATATTCGCGAATGATTTCATTTCTGTCCTCTACTGAGCCCAAAATAGGCATTCTCCTTTTTTAGAAAAAAAAAAAAAAAAAAAGTAAGTAAGAATACTGAGAAAGTAAGCCATATTATAACGCGAATGTAATGCAGTTCCGTTTCAATCTCCGAAAGATTGCGAAACGGTGTCGTCTGCTTATCACGGAAACTTTCGCCCGATTGTGTCGCGATTGGATCATCGATGAGAAGATAATTACCGATGTATTCGTTTGCCGGCTCTTTTGAAGACCAGCTGCGAGGTGTCTGGCTAACCTTTCCGCGCCTTCACCTGGTAACGTCGAGAGAAATTTATAGGCTTCAGCTGCGCAGTGACCGAAACCAGACAGCCACCGACTTTCGGCGGAAAGCTCGTCATTCTTCGTAATCGCGCTCGTCAATCCGGAAGATTGCAAAGTTTGTAGCCTTTGTAAATGGCGCACCGTCAGCTCCAGAATATCCGCTTTCTCCAGCTTGCTGATGTCCTCTCCCTCAGTCTACGAGGAAAAAAAGAAATCTTTTCAACATTGTCGTCGACGGCGAGAACTGCCCGAAACTGTTCAGCACGTTTTACAAAATGAATGCAAATTTGACGAAAGTACTGCAATTACGTGTACTTGAATCGACGCGGGGATCCCTGGAAACATTAAGCCATCAAAGTAACGGTATGTCAAATGGTGGCATAATTAACCATCGAGTGAAGCGAATTCGCCATTCATGGTTAGCAATTTGCGCCATTTAGGTACACAGAAGTATTAGTTTGTCCCTTGGATACTTCCTTATCTGATCGAATCTTAAACGATCGAGGGTGGCCATTATGACACATTCAAAGTAACAACGCGACTACAAATTAAGAGCCGGTGCGCACAGGCGGCACGCGTTTGTTTTGTAAGGTAATTCGGGGTAACATGCCAAAGCGGGGAAGATTGCAAATAATCCATAACTCACAATTTATTCAATAGATGGTACAGCTAACGCTCCTATAACGTGGTATCACTACAACGCGGTTTAAAAATTGCGGAAATTTTTCTTCAACGCGGTTCAGAAAATGCTAAAGTTCTTTTACAACTTATAATTTATGTTTTGTGGAGAATCATGCTATACACTATACACGGTTACTATGAACTATATAAATAGAGACACATATAACACACCGCGCGGAGCGACCGGCATTTTTCACGACCGGCGCACAGTGGGACAAAACTACTCGACGCTGAACAAAAATCCGTAACTCCGGTTCTCTTCTAAATATTTTAATGAAACTTTGAGGAATTAAACCTTACATTATGGACTCAAAGTTACATTAAGATAAATGATATTAAAAACCAAAATGTCGAGATATTCACTTACATAGTAGAGAGTTTACATTCTTTAACTATAAAACATAAATATCAAAGAAATATTAGAGACATTTTCGCAATTATTTATATTTTATACACCATTTACATCTAATAAATTTATTACTTCTTCGGAATATATATTAGTTGCATCTTTTTTCCTTTTTACTTTTCGAAATGCGGAAATGTAAGGATCGGAAGATATCAAAAGCATATTCATAAGGTCCTGGTTTTGCGCTACTCGAGCATTTTTTTCAGTATTATGGTATCTGTAGTGCTTATAGTCCTTATTTTTCGCTTCCTGTGCTTCTACTGTTAAGTCACCAATGGGTAATAAACAGTGTAATATAACATCCTTCCCATGCCTTAAAATCTTATGTACTGTAGCCGTTAGTTTTCGCCAAGGATAGTTCTGCTGCAATAATTTCTCCGTTTCTTCTACATATATACCAAATTTTCCAGCATTTATAGGAAGACCACAAGAAAGAGCATTTAATATTGTTTTAAATTTCTGTAAAATTGTCATCTATTCCAGTAATATTTAATTTTAACAAAAATTAAACTAATAACTTTACTTGATGCTTTCCTAGAGAACACGTGCCAAGGATTTGGAGAAACCTCGATTGATATTTTTAGAACCCTGGATCCTCGGTAACTCCAAATAAAAATTAAACTAATAATTTTACTAGGTGCTTCCATAAAGAACACATGCCAAGGATTTGGAAAAACCTCAATTGATGGTTTTAGAGTTGTGGGCCCTCGGTAACTTCAAATAAAAATTAAACTAATAACTTTACTTGGTGCTTTCCTAAAGAACACGTGCCAAAAATTTAAAAAAACTGCGATTCATGTTTTCAGAGCCCTGGCCCCTCGGCACCGCCAAATCCAAATTACACTAATAATAATAATAGTAATAACTTTACCCAGGTGTTCTCTCAAAGAACACCGATATTGCAAGCGATCGTATCATAAACCTAAATGTCGAGAACTTCCAAGCTAAAATTTTATAAATGTGTGACATTTCGTTTGCCTTTCTATGCTCTTTTGCATTGTAAAACCATTAAATTTTCTGAAAAACATTCCTAAACCTCTGTGACACATAATATTTCTGTTTGAGACTGACTGTTGAATATGAACTCTAATGGATGAGCGAGGTAGAGTTTACTTCAGTCGCCATTTTTTTAAGAAGGAGTACAAAGGAGTAGCCAATTCTTTTCATTTCTAGGAGAGGAGAGTTCATTTTTTCATGTGGTACCAGTTATATCGATTGCAACTGATTGCAACTTTTTAAAACCTTATGCAAAGTAAAGGTTTCAGTTAAA
Source organism: Perdita meconis (assembly GCA_030770465.2). Taxonomy (NCBI): domain Eukaryota; kingdom Metazoa; phylum Arthropoda; class Insecta; order Hymenoptera; family Andrenidae; genus Perdita; species Perdita meconis. The sequence continues at coordinate 31,307,195 of JASKOS020000001.1, read as the reverse complement.
AAGTACTCCTTCTGATTTAACTGTTATTATTACACAAGAATCTACATACATATAATAAACTTTGTGGCTGAATGAAATTGCATCTTTCACGGTAAAATTTGTTAGTATCGTAATTTAAAGACATACAAGTTTTCGATGCATATTTCAGTTATGCAGCTTTCTGTTGACTTTAAACATTGATTATAAGAAAATAAAAGCAAATATTAAAAAACAAAGTTTACTACATTAAACTACAACTAATTCTCTTTCAAAACGCATCAAAATTTGTTTCAATTTAAAATATCACGAAAATCGATTTTTGTTCAGTGTCAGACCGTTCTATCCCACTGCTGTTAAAACTAAATACAGGGTGTTCTACAACAGGTGGGAGAAAATGTAAGGTGTGATTCTAGACGTCAAAATAAGAGGAAAATCAAGAGCAACGAAATGGCGGTAGCAGCTTTGTTTTTTAGTTATAAGTATTTGAAAAAGTGGGCGAAAACCGCCTGAAACATGGCAATCCCTATGGCATATGTCAAAATTTACGGAATATTCAGAATGTATAGAGCTGTCCGTATGAAACGAAGATGTGTGTGTAACGTAAACCACAGCTGTTTTCGCGGATCGATATATTGATTATTTCAAAGAAGGACCGAATGAATGTAAGTTTGAGTAAGAGGGCTCGTGTTTTAAATTAGGGATGCCATACGGATTGTCATGTTTCAGGCGCTTTTCGCCCACTTTTTAAAATGCTAATAACTAAAAAACAAAGCTGCTACCGCCATTCCGTTACTCTTGATTTTCCTCTTATTTTGAGGTCTAGAATCACACCTTACATTTTCTCCCACCTGTTGCAGAATACCCTGTATAAAGCCGGAAATCCATCCACCAGAAAGCTAAGCTAAGCTATGCTATGCTTTGCTAAGTTTAAAACAAAATCAGCGTCAATACATTTTTATGGATCTGCTTCCACCAAATGCTAACAGTTTAGCTTAGCTCTTGGTGGAAGCAGTTCCATAAAAATGTAGTGATTCCCGGCTTAACTGAAGAAGCACGAGGCGTCGAGTCACGTCGAGACAGTTCTTCCGTATTATTGAATTAGATGAATTGATATATTGATTTACAGTTTTGGTTTTGCATCAGTGAATAGTTTCTTATTTAAAATCCAAACTGGGTTTTTATAAATAGTTATTGTAATTTTGTCGACGAGTTTTTATATTATGTCGGTTGCTAAAGGAGATCACATATCATTGTTTTAACATGCAATAGAGACACGTTTATACAGGGTATAACAAAAATGTTGCAGTTCCTTATGGGGGGTGATTCCTGAAGTGATTTTAAGCAACTTTTTCCTTAGCAAAAATGTTAGGTGGGGCTTTGTTAACGAGTTATTAACGGAAAACACCAACCAATCGGGGAGCGAGTACAGCGGATTAATGATGGCCATCAACTGTAACATTTTTGTTACACCCTGTATACAAGGTTATATGACAGCCTCTGTAAATATTGTTGCTACATTTGTTCACGTTTCAGTAAAAAGAAAAGAAGTTACCAACAGCAACGCCGGTTGTTAACTACAACGAAGGTTTTTCTTAAATGATTTGTATACTATTTGGCTTATTTAACGAATCCGGTGTCTTCCTCGACACGTTTGGATGAGATCAGTAGCGTAGCTAGAGTTTTTGCCACCCGGGGCGCTTCCTGATTTTACCCGCTGCCCCTCCCTCTCAATTACCCAAACGTATTAAAAATACTACAAAAAAATCAAAATAGCGTATATGGAAAAAAAAATTAAAACACATTTATTGTGAAAATTAAAACATTTTTATTCTGAAAAATAAAACTTTAATTCTAACGTTTTACAATCTCATTGTGGATCTTATATAATTTTTAATTAATTTCAATTTAGAAAAGCTCCTCTCACAACTACCGACATTTACAGCAACCGTGAGAAAGATTTGCAGTAATATGACATATGACAATATTTGGAACTGAGTTTTCAAGACTTGAGATAGATTGTTCAATGTTAAAAAATAACCCCCCCCCCCCCCCCCACCACAGCTACGCCACTGGATGAGATGCCTAAGTTGTGTTGTGATTTATATCATTTTTGTACCGTTTGTAATGGGTATTATGACGATAAAAATGTACCCAAAGCAGATTGCATTTGCTGCGTTATGTGCGAAAATGGTTACATGAGAGACATTCACATATTTCGCTAATACTTGTAGAAATTGTAGCGAATAGAGAATAAAATACAATTTATTTCGTTTATATCCTATCCTTGATTGGAGTAGAAATGCCATCAAGGAAAGAAGTTTTTATTTAAGCGGATGAATTGAAATGCCCGATGAATAAGTTTTTTTTATTACAAATGTCCAGGCATCTTACATCAATACATTATACAGATCGTGTATTAAAAGAATTATTGTTATTTTTTTATATATATAAGTTTATTTATTGTCGCGTCAGCTGCTAAAAGGTTATAATAATTATTGTTTCTATGGGTTAACAATGAGTTTTTGTTAATTTAGTAGTATTCGTAGTATAGTATATGATATATATAATAAATACAGTTTGTTAATTTCATAGAAATATACATATTCAAAATTTAATAAAAAAAACCTTGGGTATCTTGCCCCCGAATTATCTTGCATAGCAGTAATAATAGAATGCCGCGCTTCACATTCTTCTCGATCTCTCATTTTCTTTTCGACGTAATTCCTTTGAATTTACAATATAAGTGCAAAAGATCATTTACTTGAGTAAACTGTTGGAAAGTATAATACATTAAGGAGTCATCTCTGCATGGCACTTTAAGAAATTTGATTTTCTGCTTTTCATAAAAACAACGAAAGCAGGTGAATACTAGGCGGAATATCAGCCAGGATGCAGATGTGTACAGCAGGTTGCATACTATGTAGGATCACCGTATTTCTATAGCACAATAACAGAAAGAGCCAAATAACAGTGTCAAAACAAAAGGTTTAAAGTACATAATTTAGTTCTAAAAAAAAAATGTTGCCTAGAATCTCCAATTTTAAAACAATGTACATTCCAGCTATATAGAGTTTAGAAAAATTATGACATTACAACCATCACGATTAGAATAGATTATGTAATATGGTATTATAATTTATAATACAATGGATTGTATGCAGTATACATATCAGTACAGGTACGTTATTATTTAATATTTTCAACGTTCTTTGCGTAATTAAAATACTCTCATTATGAAGAATGAATACACATGCATTGTTACAATTGCAGATGAATGTTACTGGACAAATTAAAAAGTGTAGTATTTCTGAGCAACGTTACTGGCATGAAGTAAGATATTGCAAAAATTTTCTACGAATGTCAGAGTCCTACTTTAATTCAGATCATAAAGATATTAATCTTGAAGATATTAATATTGAAGAGGTGTCCTCATCAACTACAGAATTTTTGTATTAAAAATTATTATATACAGTTTTAGGTGGCCTGTTTTAAGCAAAATACTCTGTAAATTATCACAGTAACTGAAGTTATTCAAATTAATTTTATAAATAGAGAAACAAAAAATTCTAATTATGCTGTAATGATAAAAATGCATATGGTACAATTCTGTTATCGCACATTTTTACATTGCAGCACCATATGCTATGCAACCTGCTACGCATACCTGCAAGTCGTATGCATACTTTTCCTTCAAAAACGTATTGGACGCTCCACTTCTATTTAAAAAAAAGTTAATTGAACTGCATATTTTAAAAAAATATTCTTTAATGCTATTATGAAAAGGATAACATGTTTCTTTCATATTTGAAACATTCCTAAAGCGAAACATTAATAAAATTTATTTCATAATTATCAATCACCTCGCAATAAATTAACAAGCTTATTACCACTATTGAATTTTTAAAAATCTATTTCACAGTTTTCATTTTATAAAGACGATGTAATTTTAATTCTTACATCGTATAAGTAATTTTATATTAACGTAATATTTCTTAAATGTTTTCATTTTCGGTTTCTGAAGAAATATACAATTAAGAAAACTATTAATCCGAAAAACGTGGGGATTAATTGAAATATTGAAATTAATATGCCGAGGTATTTATTAATGTGGACATAATTTACTTCGCATATAAATGCAATTTTTAATTTATCTGGTCATAAATTTTAAGTACTGTAGGTATCGTTGATTTCAACATTTCATTCAAACGGAATTTTGCTCGAATGCAAGTTTTCCTGTTATGGTGAAATGCAATTTCGATGCTGACGAATTCAGACAGGAACGAGGAACGTAACAAACGTGCAAATTTGAACACTTAAAATAAACCACTCGATGTAATTATAAAGTTGCAAGTTTTATACTTGCCAAGGTTTCCATGATTGAAACATGTTTACACACATAACTGATGCACCGGTATTACCACTCTGTATGAGATACGTTTTCGGTCTTTATCTTCGCATAAAATTTATTTTCACGTTTAAATTAATAACGTGGGACAGAAGTTATACGAGTGGAAAAAGTAGATACCTATTTTAAATTTTTTAACGCTTATTCCGAATTATTTTTAGTAATTTTGAAAAATTAATAAAGATTCAAGATATAAATTCAATGTTTTGCATAATTAAATTTATTATATTGAAATATTGAAACGAATTCGTACAAATGTTTTTACAAGCTCTTTATTTTCATATTTTTGGTGTAACGAAACACTTCATATGCTTAATAAAATAGTATGTTAATTAATTTGATTTCTAGAAACATTGTTTTTCTTTATTACTAACAAAGAAAATAAGTAATAGTATTTGAAATTTTAACTTTGTCACATAAGATCGCTACTTTTTGTTACACATAAATTATTTGTAAATTTTTAAACATTTCTCTAAACCATAAACTAAAATTTAGCTTCTTCATCTTTTCCACGATAGCCGAAAATTAGAAAAAAGAATTAACATCAGAGAATTTTGCCTTAAATTGACCATTTTTCCCCTTGACGTTTTAAAGTTTGCGAAAAATAGAATATATTATAATCCATAACAAATTATAAGTAATAGTTTACTAGTTTCTAATTGGTTTAAAGAACGCAGTCGCTTTATTATTTACGTTTAACCTTTTTTTTATTGAAAATGAATTAAATTTATGAATTTCTATATTCAAAACAATTTGTCACATTTAATTAATTCTCATTTTATTTTATTCACGAAGTATAGACTTTTTTCACCTAAACATCGTTTCCTCTGGAAAACTCATTTCTACAATATTGAAAATGATAAATGAATTTCTACGCTGCGAATTTCGGATCGAGATCCTGTTAAAAAATCTGAAAATGAATGCTACTAAATTTCCCAAAAGTGTATATAAAATTCCAAATGCTTAAGTACTCGCTGCTATCAATTACAAAATTGCTTCAGTAAAGTTTACTTCATTTTTTAATACCATGATTTCCTCGAGGATGCTATACACCTGCGCCACGAATTAATATAATGAATGCATTTGAAACGATAACAACTGCTTTCATAATTACAGCCTGGTCGCGTGTTTACTTGACACTCGGGCTGATGTTCCCACGCTCTAGGAACAATTAAACCGAAAATCGATTGCACGCGTTGCTGCGGCCCGAGAATGCGTTTCCTGTTGCGAGTGATTCATGAAATTACAGAGGGAAACAAGTATAGTTCGCAAAGGCAGGTAAGAAATCGTGGCTTCCTTCGAAGGTTTCTCCCGATGAAGGGAAAAAAATCGACAGCACGTGGTCACTTAACCAATACAGCATTTTCTCGCTATAAACTTGTTTCTACTCTCGCCACTTTTTAAAATTATTTCCAGCAAACGAGTTTTGCTTCGACGTTTTCGTTTTAGCTGCGCGTCTTGTGAAATAAAAACGAGACTATCATTACGTTAATCTGCTCTAAACACGTAACTCTTTCACGCTATAAGCTTGTTCTCGATTCGTAGCTACGTCCTTATAGAGAAATATTATTGTAAAATGTGTAAAATTCACGGATAAATTGTTATTGTTATCCGTGAAGAAGACTCAAAAAAACTTTATGTTTTTATTAAATCTGTGATTATTAGACAAAACGCTACGTATCCAAATGTTTTCATTTTCGAGATATTCACGTTTGAAGTTTTGATCATCGGTACTGTGGTCTTAAATTTTTTTAAAATATCGTTTTCGAAGGAAAAATTCATATCGTAGACTTTTTCTCGGATAATAATATAAATTCTGCTTTCTAGACTCGAGTTAACGCACAAACTCAATTTTTTTTTAAATGAGACACGTTGTTTTTCCTTAAAGCCACAGAAATATGCCAATGGAATTTAATATAACAATGGAATTTTAAATTTTCTATATCAACAATGATAATTATGAGAGGATAAATAATTGCAATAAATTTTTTATATCTTCGACTTGTTTTAACATTGTTCAGGAAGTAAAAACTCGAGCTTCGATAAATGACAGGTGCCATTGATGCCCCATATGAAATAGAAAGTGTCAATGAAATTTATCTTTACATGTTATAACCTTGTTTCGTGCAAACATAAAATAAAAATAAAAAAAAAGAAATAAAAATTTGGAAACGCCTTTAGCCCAGGAACCTGAATATAGTGAACATTTTATGTTAGCGTTTACAAATATAATTTCCTTTTTATATTTTCAATTTAAAAAGTACCATTAAATTTATTAAATGTATACTTGTTAATTAATTTTGAAATTCGAATATATTTTTGTTATTTTAATAATAAGAAATGTAACAGAAAACGTATAACTATTTTTACTATACGAAATACAGTGAGTTTTACGTTAACATTGACGTCACGAAAATTAATGTTAGTATTCCTGGGTGAAAAAATTCAAAGGTATTAAAATTAACGATTAAAGACACGTTATTATTCCACTGTGGTCAAGAGTTTGTACCTACAGGGTGTATGATAATCCTGGTTGTAAACAAGTCATGGGCACTATATTATGCGCGAAGAAATCAGAACAGCAGCGGCTTAAAGCGAAATCAGGTATATCAAGTTTCAACGAAGGGCATGCTACTCGAAAAATATTCAAATACGTTTTGCATGAACACAGGGCTTTATTTTTATTCCAAAATGTAAAATCATTCCTTTCCTGACCATATTACAAATTCTAATTCGGTTTTAACAAGTATCGTTATAGTTTACTTATAATGCTTTAAATAAAATTAGAGTACTGCAATTGTTTTGTAGAAAAATATAAATTGCGATTCATTTTCAATAGTAAACAGCTAGTAAGCTTGAGTTATTTCTTAAAGAAATATAAACGTTTTACTAGTTTTTGCTTAGTGAAGAAAATGAAAACGTTACGATTTATGTGCTAATGTTGAGTATTATAAGCTACGCACCTCTAACGCATCTATCATGAGGTTCTTTAACTCGTCCAGACACTTGTTGATTCGTGCACGCCTTTTCCTTTCCAAAAGTGGTTTTGTTACCTAATGTAATCAAACGAATTAGATTACTAATCAACCAATTAAAACGGACAGAGTACTACGTATTGTAGAAGTTAAAATAAAAATCTATAATTAAAAATTTTGGGATTCTTGACAAACAACAATGATCTTGTACCATAAATATTTTTTACATAATCTGCCATTGTCTGTCAAAAATATATTATTAAATTGAAACTATCTATTTAACAGTAAAACATTTTATTCTTAACATTTTCTCAAATAAAGAAAACTTTTTATTATCAAATGTTTCAACATTATTCTATTTGTTGTATCTGAATTGGTATTTCTTTTAGCTGACAAATATAAAATTAGCTTGCTATAGTAAAATAAAAATAACTTTTCGTTTAGTCACTCACAGTCAGCTTCATTGTTTTAGTAAACGAGTATAAAACTACTCACCTTTTTATATTGATACGTCTTAGAAACCGGATGAGGGTAATCATACGACATCATTGCAAGAGTTTTGAGAATTCTTGAAATTCGATGAAGACAAGTTTGCCCCACCTAATTTTTAAGATTAATGCTTGTTTCAATTATCTTGTGCATATTTTTAAATACAGTATAAAACTTTAATAAACTCCGAAAAATTTTAACACTCCCTTCATTTTTTGAATAAATATTTATAACTAGTATATTTGATTAAATATATAATTACTTTCATTACATTAACATCAATGATGCATGAGAAATAATAATAATAAATTTAAAATTTTTAGAAAACCATTGCTTACAAAAAATTTTACTATATTTTTTCCTCTTTTTTTAAAACAAAAACACAATACAGTCTTAGTTTGTATTTATGCACAATTGTTTATTAAAGATAAGAATACAAAAAGAACTTGTTGAATAATTTCACGATATGAATTATTTTTACGTAAATAGTAGTAAAGTTTGCAATTTACGTTAATTTAATTTCTTATTACTTTTTACTTACTGCTTTAAACTTTAGATTCAATTTAAACATAGATCAAATGCATCGTGAAATAAATAAGCAAATCGTCTGTTAATCTAATTAAATTCTGTTAATCACATCTGTCAACCTACCACACAAATTTATTATAATTATTCCTTATTTCAATACGTCTCATATATAATAATGCATAACTCTTAGAAGTCTATTATAAAAAATTGGATCCCAAAATTGTTTTATTTAGTCACGAATTTTAAGTATCAGACAATTTTAAAGACATAGATAAAACACAGAATTCTCCAAAGACTTGTCAATCTTTCGCACCATTAATCATTTCAAACACTTACTAAGTATACAGCAAACGATGTATTTCAAATTAAATAAACTTCAAGTAAGCGAAAGTTGAATGTGATAATTACAATAAATTCATTTACAATTAGATTCTGATGTAATAACAGTAGCCACAGTTATTTGCTTTACAATATTTTATATAATTTAATATGGCCCTTACCTTTTATCGTGTACGTGTTTTCAAAACCAGAAACTGTCCGCAGGAGTAAACAAAGAACATCGTAGCACAAGAACGAATAATCCAAGTTAGGCAACGTTCACAAACGTTTCCCGAAAAATATCGACACTAACAAGTTTGAACGAAATCGTGACAGTACGAAGGAAAACCCGCCGATATTAGACAAGCAAATGCACGCGGTGAAGTCTCTAGACAAACTGACTCTCCGCCGCCACTCACCCGACGGCTACCTTCACCAACATCGAACCCTCTGCAGGAGCTACTTCTCAAGCAGAATCTCTCCTAAACGCCTCGATTGTGGTACAGGTACACCGTGATGCGCGGACTACCACCGCTCTCTGTTTACCGAAACTCGTTTCATCGAATTAACGATTCGAGGATCCCTCCAGATTTTGTGCACACTGCCCGAGTTATACAAGGTGCCCCGTGTTTTGTGGCAACAGGTTTCAATTTTATAAGAAATTTCGAAACGATTTGAAAGGAGAAAACACTTTAGAGGGTCGAAAAAAACCGATATGTTCTGTTTTACATTTTTTGGAAACCACATCTTTTAACTCTTTAACTACCAATGTTCAACTGGTACATTCATTTTACATATAGTATTTTTACTTTTACAGCATTTTTAGTGCAAACGGTGCAAATTTGAAGCATGAAATTCTGTAAATTTGTAAATTTGCAGATTTCAAAATTGAAATTGTGAAAATTTGAAGCTGGAAATTTGGAAAATTTGAAACGGTGCAAATTTGAAGCAGGAAATTCTGTAAATTTGTAAATTTGCAAATTTGAAACTTGAAATTGTGAAAATTTGAAGCTGGAAATTTGAAAAATTTTAAACGGTGCAAACTTGAAGCAGGAAATTCTGTAAATTTGTAAATTTGCAGATATGGAACTTGAAGTTGTGAAAATTTGAAGCTAGAAATTCTAGAAATTTGAAGCTTGAAATTCTGAACATTTAAAAACTTGAAAATTTAAAATATGAAGCTTAAAATTCGAAATAATTGAAAATTAATCAACTTTCAAATTTGCAGCGTGAAATTCTGAATAATTAAAGAATTATAAAAAAGCCAAATAAATTTTATAACGCCACCTAAGTTATGAAAAAAAAACAAATTTTCGAAATTTGGCTCAAAAAAAGCCAAGTTGGAAACCCTGTCCTATAACCACAGATATTATCATTCTTGGATTTATAATCATGTAAACATTAGCAATGCCATACATAGTTTTATACCGACTTATACACACCGTGAACAATTGCAAAAAAAAAATCGTACGGGCATTTAAGCAAGTTTGGATTCAAAATTCATTGACAGTAATTCATGATTGCTTGAATTTACAAGCAACAATTTGTTTATGGCAACATTAACGACAACTTCAGCAATTTCTTCATTAATGTAAATTCTAACTTCGCTAAAATATAGTATTAGTTACTATACTTCATAATATTGTCAAAATACTAAGGTATAGTGCGATCGGTGTAGTCAAAAGCGTGGTAACGTTTCGGTTTCGACAGTTTTCATTTATTTTTGCGTAAGAAATTCGCATATACCCGGTTGACTACTCGTTCCGAAACACCCTATTAATACCCTGTGTAATATAACAATATAGTAGAACATTGACCAAAACTTGAAACATAATTTAATAGCTTTCTATTAATTATTATTACTGTATGTTACAAATACTAAGATAATCGACGTTCTACTATGTATATGTGGTAAAAATTCATTTACAACTATGCATTTAACATCTTTTATATATTTTGGAGCAGTAATACTTCTCCACAAATAACTTGCTTGTTTTGACGGATAAACTTATTTTTTTTTTTTACCACTAAATTTCTGTCTAAATATATTCCTTCAACACTATATTTACCTATACTATTCGTTAAAATGATACATTTACTGTATCGTTACTTTTTTAAATATGTTCATAAAAATTTGCCGAAATAGTACATGAACTTTTTTTATATATGTAATCGCATTTCTAAATTAAATGAACTATATTCATCTATTTAAAAAATCAAGAATTTCCTATTTACCGAAGAAGAACGTGTGAACAATGGAAAAGTTAGAAATGTTTGCAGAGCGTGTCTATATACTGCTCGAGCATAAATCTCGCAAGAACAATTGCAGCGCGTGTCAGAATTGTTTATAAAATACCGCAAGCACGCGGAGTTTGCACCGCACTGGTAACACGACTCGTTTTATTCTTTCGAGGTAAGCAATACTCGTCCAGAATTACCTTCGTGGATATCCACTAACAAAGCAAACGTTTATTTGTTATTCCACGCAGTTTCACGACCCCTTGTTGCCAGCAATATTCTAAATACGCAAAAACACAATGGGTTTTTTTAATTCTTATAAAATTACTGTGTATTGCACATAATCGGCTCGTAAAACTGTATTTCCAGTACACATTTTAGTCACTTCGATAGAAGTAAAAAAAATTGACAGCTTGTTTAAATGTTTGTATATATTTCACATATTTTTTACTACATACAACTACAGAGAATTAAATTCTTTATGGATTTGGTGTTCCTTGTTGCTAATTTAATAAATTTTTTCCTGTACATAATCACGGTCTTTTTATACCCTAAAACTATCGATCCATTTTTTTCAAATTTCACAAATACTTCGACATAAGCAACTACATCTTCATCATCAAATCAGTTTACTATGTCATGTCGTATAAAATTTTCTTTTTCTGTTAATTTCATACTAAATCGTTATGTTCAAACTCGTTCCAGATATTTGCATCGGGAGATTGTATCTTTTACTAGAAGACACACTGTTCCGATAAGAAAACATCTGGATAACAGAACGTTCAGACATTAAATTTCGAATATGGAATGCTTCGCTGTATTCAAATTCTAAAAATACTACATTACTACGAATCAATATTCAACTACCATTAATTAATTACTCGCATTAAGAGTGAAACCTTTCCGGTTTCCTTTGCAGTTTCCCTCATATTTCTTGTCTCCATTATAACTTTATCACAAACCACTTAGAGAACATGTACGTACATGCATCGACTTTTTTTTAAATTTAGTTTATTTTCGCGGAAATGTATAAGACACTCCGCATTACAACGTCCTGCGATTCGGTTGAACGGCACATGCCGTTGGATACTCAAGACTGATAACACACGCCGTTTCAGCTGTTCATTGTGTCTCGTACAATCAGCAATTAAGAGCGATATCTCATTGACGAACGTTGCAATACTTTTTTTCCACCATGTGTCGCTGATACGCAAGGACACTTTGAAAGATGCACCGCGAAGTCAAATCGAGAGGCAACGTGATTAACTGAGACATCGCAACTTGGCGGAGCTCAAGGGGGTCCTTTGTAAAGGCTCAAGAACTTGGTGGCTTTATCGCCCGGTTTTCGACTGACTCTCGTCGATGCTCGATAAAGCTGCAGACGAATCCCTCCATTAACATTATCTCCCGTCAACCAGATACAGCAAGTTGTGCAGATGCCACTCTCTGATGAATGAGCAGAGAACTTGAGTTTACATAAACGGTTGACAGAGTGTTAGCAGGAATTTGACATTAAGTGGATGATTTTTGTAATTCTTAGCACAATACATTTGTGTTCAATTAATTTCTTAATTTCTCTCTGTAGTCGATCTAAAAAGTATGGGAACTATCTGCTGAATTTTCAAAATGCAAAGGGTCTAGAGTCTAGCTGGACAAGAAGGGGGAAAAGTGCCCCCAAGCCAAATTAAACTTTATATATACCAGTCGATAGGTCTCTCAAAAAGATCCCTTTCTGCCAAATATGAACCCGGCACCCCCACTATGAAGGTAGTTATGGGGTAAAACGTAATTTACAGTTTATGCTTGATAGCTTGTGTTCCCTGTAATAGACAATTATGAAAAGAATCGGGAATATTTTACTCTAGTAGACGCATGTTTGTGAATTTTTTTAGAATTTTTACTTGCAAAACCGATTTTTTAAAAATTGAAAAAATTTAAAAATGCCGATTTCAGCCTGCAGTTATCATGGTACCACGTTTATATTTTGACAGTTTTAGTGCCTTTTTATGGTTATTAACATATATTTTTTTCAGATTTTTTGAAATGATGCAACGTACTTAAAAAAATTAAAAACCTATTTTTCAGTGTATTTTCGTATTCATAGAAATGGCATGCTCCTATAATAATCGATACATTCCGCTTGTTAAATAGGTATTATATACAATTATAAATACTTTTATATATAATATACGAAGCAATTTATTTAATTTGTAAATATCTTATCTTTGGTAAGAACGGATTCTTAAGGGGGGAGCCTCGTTTGGAACGCTAAAATAACGGTGGTTTTCAAGAATTTTTTTCTTAACAAAGATAGAGCGAATCTTTCCAAAACTTTAGGGGTGTTTTATTCTACATTCAGACAATAAAAAAATTTTTTGTGTTGACAATTAATTAATTTAATGTTGCTATATTTATGTATATCGGCAACGCCGCGTCGCCGGAGGTACAAAATTCTGTACAACGTAGCACATTCAATTCTTGTCTGAAACACAAAAACCAATGTTTTTCTTAATTTTAGTGTAATTACAAACTAAAAACATTCATAAAAAAATTAAATGGTACAAGTTTTTTGCATAAATAAATTGAAATTTTTTCGTGAAAAAACTTTTTTAAGGTCGGAATTTTTTTTGTTTCAGTTTTTTTAGTTCATTGAGAATGTTATTAGATTAGATCTAGAAGAAAAACATTGGTTTTTGTGTTTCATTTATATATTTCTTTACTTCTGTTCCATATCTGTTACAAATAAATATAATGTCTTTTAGGAATAAATTGCATATGTAAAATAACCAATACCGATCATTTGACCGGCTTTGGTAGATTTACTATTAAAATCAAAGTCGGTCCTTTTATAAAAGAAATAGCCTAATACCGTTAACAAATATTGTCTTGAAAACTATGGCCGTGTCATGAATACCTATCATCCTGCATCGCCATTACATGGTAACTAACTGTTTATCCTGTTACAACTGGTTGAAAATAGGACGCGCAGAATTTTTCGTAACTTGTTTTCGTCCAAGATTTTCATTTGAATTGTCCGTTTTCACGAGTTACTTTTTGTCGGAACTAGAATTCGAACACAGTTCTTGGACCGTGGACACAGGGCTTTATACAACTGTACTGAATTCATGAGTCATTAAGCAAAGGATTGTTTGCGCCTCTTTATAGCAGAAAACCTTAACGATCATGAACAATTATATTGCACCTTAAAATACTTGAAAAATATTTAATTATATCTACACAACATTTAACCTTTGCTAGATAAACTAAGGTCTTTTTTGTCTGAGCAAATTTTAAAAGTATGTTTCTTCACTTCGTATGTTTATAGGTAATGATAATGCAGTTATACAAATCATTACTCAAATCTTTTATTGTTAAGTTAGTTTAGAAAATTTAAAGATGCTTCATACATTTTGTAAAGCTTTTTAGTCACTAAAAAACGTGTCGCATAGGACGGTTTACGGTAATTGTTAAAACGTTTACGAAGTTGTATACAGGGTGGGGCAATAACTATTAGCACCTCAGATATCTCGGAAACTATAAGTTTCACAGAAATATTTGCTGAAATAAAATTGCACAGTACGAAGGGGGCCATCCGGTGGCGGTAATAGTTTTTTTGCAGGTGGAGGTACTTCGGACATTTGAAGGTCACCTCTATTTTTTTAAATGCATCGGTATGTTTTTGCTTCCGTATTATGATAGAGAATCTTAAAACGAGTTCAACGACCTATTACATAAGGTCATTGAAGGTCATAGAAAGTAGAGAAAGGCGATTCATTTACTACCAAAACCGTAAGTATTATCGCCTTTCTCTACTTTCTATGACCTTCAGTGACCTTATGTAATAGGTCGTTGAACTCGTTTTAAGATCCTCTGTCATGATACAGAAGCAAAAACATACCGATCCATTTAAAAAAATGGAGGTGACCTTCAAATGTCTGAAGTACCTCCACCTGCAGAAAAAACTATTGTCGCCACCGGATGGCCCCCTTCGTACTGTGCAATTTCATTTCAGCAAATATTTCTGTGAAACTTATAGTTTCCGAAATATCTGAGGTGCTAATAGTTATTGCCCCACCCTGTATAATATAGTTGGTGCAGCATTCAACTCATACAAAAAAGCGCTATCACTGCTGCTATACATATAGCTCACTTCGAAATTGGAGTAAAGCTACTGACTCTATGCATCAGTTTGTAGTTTGTAAAATATAGTTCTAACTGTTAACAATTTTTGTAACAAAAATTTCTACTACTTTCTCTTTGCATTACAGAACTCTTTCAATAAAAATACTCCAGAAACACATAACAAAAAATGCTTCGCATTACTTTATGCCAGTGGTGTCAAACTGATGTATTATTATGGGCAACCAAATTCAGTTTAAGAAAATCCGCGGGCCGCAGACACGAAGAAAAAAAAGTCTTTTATTTATAATAGAGAATAACTCATTTAAACTTTACATTTATTTTTCTTTAATAAATTTACAAGAATTAAAAGACTTAATATTTTTCACTAGACACTTGGCATCTTTTTGCAGATACTATTTTATCGATATCGGGTGTAATTTTTTGGGATAAAGATAGTTTTAACATAAATTTTAAGTGTTCATTTGTTAACCTCACCCTGTGTGAAGTCTTATCAGTCTTTAAGACAGAAAATAATTGTTCACATAGATATGTACTACCAAACATTGGCAAGATTCTCGCAACAAACATACGCATTTCAATAAAATGTTCCGGCAAGTACGAATAAAAATCTGGAATGTCAATTTCATTATATTTTTCCTTCAGCATTGTGTTGCATTGTATTTCTTTGGTAATAAAATTAATTACAAGTTTTGGGCCGCGGGCCGCACTCGAAGGTCTTGCGGGTCACTTGCGGCCCGCGGGCCGCGTGTTTGACACCACTGCTTTACGCGATAGAAATAAAATTGATTGAGCTTAGCTTGGACAGTTACTTAAACAGTGCACGAGGATTGATGTTCGCATCAAAATCATACGAATGTGATACATATTTTGAGATCGTGCAAGTATTACTTTTCGTTAATAATTACGCAATGGCGTTTCAGCGACTCTCACACTTCTCGCGTGACTTTTCGCGGTACGTCGCGGAATACCGGGAAGGAAAACAATAATTAGTGATGTCACCAGCCGTCAAAAGCCCGTGCGATATCGTCGTGTCGTTATCGGGTTTGTTATCGTTCATGCCACCACGCAAACCGTTATCGCAAAGCGAAACGTAAGTACTTACTACTCGGTCGGAGCGTGCGAATGTTTACGACTCGTGTCCGATCTTTGACGCCTGGGTGCCGTCAATGGAGTCAGCAGACACGTTCGCCGGCCAGGCTTATTAAATGACACTGCGCGTTCATATTCCATTGATAACCGCACGTTCCACGTCTGGATCACAAGCGTGTGCAAATTATTTGAGTCAACTTAATCTTCTTACATGTTTGCCAATTTTATAAAAGGATGTCAGGAAACAATACAGTGACTCATGAATTTGTTCACAAAGAGTATGTTCAGTTCGTTTAAATTCTGGAAAAGGTATTCGCCTCTGTACAGGGTGAGCCAACACTCGTGAAGGAGTCGGAAGTCTTAATAACTTTTCTTAAATTTCTTTTTTGAAATTCTCTCACATCAGATCTTATACACAGGGTGCGCCAAAAGTATGGAAACGGTCAATTAACATTTTTGAGAAAAATGGTCTGGAGCAATGTTTTAGGGTTTTAAAAATTCTATTGAACGGTCATATCCGTTTGACCTTCAGAGGAACGGTCAAGGTTATATAAAAGTCAACATGCTTTTTTTAAATAGAACATGCCATTTTTTTAGCATGCAGTGCTAAAGCTGACGATGAGACCTTTTCAAAACACTAGCTGATAACCTATTTCGCTTGAGAATTGCCTCAGTTCTGACCGTTGAGAATGAAGAAAGTCTACTGTACCAAATAGTCCGGAAACGGTCAAATATTTTGAAAACAGGCCATTTTTGAAAAAAATGTTTTAGAGCAATGTTCTACAATTTTAGAAATTCCATTGAATGGTCGTATCCGTTTAACTTTTAATAGAACGGTCAAGGTTACGTCAAGGTCAACATGATTTTTTAAAATGGAATACCCCACTTTTTATCAGGCAGTGTTAAAGCTGACGATGAGAACTTTTCAAAACACTAGCTGGTGACCTATTTCTGTTAAAAATTACCAAGAATTGTCAAGAACAGGCAGAAGACAATTCGAACATTTAACGAGTTAAAGCACATTAATGCTAAATCTCAAATGCTCAATGCGTATTTATGCTAAAATCGCCCTTCCCAAGCCCATACATGAGGACCATGATTGTGCGAAGTCCAATCAAGAAACTTCCTCACGGTGCACCCTAAATAATACTAACAATAAGGCTGACAGCATCGAAGCATTTAAATCTCATTGTCAGCACTCAGGCAATTATTAAGAGAAATAGGTCATCAGCTAGTGTTTTGAAAAGGTCTCATCGTCAGCTTTAACACTGCATGATCAAAAATGGGATGTTCCATTTAAAAAAATTATGTTGACCTTGACGTGACCTTGACCGTTCCTCTGAAGGTCAAACGGATACAACCGTTCAATAGAATGTTTAAAACCCTAAAACATTATTCTAAAACATTTTTCTCAAAAATATTTCGTTTTCGACCTATTTGACAGTTTCCATACTTTTGGCGCACCCTCTATGTACAAGACGATGGAAAACATTTATGGAAAGATTAACAGCGGAATAGGGAACACAAAGTGTGATATTTTATAATTTGTTTACAATCTGAAGTTAAATTGTGTAATTTCACGCGATCAATTCACCGCATTCTCCTGATCTCTAAATTCTTCTTGGGACCTTGTATGATCTTGGAACTCGTGGATCAATTCACCTTGGCTCACACTTTCACACACCATAGAAAAATATACGGTGCTTTATTTAAAAAATTGAAGGTCACCTTCGTTTCTCTCAGAAAATTGCAAATGAAAAAAAATTGCATACATTGTGTTGTTAGTGAAAGATAGTATAACCTTTTCTTCTTCCATTTTTTTAAATTTCTGTTTACGAAAAAAAGCGTTACTCCATAATATTACGAACATCCTGTAAATCCATAGAAACTGTAACATATCCAAATTTCACCAAAATCCGAAATAGTATTCCAAAAAATGTCTGATTTCGCATGAAATGACTCTGTGTTGAGCACATGAATGTTGATTATTCTTGTTTTTGGAATTCATTTTTGGAATAAACACCTATTCTACTTTTAACAGCCAATGCAATTCGACGAATGTAACTGGTCACATGCATATGTAGATCAATATCTAATGAATACAATTTTAACCCTTCGTAAACCAGGATCCTTCAAATCTTAGCAAATTCGAAAAGTGTTTCTTCACTTTGTATATTTGTAAGAATAATGTAATTAAACAAATTATTGCTAATTTTAGTTTAGAAGGTTTGAAGATGATGTATGATTGTTTCTGATTTTTTCAAAGGTTTTCATTCAATAAAAAATGTTTTACGTATCAAAGACCCCCGTTTACTGTCAGAAGTACATATGAACATGTTTATGGAGTAAAGGTTACAAAAATTTATCTATAATATTAATTGTTTAGTGAATATTATTATAGTCCTTAATTACGGAGCAACTGATCGTAAATCAACTTTCTATAGAATTTAGACTTTCTCAGAATTCTATATTAAGTAAGATCTAACAAAATATTAGTTATCTGTCAACTTGATTTAACTATTTTCTCGAAAATACACTGTGAGGTCATAGATAACAAAGTTTTGAGAATCCAAAAAATTTTTGTTTTTCTTGAAATGGAAACCTAAAACGCTTGATTTAAGAATTTCATATTGCAGCAAAGAGTTTGATAAATAGACTACAATTGTTTAAATTTCTGAAAAGTCTAGAAAAAAATTAGACTTGAATTCCCAGTTGAGAGGAGCCCATTTTATTCCCTTCAAGAGTACGCGCTATCATCGCAAATCATAACTTCGTTTGATCGTAATCATGTAAGCACTATTCTGCTATTGTAAAATGTTAATAATAAAAATGAAGACAATATTACTAGAATTCTGAACTCATTCAAGACGAAATATGATGTTACAGTTTGAATTCGTGAAATCGGTTAATGAAGTAAAGAAAGTATAACCATATCGCTCGGCATATTTTTCGAAATCTTTCGAAAGTTCACTCCCTCCCCGCGAATGGGTGTAAAAATTGGTACTTGTTTCCTTTCTCCCTGAACTCTCGAACGATTTTACGAGCGAAGTCTCGCGTGCACGTAAAAAGAGGCAGCTTCTTTACCTGTTTATGTTTTATTACAGCTGATTGCGGGGCCAGGACCCCGTGCAAGACTTCATAATACGTCAATCTGGGTGCCCTTTCCACCTCGGGGGAAACACGTGGTAGGTAAACTTCCTCGGCCATATGAATAGCAGAAATTGCGTTTGAATAAGCAGAAAGCTGTGTTCCAGTAAATTGCAAACTAAATTACTATTGTATGTTCGGTAAAAGTAGTCGCTTAAAAAGTGTCCATGATGTGTCCCTACTCAGGGTGAAGCACATTAAAATAAAGATACATAAAGAGTATTGTTATTTAAAAAAGTGGGATGGCGATCGTAGCATGGATTCTTGTGCTTTGTTCGTTTTATTTGACTTCCGTATTTGCTGAATGACGAAAATAATATAAGTTCCAAAATATCTTCATTTCACATCAACTGCTCATCAATGCGGTGTTTCATACACAAGGCATAAAAGTAATGAAAACTGTAGTTTTAGTCATACATAATAAAATGATGAAGTGATACATGGAACCCTTATTTCGTTAATAAAATGATAGCATTGGAACTGCGTTTGTGATTCTCATTATTGACACTGTTGAGAAGTAAGATACAAAGTTATTGAGAATTGAGCTGAATGTTTTTGTCTTGATTCATTGCACTAGCTGGTTAATAATTAATTATTAATTTTTTGACATAGTTTTTCCCGAAACAATAATCTTCAACATACTTTATAGATATATGTAAAATATAGAGAATATTCTAAACAATAGAACGAAACAATTCAAAATGAGAGATTCGTTAGACTTTCTACAAATGCTTTAATTTCTTTTAAATAAAAAAGTTGTGAAGAGTATGTAAAAGTCAGTATTTGAAATTAAAGAGATCATATACATTATACGATCAGTTACATATGAAGATCTTAGACAAAACGATGAGTCCAATTTTGCCCATTTTCTTGTTATGATGGCATTTTTGCCTAAAAAGAAGTATTCAAAATGTGATAAAATTGTAAGTGAGGTAAAAATATTACGTTTTAAAAAAATTATGTGTATCTAGGAAATAAATTTTAAGCTTCACAATAAATCCACAAAGTTTTATACAATATCCAGAGTACAAAAATTATGACAATTAATATCTAATGTACTAGAACAAGTATAAAAAATGTGACTATTTTTTAATAGTAGAAAATACTTAATTTTTACTTGTAACAAGAAGAGTGTAGCTTCATTTTTGGTAGTTGCTTAGCTGTGACGTAAAATATACGTAAAGAATTATACATTGTTTTGTTTAATTACACATTTGTTGCAAATCTGATAATAAATGAACAACTCAATACAACTTTTGAGGCTGTGCCTGTTCTTGTTTTGTACAATAGGAACACATATTCGGATCTGCATTCATCTCACTGTACGTTAACTAGAGATGAGGATAGAGATTCCAGAGACAATGATAACGAACAGACAAAAACGTTATATTTTTTCCTTTTTATTTTTTATTATTTTCCTTTCTACAATACAATACAAATAAATACAATACAAAAGAAATACAAATACATTGTATTTTCTATTGTGCTTAGTTAACAAAGAGCTACATTTCTTAAATTGTTGCATGACAAACCACTTAAAACTATTTATTTTCATGCGAGGTATCTTACAAATTCGTAGAATAGTCAAAGTAAGTATTCGATATTCACCCTTTACTCGCATTTGTGTATTTTCGGTGGTTGGAAATTCCTTAAAATCGATGGTCAATAGTATATTTTATACATATTTTTAAAAATAAATTTACGTAATCTAAATTTACAATTGAAAACATACAATTTCACAATTATAATTTTCTACCTACAGTCAACGCTTGCTAAGACATTAAATAGAACAAAAATATTTTCGACACATTAGTTTTTATACAAAAATACGCGTCAAATATTTTAAGCTATTCTAGGAATCTGTTCTTAATAAATATGACATTGGGTTTATATTATGAATAAATTGAAAAGAAAAACAAATCAACTAAAAAATTCGAAGTATTTTCCACCAGATTCGATCTTTTTTTGCTAACGTTCTTTGAAAAGGTGAATGCCACGACGATATCAGAAAATTCTGAAAGCGACTGCTGAATTTTTTGTTTATCTTTGAAAGTTTTGCCTCGAATCCAGTGCTCTAAATTTCAAAATGTGTTGTATCTTAAACGATTAAATTTCCACGTTTGAATCTCGAATACCATTCAAATACAACTCGTCTACTAACGGTGTTAGGCGCACGAGATTAATTAATATGAATGCCAACTGTTTCAGCCTTTACACCTATCAAAAACTCATAATGGAGCAACATCCGAACATCAACCAGCGAAAGCTCCATTTGTTAATCATTATATACATATGATATGTCAAAATGACCGCAAAACACACTTCATCAAATGCAACAAACAAAATTTAAATAGAATGCAAAATCACAGAGTTCTACGTTACAGTGTTGAAATTTAGTTTACAACCTAATAATTATACACTTTTTGTGGCGCTATTAAATTTCATTAAATTAACTAATTAAAAGGCAGTCAGAAAATTCCGATTGTTCAAATTTCACCTTAGCGTTGAATCTCAAAATCAAATGGTAAAACAAAATTAGTTGAAAGCGTTTTGATGTTGAAAATCGTTCTTCACATCACATTTTTCTTTTATAGCACTCACATTATCCTTCACATTCCTTCATTCAATCGGGTCCTGTCAAGCATCATTATGCCCATGACAGGGGCTGACAAAAAGGGAAATAACATCGATCTCAGTAACACTTTCAGACTTTGTCCAAATTTTTGCTTAGGTGTATTTATATTCATACACTCCAGCAGGCATGCAAATCCAATCGACAAAAGTTAATAGCGCGTCATAAAAAGTTCCCCTAATTGTTGGCTTTCTTAGCTACTCAGGTGTAGGTAACCCCTTGATTCCAGCTCCGCTTACAAAGTACCAAGGGAAGTAGCATCAATCATTCTTCGCTGGAGAAAAAAGGAAGAAAGAAAATCGAGGTCGTGGAGGATAAGGAGACTGAGAGAGAGAGAGAGAGAAGACTGCCGCGCAGTTCCGTAGCGTGGTGCAAAAAAAAAGGAAGAAAAAAAAAAGAACGCGGTTCGCCGTCGCAGCTCGGGGGCCCCGGACGTGTGCGAGTCGCGTGTGAGGCTCGCGCCTGTCGTCCCTGTCGTGCGAGCACGGGTCCCGAACGGCTGCCCTGCGGTCGGGGCCTGACCTGTCGTTGTCTCGCTTCGCCTCGCCTCGCCCCGTCCCATCCTGGTTGCCCCCGCGTTTCGTCCTCTCCCTGTCGGGCCCCGTACCGGTCGAAGGGTCCGTCTGGGACGCGAGGCCTTGCCTCGTTCTCACGGTAGCCTCTAACAGGGGCCCCCTTTTACCCACTTGCCCCCCCCCTCCCACCTTCTCGCGCCGGCGTCGCTCCTTCTTCTCCCTGACTCCGAACCGATTCTCCCCCTTTTCTTTTCATGCGCGCTCCGACTCGCGTGTAAGGAAGCGCGTGCGTACCGTGGTAAGCACGCGTCTTCCTCCGGTGCAATTTACCGCTCCGCATTCAGCTTTTCCATTCTACTTCACGGTTAGCCAGGTCCCCTCGTCCGGCCCCCGAACGGCCAATAGGATTTACTCTCTCTGGAGAAATTTTCATTGGCTGAAACGGCCGGGAACTTTTTCTTTGTTTTGTCACTTACGAGGGGACGTTGCAAAATGTCTCCCGAATATTTTTGAATGTAGAGGAGGGTATATAAAATCATCCCAGAAAGTTGCAAATAACAACAGTTTTCTTTTTTCAAGGAATAAATTATCGAAAATGTGGAAATTGAACAATTTTCTGATGAATGAGATCAAGCGAACTGGACTCTTTTTAGTTATCATTCATGAGCAAAAATGTTTGCACTGTACTTATATCGCTTATTTCTGGAAAATGAAGAAATGTTGTTTGGAATTTTTTGAGTCCTAAGAAAAGTGAGTAAAAAATTCGGGGCACACTTTGCAACGACTCCTTGTTAGGGATGAACTCGCCCTTTGATGGTACTTCAGAATGCAGGTGAATTGGGAGGGTGGAGCGGGTAAAGTAGGAGAGGGTATGATCTTGTTGAATTATAGCTACTAATTATATAGCTTGTTGAATTATAACATTTTTGATAGAGACACAGGAAATTAAATAATTTCGAAAAAAGTTGAAAGAATTTGTTATTAAAAGGATACTATTTATAATAATAATAATAATAATAACGTAATAATGTTATTTATAATAACGTGGTTATAATGATAATTATACATTTGGATTTTAGAAACAAGCGCTCCAAAAGTTAAGCATGATATCATTCGATTTTGCTTTTGCCAAATTTCGACGTTATTCAGAAAAACATTCTTGTTATCATAACAAAATTTTATTAATAAATTGTACAAAGTTTCTAATGTTTAAGTTCCTGTGGTATATTTTTTATTAAATCCACTAGAATTTAGCATTCTGTTATTTCAAGATCCGCGATTCCTATTTGATCATAAAAATCATTTTTTGAATGTTTCACAGTACAATTTTCTTTTTTCTATTACATATACCAACGTATTAAACTCTGTAACGAATATTGAAACATCTAAAATTGACTATAATTCAAAATGTGAGCTTATATGACGCTTACGTACATATCATTTTATTTTCTTCACTCCTTGTCAATTTTATTCAGGTTACAAATAGAGTAAAAGCACTGGTCGACCACTTAAAGCTAAATTTGACTTTAGTGTATTAAAAAGAAATAAACAGTCAATCTTGTAAAATATATAAAATACATTAAAATATTTTTAATTTATTCAACTCATCACTAATATTGTTTACACGAGCTGTTTTTCTCTACACTCTTTATTAGACGTCCCACGTTTGAAACCAGCAATTGCACATATACAGTCAAAACTTATTTACAGATTATCTTAAAAGCATTTATTTTCTTTACTTCTGAAAATAGCTTTTTGCAGTATTTTGAAGTTAGGCATTTAAAATACAATATGAAATTATTATTTAATAAATGCTTCACCCTATATGAATTACTGCAAATAGAAGATAAAAACATAAAATATTCAACTATTAATTGCATAAAATCAAAAAATAATGTGATAGATTTGTAGTTATAAAAAAATTCCTTCAATTTTTCTTTTTCTTCACTTTTTATAATCAAACAACACTCATTCAAATATTTGAGACATAATTCGTATCAAGAGTGACGCACGTTACTGTAGAACAAATGGTTAAGTAGAATAACCCCCTATTTAGTTGTACCACCTATCCAAATTAATTTCGTTTACTATCTTCTTCAGACAATAAAAAGAATAACCCTTTGGTGTTATTTAACATTTTACATCGCCTGAAATAAAAAAAATAACAGCTTAAGTACATAATTGAAAGTGTAATGAGTAATTTTACTGAACTGAACTTGTTAAAAAGTTTAGGTAATTTCATCATAAAAAGATGTAGGACTTTTAAATATTTCAGCAAATTGTGTATAATTTTATTAACCCCTTTTCATATTATTAACGAGTATTCATAATGCTTTTTAATTGTTCTATTGTCCAAAAATTCACTTATTCTCATGTCTCCCCGTAAATTTGAACATTCAAGGTTCCTCTGTAATATACATACATTCGCGCGTAAATATACACGTGTATACATAGTGTACATATACATTTCGCAACGGCATCCGATGAAATGAAGATATAAAGGGAAAGTCTGCAACATTTTAATAAAACACTCAACACGGTTCGGAACTTGACAGGACTTTAGATTTATGTGAATAACTATATTTTTGTGATGTATTCTGTTTTAATTGCCTGACTTCGCAGGAAAATACACTTATCACTTCACACGACGTTAAATACTTATTGCTTTATATCTGTTACTCGGGAATTTAAGTATAACCAAAAACGTTGAACAAAATCGACAAAGGTAATTTACACTTTAAAACACATCGAAAGGTAGATCAAAGATTTCAATAATTTGCATACAATTTCGCCTTAACTTATTGTTAGTATTGCTCCAATCGTCGAACTTTCATAATTTATTATTGTGTAATTATTTGTGAAGCTGATTTTTACGTTTTATTTGTTCGTAATCCTTGCCTTTTTCAAATAACTGGTAATTAATTAATATTAATTTGATTCGCAAATAATTTTCATTTCCTAAAATAAAGTTTATTTGCCAGTATAAAGCATTGCAACATATTTTAATGTGCAAATTGATATTGTGCGAATCTATAATAATTTTACATATAAATTTTCCTATTTTCTGTTGTTGAAACCTAAATTTCTAAATTCCTTTTCATCGAAAAAAATTTGCTTACAGCTTTAAATATTAAAATTATAATAAACCTCTGTAAAAAATTGTAATAAAGCTCACTAATTTTAATTAAAACATTTCTTTGGCAGATTATTCGTCTGAACAATAATGATTCAATTTAGAGAAGCACCCTTATTGAGTGTCTTATTCAACGTGCATACATTTTTACATGTATTTGTGTTTTAAGACATTCTAGTTTATGTTTAAATTATAAAAATTAAAATTATGTTTTTTTTTCCATTACTTATACTTAACTTCACCTTCTATGCTTCTTATTTATACTACAATTTGGCAACTTTTTGCATTTCGAATATTCCATTCTTTCAAATATAAAGGCAAAATCTTTATGCTCAAAATACTACCTTTATACCTGAAAGGTATATTTATGTTTGCCGCAACTGTTCAATGACAAAGAATAAATTCAGGATTCTTGCAGTTCACCCTTGCAAGAAGAAGCCGCAACGGTGGTATGTCGTTGTATTGGTTAACCATGCATCACGAAGTAAATGGACACGATTTCAAGGATTCGAAGTGATCGTGAATCAGAAACACTTCCGTGAACAACCGTCCCGAATTGCGGGACGAGTATTCGAGCATCGAGGAGCGCATATTCTCACGCGAAATTTCAATTTCCGGTCTGGTGGGTCGCGAAAAGGACGATGTGATTACGGATTGAACCGCGCGTTCGAACACGGTGTTTATTTGCAGCTGTACTGTTATGAGTGAAAGAATTTCGCTTGTTGTGCCTTTATTTATTGTCGCCGTCGACGACTATAAACCTCAAGATATTCAACATAAACGTGCGAAACACCGTTTACTGCTGTATTCGTACACTGATTGTCAGAAATAACGGGAAATTATTTTGGGAAATATTCTGTTTCAGTTATAAAATGAATTTCGATGAAACCTTTTTCAGCTATCGCTTTGCTGGAAATAAAATTCGATATTCAAATTATATGAAATATAAAATAATTATACTACAATGTATAATAATCGATAATACTGGAGTATTATTTAAACATTTGTTTTTTCGTGCGTTTAAAACGATTTGAAGCTTGTCTAGTCCATCTTTCAAAGTTTTCCTTTTATCACAACAAATTTAATTTGTACTAGTATGTTGATAATTAGACATTGTACAATAATTATGATTGTCAGCAGTTGTGATATGATAATAATAATTCTTTTAAAATAAACTTCGAAACATTATAAGGATGAACTTTAGTAACATTTAAAATAAACGAAAATCTTTGAAAATTGGAGGAATGAATCTTCACGCGATAGTGAAACTCGCCGCAAAACTCGAGAAAAATTTATTCGGTAGTTTTTCAATTATTTAACTTGTGCGAAATTCACATTGAGAAATATAATTACAAATTTTTCTAAATATTGTGTACAGAAAGATCAAACACTCAACAAAATGGTCATAAAAATTCCGGATAACTGATTTAATGGTTTTTTTTGCAAAAAGGAAACTTATAGTTCGATTATTTTAATTCCAAAAGTTGCTTTTCAGATACATTCCAACGAACAAGTTTATGATGACAAATATTAAATACATTGACAAACTAAAATAAAAAGAGTGAATTGAACTGAATTTGTAATAAGAACACTATTGCCATTTTCGACTGGTTTTCATCACAGGAGAAAGTCTTATCTTGGAAATCAATGAACTTTTGGCTAAAATTGTTACTAAAAGTCATCCTTACACAACAGAATTGTTTCGAAAAAAAGCTGAGGAACGCACGAGGATTAAAATTGTTAACAGTATAAACAATGAACCTGTTTCACGTAATACCTGATTGTCGGTTTAGATACTGAAACAAACATGTTTATTTCCTTTCAAACTATATTTCCTCTGTTTACAGACCCGATTCATTCACAGAAACGAGATCATTATGAAATAAGGGTGGCCAATGTATCGGTAGACGCGGCGGAGGTACACTGAGTCAAGAATTTATGAATGAAACATGTGTACGCATGATTCAGAATGAAAGGAAATAAAGCAACCAGGATGCAAGCCATGTGCTCCTAGCCGAATCCTGGTTCATTGTTGTTTCATAAATATGCATGAAGGTCTATCGCACGAATAGACCCACATGTTCCCCAGTCGTGGGAATTCCGTCCTAAAGTCGATAAATGAAATCGGTCACAGGTGGGCATACTCACACGTACGTGTATTTTTCAATGAAATCACAGTTTTGTGACTTTACTATGTAGTATGCAAAAATTTCATTCATAGATACAATCTACATGTATATGCATATCTTTATATTATCTGTATTGTTGAATGTAAAAATGACCTTATAACACTCGGATCCGTTTTACGTGAAATCCGTAATCTGATTTTTCAATATTTTTATTACAAACGCTTTTCAAATTTCATTGTTCTATCTCTAAAGTTCACGGATCTGTGACCAATTTCGTAAATCGATGTTGAATGATTGAGTCTAACTCGAATCTTATTGGTATAAATAAGTTACTGAATCCTGACATCGGTTTAGAAAATATGAATGTAACAAAATATAATAACATTAACCTCATCTTTCACACACATAGGTATTCAAAATAAAGTTTGCTATCTACTCATAAGAGCTTCAAATTAGGCCTATTAAGAATCTTCGAATATTCGAAAAATTCAGACGTTCGTATCTTTTCGAATAATTAGGGCTATTCGAATATTCGGAGTGTTCAAATTTTTTATTATTGTATCGACTATGAATTGTCTATGAATCCAAACGAAGAATGTGGCCAAATTTCAATTATTCGAATAATATTCGAATATTCCTAATTATTCGAATAAATTATTTATATTTGAAATTACTCGAATAAATTATTTATATTTGAAATTATTTGAATACTTCGAATTATTCTAATGCTTGAAAGATTTACAGTTCAACTTCAAATCAAATGTGCGTCCTTTCGCTGCTACAAATGATACATTTCCATAATTTTTATGGAAGCCCTCTCAGATGTGTTAATTTTTTGTAGCAAAAGGTGAAACGTTATTTTATAAATAGCAGTTTTAAGTGGTATGTATTTTAAACATAATTAATGTGCCAATTTTTTCCGCAAATTTCGAAACGTGCTATTATTCATGGCAGAACAATAAAATATTAATTTTCACAGCGGAAGCCAAAATGCGTTAATATTTGTAAGAAACGATGAAACGTGCTTTTTCTTTTCGGCAAATCAAAACGTAGTATGTTTCATAAAAGAATCGAAACATGCTACTTTTCGTAACGCGCGTCAATTTTGTTCTGAAGATAATAGCATAATTTGTAAATTAAAATGAAGCATCCAGTGCATAACAAATTTTGTCAAATTCTTAGGACGTATTTTTAAAAATCTCTTACGTCACACCACATATTCCTGTCAACTCCGCCAAGTTGTGACATATCCGATACGTAAAACGATATTCAATATCAATAACTCTTCACATGCATATCATTTCATGACACTATTTCAATAAAAACACCCGTTACGTGAAACAAATCCGGCAATTGAACGAATCTCAATAATTCTAATTAATCCGAAAGCAGGTAATTATTTGAATCCGTAACCACTAATTTATTAGCCGAACACGGAGGATAAGAAAGAGGTGGACCGTCGTAATTTCGGAGATTGCCGGCCACGTTTAATTCGCGACTTTCACCTGTAATCGTTACAGTTTTTAACAATGATCTATCGTCTGCCGACGACACTAACGATTACGACCGTTAGTCCGCGCATTATCCGTTGACTGAAAATAAATTTCGGCCCTCTTCCGCCCTCAATCGCGCCGCTTCTCTGAGATCCTGAAGCATCGGTGCGCCTCCGTGACTTCCGTCAAAGTACCGAGCTCGAGCGGGCAGGTGTGCCTCGGTAAAGGATCATACATCAACTTCTGCGATACGCCACGCATCCGGTACACATTCGAGATCGTATGTTACTTGCGCGGCGTCAGCTTTCGCTGTCTTGTGCTAATTTAGCTCGCACTTCCGAGGATGTGGACGCACGCAGGATGCTGCGCAGGGTATTAGAAGGGATTCACGATATACGGTTACAGTATTTTCTTGCTACAAAGTTCCACAGAAGTGATCAATGATGTATGAAAGGTAACTGAACTCTTTGAAGCAGAGATCGAACGAGACTCCCGTGAAAGACGTTAACCTGTTGGATATGTATATCACAAGTATATTTGGCACGCAAAAAATTAATTACCATTCGTTATTTAATGTATTGAAATTTAACTCTTTAAAATATTGAAATGTTCATAATAACTGAAACGTATTCGTCTATTGTTAAACTTATGTTAAACTGGGAGAAATTGTGTTCTAAATTTGACTACATTTTGTAGCAAAGTAGCAGTAAGAAAAATGTCTTCAAATAGGATTTTATTTTAAGAATATTCGAAATACTGAAAGACATATTTGATTGATTTTATTCTTGATTCTAAAAATCAAATATTGTTATTTAAACAAATGCTGTGTCAAAATTTTCAACTTCGTGGAACAAAACTAATCCAAAACATGTTTTTTTAACTTTTACAGTCTATTAATAAGTTGCTTAATTGACTTGAAAAAAGTAATCTAAATACTGATAGTTATACACAGTTTAAATATTTTATATAATGCTTATGAAAATAAAAATATTTTATTTCTCAAATTCTCACATTTCATTACAAATACTATTGTCTTTGATTCACACAAAACTTGCTATATTTAGAATAGTATTTCAAATATGTTGGTTCTTAATTTTTTCCAGCTCTGGCTAAGATTAAACGTTTCGTAATCGCCTATATTTTCAGTATGACACCAAAAAATAACTTTGAAAAGATTGATTCAGAACAACTTGCGCGTTTATACAGTTTACACGAAATATACCAACAAAAATACTATTCTTTTAAATATTCACATTTATCACATTTTTCAAATTAGACGTTTAAAAACAATAGTTTCCTTAAAAATATCATCAGAAAGTATACAAAAAGATCTCAATTAACAGGATATCGGCTATTTATAGTTTTAAGGACAAGAAAGTATACAATTCGGACTAAAAACTAAATCACAGGTTAGTCACTCAGCAAATAATTACTCTTATTTCGATTCTTAAATATCACATTACAGTTTTTATCGCAAGGATTCTTTTTGCTTCATTTGGAACAACACGATGATACAAAAAGTGGTGTGCGTAGATCAGTTCTACTAAAGGATGCATTTCCTGCTCCTGCCCTAAATTATTATTTAATAATTACTTTTGCTATACTAAATTATTGCTTCTCAGATTTCGATTACTCAGTACGATATATCCTGTCTATCTCCATCTGGAATCTGGATCATGACGCTTAATCGAAGTTCTCCTGTATCTACAAAATAAGTTGACCAAATGCATTCTACTTTTGTGTTTAATCAGTTATACGGTATTAAATTACTGTAAGATAGAAAATCACAGGATTATACGATTAGAAGAACACGATGAGTAGACTGAGCATGTTTATGCATTTATAGCGATTTTAAATGTGCTAAAATATATTAGGATGTGAACACATGCACAACTACATGAAATTTCGAAAATAAAATTTTATGATATTTGGAAGCAAGAAAAAGACACTTTTATTTAACTGTTGGCAAATATGTAATACAAGTTGTAACATTTATGAAATAAAACACGTCGTTATTGAAGTCTTAGTATGTTTTTATAAAAATTGAATTAGTAAGATAAAATGATAATAATCAATAGAACGTTTATTAAATCATAGTTCAAGTTTTACTTGGAGTTCCACTGTACATTTACATCGAATGTAGTAATTAATTGAAACACTAGATAATTAAAAACGAGGATAAATGTAATTCGGATAATCGAAGTTCTACTACTGTACATAAAAATCCCACAGTCTAATTATAAGATTAACAATAACTAGTGCCCCAACGTCGACTCACATAAATCCTCGTTATCGATTTTTCAATTTCCATTGCTCAACAAAAAAGCGCATCTCCCGCGGAACGCAACCGCAACAGGAACGTCGACCAGCGACTGCATACAATTAAGTAGTAACTCGAGTTCGTGGCTGGTCATAAATTCGCAGAAGTTTGATACCATCTACAGCTACATTACTAATTAACGCGCGTCGTGTATGAAACCGTCCAAGTGGAGTAACATTAGTAACACGTATGTAGGCAGTCTCGTCGCATGAGCCATGCCCCTGCTACTCCCGAGGATGAAGGAGCCGATTGGAGCGTGGGCGTCGTCGAAGTGACTCGAGCATGAAGAAGACTCCGGGACGAAGGCAGGGAGCTGTTAAGACGCCCTGGTGACCGCGGGAGCGGAACACCAAAAGCTTCCTGAAACGCTTCAGCGCGGACGGACGCCTCGTTCCCACGAGTTCCGTGGTCCGTGCCTCCCGCTACACGCGTCAACAGATTCGCCTCGAAGATGATATCTTAAGGCTGCATTCACACGTGTCGATTGCGTGACGGTTCGGTGCCGTCGCTGCCCGTGACGAGCAATGTCGGTTTCCTGTTTTGGAATGGAGGTAATTCTCGGAGTATTCTATAGAGCCTTTTTAGGCATGGAGTATTTTATAGTGCCTTTTCATGAATCATGGAGAAATACTGCAATGTTGTTATACAAATTTTGTTTAAATATGTAAGTTTTCTCTGGAATTGAACTCTCTGACTTTCCTTAAAATATCTCTGGATATCAAGATGGTCAGAGTTTTACTATTTCGGTTTTTAGTTATCTAAATATTAGGGATGTCCGGGTACCCGAAATTATGGGTTCGGGTCGGGATCCCGAAAGTTTGTCGACACATAAATTTTTTCGGGTACTAGTTGTTTCAGGACCCGATTTTCGACTTGGGACTCGACGCTTAATTCAGTACACATGTACCAGTACATAAAGTAAAATTACTATGGTTGGGCAGGTACCCGAAAATTTGGATTCGGGTCGGGAACCTGAATATTATGACGCGGGTTGGATGATTCTTTAATCAGATTTTACTCTTTCTTCATTCTTTATTGGACTGAATTGTATTTGCAATATTGCTGTTATTGTCGGCGACAGAAAATCAGGTATAAATAGGCGTATAAAATCAGATTGAGGAACCACCCGACAGGAATACTACCCGACCCGACGTTGACTTCAAGTACCCGAAAATTTCGGGTACCCGGTATCATAAACATTCGGGTCCCGATCCGACCCGACCCGAGTCATCAAAAGCCTAACCGAGACTCGGGTTCCCCAAATTTTTGGGTACTCGCCCACCCCTAGAAATTACAATTTAAAAGTTTCAGTAGAAAACATGTCTGAAAAGTTATGTACTGAATTAAGTGCCGAGTTCCGAATGGGAAAGCGGGTCTCGAAATGATGGGTACTCGAATATATTTATGAGTCGATAAATTTTCGGAGTCCCGACCCGACCCGAGGCTCGGCTACCCGTAGTTTCGGGTACCCGCACACTTCTACTAAATCAGTGCTGGGCAAAATAGTATTTGAAATATAAAATAGTAAATAGTCTATTTCATTTCTAAAACATGCCTATAATTATGGAAATAAAATATTTTATTTGTGAGAAAAACTTTTTAAAATACTATTTTTAAATGGTATTTTATTTGAAGAATATTGAAAATAGTGAGACGTATTTTGCAGAACTGTGTAAAATAGTATTTCAAATAGTAAATAGAAACTTATACTTTTATGATCTCTTGTTGCATGTAATGTTTTTACGACATTGCCGTCTGTTTATCAACGTATGGGGAGAGAAATTTTTTCTTTCATGGACAAGCACACATATGAGATTGCTCAAAGTCACAATAATATTCTAAAATTGGAGTTACTTCAATACTCAGGTGATAAGAATTCGCGAATTGCAAGTCTTACAAAATGAAAGAGTTATTTTTAAAATATAACACGCCAATTCCATCATCTGCTCCAGTAGACATTATTTAGCTTCGCTAGAATGATTCTGTATCCTCGAAGCAGTAGTCTAAGCGATGAAAATTTTAAAAGATGTACTTTGTTACATGCAAATATTCGTACTGAAGCTACAAAGCTTTGTTAACTATTACAACTATTATAGTTTCTTACGTTAAAAATTATAACTTATAATATTAACTCTTTGCTCAATTTATTTTTATTGTAAGGAAATATTTGAAATACAACATTAAAATATTTTATTTTATGTATCTGGTTATCAAAATAAAAATAATTTATTTGTCGAAATTTTTCGTTCTATTTAAAATAGAATATTAAATTTTAACCATTTAAAATAGTATTTGAAATATTTTTTCTCGAAATTTTGCCCAGCTCTGTACTAAATATCATAAAATCCGGACATCTCCAATTTGGATATCGACAAATTGGAGCAATAGTACCTACCCTAAGTTAGACTTATCTGTATTTCTCTCACAATGACTAGTCTGCAGTCTTTCAGCAAAATCAAAATTTGTTAGACGCGATATAATTTACGTGTTCACTCTATCGAAATCAATCGAACCAGACATTTTTTAACCTTCATCTGTCTCTCATTTTCCCAACTCTGGTCATCCCTTAATATAAAATTTACACAATAATAAAAAAATCAATAAATAGCTAAATGAATAAATAATTTTTTACGTTAAAAATATTAAAATTTAAAAAGTTTCAAGTAAGTGTCCCCGTAAATATTTTAATAATATACTGTTTCAAATTGATACAAAAAATAGCGAAGAGGGTTAATAATCCTGCTGAGTTTTCATGTCAAACTTTTGTGAACACATAAGTGTGCTTTTAGTTGATTGTTTTATTACAGTAAAAAATGATTCAAATGAAATCAGAATAAAAATGAAACGAAATCTCCTTAAATTATTGGGATCAATGCTTATTTAATTAAAACTCTAATAGTTTATAAGAAATAACAGTTTATTCGAGTAGGGTTCTGCATCTCTGCTCACTGCCATTCGATTCAGATAACACGCCTGCCCGTCTCAATCACTTATTTATGGGTGGTTTGAAGCGTGGTTGACACGCGGATCGTAAATTATTCTTCGATTAGCTTCTCCACGGTTATAGACGCTTAACGAGATCATGTTAATGAACTGATAGGTTTAAATGAGATCTTTATCAAACAGGAGAGCCAGTTTGACCGGAATTTGAGATGAACAAGCATAGAAATGCAGTTTGAGGGTTCTCTTGATTTATATCATATTGGTTTCAAATTTCAAATAACTAAATTCCCATATTAGTAATATAACTTCTTTTTATATTTCCATTTCTGCACGTACCTAATTCAAATTATTAGTACTTGAAGAACTAAATACAATTCCCAGATAGCACACGGCATCTTAAAGGTGTCCATTTTATGTCCATTTTACGCCTGAACGCCGGACGACATTATTTGGACGCATTAAAGATGCCTAAAATGGGGCATCTTAAAGATGCCTGAAAATTACGCCGTGAAAGCACCTTTTGGACGTTCATTCTGGGCGTCTTAAAGATGCCTGTAATTTACGTCGTAAAGGCGCTTTTCCAACATTCATTGTATGAAAGTTAAGACGTCTGAACTTCATATCCTAAAGGCACCTTTTCGACATTCATTCTGAACGTCTTAAAGGCGTTTAAAAAATACGACTTAAAGGTGCCTGAAAATCGTGGATCACACAGCTCAGTTTTTTGAAAATTAGTTCTTGCAGAATGTGTTATGCTTTGAAAAAGTATTTCTAAGCAAATATAATATTATACTGATTGTATAAACAATTAGCATCCGTAGCAAGCATGGATTCAAGGTACTTCGAAGATTTATCTAAGCAGCATGGTCGGAGTCCTGAAATGGGATTGGGTGCCCGGGGTTGTGGTGCGAAGAGAAAAGAAGGAAGGGAAACGAAAGGGAAGAAAAAAGAGTCATGGCGCAAAGAAAAAATATACACTACGCTCCTCTCTATCACCACAACAAAACATCGTCCTTCTTCTCCCCCTTTCAACCCCCTTCGTTCTAACGAAATAAAAGTTATAATTACTTAATATGATGTTAAATTTTATTATATTATACAGTAATTAATATAATTTTGTATAATACAATAAATATCATTATATAATTTTGTTGATACAATATAGTTGTATCAATATAATCATAATAAAAAAACGTCTTAAAGATGCCTCAAAAGTATCTGAAAGGTACCTTAAAAACGTCTAAAACGCGATGAAAAAAGGTTTTGAAAATGCTTGAAAAGCATCTGAAAGGTGCCTTAAAAGCGTCTTATACATGTTAAAAAAGGGTCTTAAAGACGCCTAAATGGTCCCTTCTGCAGGTTTTTTAGACGCCTGAAAAGCTCTTTATGGACATCTTGAAAATGCCGGAAAGGCGCCTTTTGGACATTTAAAAGGCATCTTAAAGGCAGACAGATTTATAACATACGGTGTTCAAAAGGCGTCTACCAGGCGTTCCAACGACGTTGCCGGCATCTTTAAGGCGTCCTGAATGTCTGGACGCAGGCACCTTTAAGGCGCCTTTAAGATGCCACTATGCTATCTGGGTTATTATAGTACCTATGGAATAATATTTGTCTATGACAGTTAAATATTTAGTACGACATTACCTACAACTTTAAATAGTTCGAAATTAAGCCTCATCGAACTCTTAAGTCCCATTGGACGTAAAGGGTTAAATTCTCTATTGATGTACACATAATTAGATCTTTCTATCATTTCAACTGAAATACATGGAGCCGTATGAAATATAAAAATCGATATCGTTCCGAAAATTTTGTACTTAAAAATACAAGTTCATAATTGCAGGAATATATTCTTCAAGGTTTATTCCTTATAATTTATCAACTTCGACCTTATAACTTTACTGCATCAGAAATCAATTATCATAAAAACATGCAAATTTTCAAATGACTTATGACGCCTTCAAAAAAACGATTAAAGGTTTAACGTGATGTCTGAAAGTTGCTATTAAAACATTTTTCATTTTGGAAGTGCAGAGGTTTCGAAGTTCCACATTGAACCTTTCACGTCTGGTTACAAAACGCATTAATCTTGTGAATTTCATATTTAAAGAAACTCGAAGAATCCGCAAGGATCATTAAGAAGGGGGAATCGGTAGACGCTTCGCAAAACGGCGCTATCGCGAGCGAGAAATGAGCAAAGAAAATACGAGCTGCAGAAACGCCACGTGGATTACACAGCAAACCCGTTTCTCTCGCGTGAAGCGTGGCTGACGCGTGGTGGTACGTGCCGGCATTCAAGACATCTCCTTTTGATTATGCCTTTACATAGTACATTCACTTTGTAAAAGGATTTACGCTACCTGTCATTTTCAAGTGTCTCTACAGTTACATTACGCTATTCCTATTTCTGGAATTTTGCTACATCACAGAGTAACTATGGTAGAAACGCTGCATACTTCGCGAAATTGACACTGTTCAAACCTTGAAACGGCATGTTTTTCCAAGGATAAGTATTAGAAGTAGAACATCGGGGGCTGCTATTTTTATTGAAATAAATTGAAATAGCGAGCAGCCTTAAAAAATTAAAAACTTTCTCCTTAAGGGAGAAACGCCTCACTTCCAGGAGTGATGAAGCATTAAAAAAAATTTATCATTTTCGATCTCAGTTTCTTTATTTTCTTTCTTGATCGAAAATATCGATTTTTTGGTATCTTTTTAATAAACAAAACTGTAAACTTGACTGATAAACTTGAATATGTTTTTAATGTACTTTTATTATGCTTGATATGATAGCTGCGCTTTAGTTTATATCAAATCAAAAATTGCAATGTGGTTCTATTTTATATACATATAGTTATCGTTCGACCTACAGGCAAGGAGATGGATTGTATATATTTTTTTAATTAGCAAAAGTTTAGGCAATTTCAGGAGTAAAATCGAACATTTAGATTTAAACAGTTATCATTTTGCGAAAAATAATTCTTCTGATTTCATTGTAGGGCAAAGGATAACAATATGTGCATAAAACAAAATCACATTGGAATTTTTAATTTTATTGTATATGACTTGAAGGGATCATGTCAATCGCAATTTCGCGACATGTTGATTCCAACAGTATTTTTGAGCGAATTTGACCGAAAAAATTATGACCGAAAAAAATTAAATTATTTAAAAGAATTAGGTACATTAAAAATATATACAAAGTCTCAGATTGGTTGTTTACAGTCTTGTTTATTTATAAAATACCAAAACATCGATATTTTCGACCAAGAAAAAGGAAATTCCCCCTTAAAATTTGTGAGCACTGTTTCGCTTATGTTGAGTCGATACATTGAGAATAAAATGAAAAGGTCCACTAAGAACAAAGACCACTAAGACAAAGAAATAATTTATCTCGACATATTCTATATTAAAGTTGGATGATTGAAACTTATCAGTAGACTACGAATTTTTATGCCAAATGAAATGTGAAACTTGAATAACAATATGTCTTATTTTCTAAATATTATAACTTGAGTTGTATTTATGATATTTTGACATCTGTCAACAACCTCGAAGATTTTTAGAATATTCAAAATCACAATAAATGCATAAAATCCGCAGGCTTGTTCAAAGATGGTATTAAATCTTAACATAATTTAGGAAAATTTTTAATTGAAAATAAAGTAATACTGTTTGTATAGATGTGTAGACTGTCTCATGGATAATGAGCGGTAATGGTTAAGTATAATTACATACTTATGTGTACAGTATGCAGACCATGTATTTAAAAACTGTATACAGTACCATTTAAAAACATTTCGAGACATCGAATTTCATAAAAAAAAGAGTTTATCAGATAATCAATTAATTTTAGTGAAATCAAAGAGAAATTAGGTCAAGTCAGGAATGAAGAGAGAGAGGGTGAAAGTACATGAAAATGGAAGATGATGTCGAATTAATAAATGAGTGTCTTTTATGAAGATGCTTCCCTATTTTTTATTATATTCTTCAAATTTACTCATATTATCAATACAATTTTAATGACTAGTAAATTTAGTGCCTATACTTTTTTTAACTAACACAATCTTACACTCACTAATAGTGTAAATGGTAATTACTGATTATTTTTATTCAATTCTATTTAGAGTTTATGAAATATGCATTGTTAAATTCAGTATTGGGAATTCCAGTAATGTAACTAATAAAATAAAATCAAATTCTTTTTCTTGCGTTGCCTTTTATAATCTGTAGTTCTGAAAATGTATTCCTAAAATATTGTAGCGCAGTTCATGAGATTGTTAAAGTTATTGAAGAATAAAGAACGGTGTGCCATGATGGATACAATTGCATAAGAAATTTTATAAGCGTTTTTCTTGAAATTATATTTTTCAAATCGGTTGCTTTTAATTATTATTGGCTTGATCAACTAATAATTTTATACATGTATAGAATATACTTCAAGTCATCCCCAGATCAATCTTTAACATTACTATTTTTTTCAAGCTACGAGAAATATTAATAATTTATGTAAAGACTCTGATAATTTTTTATTTCCTTTTTTATTGCAGATCAATATTTTTATATTTTAAACTACATTTGTTTATACAGACAAAGAAACAAACAGTAAAAAATATTAAAAAATAATAAATATAAAGCAATGCTAAATATCAATTATTTACATAACAATATCTAAGCCTAAATGCTAAAGTACAATGCTAAAGTAATACGTCCGTCCCATATGACACTATTAAAGAGTTAATCCAAATTAAGGAATCCAAATTACATCTTAATATGCAATTTATTAACATACCTTTTTATATTTTTTCGATTTATTTCTAATTTTTGAACTTCAACTGCACCGTGACGCAATCTATGTATGTACACTTAATGAATACAGCTGTTTATTTTTTCAACGCAGACTGGCGGATGTGCGATGGTGAAGGTGACGAGGGCAAGCGTGGCGGTCGCGTGGATAACAAGTGGGACGAATCTCGAATCCCTGTAGTGGCTCGTGAATCGAATTTCTGATCCGGGCCTCAACAGATTCCCACGATTCGGTAACGAGGCACTTTACTCCGAGGCGTGATCTGCGTGTTCAGAGTCGCGTGGCCCTTTCATTTCTGGAAAATCCAGGTGTTCGAATTCGGATACAAGCTGTTCCCTTTGCTAACATTTTCCCATGGACGGGAATTGCGACGGTGACGAGGAACGATCCCATTCTGCTCCGAATTCATTGTCAAGATGCGATTGTACTCCCAATTCCTTTCAACGTTTCTCTTCATTTTTATATTAAACGGTATGGATAATTATTATCGTTTGATTCTTTAAACATAACTTTAGTTATGTTAACTTTTAGTTATTTTAACAGTAATTGAAAAACAGTTTGTTTGACCTGAATTCCAGAAGGTTCTGTATATAACATTTATAATTATTATAACATTACATTATTCAATAGTAAAAGAATATTGATAGTAGAATATTTATGCTCTTTATTCTTGTGCGCTGATTAGATATTTTATTACACACAAATATGACAACTTTATTATTATTATTATTATTATTAGACTGCAGATTTTTAAACACTTATGAAAATTCTGAATGTGCAAAAATCTACGAGGTTGTTTGACAGATGCCAAAATATACAATATATCGAAGCTATATAATACAAGTTACAATATTTATAAAAATAAGGTACACTTTTATTCTAGCTTTAATTCTTTATTTAATTATCTAAAAATTTTGTTTTGAATAAAAATCCACAGTATAATTATTTTTATTATTATTATAGTGTCTTTACAGTAGAACATTGATTATTCGAGTTAACAATTGTAATGTAAAATGTTAATAAATAGTAGAAAATTATTAAACCATGATTCAACTTTTACTAGAAGTCTGACTGTATTCGTGTCGCTAATATAAAATAATTGAAATCTTGGACAATAAAAATTGTGAATTACTGTGAATCGAATAAAAAAGTGCCTAAAAATTATTTAAGTATAAAATTCCGTATCGAATCAAACTAATCCGATTAATGAATACAACTGAATTATTTATAATTCAATTATTTATAATAACAATATTGTTATCGGTTCTTAAATGAAAGTCAAGAAATCGAATATAGAAATAAAAGTATACAAGGAAATGGAGTCACAAATAAAGAAACAAAGACAAATTTTTGTATGTATAGGAGGTTCTAAAAGTACGTTTTTTATTTTGCATTTTTTGCATAATCCATATGAGATGGAGCAATGTGTGCCTAACTTTGACAGCACTGCTTGAATTGCAGTTTGTTTTATTTTAATGTACTTGAATGTCATCGATTTATGTATTGCATAAAAAAAATAATAATAAACTATGAAAGTGTCAACTACGTCCTTGAATAAACTTGATTAAACGCTCATGCGATTCTTCAACCACTCTAACTCTAACAATACGCAATATTGGAGATCATATAAAATATATTTTGAAAGCCTTGAGTTGTTCTTTGAGCATTAGATGTGGCAGTTTCTATTTCAAATTCGGAGAGTTTAGTATAATTTCCTCACGAATATCGAGAATCGTGTATAAATTGTGCATCAAAAAGTTTTTACTGTTTATCAAAATGTTTTTGAATGTATTTTAAAAAATGCTACTGCTGCGTTTCTCTCGAAGATCCGAAAATACAGATAATGAATTTATTGTATATTTTTAAAGAATAAGGAACTTTAATATTAACACTAAATTTGTCACATGTTTCCGTAATATTAGTCAGTTACTGATGGAAATAAAATACTGTAATGAATAAAAAAAGACCCGAAGACCGTAGCAGAGTTAATCATTTAAAGAACATTCCTGTACACCGCGATGAAAAAAATGAAAAAAAAAAAATTACTACCACTTTAGAAAAAAATACGGGATGAATCGAATCCATAAAAATTTCAAATATTTTAAGGGGACTAGGCAGTCAAAAAATCGATTTTTTTGCATTTCCTGAGAGTGCTATCCTTCCCGAATAAAATACCGTTTAGTTTTCGTGGAAATTCCCAAAATTAAGCATTTGGCAGCCAAAAAGGTCGAGCGCGCCATAAAATGTTCCTGCGCGCATGCAAGTAAATGAGAAGCCTCGAACGGGATAAAGATTCCCCCTATTGAAAAAGAGAACCGAATAAACAAAAGAATTGCTGAACAGCAACAGGCTGACATCGAAAAAGCTTTAGAGACATCTTATTACTCAGCTGGAAATTTTTAAGCGAGGTATGCAGTAATCATACTCAAAAGTCTTTCAAAACTTTAAACGAATTTTTCTCGAAATCATACTTTCTCTTGGTTTTGCAGTGATTGTGAAAAAACGGAGGTTCCAATTGATCTGAAAAAAATTGGGCAAATGTAAAACATATGTAGTTTCGAACTGAATCTAAGAGCAACTTCGTAAAAACCTTTATCTTGACAAGAAAAAAATACAGCCCAATTTTTTGATGAAAAATCACGCTTCTGCGGTTTTATGGCCGCCATTTTTATAATTAAAATTTTTTTTGCCAGAGGTTCAGGCCGAAATGGGGACCCTTACGGTAAAAATGCAAAAAGAATCATAAAAAAAAATTTGTTGCAACCAGGATCACTGCAAAACGACAGCGGCGTCAACAAAATGGCTTATACTTCCTACAATAATAACACAGTTATATGTATATATTGTCAACAAAAATTTTTTCTTACACATTAAGGTACCCTTAAACATTATGAAAAAGTACAAGTCAGCATTTCAATTCATATTTTTATAATAAATTGTCAAAAAAA
This sequence comes from Perdita meconis, assembly GCA_030770465.2. Taxonomy (NCBI): domain Eukaryota; kingdom Metazoa; phylum Arthropoda; class Insecta; order Hymenoptera; family Andrenidae; genus Perdita; species Perdita meconis. The sequence goes on along the minus strand of JASKOS020000001.1, from coordinate 31,264,961 downwards.
TGCTAAATTTTCACCCAATTTGACTGCCTTAAGCAACACATTCTTGACAGAATCGATAAATGTTCCAGAATTCTGTTGAAGTAAATTTAACTACGCACCAATTACATCTCGTGAAGTAGAGCAATAATTTCTGCGTACGAATTAACTTTCGAATCCAGGAGCAATATTCGTAATTTATCATAATTCAAACTCTAATAATTGCGTATCCATCGTGCATAAATGTCATGTGCTTTTTGTCTATTGATAAACAACAGCTTCGAACAATTCCATGGCAATGCATCTGCAATGAGCGCTCTTCAAGTGTGCGCTTACGAGACCATAAATTTCGGCTGCAAGTGAAATCCCATTTCCATATGAAGTGAAAATTGTTAAGCACAACCTGTCATATCGCTTAGCCGTATAATGAGATAAAAGCGAGCTGGTTACAATGTTCGTAATGGAGCTCTTATACAAAGTGGAACTTTCGCGTGTCGGCGAGGAGTCGGTCGGTGTTTGTGTCCACCGCGAGACCGCCTACCTCGAATTCGAATACAATTTCCCCGAATAATTTCCACCGCGGAATTGCCGCTTTCGCGTCATAATAAACATCCACGCGCGTTGAGGTTCCTCGCGAAATTGACGGGTTCGCGTCCTTTGAAGAAAGTAACAGCCCGAGGATGCTAATTTCTCCTCGAGCCCTATTCGATCATACCGAATGTCCCTGAGCCGTTAATCAGACAGCGTGACAAAAAAAAAAAACGAGGAAAAAGGTGGAGAAAGAAAAGAAGGAGGCGCAAGAAGGGAGGGCCGAGACGGTGGGGGAGCGGAGTCGAATCTGGCCGTTACAACTGGAGGAGCGTGGGAAGGCAGAAGTCGCGAATCCTTGTAAGGAACCGTTGTACTTCCTGAAGGAGGTCCTGCACCTGACGTCCTCGCCCGTGAGAAAGATTCCGACTCGGTGCACCGATGCCTCTCCTTTCCTCCCTAACGTTCTGGTCTAACGGCCACGCGAGCAGCACGCTTTCAGCACGTTTCGTCGACGTGGGAAGGATCTCGTGCCTCTCTGCCATCCGACCTTCCCCTCATTCTTTTTTTTTTTTTTCTTCGCCCGTCTCTGTATCTCCGCCGCAGCTTCTCCCTTTTTTTTTGTGCCGACCGAATCCGGACTACTTAAGGGAACCTATTGCCGCTTGGGAAACGTTATCATTTATTATCTGGCGAGGACCTGAAATATTGAGCGGAGTTCGATTGGAAGTAAAGTGGATCGTGGATCTGCTTTGGCTGACGGCTAGAAGGGAAAGTCTGGACAGCACTTCCTTCAACATTATTGGACGGTGATTGAGTAGCCATTATTCTGAACGGTCAAATAAGCTTGGAAGTACTGTGTAGAAATTGTAAGACGCCGAAGAATTAGATTAGAGGAACTTTCCTCTTATCTACTTACGGTTACTTGAATCGTCATTATTCGATTGTCATTAAGTTGATCACTTGTAGACTTGTAGATGTGTTTTCGCTATGATTATCAGCCCAATAACTTTGGTACAGTAAAGATTGATAAGGTTGAACACCTTAAAATAACAATAAGATTAGGATTAAGGAAGTAAGGATTGATTACATATAGCATATCTAGCTTGAAATCTTAAACGTAAACAGCGAACTACAGAAAAAGTGCAGCTGTTGGCTAAGCGAATTAGCGTTCACGCAAATTCGGTTAGTACAAGTATTGAAAACATAGTCTGTTCTATCTTGGAATGTACGAAATACTGATTTCCTGAGAGTCCTGGATGAAGCATTGCAGTTAAGGGGGGAGCCTGGTTTAAGACGTTAAAAGTTAGTCAATGTTCGAGATTTTTTTTTTTTCGAAACTGCTGAGTCGATTTTTCTAAAACTTTTAAAGCATTTTCTTTTATATTCTAACAATAAAAGTTAATTTTTTCGTTAGAAAATAATCTGTAGAAATAGTTCTCCTTGCTGTTCTCTTCGGGTCTATTTGACCCAATCCTAGATTTTATAGAGTTAAATAACTGTTTCATTTGTAAGAAAGGTAAGGGAAAATTAATGCTAGTATTTACGTTTATTATTTCTTGGCATTCTGTGAAAATTCGATTGGCCACATTTATGTATAATGACGTGTTAATTCAAGTTGTAATTAATCATATTTTTAAGAGGAGAACAGCAGTGTTAAATAAACAAGTTCGTAGAGCTTCTCCGCTGAAACGGGAAATTTGCGGAAATTCTGGAGGATTCTTTAATTCTTCCTTAGAATAAGCAGAAAAGAACAGGTATTTTCTATTTCTCATATAATCACATAGTCGATGAACCTAAAAAACTAAAAGAAAAGTACAAAACTGGTAAATTGGTAGGACTTCAAACGGAAAGTTATGATTTTGACTAAAAATTTTCGTACTATGTATTTATGAAGAAGAAATTGTGTAATTTCATTTTTTTCTTTTTATAAAAGTTGGAGGTTCATCGACAATGTAATGATACAAAGAATAAGAAAATCCTTGGTTTTTTGTTTTAGAGAAGAATTAAAGGCTCCAGAATTTCCGCGAATTTAACAGGCCTATGGACTTATTTATGTACATCCGTTCCTGCGGACAATTTTTTAACAAAAAAAATCAGCTTTTATTGTTTAAACATGGAATCGAAATGATTCGCGTCGTAGTTTCGTAAAAAGAAAATCCCAAAAGATCAGTTTATTTTAAGAAGTCCTAAACCAGGCTCTCCCCTTAAGACATTGTAGAATTTCAGGGCAGTCTATACAGGGTGTTTCGCAATTCGTGGGAAATCTCTGAGATGTAGGTACTAGACACGAAAATAATAAGAAAAGTTCTTATGCAATATTCTCGGAAATGGTTAGTTTATTAGTTACACGCGGTTTAACATTTCGTAAAATGCCGACGTAACATTGCTTCATCCCCTTTAAAGCCAGTGACCGCACTTAAAGGCCCAGGCCTCTCTGGGCCTAAGTGGGCCTCGGTGACTCGCAACGTGTATTGGAATGAGATGTTTCTTCGAATGAAAAATCACATATTTTGTAATTAAAAATTGAAATTATGACAAATGTAACACAACTGATACTTTTCCACGATCGCGGTCACTGATCTTACAGGGGATGAGCCTTTGTTATGTGCTTTTACGAAATATAAAACCGCGTGTAACTAATAAACTAACCATTTCCGAGGATATTGCATAGCAACTTCTCTTATTATTTTCGTGTCTAGTACCTGTATCTCGGAGATTTCCCACGAATTGCGAAACACCCTGTATATCGAATCAGAATATGAACAAATGCAGTAAATCACATGTATACTGAAAAATGTTATTGAAATGAAATGAAAACCCAGGATTAGAGTAAACTCACACAGACCACTTTCGGGTTCGGGCGACATGACAGCCACAAAACTGTAAGTGATGTAGTGATGTCCGATTTATTTGTATCTGTGAAAAACATAGTAGTGTCGGTCGCAAGTGGCTGTAAAGTAGTCCGTCTGAGTTTGCGACAAGTCGCCGGGCGATCAAAAATCGATTGGGCGATCTGCAACCGATTCGGCGACCAACGGTGGTGTGAAAATCGTCGATATAACATTGTATTTGACTTTGTCTAAAGGCTGAAACAGACACGTTTAGTAATTCAGTTGAGTGGCAAGTACTTTAATAATTTACTATGTATGAACTCTTAAATTTAGTAAAACAATGTAGCTACTTGCCACTCGACTAAATTACTAAACGTGTCTGTTTCAGCTTTTAGGCTGCGGTTGCAGTGGATGCGTTTTCTGACGAATACGTCTGAATTGTTTTTCGCTAAACAATGAAACAGCTCAAACATATTCGTCAGAAAACGCTAATAAATCTGATGTAACGTTGGAACACAGCCTGACGTGGCTTTAAACTGTAAATATTAAAGAACAGAAGACAAAAATATCATCTTGTAATAATTTTTTTTGCATTAATAGGAAAACTAGCAAATTGTCAGAAAAAGTGTGAAGGATGATTAGGTCGTAAATATACGAAGAACAGGCTGTTGTAAGATCGACTTCCTGCTTGACATTTGATTAGCCTCGACATGCACCAGTGCGCACAAACGCTTCCACCCTAGTGAGTAACTTCCGTATAAACACAAAGCGCACAGGTTGATTACACCTTTTTTATACAATCACAGCTCACCATCTTTCTGAAGTTCTTTGAACATCCTTCATTAACGCACGTAAGGGGGCGTAGCTGTGTATTCGCAAGACTCGCGTCACATTAGGAACTTTATATGTATATTTGCAAGGAAGAAAACAAATAATGATCATCATAAATTCTGACACTATCTGAGGATTTCAATTATTCATGGGGGGGGGGGAAAGGTAAAAATAAATTATGTATGTAGATGACATCCTAATTTATGATTGCCGTTTACGGTTTGAAAAATCTTTATCTCTATCTATGCATTTTGATCGTTTGTCTACTTCAATTATTTATCCAATTCTTTTACTATAATTTTTAGTTCTGAATCACTTTCTTAAAAAATACAATCGGTAGAATTTTACCATGAAATTTCATCATACTAAATATATTGAAAATCGTAGCGTGTTTCGCTTTAAGATGATGAGTTTCAATGAAATAAATTAACATGATTCTAAAATAATATAAAATACAATCAATTGTTATACTATGTGAAGCAGTATAAAAATACGTATACATGATGCAATATCGAGATCTAGATGCAATATCTGGATCTAGAAAGGATTACAGGAAAAGAAAACTTCGTGTTGTTACCATAACTTGGTGGGTCATGATGAGTTGATCAAATATTTGTGGCTGGAAGGTAAAACGACGTATGTCACATTTCCAAAAAATTTGTTTTTCTATCTTAATTGGGATTCAGAACGGAAAATTCATATTTTTATCAAAGAAAAAATACATCAAGAGAATGATTTCCATTAAAAACAAGAATTTTAAAAAATTTAAGTACATAAGACAGTATAGATGTTTAAAACTTTAAAACCAATATATCGAAAATGAAAACATGTGATATACGTATGTAGTTTTGACTTTGCAACCACAGATATATCCTCGGCGACGAATTACCATACGAAAACGCAGAGTTCCTTCGGCATAAATACGTACGCAAGTAAACACACAAGGAACCTACGTGTTGAAACTATTTTCGTGACGGGACGGCGCCAGGGGGTTCACGATGAGGTTTACATCTATTTCGATGGGTAAGGGAAGAAGAGGTTGCACGCACCCCACGCTAGCCACCTGACGCACCCCGCTCGTGGGAACCGAAAAACCGTAGGAATCTTCTAACTTTTACGGGTCTATGTGCACACATGTACACAGGGTGTTTACAAACTTATACTTAATGTCCCTAGAGCTTCACCAAACTTCGTCGTGACTTATGTACTTACCACAGTTGACAGTTGCATATACAGTCCGCGAAGAAAAGTTGGGTCTGAATGGAACGACGTATTGAGGGGGTGCAGGGTGGTTCATTGGGGCATGGAGAATTTGAAAGATATAAGAAACTGATTATCTTTTTCTCTTACAGAAACCTGCTAAAAAAATGAATTTTCTTTGAAATAATGAAAAATGTTCACATTATTCAAATTATTAGTTTTTAGGAAAGTGTAATTAATTCATTTTGTTATATTGGAATATAAAGGAAGATGTATATTACATAGTATACATACATAAATAATAGATGTAACATATTTATAGCTAGTGACAAAAATGTCTGTCTACTCCATACGTTAAACATATTCCAGATATTTGATTTTTATTAAATTACTATATATATACAGGGTGTTTTGCAACAGGTGGGAGAAAATGCAAGGTGTGATTCTAGACGTCAAAATAACAGGAAAATCAAGAGTAACGAGATGGCGGTAGCAGTTTTGTTTTTTAGTTATTAGTATTTGAAAAAATGGGCGAAACCGCCTGAAACATGTTAATCCCTATGGCATATGTCAAAATTTACGGAATATTCAGAGTGTGTAGAGCTGTCTGTATGAAACGAAAATGTGTGTGTAACGTAAACCACAGCTGTTTTCGCGGATCGATATATTGATTATTTCAAAGAAGGACCGAATGAATGTAACTTTGAGTGAGAGGGTCCGTGTTTTAAATTAGGGATACCATACGGATTGCCATGTGTCAGGCGCTTTTCACCCACTTTTTAAAATGCTAATAACTAAAAAACAAAGCTGCTACCGCCTTTTCGTTACTATTGATTTTCCTCTTGTTTGGACGTCTAGAATCACACCTTACATTTTCCTCCACCTGTTGCAAAACACCCTGTATTGTATATGTATATACATGTGTTATATACATATAAATATAATAATAATAATAATAATATATGTATATATATTATTTCCGTTTAGTTATTCGCTCATAAATTTATATTCTCCCATTTAGATTGCGTTATTGAGTTAGGTTTTCTTTAAAAAACTAAAAAATTACTGGACCGAATTAGAACAAAATCTCATCAGCTCTAAGTTACAGTGATACACATCGATTGCATCATCGATCATTTTGATCTCGTTATTAGTTTTTTAGAAAACGTTAACGAAAAATTTGATCACATACGTACGCGCGCGCGCAAACAATTTGTTCATAATAGGCTAAAATGACCCCAATGACCTTGAAATATGAAGATCTGCCAAAAAATCGATTTTCGATTTTCGGGGTCATTACAATAACTTCTCTATAAACCGGGAAGTTAATTATACACTCTTTATTAAAAAGCAAACATAGAAAAGTGACGTATGTTGGATAATTTTATGAACAATTGTAAAAATTCGAGTAATTTAAAAATATTAACCAATTTCCATGCCACCTATTACATAGATACAATGTAGGAAACCTGGTTGAATATGATTTTGGAAAATGTTTTCAATTCACTGATAAATATGGAGTTAATTGTTATAACTAGACTGCGGATTTGTATGCAAAATAAAATATTTAGGTACGCATATAAAGAATAAAAACTTTAACTACAATATATTTTGTTTTAAATATTGTAACTCAAACTATATTTTTGATAGCATCTGTCAGCAACCGTGAACATTTTTAGAATATTTAGAATTGTATAAATGCATAAAATTCGCAGTCTAGTTATAACAAATGTGATACATATACAAAATGAATGTTAATTATTCTAAAATAATTCTACTTAAAAAATGTAAAGAAGTAAACCATAAAAATCTGTTGTTAGATTATAATGAACTAAAATAAATTAATAAAAGTTAACGTTCAATGTTCCTAACAACATAATGTAGGCAATTCTTTATGCAGGGTGCCCCAGATAAATTGCTATAATTTTCCATTTTTTACTCATTTGTTGTTTGTATATCTGTTTTTTTTTGTTCACACGCGTTAAAGAATATGTTTCTGAATTTATGTCAAATTCCATGTTTCTTCCTTTTATTTCGGAAAATTTATGAATCGTTAAACGCAAAAAGCTCGAATCGTATTTTTATATGAGCAGAAAATGTAATATCGTTCTAGAACTTGAAATTTGCAGCAACACAGTGGTTTTAACTGCTCGTTACAAGGAACTTAGTGATACTATTTACCGCAGTGTAGAGGATTTCGTGCCACCGTCGACAATTAAAAAAAAAACTCCGGACATGCGTTAAAGCGAATATACAAATTTTTTAATTTAATTAAATACAGTCTCTTTACAATAGTTTAATCTCTCTTTTCCTTTTATTCGATTAAAAACTATCAAATTCCAGTAAAACTATAAGAAAGAAACTATTGTAGCAATTTATCTGACGCACCCTGTAATAAATAATATAGTTATTTCTATGAAACGAAACTTTTCCAGAATTTCGTGTTTTCCGTTGAATTACACGGCCAAGCAGAAAACTATGCCTGGTTTAATAGGAGCTGATGGAACATCCGGTTCACCATCGATTTCCAGAGAGCACGCGTGCCGTATGCACGCGCGGATCTCCCGCCTCCTCCTCGTCAGAGTACGCTGCATACATACATGGGAATATGGTGCGTGACAATATTTACCAGCCCAGCCGAGAAAACGAGAGATGGTTTATGAGCGAGTACGCGGCGTGAAAGTATGTGGGAAGTCCATTGCAATTCGAAACAGCGTCGGGTTTCCTTGGAACAATGTTGTCTCCGACGACGTACAATATTACGCCGCGGAACCCTCTCGGAGGGGTGTCGTAATTATCTTGTGGATGTTTAAGTAAGTGCATACGCTTTGACTGCAGGGATGACGTCGGCATTGATTTTTTTTTTTTCATATTTTACCATTCCTATATTTTCTTATAATTAATGAATCAGATTCTTCTGAAGAAATTAGTAATTAACCAGAAGGTAATTTGAACTTGCCATCAAGTGTTTTTAAAATACACTTGTTTGTAACTATAAATAGTTCAGTTTTGGGTTCTGATGGTACAAACAGTTTCTTCTCGACGTACAAAAAATCAGTAAGGTAATGCCTTCACATTTCAATAAATTGTAAAAAAGAATTCCAGAGATAATCCTTTTCACAATTTATTTAAATATAAAGGCATACTGATAGGTTCAGGCTCACTAATAGGGACCTGTTGCATAAATACTAAATGCATACAATCTCTATTTTTAGCAGTAAGGTAAATGCCCCAATAATGGACATTTTGAACGTAAAATGTTAAAAGTAAGAATCAGAAGTGTTGCAACTGGTTCAAAATAAGCAGTTCCAATGCCTTTAATTTTTATTTTCAGCATTTCACGTTCAAAATGTCCGCTACTTGTGCACTTCCCCGAGTTAATAAAGATTCGTTGAAATGACTGGGACACTGAAGTTCCATTAGGACTTAAAAGATTAAAGACATAAAGGAGAAAAACGTAATAAAGTCCATCTTTTTCCATAGATATCATGCATCATACTTTGTCCGATCATCAGTAGTTATGCATGATATTTAAAAAAAAACAATTTGGTTGATTTTTACCAATTTAGAATAATAAAATAATTTATATAATCGTTGGAAAGAATGCATGAAATTACATGGAAATTAATTTGATTCAAATAGTACATGCATCTGATTATGTGTAAATTATGTGTACAATTTTAGGATACAATTTAATTTTGAGATGCAACTTTTCTTATGCACCAGGCCAAACAGTTCAGTAAATGCATGCAGCTAATTCCAAAAAGTCCAAAGATTTGATTTAACTTCTTTTGTAATTTATTAATACAAAAGTAGGTAACAGAAAATCAGTAAAAATATTGATTATGGTGTCTTAATACCTACGCTATATCAAATCGAATTAACTGACCTTTTAAACAACTGTATAGTACAATAAATAAGAGTTCATGTTTTTACTCTAAAAATTAGCATAAATTTTTTGGAGTAGATAATAATATAAATATTGGATTTTTCTGAAAACAGCAGAGGGAAAGAAGAAAGTAAAATCAGAATATCCTTGAAACATGCGTGAATACTCTTGATTAAAAAGGTAAAACTCCAATTGGATTCTACGAAGTTCGACTTTAAATAAGTATATCCTATATACAGCTAAACTGGATTAATCGTATTCACTCTCACTTGCTGAACCAGGCAACATATACTGCTTTCAAACGATGCAATTAAATGACAAATTGCATCGTTAAATAGTAAGTTGCACTTGAGTAGCAAGTCGGTTGCTACATAACAAGGTTGAATATTATTTAAATAAAGAGCTTTTCAAGCTATTTATTTAATAATGATTAGAAGCCATTTAGAAATAATTGTACATTAGTTTACTTGAATAAATTGTTAATATATTTCCTTGTCACATAATTATTTAACTACATATCACATAAAATATTTTAGTATGTAATATTTCATTACGATAAAAATGTTTTTCAACAATTCACAAAATAGTTGCAGACTGTATTATGTCAAATTCATTATCAATACATAGTTTTCCGTAGTTGATACACAACAGATTCACACCATTTATTACTTTATTAGAATGTGTTAAGGAAAGATTTTTGTGTATTGGCTTTAAAATTGATAATTCGTCAATTTTTTTTTTTAATAAACTATTATTGATGTAGGGTTAAACATTTTTAAATAACAAAACACATCATCGAAACACATTAAACTGAAGAAAAGAATTTCTTTTGGTCGATACCTTTTATTGTTTGTTAACTAATATAGATTATTTTTAATCATTTTGATGACGTAACTCTTACTGACGTATTTTACACCATTGTTAGCACTATCTAATTGCAAACAATGTTTTAAATGTTAAATTCTTTAAGCGGAATCGAATTCAATTTCTAACAAAATAAAAAATTGACCATTTCCTAGTGTTTAGAAGAAAAATCAAAGTTTATCTTTGAAAAAATTAATATTATGTCGGGAAACAAAGATATAAAAGAAAACCAGGAAAAGTGTATAACAAAGGAAAAATGTTCAGTCCTAAGAAAAATGTATATGAAAATAATATTTGTTTAAAGGCGATCAATAAATTACTTCTTGAGTTCATTGTTACTCAAGCTGCAAACTCTTGTTGATTTACAGTATCTTGCAATTTACAGATCATGATTTCGAAAAAACCGTGTTTAAAGTTTCTAAATATAGAACATCGTTTTCATTTTGACACTTCTTACAAAATTGGCAATAATTTAATTATTTTAACGAATTCGATCGTGAAATACTGGAAATATACGTTTGAAATGTATTTTTGATGTATGGAAAAAAAATAAAAAATTTAATTCGTAGTTCAAATTCGTAATTTCTTTTTCAGAGAAACCCAAAATAAGTGTGTTTCACACATTCAGTTTAGTACAAAACTTATTTAAATATATATATGTCGAATTCAACTTTTTAAAACCTATTTTTAAAATATGGAGTTAAAAGAAACTATTATTAAATGATTAGAAAACAATGAGAAAAAAATGATAATTTAACCCTGTTACATCCTTCTTCAAAATCTGAGTTATTAGAACTTTAGTATTTCGCAGATTATTATGAATGTGGACACTGAAATTTTTCTGAAATGCCAAAGAACAACAAATGTAGATATGAACACTAACTTTCTTATATTTGTCCTAAAATTGGGGCAATTATTTGAAGAAACAAAATACATGATTGGGTAAAAAAAAACTCGAAGTCCATAAGAAGGATAAAATCTAAAGCGTTAAAGTTTTTCTTTTATTTAACTCTTATAGAAAAAAAATAAGTTTTAAGCTTCAGTTATTGTAGTTGAATTCAACAACCTAAAGTCATAATGTTTAAAACGGAACTTATAATTCTACTGTTATCAATAATTGAGCGTAAAAATTTGTTCTATAATCTCAAAAAAATATGATCCCCAAAGGATTAACAATAGATTTACAGTAGATTTTCTTAATCATAAAACACAAGTACTAAAAATTGTTACGACTAACAAAGACTAATAGTTTAAAATAACATATTCATAACGCACAAGTACCAATCAAAAATAAAATTTTCAACAGCGTCCCATAAAATCGAAAATCAGGACGAAGTGGCAAATTTGAGAAGCGTCCGTGTCAGAAGAATATTGAACAACGTTCGCGTCCCATGACTAAAGTCAAGAAACGCGTTTGACCCCTTAAATTCGTTGACATTCAGTGGATAATTCCCCGGGTCCCCGGACGAGCGGCGCGTGGATTTCAAGGAACCATTCATGGAAATAGATTCGTTAAAATCGTGGTCAATGACGTTCGCCTCGGCATCGAACGCGCGCCGTCGGTCTCGAGGACTCGAGCCACGGCACGGCACGGCACGGCGCGGCGGTACACGTCACGGAGCACGTTCGAGCGCGAAATCCGTGGCGCGCAACGAATTCGAAATCGCCGGCCGTGGCGGCGTGCGGAAGCGTGGGAACGGACGCTGTTAAGCCTTCTCAAAACAAAACACGAGCTAACTACGTGCCAGGAGAAGGGGGCACGCGACGCACCTGACTACTGGCGCGGCGCCCCCTTCCGTGGCCGCGTCCACGGCCTCAGCCGCAACCGCGCGCGGTACACGTGCCCTTGCTCCCTCCCCTCGCCGAGGCCCGACCCGAGCACCAACTCGACTTGACTCGACTCGACTCGACTCGCTCCCGGCCCCGACGACTCATGGCGAGCCGCGCGCCCACACCCATACCATCGCTCGCCCCGAACGGTTTATTAAGTCGTTACCTGGCCCCCAGCACGCCCCCGCACGCCGCCGAATTCCGCTGACAATCCTCCTCTTTCCTTTCGCCTCGCCGCCTCCTCCGACGCCGATCTTCCTACGCTTCGCGCCTTTCTACTGGGCTCTTGTTGCCTCGGTAATTGAACGGATTATTTATAGAGATGGGATCGACTGCAAGGGCTCTGAAAAGTTTGGAGTTTGTAAATAGGGCCAAAGGTTTAGGGCAATGTATTTCGTGTTTTGGGGAGCAGGTCAAGCATCAGAGGAGAATCGAATAAGTCTAATTTTTAACTAAGAAGGCACATCAATTAAGATAACTAAGTAATTATGACACGCCGATTGTGATACGCTTTTGATGTAATAGGTATAGGGTAAGCAATCCGGTAGCTATTTCTGATATTTGTATTAAGAGTTCATTCCGGTTTGCGCATCAAGAAATTAAGCGTTTCTCGGAAATTTATTGTGAAGAAAAGAGATATAGCATAAGTGTACAACTTTTTTGTGTCAATCGAGTTACATTTCTGCGGTAATTAAAAAATATAAGAGTATTAAAGTTAAAGTTGTTAAAATGATTTTCAGAGCGATCTTTAGAAGGTGTTTAAAAAACCGTACTTCACTAGCGCAGGTAATTCCAAAAAAATTCAAACAGATTCTTGATCAGAATGATTGTCGCTATCGCTCGAACTAGAATTAATTTACCTTCAAAATTAACAAGATGGTGGACAAAAATGCAAAGAAGGTTGTTAGTCCTTGGTTCTTGGTCCTTTTTACTTGCCATTTTTTAATGCAAAAAGTAGGTTAAACTCGATAAAAAAACTTGAGCAAGATTACATTTATAGTTTTGCAGGTTCCAGGCGCATTATCATGAGACTTTTCGAAGGAAGATGTCTATTTCATTCAGTGAAACTTAAACATATTTTTTATATTTATTAAAAATAGAAGTTGATATTTCTACAGTATCATTAACAATAAATTTTGTTTAATTTTAATTTACGAAAATGAATAAGACTATTTTCTAGCTTTTAACTGGGAAAACTGTGATGTTACGTGAAAAAAAAATAAGGAAAAAATTTAGAATGTTTCTTTTTGTTCGAAACGTTATTTATAGGAAAACTGATTTTTAAAAAATGATCAATTTTGCAAATGATTGAATACAATTTTCTTATTGTATATTTGTAATATGTAGACTACGGATGTTTATGATAAACCTATGAAGATGCTCAGAGATATACAAATATACGAAATATTAGAAGAAAAATACATTTTATAGTACGAGGGTCGTTCGGAAAGTTCTCGGCCTGAAACAGAAATGTCACTAGTATGACCATAGAGCTGTTATATTATTGAAGAAAAAACCTTCAGATGGCGCCCTGCTGAGTTTCAGACCCGCGCCTTTCGTAGCTTTTTAGTGGCGATTCAGTAAAGAAAAGGCCTCTTGTCACTTCTGTAAAATGAATAAAATTGAAGTTCGTGCTGTGATCAAGTATTTCGTTTTGAAGGGCTTTACCCTGACGGACATTAAAAATGAGCTAGATTCTACATTAAAGGAATCTGTTCTTTCATTTTCGACGGTGAAGAAGTGGGCAGCAGAAGTTAAATGTGGCCGTACGTCAATCGCGAATGATGAACATACGGGACGTCCAAAAACGGCTATGACCGACGAAATCGTCGCGAAAATTCACAATGCCGTATTAAACAATCGTCGACTAAAGGTCCGAGAAATTTCTGAGGCTGTAAGCATCTCGATAGACCGCGTCCACCATATTTTACATGATGTTTTGGGTATGCGGAAGCTGACTGTTCGATGGGTGCCGCGTCTGTTAACAGTCGATCAAAAACACGTCTCGCATTGTTGCAACAAAACTCGAGGAACTTCGATTCCAAGTGCCTCCAGATGCCCCGTATTCACCAGATTTGACTCCCAGCGATTTTTTTTCTCTTTACGAACATAAAAAAATGGCTAGGGGGACGAAGATTCACTTTAAATGAGGAGGTCGAAGCTGAGACAAACGCTTATTTCGCGGACTTGGACGCATCGTATTATTCTGAAGGCATTAAAAAGTTAGAACATCGTTGGATGAAATGTATCGATTTGCAAGGAGATTACGTTGAGAAATAAAAAAAAGTTCATCCGAAAATCTCGAGTTTTCTTTATCAGGCCGAGAACTTTCCGAACCACCCTCGTATTTCATAACTAAAGCATACATTTATTTAAAATTCAGTTGCTGTTATATATGTGTCTATAAAAATATGAACTTACATAAACATCCACAGAATAAGTAATAATTACTAAAATTGCTATTTGGAAATTCTAAACTTTACTGATGAGTATCTAAAGAGTTCAAAATATACATTTGAAGAATTTTTAATTTCTAGTTTAGGGATTTGAAGAGTTGAAATTAGAAATTTAAAGATTTAAGATTAAACATTGGAAAAGCTATAATTGGAGATTCGCAGATTTTTAGGATTTTACTTTATAAATTGAAAGAGTTTAAGTAAAAAATTTAAAGGTTTTTATAGACTGAGAAATTGTTAGAGTTAACGTTGGACATTTAAGGGTTTGTAATTAGAAATTGAAAAACTTGAAGTTCAAAATTCGAAGATACAAAACTGAAGATTTAAAGATTTAAAATTGAAGAATTAAAGATTTAAAATTGAAGATTCGAAGATTTCGTACTGGAAATCTGAAAATTTCAAGTTGCAAATCTAGAAATTTGTAAAGTGTAAATTGAAAATTTGAAAGTTCGATGTTGAAGATTTAAATAATAGTTGAAGATGGAGAATCAAATCGAAAATACCATTTCAATAAAGAAGCAATATTCAGCAACTTCTAATGTTTTTAATACATGTTTAACTTTATTTATGTAAATTTATCAGGAACAGAACTTTGAAATGAGGTTCAAGCTCGCGCCCAATTCGCCTTGTGGTATATGTATACAATAAATGCGGCCCTAAACTTACGAAAAGACTAACTTGAATTCATTGAACTTAGTCAATAAACAATTCAAGATTTCTTTTATTTAGATAGTAATCAATTTGATTTTGTTAATTTTGATCCATTATATTATTCACTTAATAGATTCTAAGTAACACGACAAAAATAGTATAGAGAATAATAAAACACTAATTGTAAGTCGTTTTAGGCGATGTAGTATATTTGCTTTGACCTGTTATTATCATCCCACGATATATAATTCCGACGCTAGATTATAAATACTACTGCATCATCCACTGATGACTTCTACGTTATTCGGTTTCATTAAAAATTTTTTCTGAAGTCAATTTGAACAAGTGACAAAGCGCATTCGGAAACTTTAGACGGCGCCAAGTAAATGGAGTTACGCTGGATAATTTCACGGAATTAGTTAATAGTGTTTTCATTTTATTCTTAGTACCACAAAACACAACAATTCATTTAACTATTATACACACGGCCAAAAAATATTCTGCGCTTTAACACAGACGCATGCTAGTAACGTAGTTATTTAATTTTTTTGTCAATCCAAGAGTTTTTATGAACTTATGAATACTAGCCCAAAACTGGACATGTTTTACGTGTACTGAATTATTTTCGAATGGATTAGAACCTCCGTTTTTTCCCAGTCGTTGCAAAATGAAGAGAAAGTATGACGCGTTTAAAGTTTGAATAAGCCGAATACAATAAATATTTCAAAATTTGTTTATACTTTATAATACTTACTAATATTATCCAAAAGCACAAGTCAAAATTTTCATTCTTATCCTTGTAATAAATTCCTAAAGAACATTACACTTTCTACCAAATCTGACTGCCTTAATTCTCAAAAAGAATGAAGAAAAGCTTCTTACATGTCTTTAGGATTTGTTTAATCCTTTTCTAAATATAAAAAAAATTGAAACTTAGATTTTCGTTGATAACTGTGCTCATAATGTCATCACGCAATCCACTTTAATAACCAAAGGTAAGAAGAATTTCAAAATCTACAAAAAAGAAAAAAAAAAAAAACATCTTCTGTCCCGTCTCGTGATACCTTTAATTATTAGAGTGGTTCGAATTTTAAATGATCTTTGAGTGAAAGACGAGGTCCTTAGCCTTACACGCCGGCTTTGTAGTAATTGCATAATATACATACAGGACTCTCATGAATGAATGTATTCATAAAGACGACCCGACGCGGTACGTGCGTTAGGCATACGGTCGACTGCAATCTCAATAAGAAAATATGTCTATTATGTTGTTACAATAACGATATCAATTCACTGGCTGTCGTGGCACTGTGCGAGTCCATTGTCTACAGACGGCAGTTGGGTGCCCACATTTGACAGATCTTTTTTTTCCCTGGCAAATTAAATTTGTTCTGCCGTACCTGAAACCTAGGCATGAAATTATGTAAATACTCATATACGTAATTCATGCCATGCTTATTACTTTTTACTTCACTGTGCATTCGCAAGCTTAGTCGTTACACTGTTTGCACATGAGTGACACGAAAATGCAGCACTGTATACACTGTGTAATATGATAATTATTATACATAAATTATACATAAACACCATAAATTTATACAAAAAATATAAATATAAAACAATAATTTCAAAGATAATATTGATATCAATTATATGTATACTTAAAAACAAACGAGAGAAAAAAATTTGAATCACTAAAGTTTTAATCAAGGACTTTTAAACAATTGTATAGATAAATTTAAGATATTCAAGAAGTTATGAGGCTTCATAAATTTAATTTTCTTCTTTATGAAAATTTTAATCCCGTTGCTAAATAATACAGTTTACATATCAATTAAATTATCGACTAAGTCAGAATAATCTGTTATGGAATTAATTGCTTATTGACAATAAATGTTCTAATTTATGCCAGATGCAATTAAATTTCAGTCACTGCTTTACAATGCGTTATTTTAATTGCAGCATGAAATTTGGAGCACAAGCGTGGCATCGACTTAGCATAGTAGAAATTCGTGGAATACAAGCCGAAGGTTTTACTTTTTATAAGGGGCATGACCCTTACCCTTCCCAAGGGTCAATTCGATGTCATTATTTTTGGGGATAATTGGTTTCGTCGGTTCATCACGGATCGTACTTCCTCCGGACAAAGCTGATATATATGATGTTTTAACTGGCGGAGTACGGCCCAGTAATTGAATTTAAGGGGCGGAAGCAAAGAAATCTGGTCCCCTTTCGTATTAACCTAATCAAGTTCAGTTGCCGGTACCACTGCCCGTCGCGATCACAATAGAGACATTAAACTGTCAGTACGGATTTATTAAACCCGCCGCTATTGTAGCCATTCTGTGTCAAACCGCAGGAGATTTAACACCATCGGTATGGATTTCATTTTTCGAGCTAACAACATTTACCGGCAGCTCCAAACGATTTATGAAACTTTTAACCCATCATCTAAAATGGTATGCAAATGCGAAACACGGTGGTTCTGAAAAATTGAGACATATAAGCTGATACAACATTATTCAGATTATGACTTTATAAGTTAGACCTGCTGCAACCCTTTCGAGAATCTTGTGAATAACAAATTTTATTACTGGCACGTCGTATGAATGCAGATGACTAACATAATGGCTAAAAGCGGCGAACGTCGGGATTAGTAATAGCTCGCTTATGCTTTTTCTCCAGATTAGAAAAGAGTTTAGAGGATATAAGAACATATTGGGACAAAATGGTACCTACGATTACGGCATCGTTAAGATGGTAATATAACTAGTATATGTAGATAAGGAAAAATAAGGCGTATGAAATTTTATAACATAAATAGCGTTTAACACGTCCACAGTCCATCAAAAATACACCCATTTGCTACTAAATTTGAGAAGCAATACACGTTACATATAATTGTTAGATTATATAGGTATTAAAAACGTCAACGTAAAGCAAAAGAGGAAATATCATTAGAAATCACTTGCGAGATTTTTCAGAGAAATATGTAAAAGAGTTTAGATGCTAACTGATAAAAATCTTGCGAACAAAATTTTTTCAAAATGAAACTTATTAAAAGACTTTTTTTATATCATAATTATTAAAAATAAAACAAATATATGGATTATTAATTTACATAATAAATTAGAGTGAAGTGTGAAGAATCTTGACAAATATAATTTTAAGAAAGAAATATTAAACACTTTTAATGCAACAATTCACGATAAAGCTGCATGGTAAGTGAAATGCAATAAAATTTTTAATAAAATCTCAAAGAAATATTTTATTTTTGTGTTTCAACTTTGCATTACATTATTTACATTGTTATAGTCACTAGAACAGAAAGTACGGTCCTGTTTCTCGATGTTTACATTTTTTATTAACTAATAAAAATAAAATGATTTTTCAATAGATGTTAGACCTAACATGTGTTAAATAGATTTCACTAATTGGAAATAGGTAGATTATGAGAATGCATGCCATGCACGTGGCGGAGTTGCTAAACGATTAGCGTGTGTTGCAAACTGCCACGTGGGTAGCGCGTATATCTCTCTCTCAATTTAAATCAGTTCTACACCGTACATGTGTATATTAAAATTGGATGTTTTTACTGATTGATATGATACGTAAGTTTCTTTTTCGTAGTTCCAAACACAATTTAGAACCAGCTCTGAACAGTGAACAACATTTGAAATGAAGAACTTTAAATAATGAATGATTAAAAATATTTTATTATTTTTATTATATAAATAACTAACGAAAAGTAACTCCATTCTATATCAAATGCAATATTCTTCTTATAATTTAAAACAGATTTGAGTATTATTAAAATTTTCGAATAACTCTATTTATGACAGATTGTGCAACTTAATTCTTTTTAGTTGAACATACGACTAATTAAAATAACAAATCAGTACTAGAATTGTGCATTGTTTAAACTGTTTCAAATAAAACACTTAAATAGTATTTAACTTAATTGAAACTTAAATGCTATTGTACTAATTATGTCGGTAAGATGATGCTGTTATGCTCACTATTCTTTTATTTTAGAATTATTTAGTATCGTTGTCAATTATTTTCTCATTTACCAATTTAAAAACTATACCTAGATAATATTAATTATTACATGTGGTACAGACAGAATTTTTGTATGCGGAGAGGAACTTCACAATTTAAATCCAATCTACTTTTCGTATTATTAATAATGTAATAAAAATAGCAAAATTTCCATGTTGGACAGATTACTTAAATACTATTTTAATGTTAGCATTTATTATTAAATAATTTCATACCAATATTCATAGGCAAATTACATTGTTCAAATAATTTCAAGTATAAAGCATTAAAGATTATTATTTATTTAACTAATACGGATACTATAGCCAACGATTAAGGAAAATGTAACATCTTTATAATTTTTCTTCGAAACATTTGGTCGACTTGCGTTATATATTTTTTCTTTTTTATTAACTTTTGTTATATTACGACGTTAATTAATAAACCATCAATAATTAAAGATGTTTTTTTATATAGAGTTTCAATTATTTAGACTATTAGCACTAAAAATTTAGTAAGATGTTACCTCTAACCAAAATTTAAGAATAATCAAATATAAAGAACCTAAGAAGATCAAAAATATGTCTCATTTTTATATTTAATGTTATTAAATAATCAAGGACGTACTTAATATCATATGAAATAATGATTTCAGTCTACAATGAATCACCAGACTGCGACTGTTTATACGAATCTCAAAAGTAGAGTAAGAACTGAAACTTACGTTAATGTGTGTTTGATCTACATAATATTGTATCTTTTTTGTGATATTTTATATAATCATGTATTTGTACATCTAGATTTTAAACTATACCCTCATTTTTACATATTTACACTTGTCATCAACATATAAACATCCGCAGTCTGCTAATCAAGTAAAACCAAGAACCATTAAAAGGATCGTTCTGAATGTTTTGATTTATCAAAAAAGTTAAGTACTTTCTGAAAGGAAGATATGTTATTTTTTCATTTAGTAAATACTCATCCGAACAATTTTAACTCTTAAATAAATACCCTGCAGATTGGTTGCTGTCACTCAAATTTCTTAATTTACTTTGATGTCGCTCCTTTGTGCACTAATGCGACGCAATTGTAATTTGATCAAAACACGATTCGCATGCAATGTCGTCCATCACACGCGAGATTTCACTTTCGTTGAACCTTTCAAAAGAGACTCGCAACAATTTCTTCGAATAATATGAACGACATTGCACGCAACTTCTTTCTTGATCAAGTTGCTGTTACGTTGCAACATGGACAAACGTTCTGAGTCTCTCCTCAAGATAAATGATATTTGTTCTTACAAAGTTCCTTCAGCTTCTCAATACCGTTCAGTCGATCATTTCTGTACTCGTTTTCCCAAGCGTCTAATAACATGTTATAATACCCGACGTGGTCAAAGAACTGGAAGTACTGATACGTATCGGCCGTAGGAAAGACCTTCTCAAAGCGTCCCGCCTGCGTGATCTCGTCCTCATGCCGTATCAAAACCCTCACATCATCCGGCGTGAGGTTCTTCAGTATCGACTTGAGATACTCCTTTCGACTTTTAAGCTGCGAGATATTGAACTGCTTCTTCATATCCTCCCCTGACACCGTGGATGAATACAAATGCCGATTGTAACAAACAGCGTTTTCCTTGTACGACAATTTCAGAATCTTTAACTCCTGCTCCGTTAAAACGTCAGGCACGTGGTAACCGACCAGATTCAAACAGTCTTGCGCTAACTGGTCCTTCACTATCCTGCACAACGGTGTGTCCGGTTCCATAGACGGGAAGTTGTTCACTTCCAATAACCAGGGTCGATATTTCTTGTCCAGAAGAACATCGAAACCGAACAGCTGATAAAAAGTGTACGTCGACGCGGAACTTTTCTTCCAAGCTTGCATGAGACTCGGTGCGGCAGCGATCAAAGCCTTAATGGCGATATCCTTGATCTTCGACCAGAGCTTCGACGTGTCCACCTTCTCCTTCGAGGCTAGATACTTCCACAAGCAACTCAGGGACCACATGTGACCTTTACGCTTGCTCATACTGTTGTTGGATTTGAAATTCGAACTGAATTTGTTCACGCTAGTGTTCGTGAGGTGCATGTACTTATCGTACAGAGTGTTCACGCTGTTGAAGTACTTGACAGTCGCGAGTCTGACCAAGCCGTTCTTGTAAACGTAAATTCTGAGCGGATCTATGCTTGTTAGTAACACGTACAACCGCATGTCGAACTTGACGCCGTTGACGAGCCGCGGCTTGGAAATGTAACGCTGGACGACTAGAGGACGATTGTCATAAATTTCCTGCAAGCGGGACACTATCTTGATCCCGACGCCCGCGCAGGATGCTGGCGGTTTCACGATCCACTTACCACATTTCCTCTGCATGAACTTCCTCAATTTGTTCCTCTCTTCCGGCATCACGAACGACAGCGGCACGAAGTCGAAGCTCTTGATCCCGTACCTTTTCCTCATCCTTCGAATGTTCTTCCAGAACAGTATCTTGTTGCCCAGCTGTACGCTACATGGGAACTGGTTGATTTTCGTGAAATTCTTGGTGCGTCTCAACTGGGACAAAGGGAGTCTGCCGCACCAGGTACCGCACCAGTCGGCGGTGGATTCGGTGGTCGTTTGGAATCCCGATTTCTGGATCATCGAAGAGAGCATTCGCGGGGCATATTTCTTCGTATGCCACCAGAGCAGGTGTTTGGTAATCTCTGGCGGCAGTTTCTCGGTGGTTGCGCTCGTCTGGAAGACGATGAACGGCGGTACGTGGGCAAAGAGGCTCTTACGCATCGGCAGCGTCAAGTTTTTGTCACCGCAGCCGGACGGGTCGACGATGATCCGCGGTTTCGCTCGGTCTATCATCAGGCGTTCGGTGATCTCGACATACGCGTACATTTCGTCGTCCTCGCTGTGAGTCGGGAACAATTTGCCACAGCAGGTACTCGTGCAGGCATTCTGTATCGGATGGATCGTCATGTTTGTCGGATGGTTGGTTTTGCTCTTGTTCGGATGATTATCGATCGGTATTCGAATCGGGGACGCACCGATTACGGTCGTGGTAATTACTGAGAATTTTAAAAGTTTGGCCGAAAGTGGGTGAGTTAGGTTAGAGGTGTGGGCCGAAAAAGTTGTTGGAAGGGCACTGAAGTCTGCGCCGTCTTTGCCGTTGTACCGGCGGAAGTTACTTGCTTGTCGGTGTCATCGATTTCCACGGTTTCGTTCGAAATCATTTGGCGTGGAATTAGAGAGAATGTCGGATACTGGATTAGCGGCGCGTACGACGGAACTGAGAAGCTCCGAATCAAAATGGACTGCGATACGAATTGTAGATACTCTATGGTTAAAGGATAGTACCGTAGCAAGTTTACCCAGAGGCCCGTGTACACATAATAAAATATATATATACATACCACTTTTATTGATAAACAAGCAATTAATTTAGCAAAGTGTTACCTATGATAATTTCAACAACAATCAATTCCTTGTAAACATTTAGAACTTAATAATTAAGTTTAATATAAATATAGGAATACACCAAAGGTCCACGTAATTTACGTTGGCCCTGATTCAACCAATATATGGCAAAGGCGCGATCAAGGTCAGTCATGTTTGTAAACAAACAGCTCGGATTTCATCGATTTCGTATTTCCAAAAGTTTGCAGCGAAGAAACAATATTTTTTTATGATTTTTTTTTTTTAGAATATTCTCTGTTCAATCATGGAAAGCCGTAAAGAGCCCGATTTTGCAATTTGACTTTCAAAACTTCGTAAAAAATAAATGTAAATATTTTTATAGAAGAAATTTATTCCTACATTTTTTTCCCAAAAAAGGACTTTTTACGGGTCTTGGCCTTTTTCCCTTGAACAAGAATATCACAATTATTATGCGTTTTGTTTCCTATTCTGTCCGAAATCTTGGAAGTACGGTCCCATAAGAAATACATGGGATCCGTTTAAAAACTAACCCAAGATTCCAAATTATAAATCAAACATTTAAGAAAGATCAAATCAAAAAACAAAATCAAAAATCAAGAATCAAGCACAAATCATCAAATGGGAGAGTAGCTTCGGAAGTAAAAAGTCGTGGCAACCTACCGTTTTTTTATAGGTTTTACCGGCTTAACATTGCTACTAATATCGCTTTGTAAAATACTCTCAGCATCATCTAAAGACAATTTTATTTAACTGTCTTTTCAATATTTTTAAATATATTATTTTATTAATCGGCTGTTTAATTAATTGTATTGAATTATTGATGTTTGATACTTACTTTTTTTTGGTATTTTATTCTTATGATTTTTATATCTTGTAATTTAGTTGTTAATTTATATTAAAGTCAAACACAATCATACCTAATTGCTTTTGTGACCAATAAACCGGACAGAAAAATAGTCACTAAATGTGTGTGACTGTAACTGTTGGTATTATACAGAATTTAACTAATTTTTTTATTTTCAACATAGATTTTCAACATGGAAGTTTGACAATACGAAACAAACAAAAAGTTTTTAATTAAGTCTTTAGTTAAATATTTTAATTTTGTTTAATGCTCATTCTCAATTTGATTTTTTCAAAATCATGCAATCATATAAAATGTTCTAGAATCTAAAAGAAATAAAATAAATCTAAACACATTTAAAAAACAGTAAAATGTACGCTGCATTGCGATATTTTACATGCTTTTGCAAAATTGGAACATGTTTATTTGACGGTTTAGTCTAGTTTAGTATCTCAAAAAAAAAAATACTTTTCATGATTTATTTCTTAGGAAACTAATGTTAATATTCCATTCATTCGTCTAGTGAAGTATTTACTAATCTTTCAGAAATGTTACTGAATATTTTGAATTAAATTCTCGTTATAATATAAATGATTTATCCACAGTTACAATAATTGTAGCGATTCAGTTAATTTAGTTTTACTTTTATAAGAAATTTTGCATTGAAAACGTATGTATCTGTGTACAAAATGGATTTCCATCAACAAATTTCCAAACAAAATGACAAAACAATGGCTTCGAAGAAAAGATCGATTTCTGATTTATTGTTTATTGTTGTACAAAGAAGCTACTGAAATTAGTATAATTGTGTATTAATGCGTACAAATTCGTATCTTTTAGTAAGAAATTAAATTTCGGACAAATATTTTAAATGTTTTTCTTCTAAACATTTCTACAGTATCGAAAAAAAAAAAAGATTTGAGGATAAACTAATTTAAAGATTTTAATACATATATTAGAACCTATGTTATCACTTACCTTCAATCACTTACCTTCAATCCACCAACTCTTTTAGTTGATATTTTGTAACTTTCATGCAATGTTTTTTATACTTCAATATTATAAAATAGATGAAATTAAAGTTTTGAAATGAACTCAAATTGCTTTACATTAGTGGAATCGTAAGTCAAATAGATAAATTATTTGACCCAATTTATAGAATATAATATTCATTGGTTATAAGCTTAAAATTTTTTTTTGTCTTGCATTATAAGAAGAGATCACAAGTAAAAAAATCACTAATTCTATAAAATTATAAAAATAGTGGAGAGCTTATAACAACAAAATAATGTACAGTTTTTGATTAATGCACATTTTGATTCTGCATAAGACACGATGCACTTTTGCTACAAATCAAAAACTGACTTGTGTAACGTATGACGTTTACCAAACTATAAAATAAACTAATAATAATACTATACAACAGTATGCATTAACATCTAAAATATTTTTATTCATTTATTCTTCTTCATTTTTCTGTTCACACTTGTGTAGAGAATTATTGTTAAGGTGTTAATTTGATATCTTTCATTCACAATTGTACAAACAGCAATAAAAATTAAAGTGACTAAAGAAATGTTATATAAAAAAATGTTCACAGAATGTAGACAGGTGGTGTGAAGTTGGGTATGATGTTTAACTCGATAAAATCGTATACCTTTCCAACCCTTAATTAATTTAATGTATTTTTCATGAACACTTTCGAAATTACAATTCGCATACTTTATATCGTACATGGCGAGTATTGTCAGTATCAGCGATGAAACCTATAGTGAATGATCAATTTATTAAAATCATTCACAGAAATTGACGATTTCACATTAAAATAATTATTTTTTAAATGAAATTTTTAATTAAGTATTAATTTTTTAAAATAATATGCATATACCTGAACAAAAAAATATATTTAAAGACACTGTGAGCAATATTTCTGCAAAAATGTAAGATACTGCATATTTTTGCACTGCGGCTTTAATAATTTGATCTCCCACTGGTACTATTTATGGCAACAATTTTAATGATTAATTTCGGATTTCGATTTGTATCTATGTACTTATCTTTCTGATATGGAAACTATCGCAATTATAAATTCCAATAATCACTACCTTATATTTATCTCTTGCAATAACTTAATTATCACAAGTGTATTATTTTAAATTCATTTTGCAACCATTCCTTTAACATTAAAATACATCGTTTAAACAAAAGTGATACAAACCTTTCCGCGTATACCGAAGATTTGCTTTCACGCAATTAATAACCGAACGGAGGAAAACGTCATTGCGTTTTATTCGTTGTAAAATGATTTATTAAGATTTATTCGATACATTAAAGTAAATTTGCACAACCGTGAAAAAGGCACATGATGCGGTCGTTTTATGACGTAACACAACGACACGATAATAATTCCTAGATAACCAGACAGTATATAATATATATTCATATATATATAAAAAGAGGCTTTACACTCATATTCGTAGGTGTCGCATCGGCGTAAAACACGTCTGCGGCGTGAATTGGAATTCCTAGAAACAGTCATCTAAAAAACCACTTGTTGCTCCAGATGATACTTCATCTTGCAAAGTTTCTGTAATCTCGATATTCCCTTTTCCCGATTATCACCGTATTTGCTCTCCCACGCGTCGAACAGCATGTTATAGTACCTTGGAACGTCAAAGTACTGCAGGTACTCGTAGCTAGTGGTCGTAGGGAAGATCTTCTCGAACCTGTCCAGCTGCGTCATCTCGTCCTCGTACGTTATCAAATGTCTAACGTCGTCCGGAGTGAGATCCTCGAGTATATCGGTCACGTAATCCTCCCGGTTCCTCAGGTTGACGTACAATGATTGCTTGTGCCGTTCCTGATAACTTAGATTGCTTCTATGCAGTCTGAAGTCCTGGCACACCACGTCAAACTGATACCTCTGCGCCAGTTTCTCCGCCTCTTCGGTGGGCAACCCGTTGGGTAATTGGTATCCGGCTATGTTGAAGACGTTCTTAATCAACGGACCCTTCACGGCGATGTCCAACGGCGAGGAGGACTGCAGCGATGGAGAGATGTTCACTTCGAGTAGCCAGGGTTTCAGATTCTCATCCAAAATGATATCGAAGCCGAATAGTTCGTAGCAGCAGTAACGCGACGTCGTGTTCGCCTTCGTGAGGGTGTTGATCGACGACTCACCGGCTATCATCGTCTTCACCACGATGTCCTGCATGGCCGTCCACAGCTTCGAGACGTTCACGTGCTCTCTCTCCAGATAGGACCACAGCGTTCTGAGGGTCCACTTGTGACCCGTGCAAGAGTCGGCGCAGTCGTTCTTCGTGTACGTTGCGCTGGTCTTGTTGATGCTGTAGTTGGTCAGGTGCATGAATCGGTCACTGAGGTAGTTTATGTCATCGTTGTACTTGACCGAGGCGAATCGCACCAGGCCGTCGGGGTAAATGTATATCTTCAGAGGGTTGAAGCTCGTGACAAGAACGTAGAGACGCAGGTCGAACTTGGCGCCGCTGATGAGCATCGGCCTGGACAAATATTGTTGAACGACCACCGCGCGCTTCTTTGGTATCTGCGACCAGCGATGCACTACCTTGATCCCGGTGCCCCTCGCCGAGGCTGGCGGCTTCACGATCCATTTCTCCCGGTTGCCCGTCTTGTGCCACACTTGTCGGAAGCTATTCAGGTCCTGAGGTAGTACGTACGTCCGCGGCACGAAGCCGAACTCCAGTTTGCCGTGCTTCATCATCATCCTGCTGAGGTTCCGCCAGAGGCGGTCCTTCCGGCCGATCTGAAAGGTGCCGGGGAAGTGGTTGATCTTCTGCGACTCCTTCAGGGTCTTGAAGCAGACCGACTTCATGTGCTTGCCCCACGTGCCGCACCACTCTTGGCATTTCTTCATCAAACGGAAACCTGAGTTGGCCAAGGTGCGACGCACAATTAATGGAGTTATCGTACTCAGACGCCACTTCAGGTGTCGCGTTACTTCGTACGGCAGTACTGGTCCCTTGCAGTCGAAGAGTTGGAAGGCGATGTAAGGCGCGACGTTCGAGAAGAGGCTCCTCCTGAACGGTATTTTGCATCGTTTGTCGCCACCGGCGGCGTTCAGCTGATCGATTGTCAGAAGGCTACGATCGATGTCGATGTACGGCAGTATTTCCTCCACTTCATCCTCGTATTGCGTCTCGATATCACCGCCATCGATGCTGCTCGCGATGCCTGCGATCTCGTGATGGTTGTAGGCGATTACGTCCATCCCGAACAGTCTGTAACATCTACGATGCAATGTGCATAATTTCGACTGTTTCTCTTCGCAACAGGAATTATGTAACGTTTTAGACGAAAAATTAACGCGGACTCTCTCACTTTCGTTTGGTCGCTTCATTGTTATAGGTAATGCAACCTATAAATGTCACGTGCGTGCATGGTGTCGAAATATATCGAACTGTCGCGTGAAACACGACAACTTCTGCTTGGCGACAGTTTCATTACTTACAGGAAATGTACTGGGTGTACAAATGCATTCGGTGTTTTTAGTTTTAATTAATTGTAAGTATGTTTCGTGGTACAAATTTACTTTTCGCGTTACTGGAGGCTTAAAATTAGTAACAAACTACCAATATAATTTTATATTAACGATTTCCTGCACAGGATTGATAATTTTCTATTAAATGTAAATATTTAGAGTGTAACAAACTTTTTAAATTAAGGGGCTGTCTAAGGCACAAATTCGGGCATGGTAGGGAGGTGACTATACCGGCAAAATTGGGCCAAATAACGATTTACGGGGACTCACTTTTCGTCCTTATATGAGAAGATTTTGAGCTCGGAAATGGGTTCATTCGAAAGAAGAAGGTTCAATCCAGCGCGCTCTGGTAGTCATTCAATATGATTTTGCGGATATTCGGAAATATGAGTGTTGTAAAGTGGGGAAAAATTCACAAATCACACTCCTGGAATTTATGCAGTTTTAGGTGTTTGAACGACTGTTTTCAGCAAAATCAGTACCAGAGCGCGCTGGAACGTTCCTTTAGCTAAAGATTGAGGTATGTTTTGTCCTACTTTTGTGTCATAAAAGGGTCGTAAGGTGAGTCCCCGTAAAAGCATCGTCAGGTATAAATTTGTGGGGTTAGGGATAAAACGGAGCAAAGGCACGGATTCGGGTATGGTAGGGAGGTGACTATACCGGCAAAATTGGGCTGAATTAGTGATTCACGGGGACTCACTTTTCGTCCTTATATGAGAAGATTTTGGGCTGGGAAAGGGTTCATTCGAAAGAAGAAGGTTCAGTGCAAAGCGCTCTGGTCGTCATTCAATATGATTTTGTGGATATTCGGAAATATGAGTGTTATAATGCATTGAACGTTCTAACAAGCGCCATCTGATCGGCATCGGCCCAACTAAACTTGCTATGTTTTTTGCTCTATTTTATCCCTAACCCCGCAAATTTATACCTGACGATGCTCTTACGGGGACTCACTTTACGACCCTTTTATGACACAAAAGTAGGACAAAACATACCTCAATCTCTAGCTAAAGGAACGTTCCAGCGCGCTCTGATACTGATTTTGCTGAAAACAGTCGTTCAAACACCTAAAACTGCATAAATTCCAGGAGTGTGATTTGTGAATTTTTCCCCACTTTACAACACTCATATTTCCGAATATCCGCAAAATCATATTAAATGACTACCAGAGCGCGCTGGATTGAACTTTCTTCTTTCGAATGAACCCATTTCCCAGCTCAAAATCTTCTCATATAAGGACGAAAAGTGAGTCCCCGTAAATCGTTATTTGGCCCAATTTTGCCGGTATAGTCACCTCCCTACTATGCCCGAATTTGTGCCTTAGATAGCCCCTTAGAAGGGGGAATAAAAGAGTATATTTAGTATTTAGTATTTTTAAATATCACATATTCTTGCCGTAGTAATCGAATCTTCCGAATATTTTACGTACATACAACAGTGTATGGGTGCGGTGTAATATTATATCTTCATATGTGGATTATTTCAAAGACATGGAGGGATAATGAAGATGGGTTTCAAGTGGGGATTGATTACAGTAATTAACGCAAATTAACCCTTTGCCTTAAAAGACTAGACTACCTTGAGGAGTTTGAAACTAGATAAACTTTGAAAATTTTTTATGTCAAACTAAATGAGCTATAATTTTTTTGAGAAACATATATTGTATAAGTGTAGTTTTCAACTTCGAAAATTCTTTTTTAAATGAAAATCTTACGAAGTGTCGTACACTATAGATTTTAGATAGTTTCAAAATCTTGTTTTACAGAATACCAAATGTTGGTTATTGCTTAAAACAATTTAAATATCTGAAGTTAAAATGTTCTATTGATTTAGAAATAGAATTGTATTATCTAAAGTGTAGCATATGAAATTTCTTAAATGTTAATAATTATGGAAATGAAAACAGTTTGAAGTAAAGAATCCCGCTTTTTTCTAAAAAAAAAGCATCAATTTCAAATATTTATAACTAAATAAATAATTGGACAGCAAGTATGCTGTAGTAAATTGTGGAATACTTTACATAAAGTATTTTCAAAAGCCTCCAAAAGAGTGTAAAAAGATTTTAAATAATTCTTCAATGAGAGCGGAAATTTTTTTTAAATGTTACCTCCGATTAGCTATTCCAAGTTCATGTAGCAGTTCTTCTGCGGAAGAAAAATTCTATGCTTATAAAGAAAAACTGGCTATGTCACATGTTTTTATTTTCAAGAATTGTATACTACGAATACTGTGTTATGATTAAATCTTCGTTTATAAAGCAAAACATTTGTTTAATACACTTTCTGTCTGATAATAATATAAATTCTACTTTCTGGACCTCAGTGAAAGGTTAAACTCAAATTAAAAAAAAACATGTGATTTACGATGTTTTGTCTTGCAGCCATAAAATTATTGGCAGTCATTTTTTACATTCTTACAACTTCGCGTTAACTTTAATTGTTTAAAATTGTGTGGATGTAATTTTCTATACATATAGATACTTGAAACTTTGGAACAATTCAATTAAAAACAAAATCATTTATTTTTAACTGCGAAGCTAGTCCAAAACGCCATAAATTCCTATTTAAAAGCAAACTAAACTACTAATTATTTTGGAAACATCCTACTATGTATTTTGGAAACTATACTTATCACATTCTTTTTATGAAATTTTTGTGGTATAAACAAAATGAATAAACGAACAATTTACAACAAAATGTTTAAAGTAGTGCACCGGTTGTAATTTTTATTTCAATATTGAGAAAAATTATACCATAAATATTATTTTTTCTACATTTTATAGTTAGTAAGCATATAATTTGAATAAGATAGGTAATGTTGTTTTACAATAATAAATTGATTTTAATGCCCCATGAATAATTTTACATTCGACTGCTATAATATGCAGGATGAACTACTTAACCTTATCACCTTGAATATTTCCGTTGTATTAAAAATAAAAATAATGTTTCCTACTAAAGTTGTATAGTTTTATGGGAATTAGTGTTTAGAAAAACAATTGGATTCTATTGCGATAAACTAACGAGATATTTATGAATGATAACCATTTTGGGGACAAATTCAACGACCTATAACATTAAGTATTTCAAGGTCAACGAAGGTCGTATAAACAAAGTTTTCTGTACATGGAGTGTGCAATAATAAAATAGTAAAGAATACTTTCTGATTAGAAGATTCCATAGTCCATAGTAAATTTTAAGACAACGGGTTGAAATATTAATTAAACTATCTCCACGAGGCAAAGGTGAAGTGATAAACATTGAAATAGGGAAACCGTCAAAATGGAACATAGTTTGCCTGTGATCGTATAATTAAAAGGATCGTAAAAGGACACTGTGTACATAATAAATTTCATGGAATAGCGCGATGCACGCGCGTCAACATTAAAAAGAAATCGCGTACGGTCTTCACACGATAAAGCATACAAAGTCGTTGCGCTCGACGGATTGGACATTCCACTTTCATGTATGTGAACAAACATCGTTACAATTTCCCTTAAACGGTGGCAGCTCATAAAAACGGTTATCGATGCGTCGGCCGAATTTAACCGGCATCGGTTAATGAGCTATATTCAAACGAGAAAGTTTATCTTTCGCGTGAATCGCGCGGGTTAATCGTTTATAACATTTTAAATATCATTAAGGCTTTCGCGCACGCATTATCGACCCGTTTAAGCGATTTTCCCACAAAACTTCCACATACCTATTTAAATTATGTAAACGGCAGCTGTCAGCATTCTGTGGACGGAGTTGTGAATACCTGTAACAAAAATCATAATTTTTGCGTGTCATTCGTGTGACGAAAAGATTTGTGCCTGCCGAAATCAAAGCGGATGTAATACGTTGATCAGTGTGACAGGTGATTTCGTGAATAGCGTTGCGTTTCGTTTTATCATGTGGTTCGAAACGGCGAAGGGATTTTGAAAGCATTGAAGAATTATTTGGGCAATGGAAACACAAACGGAGCGAAAGGATCATGTATTAATTGTACAGAAATTCGTTGTATCTAAGAACCTTACAATTGCAAAATACTTAAGATAGATTTACGTGAATATAATCTTTTATAACTAACAGAAACTTTAAGATTCGATTCAGTTCAGAATTCGTTTTCGAAGAATATCCTTAAACCAATGTTTTAATATTTTTCTTACGTTATCTTGGCCATTTAATTCGACATTTCCGTATAAAAAATGTTCATTTCACTGCGAATTTGTGAACTCGCATGTTTCAAAGACGTATTACAAATTTGCTTGCTTTTCAGAAATTAACGGTAACAGTAACATAAAATCTTCTACATTCCGTAAAATTTCCGAATGCAACCGAAATTTTTATTGGGCCCACAATGATCGAAGAAATTTCACGCGTTTACTGAACACATCCGATTATATCTTTCCGATAAATCAAGGAAGACGCACGCAGATACCAAACGTCGATGCAATATTTTACGCGGGAAGGAATTACTGAAAAATTTGGTAGCGGCGATCGTCGAGGTATAATCGAATTATCAGCGATCGAATCGAGTGCAACGCGATGCAATGACGACCGCTCTCGATCCGGGAGTTACAAGGAAGTTAAGGAATTAAGACGAACGACGCGTAAACCGGTCAATTAAAACAACTTTTGCGCTTTAATGTTCCCGATACGGTCGAGACACTCTCGTGGTGCTCACACCCAGTCGTATTATCGATCGATTGGAAGCGGAACGGATGATAAAAAAGCCTGCCGAGTTCCGTGGCACGTACCAGTACGCTCCAATTGGAGAGGTTATTTCCAATGTGTCCTATATTTAGCGAATACCGATTCAAGGAAATCGTGACTCTCTTTTAATTACCGTATTACGGAGCCACGTAATTGGACCTATTTTGATAACTCTTTAAGCAAGGACTTTCGCGAAAATTGATTCGAAGGAGCATAATAAAGGCAGCATAATAAATTAGACTATTCAATTTTCTTTTATCGTTTCTGCATTTTTTAACATTCAGATCACGTTTCACTTGTTCAATGTAAATTAATTTTTTTGTAGGATAAAAGTTGTAAACAATATTGAAACAAATTCTACTCATTTATTAAGATCCTATAACCTACAGCTTCAGTAAAAACCGACTTTCTTCTTTACACTTTTTCAAAGTCTAAGCCTTAAAAACATTTTTCTTGGAATTATTTTATTAGTTTCACAATCGAAAAATTGACGGAGTTATGAGATTGATCAAAAAATGGCATAATGTTGTTTAATACATAGGTATAAAACTTAAAAGCAGCTTTTTCTCGCAACTACTTTTTCAAGGTGGCTTCCTTAAAATCTTCGACATTAATGAAGCCATCCTTATGAAATTCTGCACGCATGCAAAGTTAATATTCCTTTATAGCTGGAACCGTAATCGGGTACGCGATATCTGCAGTCACTTTTTTTTTTATGAACAAGTGAATCCATTTCTTGAGCTGGTTCCGTTATATTTTCGTTAAAGTGCCGCCATTTTTACTGTTTTCAAGGTTTTTTCTCCGTGGTTCTGACTATAACCTCGCTCATGTTTAACACGAATATTCTTGAAATTAGGGATTTTTAATGGCCCTGCTTTTTTTATTTATTAATTTCATGTTGGGTTCTGTCGAAAAAGTTGGAGTGGTTCCAGTTATGTAATTCAACCAGAATTTTAGCTTTCAAACTTTGTACTTTACGCGAAACTGCCATAAATAACTAAACAATAGTTTCTATTTCGTTGTCGCAAAAGATTTGCCCAGTTTTATTTTTTATAAACAATTGTGATATAAAAATTATATTTTTATCTAGAGAAAAAGATTGTATGAAACTATTTCTTCTGATAAAAAAAAAATTGTTTCAAGCATTGCAGTGCAATATGTAGGATTCCTAATTTTTTTCTCTTTCTTCTTTTTGATATATAAATTTAAATCGATTTACGAGTAAGAAGGTTCCGCATCACATGAGAACGGAGTATATTCGCGTGAAGTAAACGCTTGCCGGAAGCTCAAAAAAAGTGCGAGACCGTTATTTCCAAAAGTGATGATCGACAATGCGTCAACGAAGGAACCTTGAATGATTGGTTGCAAATTTGCTGCCGTTATAATCATGCGCCGCGATCCCTTTTCTCTGCTGAGAAAAACATCTGCGCTGTCGCGTTATTACACTGTTTAATTCGCCGATACGAAACGCCCGATCTCGATACAAGGTAATCTGTAATTTATGGTGCAATCGAAAGCTGATCCGTCATTCGATGCTAAGTCCGAGCTATAAAATTAATTTATATTGTAGTGCTTTTATATTCGACCAAATCCATTTCAAACACCAATTGAGTATACAAATGGCTTCAAATTGGACGCAAAAAACTTCTAACATTTCTGCATCTATATTAAAAATATAATTCAGATTACGGGCAATAAACATTTTTTCTAATTAGAAAGAAGTTCCGAATGCTTGAATTTGTTACCGAAGATACAAATTTTCTTAAAATTTTATGTTGTAAACACCTTCATACTTGTGTTTTTGGTTGTAACTTAAGTTTTAATTATTATTTCTTATTTTGGAATAATTTTGTGAAGCTATAAGCAGTAAGAATTCCTTAATCGACTTTTGTTTGTGTTTGTCTTAAAATTAGTTAAGCATTTTAATTGAATTTAGTTCGTAGTGTTTGTCTTGCAGATTAGTAATTTTTTGTAAATACTCTGCATAACTTTTTATTTCCTTACAATACTTAAATAGTATTTTAATCCTGTTTATTTTTTTTAAACACACAGCATAAAAATAGGTTTTCATTTTTTACAACGAACATAGCACGATTTGTTAAAATTTAGTAGAACCTTAATACCTGCATATTAACTTTATCTACTATTAGGTACATTCTGTAAAGCACTGGCTGCATAGTGATTCAAAATATTGCTATTTTGAATGTCTAATAAATTAAAAAAATATATTTATCAATTACTAATGTAAGTCAACTTATAAATAATGCTTATGAAAAATGTTTATCTGCTTTATCTATTTCGAATACCTATTTTTCAAAGTTTTCTCTTTCCGAACATCAAAAATCGCGATTCAAAGGAATATATATTGAATCCCGATGCAATCAATTTCTTCAATTGTGCAATTAACGTACACTTTGTCAGGTAACAAAACGTAAAAAGTATACAACCAGCTCATTCAATTTGTAAAGAAGTAGACCAGATATCAACCTTTTAATCGTATCCACCTGTTCATCGGTCGCATGTACGATCAATCGAATTTACGATGTCGACTTTCTTGGAAATGAAATCTCCTGAGGGCACCGTTGAATGAGCAATTGCCCATATCCCTTTGGAATAAGCACTTGCGACCCTTTCGGAGTCCGCCACGAATTACAGATAATCCTGTATAAGGACTTGCGAAACGGTCGTACGCATCGCTCCGAAGACGATTGATGGGTCCATGTCTCGTGAAAGGCAATGAATCAATGATTCGTCGAAATTAGGTTATTACGAGAATTGCTCTTTTTCCACGGTGCGCGATAATATACGGCGAAATTGATTTAATATAATTTCATATGCGTGTGAAGACCCACTTGTCACGGAATGCTTGAAATGTATACACATATCTCAACGTCGCATTCATTACTGGACATCGAATCAATGGTGACAGATGTTTCTTCGGTTTTTACAATGTTACAGAATTGCATGCAAATTATTTAGCATGCACTGCTGCGTGGTACAATTTTCTTAATCGATTGTTCCCATTTCTTGAATTCGAGACGTTAAGGAATTATGATATTTATCTGGCTTTTTTCTGCTACGATTGTGAACGATGATTTAAACAATTATTTTGTTTTGAGAAAGTAACAAAATTTAATTCTTTTTCCATGAAATTTTTCAGATAAATTATATTCTTACTATTATGCCTACTAAATTTAGTTTTAAATATTCAAAATTTTCAAATCTCTAATAAAATTGGCGTTTGAAATTATTTAAAAATTTACGGTGGTCTTTCATTAAATTCTTCATTTATTTCACAGCAATCCATTATTAAATACTCCTTTAATTCTGGGCAAGCTCTGTTCTTAATGTCATTTATTTGTAATTAAAGGTGTTAGCGTGTTATTCAAAGCATATTTTTTATTCTTAAATCATTTTTTATTTATATTATAAAGTAATTTTCAACACCATATGTTACTATAAACTTGATTTTCTTTCTCATATATTTTCATACGTTTCAAAATTACTCCTTTTTTCATTGGATATTGAAAGCACTAAATGACAGAAATTACTATATAATACACAATAATAAATAATATATAATTTTTCTTTAAAATATGCAATTGAATCTAATCTATTAAATGTCCAAAAAAGTATTAAAAAATTGAATTTAAAAAAAGAAATATTCTTCCTTTTACAGAAATTTCTAACTTTTATCTTTTCTTCCAAATTGTTTTTCTCTTTCAGATTTGCAAAAATGAAATTCCATACGAATTGTAGGAAAAA
The DNA here is from genome assembly GCA_030770465.2 of Perdita meconis. Taxonomy (NCBI): domain Eukaryota; kingdom Metazoa; phylum Arthropoda; class Insecta; order Hymenoptera; family Andrenidae; genus Perdita; species Perdita meconis. Next base: position 31,228,604 of record JASKOS020000001.1, on the reverse strand, counting down.
TTTATTAATTAAGATCAAGTATTAGTAAGTTAAAAGCACGTTGTATTAAATAAAAATTAGAAATTTACGAAGCTGCAATGTAGAAAATGATGTAATGTTTGAAGAAATTGTAGAAAAATGGTTAAAATGTAAGAATTGATCTAAAATTAGTATATTTACAAGATAAAAAGATGAATATGTTATTTGTGTAGAAAATTAGATGAATTTGGTACAAAAAAAATATGATAAAATTATAAATTTATTTCAATGTTAAAGAAAAAATGTAGTCATTTTAAAAAAACTGAATATTTAAGAACACGAAGAAAATAAAAACCTATTGAATGTAATTGGCTGCCTGCATCAAATAATGATAAAATGGTCATTTATGTAAGTAATTATTTCTATATTTATAGAAGAATTTTGACTAACATTCTATAGTAATACACATATAGTCTTCTCTTATTGTTCATTAAATGACAAATAAAATATATATAAAGTTCCTCCTGTACATACTAAAAGAAAACATTATCTAAGAAAAAACGCGTTTTTATTTCTAAGGATCAAGTTCGAGAACATGTCAGTCAATACAGGTGATTTTTACTATGATTTAGGCTACTAACGAGGAAGGAAGCATATCAATGGATGTCAACACCACCTGTTGATTACTCTAGTATGTGTCAAGTATGTTAAATTCACCTGTTGATTCGAGTGAATGACAGTAAAGAATACTACCAACAAAGTCTGATCTCTATTCTCTATTAGATAATCAATTTGAAATAATCTAGATAAACGGTATTAAGAATAACGATAAATGGTAAAATAAAGGATAAGATGAATCGGAAGGATATCAGGAGTTAATGATCGTGGATGATTAAATCGGAATTCAATAAGTATATTTAAAACAATCTGTTTATTCATTTTTACGCGTTGTGCAGTCGGTTTTAACAAAAACGCAGTGTCGTATTACGTCTAGACAAAAAAATGATTCTTAAACATAACAAATTAAAATTTATATAATAATCCTTCTACTTTACGAGAAAATAATTATCTCAGGTACAAAATTGAACCCTATCACAGACATCACTTAAAGCTTTATCACCTATGTACAGTGTTGAAGAGAGAAACAAAGAAACTTCAAAGGTGCCATAATAGCTTACAAATGTATCATTCTAGAAGTAAATAGATACCTCGACGAGTGCGAGGCTCAACAATATCAACATATGGAAGACAATGATTTGTCGTTTTCCCTCCCATCCGTCGCACGCCCCCTGTCTCTACCTAGGGGCGCTTCTTCACCAGGAAGGAATGGTACATCGGAGAACGTTCAAAGTCCACGTGGGACCCGAACCTCGAGTCCATCGAGTCGATCACCAGGGCCTCCAAACGGCGTTGGACGATTCCGAGGACTCGCCGGAAGAGCTGGCCACACTGACAGGACTCTGCGGCGGCGTGTACACATTCTGTGGCACGTTGACAGTGACGTTGGTGGTCGGACTGACAGCCGGGGTGGTTTTGCTCGCAGCGTTGGCAGTCGTGGACGCGCCGTTTCCCAGAGAATTCGACGAAGGTCCTTCGAGCCGTCGAAGGCAACCACCAAGGTGTCTCATGAGCTGGGCACCAGCAGCCGGGTGGACGGCGGCGGCTACAGGAGTCGACAGAAACGACGACACCTCCTGGGCGCACTGGGTGAATCCTTCCCTGAACCGATCGGCGTAGCTGTTTTCCGGGGTCAGGGTGAGTCTTCTGGCGGCTCTAAGCGTGTGGAGATGACGGACAGTCAACTCGAGGATGTCGGCCTTCTCGAGCTTCGCCACGTTCTCGCCTTCAGCCTGGAGCGCGGTCACCATGAGATCTTTGAGTTCGTCGAGGCAGCGATTGATCCTGGCGCGCCTCTTCCTCTCCAGCATCGGCTTCATGACCTTTCTGTACTGGTATGTCCTGGACACCGGCTCTTCGTACTCCATACCGCCGATCGGCGTGTAGCTGGTGTGCGGCGCCATCGTGTTGATGGAGTAAACAAACAGTTATCCTCTCACTTGTCACTTGACACAAAGCTCGAGGAGTAGATCTCGATGCGAGTCGATAGAAAAATCCACGAGGGAAACTTTCGTGGATAAAACTCGAAGCACCGTGTGTTTCGCAGACAAGTCTCGTTGCGTTCTCGGAGTGCCGAGAGTGCTAGCGACAGTTCTGAGGCTGGTGGGGGACCGACCGGCTACTTATACCTTCGACTCGTTTCCCCCACCCGACTGACCCATCTCGCTGTCCCCACCTCGAGCACCGAGTACGCTCCTCGGTAAGGAGGGGCCGGGGGGAGGGTGGAACGGAAAGGGGGAGACGCACGAGTGAACCCTGCAGCCCGTGCACAGCCAGCCAGCAGCCGGAGCGTATCGTGGGAAGCTCGCAGGCCGAACAGTTCCCACAGATCGGGGGCCTGCTGGGCCCGGCGCAGGTTCCCTCCACGCGTCTCCCCTGTGTTTGTGTGTGCGCGCTCGCGCTCGCGGCCGCCTCGACTGGGCGCGGGGGGGCCCCTTCGTCGGTGCCAGCGCGGGAGAGAACCTTTTCGTGCACACCTGCATGCTCTCCGCGCCGCGGAGAATAGGGATCCTCGATACTCGCCGCCGCGCCGCTTCTGCTTCTTCTACTATCCTCCTACCACGCCGCGACCGGAGGCCGAAGGGGGCGACGGAGCCTCGACGAAGGAAAAAAGAAGCGGCGAGCACACGCCATGTCGCGCGACCAGCACGAGGACGACCCGCGCGATCCGCTCTGATCCTCGCGCGTTCCACTCTTCCGTTTGTCCTTCTTCTCGGCTTTCCCGCCGTTTCTCTCCTTCTCCCTCGCTTAGCGAACGGTTATTACCGACACGTACGGTCGCGCGTACGACTCTGACGCGCATGGAACCCCTTATCTGATCGCATTTTTCAAGAGGCTTGTTAATTGGCCTCTTAAAATGCAGCCGTTGACGTAAAGAAGAAACCCGAGCGATAGGAAACGTGGAAATGTATGTCTTTGTAAACGTTTTCAAGTTTTTCTTCACTCTTTTGGGGAAAATTCATGCGAGGCGATGGAAACCACGCGCAATCAACTGTAAACGATGATTAATAGTTTTGGTCTATTTTCTGCTTGCATCAAGTCTGAAGAAGTGAGGAAAGGATTTAGGCATCATTCGTGTGTGAATGGTTTTTAAGAGTTTGGGAATTACGAGAAACAAATTGCTCTGATTAGTTGTAAGCACGCGTTGATTAGAAAATATATATTATAGAACTAGGAAGTGTGTTTTTTTTTAAAGGTTACTGTTCTCACTTGGGGCAGGGAAAATTTGAAAAAGTAATTAACCGATCGCTTTGAAATCTTAACGGATTGTTCTCTATTTCTGTTCTATTCCTTGACAGAAACTGGAATTACCTTTTTATGTTGAGTTTATCGTACTTTTTGCATTACAACATTGCTGAAAATTAGATAAGTTTTTGATACAAACGCTTTCAACATACGTAATTTTGTTCATCTAGGACTAGGAGGTGAAGTTATCTACGACATGTAAACATGTTTTTCTGAACATGCCATCATTGTGTTGCAAAAGAAGACATAAAGTAGAGGTAATTTTAATACTCTGAATATTGTTTTGTATTCTTTATAAGTTGGGTTGTTAAGAATATTCGACTGTTCGAATAGCAGTAGAATTCGAATTTCATATTCAAATAATTCGAATGTTCGAACATTATTCAAACAATTAAAAGTATTTGAATCTTTGAACATCATTCGAATAGTTAGAAGTGTGCAATAGTGTGCTGTTACTACGCAAAATGGATCACGTTAAATATTTGAATACTCCTAATTATTGGAATAATGCTTGAATAGTCGAATATTCTAATACTTCTAATTATTCTAATAATGTTTAAATATTCGAATACTTTGAATATTTGAAAATTGACAGCTTTAATAAGTATCATAATGGCTTGAAACGAATTTTATACTATTACATTTTGTATTCATTGAAAATTGGAAGAAGAAAATTAAAATTCAGTATTCACAATTGAAGCTTCATTTAAAAATGAATGATTTTAGTGTACTATAAAATGATCAGTTTCTGCATATGAGTTTAGTCAGTTTGATCACTCATTGTGAATGAGTAGTTAGAAACCATTAGAAACTGTAGCAGGAACAAGTATGAACAACCTAACCCAGACCTAGCATAACGAATGATTTAGCAATGCGAAGTGTGTCAATAGTCGAAGCATCGGTACATTGAAAGCTGTCAACTGACTACATAGTATCGCTGGTATCGCAGTTTTTAAGATCGTTAGCGATGAATAAAACATGTGGCGTCCTATATTTCTGGAGAAAACCTTGTGAAACATTTTTCATTGCGCATTTAGTCTCATAATGCGTCTGCGTTATATATGCTGCATTTATAGCACTTTATTCATTATATATATGTCCATTATTTTAAACATTTAACGTTGCATCCTTATTGCAGAGAACATCTCTGCGATCGCTTGTCGTACAAGAAGCACACCTACGCAAACGACCCCGAAACATTGTGATTAATAAACGTTCACGGTGTTTAACGAGCAGCTGCCAAGATTGGGGATGCGTGATTCGTTTCAAGAGAAGAAAAATGTAGCCAATTTTTCGTGACTTTCACGAAAACGCTTTCGCCGGAGGTTAATTAAAAAATTTCCATATCAGCGTGACGCATCGATCAACGGTACGTCCATTTTCCACGGGTGGCCCCCGCGTATCGGATAATTGTCCCATAACGTAGCCAATAACAAGCCTAAATTGCAAAGAGCATTTCAGTGACGCGATATTATCCTGAGCCAGTGTAGTGGTCACGAACATAATCAGAAAATGCCAAATTTGTAATCCTTTGAAAGCCCAAAATTTGAGTCAGGCCTTATTCTGCAGGTCCCAAAGTATCATTAAAATATAATTATTTATAGGAATGTTATAATTAGACTGCGGATTTTTATGCAAAATCAAATTTTTGCACACAGAAATTAAGAATGGAAGCTTGAATGGGACGATAGATTTATATATCTATAGTAAGTTTCTCTGAAATTGTAGCTACAAATATTTATGTAGTTATGAGAAAAATGCATATAAAATTTAGAAAATAATACAGGTCAAACACTTTCAACAATTATTTCGAGTATTTGCTTACTTAGTATTAATGAAATAATTTCATCTACAGAAACACATGTAAGTAATGTAAGTGGATGTTATACTTGTATTAAGGCGAAACTTATCGAAGAAAAACAATTAAAACACAAAAGTTTATGTCGCACCACAACCACCTCGTAAAAAAAGATTGCTTGCATGAACCGATACAGTGCTTCATAGATTATGTAGAGCAATTTCTGTAATTGGACCAGACTATAACTTTGTTTCTTTTACAGTGCAGAAAAATTTTGGATTATTTGACAAGCTCTTTCAGTGTGTAGTGCGATTTTTCTATAAAAGAGCATCGGCACATTTGTTAAGTATGATTATGTGTTTTTTTAAATGAAACACTATGTTGTTTCCAATTGATACACTTGTCAATTGCATTGGGCAATTGAATTGATGCACTTTTGCAAAAAATCACATTGCATGATGATATATACTAGCGGACAGAAGTATTTGGACACTTTCATATTGTTGAAAATACTTCTTTTACAAAAATGATTGAAAATTACACTTTTTACATGCTGCATTTTCTTCAAGATCATCAAAACAAAAATGTGAATCTTTTAATTAGATCATATCAAGTCTAAATGTACAGTAATGTACTTTATTAAATAATGCAAACATTTTCTCTGAACCTTTTTTCTACCTACAGAAGAATCAAAATTATCGTTCGACTTACTGAATTCACATTTGTGAGTCGTTTTCAGCTTTCATATTTAATTGTCGTCTCGTTTCCTTAATGACAATAAACAAGTAAATTTAATTTATCCTTCATAAACATTGTGAGTCACTCATAATGGTCTAAACAAATATATATTTGCAACCCTGTAATTACAATTGTGGGACAAGGGCGATGCCTATTTTTTAAATAAGAATTTTTTCACATTTTTCATTGGACATGTCAATATGTTTTAACTTGTAAAAGAATAATAAGGTATTTTTTGTTTCTTTTTTGTGTCTTCTTAAAAACAAATTCATCAAAAGTAATGTCATTATCTTTTTCACAAATTGTAATTTTTTAATCACATTTATGTATGATTAGAATATTATTAGAAAATAATTTTGTGTACTAGTGACTTTGGAGTATACTACTGTCATTTATAAAAATCTATTTTGCAAATAATGAGTCTAGGCTAAGGAATATCCTAATATTAGGAAATCGACTTTATGACAAAATGTAGAATATTTTTGTTCTTAATTTGTTGATGTCTGGGTCAATTAAGAATTCATTCAGAATTCTTAATACACCTAATGATGTAAAACAATCAGACTTTCGGATTTACAGAGAATCTGGTGTACGAATTCACCATTTGAAATATCAATAACTTGGTAGCAACCTCTAAGACATTATGAAATATAATAAAATTTTAACTAGACCTATCTTTCAGCATAAAGAATAAAATAATAAAGTGCCGCAGTAGTATTTTAGAAGTTGAATTTTCAGCATCACCATAATGGACACGTTTACTGTAGATACAGATACCTATCATCTCATTAAACTCAATCGAAGTCTACAAAGATCACATGCCGATACTCCCTTTAAGAGACTCCAAGAACTCGAACTCCCGCCGTTTTTACGAAGTCACTGTACGTCCACGATGCTTCGGTGATCCCAGGTGATTTTCCAAGCAGCGTCCAGCGACGGCGTCGTCGTCCAGCGCGCGAAACGTTGGCCAATAGCTGGACACGTACACGGCACTTGTCAGCGCGCTGGGCGCTCGGCATCTCGACATCGAATTTTCGATAAGAAACGGGTTCCTTTGAACAGTTTTTGCCCGGCGAGGAACGAGCCAGCGAGAGTCGACTCGGCTTGACCGGTTTATTGGAATCCAGGCTGCGTTGTCTGTTGGTGCATCGGCACGGCTAGACCCGCGACACTTGTTCATTCACTGGAATACCACCGACGTGGAGCACGTGTAAGCGCGTGTCGCCACCACTCCTGCCCCTGGCATTCGCCCGGTGCTCGCTGAATCACGACTTGGCGAACGGGTCGATCGTCCGCTAACCACGCCGCGTCGTGTCGTGCCGTGCCGCTGGACCAGTTTCTATTCTCCCCGATGTAGAACAATTGAAATAGCGCGAACACCGCCCCGTCCTCCTTAAAGCTGCGTTTACATTAGGCAACTTTCGTCCGGTCGAACCAATCGATCGAGCTTACATCGTGCAGTGGAACAATACGTACGAATAAAAAACGCGATATATTAGGGATTAGGGTGGTTCGTAGGTTCGTACGTTTTTTAATATATTTGTGCTTTGTGCTATTATTTGAATTACTCTTGAACTGCTTTTTGTAGTGGATTTTCGCTTCGTATTTTGATTTAAAAGACTAAGCATTTTTTAAATAAAGAATTAAATTCAATATTTTCAATATTTCTTTTCTTCACTTTTATAAAAAAGTGAAAAAATTAGAAAATTGAATACTTCTGTGTCACTACTGAATGCAGGAATTTAAATCTTCAAAAGCTTAAAAGATACTTGAATTTCTCATTCTTCTATATTAATTTATGGATTAATTAATCAAATGAAATATATGACATCAAAAAGCATTCTAAGAGCTACAAAATAACACATTATATATATAAATTCAATAGCTGTATTTATTTTAAATAATAGTATAAAGGAATATCGTGATACGGGGTCACTTTGTTTCCAATTTGTTAGGTTTTCTTATATCATAGAACAGGCTTGCAATTTAACTGAACTTCGCGGCCGATTCTCGCAGGCGACGCCTCCTTCCTCCGGCCGCGCACCTCACTCCCCGCGGCAGCCGTAGTGCTCGGCACACGTGCCAATCGCGCCTGAGGCCTACCGAGCACTTTGGCTGCCGCGGGGAGTGAGGTGCGCGGCCGGAGGAAGGAGGCGTCGCCTGCGAGAATCAGCCGCGAAGTTCAGTTAAATTGCAAGCCTGTCATAGAATAAAGTTTCACATAACTAAGTTGTTGAAAAAATTACAATATTTTTTTGTTTTTTTACTAGAATTGACAGAATATAAACATTCACATTTATCGAATCAAACGTGTTGATTTTAAGGAAACTATGAGGAAAATGATTAAAATTGGTTACTAGATGAATTTTAAAAAATTGAAAAATCAATATTTCCATGTACTGTTATATAAATAGGGTAAATTCCCCTACGTGTTTGTTTAAAAAGATGCTAATCAATTTATGACCGTATTTAAGGATGCTAATTTAATTGTTAATCTATTTATTTCCAGGTTTGAATCAGATCTAACAAGGAGGCAGTCAATCGTAGAATCAATCGTTTCCGAATTTTGGTGCAAAATAATTCCAGTTTACGGCATACTAAAAAACAAAAATTAAATATAAAAGGTGACACGTTTTTCCATTATTCCACCTTTAGTATTATATTCCGTAGTACACATTAAAGAATATTTTAATCAAGTTGAAGTCAGTAGGATTTGACATCATTAGGGTTTTAATAAAGTTAATGCGATTTTTTATCGTTCTAATTGCTGCGATGCACAGTGCGTCGATATATGGACAAAAATCGGAAAATTAAATATTTTCTAGAATGATGTTTAGCATTTAATATTTATATTTAAATATCAAGATTTAAATTTTTTATGGTTTTTATGTAACTTTACTTATTTTGTAGACTTATTTGCCTTCTTAACGTAGGTAATACTTACTTCGCGCTTCGATCGTAATTCATACGTGAAACAGTCTCTATTATTTTTTCTAATTAGACTTCAAGAATATTTGTTTATTTGGATTCCTTTTATTGGTTATGGATTCTACTACAATGAAAACGTGTGTTTAAAAGTTAGTGTTTAGATTTACGGTTTTACTGATCATTCAAAGTCTTGTTACTCCTAAGAACTAAAATTTTATTATAACTAAATTTTTAAAAAATACGTAAAAAAACGTATGCAAGTTTTTTGTATTATTTAGTTGGCTGAGCTTTGTAGTTTATGAAAATAACATTCGTTTCTGCAACTACCTGCAATTATTTGAAAAATTAAACTTCTTAAGAAGAACTTAACATATCAAGAATTGACGACAAGTTTGGTTGAATTCCGAGTTTAATTTACCAGAAATCTTAAAAATTTCACAAAATGTTCGTTAATAGAAAAGCTTTCTACATATAATAGCGACAGACCTAAAAAATCATTTGAAGAATCTTCAGGAAAGCCTAAGAAACGTAATATTAATTTTGTTCATATTCTCATACCACTTGACGCAATTATCTCGATTTTTTAGGCATTCCTGATTAACTCATAACAAAGTTGTTGTAACAAAAATTAATTAGTAATCATGTGATAACAAATTGCAATAGAAAAAATTGTTATGAGATTTTTTGTTTAATAAAAAATTAAGGTCACCGTAATTTGTTTAAATGAAATTTTAATTTTTTTTACTGTTCGATGTATCTTTGTATCTTCTTTAAAAAACTATTAGGGATATTCGGTCGAAAATGGATTAGTTCAAAAGTTATGAATTTTGTCCTGAATACTCATGTATTCGACGCACTGTGCGATGGTTAATCAGTTGCATGCTGTATGCGGATTTAGTATGTAAGTGTGCTACACATATTGCAAAGATTCATGAAAAATATTGGACAATAAATGTTGAATGATAAGGTTTTAAACTTCTAATTGAACGACTTTAGGTTGCCTAAAACCAAACGTTGCCTAACGTAAATGCAGCTTAATACTTGCGTTGCCGTTCCGAAGAAGATTATCACTGCTGAAGGTTGATGTTGAATCTCCTAGGACTCAGATTTCTCGTTCTAATCTAAGCCAGATTCATATTCAAATGCATATACATATAGTGAACTAACAATAAGCTGATACTAGTGATGGGATATGGGATTAGTTATGGTGATACTCAAGTAAGTACTCAATGAGTACTACTCATTGTCGGTGACAAGCATCGAAAAACATCGAAATCTCAGATAATCAGGCTCAATTTTAGATTTTCTTTTAAGTAAAATTCAATTTCAGTTGTGAACAAATACAGTTGTGGATTGTTTGGTATTGGTAACAGTTTGTCTTCATCTGCTTGTCAGATTGTATCTTTTTTTGTTTAAGAAATAGCTTAGCTGTTGATTATAGATCTATTGCAAATTTTTATGCAAACTTAAATATTTACAGACATAAATAAAGAATTGCGGATTGAATTAGAGTAGATCTTATTTTCTACGTAAACCTTATTATTATATTCTTAATATTTTGTATACTTTGACATCTGTGAAGCACCATGTAGATTTTTGATCATTTAAATTTGTTTTAAATAAATCAAAATCCATAGTCTAATTGTGAAGATTAGTGATTGACAGTAATGTCATTTTAATTTCTATGTTAGCTTTCGAAATAAGTGTAAATCCGATGTGTTTAGATAAATAGTAATATGTATACGGATACTATAGCAGGGTATATTATGGGCGACATGTACACCTCCTAATTTAAATGTTGAAGTTTCCATTAAGTGATTTTGGAAATGTGTGACACTATCACGTGACAGTTATTCCATTTCTATCTATGAAAGCTGGGTGTTACGGATTTAAAGATTATTTTAACGATTCCATTTTTAACAACAAGATTTTGATATTTAGAGGCATTCACGATGTGTCGAGATAGTAAACTAAAGCACTCATAAAAGAAGCCGAAATTCTTTTCTTCTCGCTATATCATAGAGACGATATTACACAACATACTAAAGAATTCGAAGGGAATTATACCCTTCATATCTTATCACAGGGAGTATTATTTTAATAGCTCAACATCAAACTCTGAAGTAGATTTACGTGTCAATCAAGAATTCATCCATCGCCTTTCCTTTCATTATTATTGTAAAGTCCATACTAGGTTTTCACTTTTACTTTATTTCTTTCTTTAGTCAATTTTCGATGTCCTAGCGTTGCTGTAGTCAAGAACTGATGCGCATTAAATTTTGAAATAAGAAAAGAACTTATTTTGAATAAAACAAAAGCTTAGTTTGTTAGAAATTATATGGATATTTTGGAGCACAAAGCATGCTTCTACAAACATTGCAATTATTTGCTGGTAATAGTAATAAGAGTAAGATATTTTAAATAAGTTATTTTAATCTAAACATCCAAGATGCAAGAACATATTTTATGACATAGACTATCGTGGAAGTTAATATGTATTGCTCCAGTACACGAGTAGCGCAGATATTTGAGAGCAGAAGCTACTGAAATGACAGCGTTTAACCCTCAGTCAGATGGCGAACACGAGTCACTTGAGACCTAGGTCAAGAGTAATCCGGCTTCGTCTCTATGTATAGGCTCTGCTTTGTACGGTAAAGCACTCACGTTTATAAGAAACCTCGTATCATGGAAATGCATCAAAAAGGTTGCTAAAGCAAAATACAGATCATAAAAATCGTTTTATTACTGCTCTAAATACAGTGTTACTTGAAATAATCATTGAACCGCAGGAGATGGAAGAAAACACGAAATTTCTTTGAATAATAAAGATTTTTGCAAAAAAAAGTGATAGTAATTATAAGTAACACATTAATTACGATTTTTGTAATTATATTTTTTCCTTTTTAGCGATTAGTATGAATAGATTCAATTTAGATGAATTTGTGATTCTATAAGAATAGTTCTATCAAAATTATTTCCCTACTAGACGGGAATAGTTAAAAAATACAAAACAATTTTAAGATACTTATCGCTATTCATTCTAACATAAAAAGACATTCTTTTGCATTCTATATGATCTTCGTGTGGGATATCATATATTTAATTTGAATGAACACTGTACTTTACCTTGAAATGAACAAAACTGTAATCTTAATATGCGTGGTCGATAACGCGCCATATTCTTGAGTGGAGACCGATGCACAAAACTTAAAGAAGTTTGCACTACGCCAAACATCAAAAAAACAATCATATCACTTTACAAGTCTGAGAACAAAAATTTCTATTTTCCTGTACAAGATATTGTTAAAATAATAAAAAAATATATAAACACAGCAAAAAAACTAATAGTGTACAGTATATTCAACTGTGCTCATACATGAAAAGTCTTCCATTACGATTTAATGGGAAGAAATACCGTAAAAAGAAATATCGTCTTACATCTTTGATTTACTTTATCATGCAAATCGGCTCGGAGCAAAAACGAGCAAATCTCCGAGAAACTTTTTGTCTCAGTTTATCCCGCCCATCCCATGTATTTGCAGAAATCCACGGGACTATGAACCGACCCGTCACGAACCAATCTCGTCGGAATAATTCTTCACGAACGCTGAACCGATCCTTTCGGACACATCGAAAAGGATACGTGTCTAGCATCCAGCAGTCCAGGGCTAATCGCGCTGGCGTTTCACCATTCGTTGGCTTCTGGCCCAAATCAGATTAAATTTAACGAACACCACGCTCGGCGACGCTCGCACGGCATTAGAAAAGGATTCCCCGGCGATGATCCGTCGCAACCGGTTTCCAGGTTGCCGCGATCGGGCTTCTCGGCAGCCGATTTTTCGAATTAAGCGTACGATCTTAATGACCCGCCCATCCCCGATCCCAGGCAGGACAGGTTTCGCTTGCGGGACTTAACGAGGTGTTTAGCCCTTTTGGAAGCCGGTAGGCCAAACAAGGGTCCCAGTGGGCCGGTCGAGTATTTACGACGCATTAGCTCTAAACGCGAAAGCTGGCCAACAAAGGCGATCGCGCGGCGGCGAGATCGGTCCGATGTGTCGCGGTCGGTTAAAGAATTCGCTCGTTTCGGTATACCGACGCCTTAACTGCCGATCGGCACCGCTTTACGACCCCCTCTACGATCGCCGCTAGGAACAGCGTGTCGCGGGGCAGTCTCGAAATTGTTAACAGCCCGAACAGGACCGCCTGATGTCTCTTTAAGCAACGACACCGCCGATAGGATCGATTCGGGGCCCCTTTCACGGGGACCGCCTGTTTGCGAAACCGCTGATTAGCCGGGAGGCAGGAACCGATCTATTGCGCGAGCGGGTTTCCGATACCAAATTTATTTATATGGTGTTATAACTATGGTCGAAGGCGGTATGCGCTTCTTGTTATAACGTGTTGGCTATGAGACTTAGTCGGTAGATTTTTTACCCCGACCTTCGTTGTCACCGTTAATAAAGCTCAGGAAGAAATAGGTTCCAAAAATCGCTGGATAGGTGAGATAGGATTGAGACATTTGCATCGCCGATGCGAGAAGTGTCGATTATTTTTGCGACGTGAGAAGTTGATATGCTGAAGTAAATGGAACCTTTAGGAAATGAGGTAAGTTCTCAAGATTAAAGTTTTATGTTGTTGTCACGCTGAATGTTTTTTTTTTAAATCAACCGTTGCGCGTTCTTCGGTTCCTTTTTTATTCAATTACGTGTTCTATTTTCTGTAACAGTTTGTCTAATTCTTAAATTAATCTGAGGTAATTGTTATTACTCTCTCTTTGCTATTTCTTGACGTCGCGTCAAAAGTTCGCTATTTGCATTGGCAGTGATCTGATGATGATAAAAATGATAATACATCAGGATTGTTGAGAGGAACGCACTAGGGTTAATTATTTAATATGATTCATTATCGACTCTGAAGTTACGTATATTAATAATGTGTTGAGTCTATAAGGTAGTATTCCCCTACTATTTTATCCAAAAAGAGAAATCGAATTAGAATTTGTTACTTATCTGAAAGTTAAGAGAAGTTGTAAAAAATTATGGTAACTGTATTGCTAAATGTATAATTTCAACATGTGTTAATAACCAAGAATGATATTAATAATCTAATAAATCTTAAAGTTAAGATTCACAAATTATATACGTCTTGGATTAACAATGCACTGTTAAATTTGAATATATTTTTTATATAAAGTAATATTTAAAAGAATTGAAAGTTTACCAAGTTAATTCACATAAATTGCAAGTAATTTAAATACTGTGAACACTCGATTATTTTTCTTTTTAAAATAAATTCAGAATGTATTAATGTAAACTCAGCTACTTTTGTTATAATTTGACTATTTACTTCTATAGTTCTACTGACTTTTATACGTATGTGCAATGTTTAATACATTTTCTACACTAAGATTGTGCGTTCAGTTTTTTAGAAAGTGCAATACTCAAAAATTTTACTACTTTATTATTGTACTAACTTTACCTATTTCTTTTTTTTTTTATTTTATTGTCTACTAACAACATATTTCAAAACAACACAATAATTACCATTACATACTTCTTTAAATTTTTTTTCAGAACTTCATCTTTTCAGCTTTCCATCATAATTTGCTCCGTAACAAATTTTGTTAGTAATTATTAATATATTTAGAATACTAACAATACTTCTGAATGTGTGAATAATGTAATTAATATCAAAATGTTTTTTCTCTAATAAGAAACTTTTATATTATATCACTGTATTTATATCAATATGTAGGTATAAGGCATTTCGGTTATGCGGATCCTATAAATAATTTATTAACAAAAAATATACTGGAAGGTATATTAGTATTGTAAAAAAAACTTCTAAGTTGATTGAAAAACCTTAATTATGTACATTTAGAGTACATATCTTTCAAAGTATATTATTTGCAAAATAGTTTTCACTTTTCAGAGAGCATTAATCATTTAAATGCAATAACAATTACTTCAGCTGTGAATTGATTATTTGCCAAAAAATACACATGAATATGAAATACTAAAAAGAACCATATACTTATCTTTAATAAATGTTATATTGGAACAGTCAACTTATATAGTCAATCAAACAAATAAAATGATTACAATAAATAGAAGTTAATATTATAAGACTACTTTCAACCTACTAAACAAATTGTTATTCTAGAGATACAACAAAGTTTCGTAAAGATTGTACAATTACCTTTTAAATCTCTTATCCAGGAGAAAGTACTATTTCAACAACTGACAGGAACAGGTTGAAGAACACTATGAAATGTAAGAAAACTTTTGACTATGTAGCATCAAAGAATAAACAACTGTCACATATCACAAATAATCCTGCTCATAATACACAGTGGAACGAACAATAAAATAGAAGATGAGCGTTGAACTATCTACTCAACTATCGAGGCGGACGACTATCTCGCTCTCTATTATCTATGACACGCGGCGTCTTCGATACAATTGTGCCGGAGCCGCCACAATATATTTTCGCGTCCGTTTTGGCATTGTGCCGGACTTCACCGTTACGCTGAAATAATTTCGTCAGACTATTCTGATGTGTCATCTATTTATGATTGATGCGTAATGTATCAATGGCCATCTCGTTTAATGTCCGAGTTGTGGATTTAATTTTAGCCGACGAAATATTATCGTTGGATATTAAATCAGTACTGTTTAAAATTAAGGATCGATGATAAACGGCGAGCTTTAAATAAAATTATAATGCTATGGATGCATGACATTTTCTGTATTAATTAAATAATCTTTCGGTGTCTCTGATCGAGTGTCAATGAGATATATTATGTTGAAACTAACAATGAAATTGGGTTAGGTATATAATAGAAGCCCTGGACTGTGATTCACCTATTGCATTTTAACCCATTTAAGACCAACTGTTTTCTTCTATAAAATATTGCATTTTGCTTTTTATAATTGTATTGTTCACGTTAAACTGACTGTATTCATATCTTTAATATTTCTATGAGATTATTGGAATTAGCTTTGGTTTGCTTTCATATAATTTAATCCTTATAGGAAAGTCATAGGCCACCAAAAAACAAATTAAAAAAAAAAAAATATGAAGGTAGAAGTAAAATTCAGTTCATCTAATTATTGTTTTAGTCCGCGCAAAAACATATCGCAAGAATTTGGGATATTATTTACAATATCCTGTACAGTATTAATCCAAATGAATTACCTTAAATTGTAATTATGGGATAATATGTATGATATTGACTATATTTTCTAATATTCTAATTTCTAGCAACAAATTTCATAAATAGTCAGAAAAAAGTGTTATGTACTTTACTTATTTAAAATAAGGAAAGAAATTAAAAATAAAGTTATGAACAAATTATTCTCTACATCCTTTAATTATAATTATGTTTCGTTAATATTCATTTGCATTCTGTTGGATGATACATTTAGTAACAACCTTAGTTTGTGTTACTTTGAGCCACTAAAAAAAGAAGAAAATGATTTTAAATTCTTAGAATAAGTAAAACATTGAATTTTAGAAATAGGATAAATATAAACACGAGTAGCACTAATATCTGTGAATGTAGTGGAATTTCTATTATATCTCTCAACTGATGTGGCTAAAACACTATTTGAGTGATACATAAAATCACTAATAGTTGCATGAGTTTTTATTTCGACTTTTAACCATTGTTTGTTTTGTAAATAAATGCAATCAGCTTCAAAATGCTCATATGATAAAAAAGAATGTGCTATGTTATCCTCATCTGAAAGTGTTAACATTTAACTGCATATTCAACATACAACATAAGTTAACGAAAATGAAATGGCAACATAAAAGTTTTGAAATTGGGTTGAGAAGGGTTATCTCAGTCTCCATGTTTATTACACCTGACGGCACTAAATTACTATAGAGATTACCATCTCCTTGTCCTTTGTACTTTATTTATTAGTTTATGCGTTCTCCGCTTTCTGACAATTTTCCAAGCAACGCTGCAATACCTCGCAGTTTTAAGGAGAGCTAAAAGTAAATTATTTAATGTCTTCTTTTCAGAATTTCTTAATCTTACATATGTTGCATATATTTTCATTATTCAACTGTGTTATATATGCTGTACGTCTTGCAAGCCCTTGCCTTATCTTTTCTTTCGACACTCACTATATTATTAACGGTATTTATTACGTCATTCGAAGATTGATATCGTAATGCTTAGGTATTAGTATCAGTAGTACATACCTATTGCAAAAATATGTGGCTCTAAATTCTCAAAATAGATTCACGTCTATCAATACCAACAATTTTTATTATTCAACAGACCGTAGATTTTTAATCAAATTGATATTTGTAGAATGGTAGATAAAACATTGCAATTTGATTTTTAATATACACGAGATTCTGCAAAAGTTGCAAACAATTTTTCAATTTTATCACATATTTCTGCATTACTAAAAACATCTTTGCAGAATGTATGCATATCTACAGTCAATTAACCACATTACTATTAAACGTGTGGATATTTCCACAGTTTGCATTTTTAATACTGCATACATTTCAAAATTCTACATTTGTGTCCATAAAACTTGTCTCCTGCAACTACGAAGATATATAAATCACCGAAATTCAACCGGAAAATTGGAAAGTAGTGCGCAAACGCTGTGTACACAGTGCTGCGATAAAATCACCGAGCAATTCACCAGGGTTATCAATAGCATCGATAAACGGTACGCAGATAATGATATCGGTCCGCTAATTAGCACTGCACGCTCGTCCTTTAAAGTACGAAAGTTATGAAGGCTCCTTCGGCGTACGATATTCCCAAATTTCTCGGTAACGTAACGACGTGTACGGTTACAGTATACAACATTTTATGTTTTTTAACCGCGCATCGAGAAATAAAAATTTACGAACTCGACGGATCGTAGGTATACGTGAACCGGTAATTAAACGAAGTAGGTGATGTCATGAAGGGGGGAACGAGCCGCCGGGAGCCCGATCGACTGATTATAACTTTATAAAATGACAAGTAATTGTACGAAAGCGTATTCGAGGTTCGCGCGTTTATCAACGTGGTCCAAGTGATTCCCCAAAAGATTGCTCAATTTTCCGAAATTACCGAATTATTATATTTACCGATTCAACGATCGCCGGAATCCGTGCCTCGTATCGCAGGTCGATAGCCGAAAAGCGAACGGCTCGTCGACGAGTACACGATGGACGCGTACTCGTGATTCACTTTCAACGGCAGGTACAAGACGCAATTTCGATCAACGACTCTTCAGTGGAAATGTTAAATATTCCCAGAGCGATAAACGCGATCTTTTCCCTCGACCGATGAGGTATAATGTTCCCGACTTCGAAAATGAAACATTAGCATGTGTATGCGCCAGAAGGGACCGGGCAGAATAATTACACTGATTGGTCGTCCGAGCCGGATGCGAGGCTGGGTACGTGTACACGCGCGAGCGCGCGCGCACGCACGCGACCGTGTGCCTGTTAAACTGAACGAAACGAGCATTATCCGCGCTGGCACGTCGCTATCATCGGAACACCGGTTGCGTTATTATTAATCGCGTTAACGACATTGATACTTGACTCGACCGCGGCAACCTGACGGCCGAGCGGACTCGACCGGTTCATTGCTAACCTTCGTGCGGATGCTTCGATTCACGAATGCTTGCGTATATGTAAACGTATAACAAGTCAGAGAATAGCTTGCGAATTAACACAGATACATTGACAATATAACGAGTTGCAACACTTGACATGTGTTTGAAAAGAGAGGTTGAAGTTATTAAATACGAATGTGTCTGTGTTGTAATGTAAGATACTGTTTATGAGGTGCTTTTCAAGCGACACGATCGGAAGAGATGCCAGGAATGGCCTAATTTTAGTAGATATTGAAAAAAAATAGTGATTCAAGTAGACATGCCTAAAAAAACTTGTTTTTGAATTTATATTTTTATTTCTTCATTTTATAGAGAAATCGCTTGTTGTGTTATCAATCTAATATTTGCAATAAAAGTGTTTTTTGCATGTAAAAAAAATATTTCATAGTTCTGTTCATTTACTAGTGATACAGATTATGAATAGAATTTTTATCATTTTATAATTGAATAAGTTACTACATATAACCAACTTTTTTTTTTAATTTGTACATTTCTTTGTGCAAAGCGTTTGAATTTTGTTTATGAAACAATTATTTCGAAGCAAAACCTTAATACAAATATAGGAACCAAGTAAACCGTCTACTGGTTTGCTTAACGTATCATAATTGAAATATTGAATGGAAAACAGGCACATATGCCAAAATGCCATTTCAGGAAAATCAATCTTCAACTTTTCATTGCGGCATTATTAAACCCTGCTACAGCCTTCGGGTTTTTTTGACCCAATCATGCAGCTTATTTTAGTCAGGAAATAATTCAATTTTAAGAAGAATGTAAGGATATTAGTGTTACTATCAACTTTTATTGTTATGGACCGTTCCATCCAAATTTCGTAGTGTCTATGAATAATTATGTGGTAACAATTAATGTTCTTATTAATTCTTGTAAGAAGAACTTAGCAGGGTTAATGAAAAATAATGCAATTAGGTTCAGGAATTATAATTCAATGTAACTGCATTATATTTCATTAATTAATGCTATGATGAAAACTTTGAAATCGATTTTTTTTAAATGTGATGTTGGCCTATGTGCCATTTTGTCATCCAACCCCGCCAAACGTGTAATTATTTACACATTGAGTCTATTTGACCCGATACTCTGTTTTAGTTTTTTATACAACTGCTCTAATTTTACGAAAAATATATGGAAGTCAGTATTAATATTCACGTTTGTTGTACATTAACATAGTGTCAAAATTTCATTAGTTACATTTATAATGATGTGCTAATAATTCAAGTAATAAATCGGAACTTTTAAGAGAAGATTAGTAGGATTAAATACTTTAAAATATTTGGATTCACAGAAATTCTAATTCAAATAGAAGACAGTAAATATTTAAAATTATTTTTAAAAATAAATATATTTCATATTTATAGTACTCTTTCAATTTCTTATGCTTTTTTTTTTGTAAGTTAGAGAGAAGAAATATTTTTAACAGTTGAGTAATGTGCTTATTGTACATTTTACCGTAATACCGTTATGTAACTGTACAAAAAAGTTTATTTATCAATTTAAATATTAGAATTTATTCAACTCACTACTTTTTAAAAACACAAGACTGAAGCGAGATTACTCACCTCTTTGGCGCCACTCGAGATTGTACTATCACTGACTATTTAATAACCAATATGACACTGAACGCGTTGAAGGTTTTTTCATTTCATTTCATTTTTCACTTTAAAACTGATTTACTTAATCCCTTATCCGATAAAACTTAATCCCTTTAATTCAATAATTGAGAAAATACATGGAGAAACTATTAAGAAGTACATTTTTTAAGATTTAAGTTTTTAAAAACTGTTTAACAGTGCTCAAGTTCAAAAGGATTTATTAAATATAGTGACTCGTGTTAAAATGGGGACACGTTAACATTGAAGAAATTATAACTTGTTCAAAAAACCGTGAGAGTCACAGATCAAAAATAGTCATCTTGAAAATTTTTCCGAAA
This sequence comes from Perdita meconis, assembly GCA_030770465.2. NCBI lineage: Eukaryota > Metazoa > Arthropoda > Insecta > Hymenoptera > Andrenidae > Perdita > Perdita meconis. The sequence continues at coordinate 31,208,227 of JASKOS020000001.1, read as the reverse complement.
TAAAACATTCAGAAGTTTAATTTTATTTAGATAGTCCTTAAATATCACAGAAATTAATCGAAAAGTAAGATCAATCAATATCAATTGTTAATTATTCCAGTGAGGAATAATCCTTATGAATGACTATGATTTTTCAAACACCAGTAGTTATTATCGATGACGACAATCGTTACTGCTTGCACATAATGACTTTCAATGATAAAAATTATTTTTGGGTAAATATAACCGGTATCGATGACGGAGATTGTTTTTAGTTACCCATAACGATTATTAATGAAGGGAGTTTTGTTTTGGTCACTTTCGACCATCTATAATTTTTATCGATACACATTAATTACCAGCAATGTTAATAAAATTTGACGATGGTCGAAAGTAACCAAAACAAAACTCCCGGCGTCTATAACGGTTACCGGTAACCATAAAAAATTCCCCGCCCTCGATACTGCTTAACGGCCTGCAAAAAAATCCCTGTCCTTGATAATGGTTATTCGTAAGGAAAAAAGAATCTCGTCATCGATTATGGTTATAACTAGACTGTGGATTTTATACGCTTATGGCAAGACTAAGTGTGCATAAAATTTACCAGATTGTTAACACATGCCAAAATATACAAAATATGAAAAATATAATTTAGTTACAATGTTTAAAAAGTAAGATATACTTTTCTTCATTATAAACATTTGGTTTAACATAAAAATCCCCAGTCTAATTATAAGTAATATTTAAACAAGAATACCAATTCTTAGTCCAGAAGTGTAACAATTTAGACTATAACAATTATTACAGTGTCTGCAATAATAATTTTATAATGATTAAAATAAATTGAATAGTAATTCTCAGAAACACCGACGCGACCGGATATTAATGCACTCGGCTGCGCTTCGCGCGAACGCAACCTCACCTAGCACAGCCGACGCGCATAGAACAACCCAAAAAGAGTTACCTGGCGGAGCCAATCAATATCGTCCAGCGTAGTACGCGAGCGAGCCAGCGAACCGTGTAGTCCCTCCGAAAAAGCCAGCAACGCGGATCGAAGCTCTCCCCCGACGCAGAAACCTAGGCGATCCGGTCGGAGGCGCGGAATCACGGGAGAGACGGTGGAAGAAGGCGATTCAGCGATGCTAATTCGGAACGTGCCGGTGTGTAAAACGCTTCCGCGGCGTTCCGCGTCTCCCTCTTCCCATCCTGATTCGCGAGCACAGCCGTCGTGTCGGACGACGCTTCGTCCCGTGTTCCCGTTCGACCCGTGGCGTCTCGTCGATCCGAGCGTCCCTCTCCGTCGCGCGAACCCCCGATAAGGATCACCGGTGATCCTCGCCGAGTAGAATGGGTCCGCCTCGCCTTCGAAATTCCTCGCCGGTACGCTGTTGGCTCGTGCTACGAGAAACGTGGGAAGATTCTCAGGCGTGGAAGCCGTTCGTGCCCCCACCGAGCGCGAGCGAGCACACGATGCGACGGCTGCGTGGCCTGCATGAACGTCCGTCGGGGCACACGTATCGGCGCGCACACACACGCACACGGATGCCAGCTTTTATGTGGGAATACAGAGGCGTCGGTACGCTCTCCTCTCCTATCGCATTGTGCACCGAGCTGTGAGTCCTCTTTGTGCGGCAGAGGAGCCAACCTGGCCTGTAATGTAACCTTAGCGTGGCCCCATTGCCGCTTGTTGTGCGCATAATACGAGACTATTGTACCGAGCACGGGCCATATTGTTGCCCACATCTTCGGTCGGCACCCTGCCACGCCGACGATCATTCCCCCTTTCCTTATTTCTTCCTTGCCCTCATCGCTCGCCTATCCCTTTTCGGGCGAACCTCGTGCTCCGTCACATCGTACCTTTCTGTCCTGCTGTATCCTTCCTCCTTGGCCCTGACTAGTGTCTCCGTGGCTCAAGGGGGAGCACTCCGATTTCGGCGGGAACTTGCGTGTCAGTGATGAGACCAATCCTTCGCTTTGGAGCGCGGAGGTTGTGTTGCCGCAGTTGAGTAGAATACAGGATGTTTACAAATTTCTACTGTTTTAAATAGGATTATGAATGTTTTTCTAATTACAGTTCTCACTGTGGAAGCTTTCGGGTGTAAGCCGTGTCCTAGAGGAAATATTTTTCCGACGTTTCGTTAGCATTGCAGCTAACTTCTTCAGGGGATCGAAAGATACAATGAAACTGGTGTGTGTCTGGTACGGTGCATTTTTAAATGTACCGAGTATATCTACTGTGAGAGTATACAGGGTGTTTGGGATAGTATTGCAAAGATTTAAAAAAAAATGGTTGAGTTTTGGATCCAAGTCATATAGAAGCTTTTTATTTGTTTTTGCGTGATCTATCACCCCTCCAAATCTTTGCAATACTATCCTAAACACCCTGTATATTTTTTTTCTTTGTATTTAAAGTCGCACCAACTGCAGGGTTATTAGCGGCTATGTATAGTTTGCTTCTTGCATTACACAATTCTCCTCAGTAAGTTGACGGCTTTTAGAAATTCGATGAGGTTTTCCATTTTGTCCAGTTTCAAGTTGTCCTTTATTGATGATCCGACTTTGTATTTTGCTCTGTGGTTTATTATTTTAGAGTATATTAGAGTATATTATTTTTGTAGAAGAGTTGATTTTGTTTTGTTAAAGAGGATGATTCTCTGTATTTCACCGTGCTGTCGAATTGGAGACACATTCGCGCGTTACATTGTTTTCATTTTCGAATGGATCACTCGATCGAAACACGTGTTCGACTTTATACTTTATACTCGAACCTTTTGTTTAATTTCTCTATATCATTGCATTAAATCTCAAGATGTAGAATAGAACAAAGTGTACAGTTATTTAGAATTCTGTTTCACCGTATCCCTTCACATCTAGGACATGGCTTACACCCGAAAGCTTTAACAATGAGAACTGTATGACGCCGGGCTGTGAAAGCCTCAAATCTCTGCTTTTTCTAGTTGTTTTTATATGGATCGTCAGAAATTTGAATACTCCGCATCATTACTGGAAGCAGGATTTTAAAGCTTCAAAACTTTCAAGACTACTTGAATTTTTTATTTATTTTTTTTTTTTTTTTTAATATGACATCAAAAAGTACTTCAAAGGCTACAAAATGACATATTACACATATAAATTTAGTAGCTTTATTCATTTAAAATAATAGCATAAAAGAATATTGTGAACCAAGGGTTACTTTGCACCTATTTTTCGGATTTTCGTACATCGTATAATAAAAATTCGTATTCAAATAGTTGCAAAAATGAAGCTATGTAAACCATAATTGGCCTGAAATCAGTTATCTAATGTTTAGCTTTAGACGTTGAAGTAGAGAAGATAGTGTCAAAAAAGATTAAGATTGAGATCTACGTTCTTCTACCAGCTTCGTTTACTTTCTCCCCTAATATCAGTTATGAATATCTTTTTTGTTTTCATCGTCGCATTCATTCAAGATCACTTGATAATAGTATTTTGAATTTTCCTTTTATTGTTATTGTCTATTGTTCTTTCATTATATGGAAATAAAAATATGCTCATTTAAAAAATGTAAATTAACCTTGGATACTTTGAAAGAAAAATTAGTTTATTTGTGTAATCAAAATCTACAGAAAGATCAATTTTAAAAAGTTCTTCAATTTTTTCGTATTGTTTACTGTATAGCAGTTATTTCAAACAGTAGAAATTTGTAAACACCCTGTATACTGGTTCCTTTTTTGTTTTTCTATGAATTATTGTGTTTATGTTTTTATTTATTTAAGGAGTGAAATGTATATATGTGTACGATACAGTATAATGCTCTTACTAATATTGTGGACTTATAGTTTTTTGTTATTTAGTGGCTCCAAATAGTCAAGTTAAAGCTGTTGATCCCTTTTTGTTAATAATGAACGATCTCATATTTTAAGTAACAAGTCAATTTGTTTGTCATTACAATAGATAATGTTGCAAATTATACATATTTTAACGGTAAAAAAACAGTGGAAAAATAATCGCAAGTAGAAATATTGTAATATAATAAAAATATGAACCTTTTAAGTAGATCAAATCGGACATCCAAATATTTATTTTTAACTCTGTTATTAGAAAAATGTGCTACATGGAAGAATCCTGCTGCAAGAATGAATTCAACCATTCGTAGCAAGCGTTTTCAGTTGAATTTTCAAATGATAATAATTAAAAAACAAATCCGCGGAGTCTATTTCGTCATTTTGTATTTTCTTCTTATTTTAACGTCTAAAGTGGTCCTTAAAATTTTTGTTCACTTGTTGTCGATTAGTCTGTATATTCCTTTCAACAAAATCTTATCCTCAAACAAAATCCCCAAAATAATATCCTTTTCAACAAATTATACTTTGATATATTATGCAAGACGTGAAGGGTTACTGCGTTGCATTCATTTCGTTTTCTGCATAACTTTACTGTTATGTGATTTGGAATTCGTAGCGCTCTTCTCGGTGCTTCAATTCTTTGGCGAGCAGTATACAATGGCACTTGCTGCCAACGAGCTATAGGATGAGGCATATTTTGGCACCAGTCATACGATAACTTATTTTTATCTCCTCAGAGTGAAAGTCAATAAAAATGAGAGAATAATTCAACAGAATAGATAAAACACTGATCAATGTTCATCAAAAACTAGTTTTCTATTATATTCAGTTTTTCCAATTTAGCAACGTCCTTTCCGCAAGTTCATATTCTATTGTTAACTAATGTTATTGAAGAGTTTTAAACTAGAATTGGTAAGGTAGTCACGCAACAGCCAGAGAGCATGTTACATATCACGAATCTGAAAAGACTTAAATTTCACTGGAACCTTTGCCAAATAACGAAACGCTTGTTATATTGTAGTATGGAAGGCGAAACTTGATATGTTCTGTTCTAATTTGATATATCTCGACTCTTCCACGATTTTCGGATTTTTTCTTTCTCAAACGTCGATGTTATTTTATCCAATAACTGTGTTCATTTTGTGAAAAATTTATTTGTAACAATTCTGCAAGATGAAATTTTTTAAAGTTTCAGATTATAGATTAAAATGAGCGAAATATTTTTATTTGTAACCTTCAAACCTGTAGAATATACTAGAAAAAAAATATATTTAAGTCGAAAAACTGTCTCTCAGTTAGAAGAAAGTGGCCCTTGAATAGAACACTATACATTTAGTTTAAACATGATTCTGTTTTTAAAATTGGTAGAAAAAAATCTTGAAAGATTATGTATTGATTTAATTTTTTTTAATATGTTACAATTTTCTAAAATTGATATTTTTGAAAAAACCCATAAGAGGAAGGAAAAAATACGGTCTAAATTTGAAGTATTACCATTTTATCAAAAACGATTGTTCTTGTCTTCTTTAAAAGTTACAAGATCCTTGGAAAATTTTGTATCCCTTAAAGATCTGGTATAGCTTTTTCTAATTTAGATTCTTTAGTGCTATGCTGAATTAAAATAAAAAAATTAAATTTCCATAAAATACTATTTTTAAGTCATCTTTAATGAAAAGTCAAAACTTATAAAATTATCCTCATTATCTACTTTATAATAATATGACAATAATAAGAGGCATTATAAATAAACTTCTTAAAAGAAACGTAGTGGCGTTAATAATAAAATCACAAAACTAGTTCCAAATCATTTTGTATACTCTATAGAAGTGCAATATTTTTTAAAACTCTGAACGTAAACGTTATTTATTACCTCCAGTACAACAGTGAAAATTGCCCAATAGACAACTGCTGTTAATTACGAGAGAATTAAATTTGTCAGAGGTATAAAAGATATCGTTTAGTAATTATCAAATAATTAATAATCGTTTTCATCGAGAGATAAAAATTATGAAGTTCAGAGTCACATGTTCCAATTGCATTTACATATTTTGTCATGCGAGAGAATCCTCGAAGAAGTAAAGTGGATCTGGCAATTTCGCAAAAGATAAGAAAATATTTAATACCCATACGCATGGGTAAAAATACGATTCGTGCTACCAATAATTGATATCGTGTAATAGACGCGATCAAAGGCTACCGACTACCGACACCGATCGTTGAAGCATTCGCTTCTGAATTCAGGAATGTCGCTCTGCTTGCATAGAAGTAAAAAATGTGATAAGTAGAGACCAAACGTAGAACGACAGGATATTATTAAGGCAGGATGTTTTCATTTGGACATTTTGTCTTTGACATACGAGCGACATTCCATTTCCATAAATATTACTGAAGGTTTATTACGATTTTCGCTTGAAGGGGGTTTGATTAGTTGCGCGTTACTTTCAACTGTTCCTTTTCTAAATGTGCACGCGATCGTGAGCAGAACGAATTGCGTGATACAAGATAATAGGATGCACAGACTGTTAAAGAAGAAGCAGTACAACTCCTTGTCAATGAAACTCGATGAGACAGTATCTTGTTACTGATACTTCACCATGAGAATTTCACTTCTCGTCAAACAAGAAAGACACTGTAATATTATCATCCACACAACTGAATAAACCCGTAAAATTCATAGAACTGCACTTCATCTAAACTCTTTTTCCAATTGGGAAGTTCAAGCTCTTTCTTTTCTTGTGATGTAGAATTCGAAATTCTTTCCTTTTGCGAACTTCTGATGTTTTAAATAATTAATGATTATGCAAAAGGATGAGGCCGCGTTCCCATTGAGTGTGATATCACGCTCAAAAATATCATACTAAAAATATCTAAGGACTACGCAAAATTTGGTAATCGTCAAGAAAAAACTGGATTGGACTTTTTATGTAAATTAGTGAAAATCTAACGGATCCTGGATTTCTCAAAAATCAGATTGCAGCTGACAGATTGGGCGCACACGTGTTACGACAATTTAAGGAAAGCCTTCTCGGTGATTAATCCGCCTCCTGCAGCTAGGTCCCGACGTTCCTCCGTGTGCTTACGTTATGTAACTTAATCGGCTTTACCTCTCAATCTTGTGAAGTGAAAGTCTCCAAAGTTTGTTGCGGTGAAGTGAATTTGACGACGTCTGAATTGAACGGGCAACGTTGTTGATAATTAATTCGAGATACCGGAGACACCCCGCAGAAGTTAACCGGTTCGTCGAATGAAAAATCTACTTGACTAATTGGAAGACTGCGATGACAGCGATTGTGATCAAGCATCTTTCGGAGATGGCGTGCGGAGCTGGTTAAAAAGAAACCAACTTCGTTGTAAAATTAACTTCAATCCTCGCATATTGGACTGTTCCTTTTGACTTATAATTCAAATATTCAATTACTGTATTCTGTTATTGAGTTGTATTCAATTTTCAACTGGAATCTTACAATTTCACAAGTTTAATGGTAGTTGATGCGAATTTGATCTATCAGACAAATCAACCCAAAATCGACCAATTTTTATAACAAAAGCATACGACTGGTAGTAGAACATTGGGGAAGAGTCACAAATATGACAGTAATTATTTACTGAATGTAATATTTTTTGTAAAAAAAGAGAAAATTAAAGAATAACCGAATATCGTATCAAGATTTTTGCCATAACCCAATGTAATGAATAATAGCAATAAATACAGTAGTGGTTAAAAGAATTCCACCATCTCTAAAACATCAATATTTTGTGAAGTAATTCATGCATGATCCAATTGATAGAGAATAATGTAACTTTTTTGAAATAGATTGTTACGAGCCGAGGGCTAGGTAGTCTGACCGAGGGCCAGGTTTTTTGGAATTTTGTTATTGTTTCGTGGACGAACCAGCGAGTAACTTTGCACTCGTTGGGAGCCACCTCACGGATGTGGACGAACCGAGTGCGCAACGGCTAACACCGGGAGCCACCTTAGGATTAGGTAGGTTTTCGTGGACGAACCAACACTCAACTTGGCAAGTGTCGGGAGCCACTAGGATGGAATAAAGACTGTGGACGAACCAGCGAGTAACTATGCACTCGCCAGGAGCCACGGGACGTGGACGAACCAGTGCGCAACGGCTAACACCGGGAGCCACTTGTAGGTTAGGAAAAGGAGACCTTCGCAAGGATTGCGAAGTTGTTAGTATAGCCTCGTAACTTTTAAGTTATAATATACCTCGAGCGGCAAAGGTATAATATTGTGGGATCGTTACGCGTTCGCTTCTTCTTGGATTTAGGAAAAGGTTTTGACTGAACTAAGTCCAATTTAACAAACCTTATAAAATATATATTATTACGAGTTTAAGTTTGACTCGAAGGAATACAAGTGTTAAGAATTCAAGTGTCGCGGAAACTAAGTCCTCTCTCTCTAGATTACG